>CAOLHI010001978.1:0-631097 GCA_948474755.1 Ctenosaura bakeri
ATTAGATTCTACAACTATGAGCATATAGTCTTGTGGCTACCTAGACTGACCCTCTCTCAGAGGCTGCTTCATTAACACATACACACACACATACACACAAATAGCATCTTCAGTTTCCCTTCCCATGTCTATTGTGCTCTCAGTCATGCTCAGCTTCCCCCTGACTGAGGCTCTTTGCATACAGAATAAAGGCAAAAGATTCATTTACAATATTAATGTTTTATTGGCCTCTAACCATGTGTTGTGGAGCCATTGAAGATGATCCTCTGACTCACAAGATCAGAGTGCTGGGAGGGGGGTTAGCTGAGTTGATAATGTCATATTGTTTCAAGTGATCACTGTTGTAATGCATAGTATTAGGAGGAGGTGTTTTGATTTTGCATGGACAATTAAGATCCATTAGCTTTTCAAAAGACCTGTTCCCAATGAAGATTGAAAATGTCTAGAACTGGTTTATTAATATGGAACAATAGAGCTGGCTCCGTTTTTGGATTGTCCTTGGCCACATTGTTATTGTGTGCCTTCACATCATTTTTGACTTATAGTGTGATCCTAAGGTGAACCTATCAAGGATTTTCTGGGGCTGAGAGTGTGTGACACACCAATAGCCACCCAGCGGTTTTCCATTGCAGAGTGAGGAATTGAAAACCCCTGCTCAAACCACCAAACCATGGCAGCATGGGTATGGCAGCATAGGTTTGGGGAATGTCAGGATGAGTGCTTGATGTTCAAAACAGCAATGACTGTAGAGTATTGAGCCAATATTTCTCTCACAATAATCAACGGTCCATTCTGAAGTTAACTGTTCCTTCTTTGCATTTCGCAGGTTGGCCCTAGAGGAGCTGAAAGTGTGCATAATTAATACAGGGATTACAATACATAGTAAAGCCTCAGCTATTTTGTCCTCATGTGCAAGGAGGAATGATCACAGTAGTTCTCCCCACTGTGGGAGAAAACAAAGGTTCCTCTGCAGTCTCCTCCTGGCATTTATACATTCTATGCAGAAAACAGGAGGTTTGCACTGAAAAACAAACAAAACACATTTTTCTCCATAAAATAGTTCCTCTGCTGCACTTTCAGGCTGTTTGGGAGAAAAATGTACAGAATTCTCAATATTATTCTTCCCAGTGGAGTTTTCTGCCTAAAAAAAAAATAGGAACAAATAATTTCTAATATTTCTTCCATCTGTGCTGTTGTGTGTACAGTCCATTCTCTAGCTGCAAAAGAATAAGCCAGTGAAATTATTGGATCTGGTAGTTTTTCAGGCTCATGGATACCCAAAACCATAGCCATCTCTGCTGTCCCTGAAACCCAGGCCTGGACATCTCCCCAGATCACTGGACTTCTCTGCCTTCTGGAAGAGGAGGCCTGTTTGCATCCACAGATGAGAATGGCTCATTTAAGCTGGCAATAGACTGTCCTCTGAGTTCTTGGTTAGCAAGCACATTCTTTGTTGAAAGAGCCAAGCCAAGCCATTTTTTTTTTTCAAAAGGAAAAAACCTCAAGGAATAACTGGTGTTGAGCCAGGTTTGCTGAGCTCTTTGTGGAGATTTGAGGGGGATCGGGGCTCTCTTTTCTCCCATATTGGCATTGGAAAAGACATAACTAGCATGTGGAAAAGTAACGTTTGAGGACTAAAACTCTCAGTATTCCTGGGCCATTTTGGTGGGAGCTTTCTGAAAATTGTAAACCAGTAAAGTAACTTTTCCAGACTCTATAAACAGCTCAGTGAAAAAGCAAATCCATGGACGCAGTAGGCTCCCTGCTCTTTCCAGAAACTTTGGAGCTCTTGCCCATTTATAGACCTGCTAATTACAAAACCAACATGAGTGTTTCTTAGGGCTGACTCTGCCTCCTTGATTAATGGCAGGGTCACTTCTCTTGACAGGTCTACAGGCCTAGGCAGGGATAGAGGCACAGATCCTTAATCCTGCCCCATGGCAGCTGGTTGGTTTGGCTTAGTAGAAGCTTAGTTTGAAGGAAGAACTGCTGGATGAGTTAAACCTTCCTGCCTTTTCCACTCAAAGGAAAGGCTAGCAGGGATTAAAAACAAACAAACAAAAAACTCCTCATGTATATGTTGCTGTATATAACATGAGAGGCTGGAAATTGGGAAATTAGGTTTTCAAAAACTAGCAATTACGTTGAGTTGAATTGTGCCACTGTGCAACATATGTATTCTGAAGAGGGGTGAAGAAACACATCTGTGCCATTGGTGACCATTGCACAAGCAGAAACAGGGGTATGGCCAATGCATAATGTCCCATTGTGCAGCAGTCCTGCACAATGTGTCACAGTGCACCCTGGTGGTGCAGTGATTAAATGCCGGTACTGCAGACACAGGGTTGTAAGTTCGATCCTGCTGGGCTCCAGGTTGGCTCAACCTTCCATCCTTCCGCAGGTTGGTAAAATGAGTACCCAGCTTGTTGGGGGCAATTAGCTAACACATTGTAAACTGCTTAGAGAGCACGTAACTGATAAGCAGTATAGAAATACATGTGCTATTGCTACATCTTGTGCTGTGCCCCTTTGTGCATCATTTCAAGTTCACTAACATATTTGCATGTCATGTCAGTAACATAGCTCCATCATCATAAAGTTACACATCATAGCCTCTGATGCAGGATCTTGGTCAGAATTACATTTTCAGGCCACCCTTCCTCCAAAGACTGACACTGACAGCACAGTAGCTTAAGCTGACAACTGGTGACTAGTCAGCAGAAGGAGCATTTGTGACTGAACAGGGATCTGTGCTCAGTTCTCACCATGCCCCTCCTTTAGATCCCTCTGGCACTGAGGCTGACAACTTGTGGTCTTCTGACTGTTGCTGGGCACTGTTGCTGGCTGTTCCATCATCCTTCATCCTTAGCTCTGAAGGACCACAAGTGGCCTGTCTTAAGTGATATCTTTCCTTTTAAGCTTTTGAGAAAGTGCCTCCTTCATTTTTAAATGTAAAGGACTTAATTTGGGTGGATAAAGTTCAGATGTTCAGATGCTTTTGAACTGCAGCTTCCAGTATTCTTCCCCAGACTGCTGGCTAGAGGTCAAATGGAAGTTGCAATCCAATAGTATCTGGAGAACTAAACTTCACCTAACTTCACAGAGGCATAGGAAGTGAGTGTTTACTGTGAAAGCGCAGAGAAGAAACCCTGTAAGATTGAATTCATTCTTAGTCTGGTTTAAAGGCTGTCCATGAGAGATTTGATCCGTGCTTCCTCAAGGTTCACTGCTGTTCTCATGTTCTTGTCCCAAACTTTTGTTTCTCCAGAAAATGGGGATGATCTTCAAATACATCTTCCACAGCCAAGCCTTCTCCCTGGACCTCCCTCTGCACCTTTGGTCACTGATGTCACCAAGAATAGTGTGGCTTTGATCTGGAAGCCAAGCCCAGTGAGTGGGGGAGCTGCTGTCAGTTCATACATAATTGAAGCATTCAGGTAAATCAGAAATTGCATTTTCAAATGTGTTTTTTCATAAAGCAGGAAGATGGTGAGGAAGCTTAATCCAAATATAGGAAATGTGATGCTCTAGGAATACATGAGGCTAATTTCTTGTTTCCTGTTGTTTTTTGTTCAGTAGGGTCTTAGCAAGAACAGCCAGCATGCAGAAGAGTGATATTTTGAGGGATGTTCAGGGTCTAAAGTTTAGGAGCAATAATGGTGTTATCAGGGCAATGCCTTTGATCATCCAAGACAGGAGAAGCAGTGAGTCTGTCCATCACACTTCCTAACTTCTTCTTATGCTGAAGTACTTTGTCACCCACCAGGTATGGATATGTAGTCTTCAGGTACCTGCTAGACTATAATTCCCATCAACTCTAGCTAATGTGGCCAGTGCTGAGAGATCATGGGAGTTGCAATTTCAGACTCTTTAGCCCTGCCTAACTGGTTAGAAATCTCATATCCTGTATTTGCTGCAGACAGCTAGATTTTTTAAAAACAGGTTTGAAGCAGAGAAGCAGCGTTGTACCCATCCAGATATTCTTTTTCTGGCATGTAGAGTTAGAGGCTGTCTGCATAGCTGGTTTGGATAGGCTAAAAAGAACCTTGAAGCCTATCCTCTACATTCAAGATATGAACCAGAGCTTGGAATGCAAGTGAGAACTTGCAGTCATTACATGGGAAGATAAACAGTAGGCAGAACCTGGGAAAGTTGCATTTTTGGACTATAATTCCCAGAAACCCAAAGTTAGTATGGTAAATGACCATGCTAATTATAATTAAATTTGAGGGTTGTCATTTGAAAAAGTAACTTTTCCAGTTTCTGGTAATAAGGTTGTTTTGTCAAGTGAGTGGAGTCTGCAGTTCCCTAGAGCAGTGTTGGAGAACATATGATCCACAACCCAACCCAATAATTCTGCCAGCATTACCATGTCTGCTCCAGAATTTGGAGAAGTAGAAGGGAAATAATGGCAAGTTTAGCCTCAGTGATTTTAGGCTACGACCTATAGTCTCTCTGGGCCAGGCATGCATCACATAATACATTTTTAAAGTAGTTATCAACACACTACCAGGATGTCTCAGTGTTTTGCCTTCTACCTGGCTGACTGTTTGGCCCTTTGAATCTTCTTGAAGTGTATTAAGGAAGGGGGAAAACCTGTGGCCCTCCAGGTATTGTTTGATTACACCTTCCATCATCCCTTACTGTTGTCTGTGCTGGCTGGAGCTGTAGCAGTCCAACATTCAAAGGACCTATGTATTCCAGGTCCTGCCCCTTACAAATTCATTGACCTGTAAATGACCCAGAGAGAGGTGGACAGGTGTTTCTGCTCTGCTATCTGAGACGCCAACTTCTAGGCTTGGATAAGGAAGGCTTTGGTCTTGTAACAGACTGAATCTGTTTTCTGATTCGTCAGCTCTGCCAAGTCTGTCTGGAACTGGGCTTTCAGAGGTCAAGGGAGCAGACCTGCACAGCTGTGTAAATGCTTTGCTGTCAGCACGTTCTTTGGCAGTGGATCACCCCCACTGAATCCCTATTAAGCTTCTGTTTATGATTCCTGCCTACAGCCCCCCACAAAACTCCCCTGGGCTCAGATTCTTCCTTCCTACATCCATGTTGCTAAGGTGCCTCACCAATGAATACAAGCCTGTCTTGCTCATGTGGTTTGCAGGCTCTATCAAAACTTACCTTGAAGCCATCTGCTTTGGAGATCTGTAGGGAGCACAGGTGGCCTGACGATTCAGTTAGCAGTGAGAAGTTCTGCAAACAGCCAGACTTTGCAGTTAATCACAAGAGAATCAGACTCTGTGTTTGTGCATGTGTATGGGGGGGGGATGTGGAGATGCAAGGTTAAGCAGCAGTATGGCGTTTGCTGCTAAATCACCTTGAACATGGCTTTGCATGTCTGTGCATTCAAGACAACTAAACAGTCGGATGTTTCTGTTCAAGACCCTGATATTTATCTGTAAAACCCTAACCTGGAAGGGCAAACATTTGAAACACCAAATGTCTTTGAGTACAACTCCATCAACCCCATGCTAGCAAGGCGTCTTGGATTTGTCCAGAACATCTGGAGGACCAAATTTTCTTCATGCTCTGTGTGGCTTCAGGCCAGGACTTTCTCTATAAATCATAAAAGAGGTTCTTGTATGAGCCTGCCCAGAACTTAATGGCTGTCATCTTATTAGCAATATACACATCAGAAGAAAACATTATACCTCTGTATGTCCTTTTCAGTTGTGGCAGATGAAGAAATTAAGTTCCATCTGCAGTGACCCTCCATGCTCTGTACTTACTGTCCTGCAGCAGAGCTGCCCATGGCCATTTAGTGATCACGGTAGGATGGAGAAGGATGCACCCTCCAGGATCTCTTTAATGTGACCTCACAGGTTTCCTGGTAGGTCTTCATGTGCCCATGCATCTGCCTGAAGGAACAAAAGAGAAAACTGCCTGGCTGCAAACCTAATCTTTTCCTGACCAGTAAACGGCTATGGGGCAAGACCAGGCTGCAGAAGAATATAAGTAAGGGTTGCAGGAAAGGAAGACAAGAGTGGAGTTACACTTGGTGAAGCTTTACTTTCTGCCTGCATGATGTAGGATCTCAACCAGTGTTTTTCATCTGAAGCCTAGCGAGGTGATGTTGGCAGGCAGAGATAGATAGAACTTTCTGTGTAGCAGTACCCCAATAGAACTCTCTTCTTGAAAGGTTATATTAGCTCCCGAATTATTAGTTTTTAGATAGCTGCAGGGAGCGGAGCAGTATAGCTGCTCTAATTTTAGAAGATCTCCTGTTGCACAGTTGTATTTTTGTCACTTCTATTTTATTGTTATCTTTTGTTTAGAATTAGAATGTAATTATTGTCCATTTCATTCTATTTAAATCACCTCAAGCACTTGCTGAGTGAAGGGGCAATTCAGAAATATTCTTGAAAAATAAATATAAGTAATAAATATAGTCACAACTCAAGTCTTGATTATCCCCTTAGATCAGTAGTGGGGAATATGTAGTTCTCTGGGTGTTTCATACCAAAAGTCCTACAGTCTTTGATCATAGACCACATTGGGAAGGATGGGAGTCCAAAAGGTTTGGAGGCTGCAAAGTTCCCTATCCGGACTATAAGTCATATCCTGACTTTTCAGCCTGGCTCAGCCCTTGCTGATTTCAACCCTGCAATAAGGAGCAGTTTGCTTCTTTTCCAGCCCCCAATTATGGATCACAGGAAAGTGTGCATCCCAGAAAAAGCAGCAAAGGCTTCAAGGGGGACATTTTGATTTCAGAATGAATAGATGTGGCTAAGGCCAGCAGAGCTGTCTTGAATTCTAAACTGCAAATGCTCTGGAAAATAATACTGACAGCTTTTCTTACACCCTCTGCTCTTTTTAGAATCCAGCAGTTAATTCTAAAAAGAAAAGCTAGAACTCATAAGAGTTTAGAGAACATATCTATGGTTCATGTCTTCCTAATCCTCACTCTGCCTTTGAGGGGCTGTTTTTGGTTGTTGGCAGGGAAAGCCCCCCCCCACCCCGCCATGCACATACTCAGAAATTGTTTTCTTAATGCATGGTCAAGTGAGAGGGCCCCCACAGCAAAGTGGTACCAAGCTTAGATAGACTGACTGACAGGGCTGGCCCAAGTCAGTTTGCCGCCTGAAACTGATGAGCATATGGCACTCTCACTTCCCCACGGCAAATTGCATGGTACCCACAAAGCATATTTTCAGCATGTGAGGCAGAAAATCCCACAAATGCCTCTTCTCATTTCTGACAATAGAAATATAACAATCACAAATAATTAAGGCATTGGTATGCTTTCAGGGTACCCAGAATCTGCTGCCCAAGATGGCACTCTGGTCCTACCTAAAGGTAGAGCAGCGAATCCTGCTTACTGGTGCTGCCAGACAGTAGCAGTGCCATAGTCTGTGGCAAGTAGCTGTGAGCCATCGTCCATTTTCAATTCATCATAGCACTCTGGCACACTGTGTCTCTGAAGCATTATGGGAAATTTAAAATGGCAGAATGCTCCCCAGCCCTTGTTATAATAACCTTGCAGCCAGGGAACCAGGCAGACATGAGGATCCACCAGTAGATCTGTTGGGCCCTTCCAGTGTGCGTGAGGCCCAGTAGCTGTCCAATAATGTGAAATGGTACTAATGGCATCATGTACTTTTTGCTTTTATGTCAGTCCTTGTCTCAAGTCCACTCAAGACTGTCCAGAGTGTTTTTATTTGCTTCTATGTTGAACTGGCTTGGAGGCCATCCTGTACAGTGGCATGCCTCTGAAACTCCCTGCCACTTTATTTTGCTGAAGCCAGCAATTATGGATGCAAGACAAAGGCAAGCTGTCAAGGCTGTACTCTCCCTCCTTTCCTTTTCTGGTCTGTTGCAGCCAGTCTTCAGGTAGCACCTGGCAGACAGTGGCAAACAATGTGAAGATGGAGAAACACACAGTCAGTGGCTTGAACCCTAACACCATTTACCTCTTCCTTATACGGGCTGTCAACACCTATGGCCTGAGTGACCCCAGCCCTGTTTCAGAGCCAGTTCGTACACAAGGTAAGATTCTCACATGCTGACGTGTTGGAGCACAAGGGTTTGATTGGACAGATGTGGCTCCCAGCGATGATACCACCCAGAACTTGAAAAGCTACTCTTAGGGACTGTAACCCTCTGATTCCCACACCCAGCATGGCCTCAAGTATGTAATGTATAGCCTGGCCATTAGAAAGTATCTAGAGTAAGGGGAGATCTAAGTGAGGTTTCTACTGATCAAGGGTTAGATCTTCCAAAAGTAATTCAAAATGTGAGTTAAGTTATATGCCAGTCCATTCAATCTGCATAATATGTACAGTTTGCAGTTCATTTGTATGGATGAATGTCTAGTAGCATACAGATTTTGTACAACATCTCTAAAGAACACAAGTGAGGGGGCTGATTTTGGGGGTTCTTTTCAATTCAACAGTTCTGCAGTTCTGCAAACTCTGTAAACACTATTGTCATGCAGCAGTACTGGCCAGACTGTGGCTTTGCAATTGGTTTTAGTGCAACTGCTGAATGAAAAGCCAGTGAAAATAGATTAAAAGGAACAGTTTGTGCTATGCATGTGAAGTCCAGCATTAACTTTGGTTCTCATAATCAACAATGTCATTCTGTTCCCACCTCACACTTTATACTCTTGACAGATGTGAGTCCCACCAGGCAAGGGGTTGACCACCGGCAAGTGCAAAGAGAACTTGGTGAAGTTGTGGTTCAGCTCCAGGATCCCGTCATCCTCACCTCCACCACCATCCAAGTGACCTGGACTGTGAGTACCAACAGGATCGCTGGCAGCTCCTGAAACAGCAGGTTATGTGGAAGCAGAATGTTTTAGGCCAGGGTCTAGGAATGGATGGTCCTCCAGGTGCCATTGACTGCAGATCCTAGAACCCCAGGCCAGGATAGGAAATGGTGGAGGATGATGGTATTTATAGTCCAACAGTGGAGGGCTACACATTTCCCAATCCTATGCTAAACAAATTCATAGAGATTCAGTTCATCAGTAACTGTTATTCATAATAGCTGTTGGTACTGTTGGGAATTAGATTTTCCCAGGGTGTTAGCCCTACTGGGAAATTGTAGGAAAGCTAAAACTGTAAGGATTCAGCCTCCTTTTAGCAGAGTAGGGCCATTTCCACACTACACTGTTATCGTGCTATTATTCCACTTTCAACCTCCTGTGGAATTCTGGGGTTTGTAGTTTCCTGAGGCCCAAGAGCTCTCTGGCTGAGAATTTCAAATGCCCCTCCCTAAACTGCAAACCCCAAGATTCCATAGGATGTTGAAAGTGGGATAATAGCACTATAACAGTGTAGTGCAGAAACGGCCTAGCAGAAAAAGCTTGCCCAAATTTCTGTGTGTGGCTTTTCTTATCTGAAACTGACTAAGAAAAGAAAACAAACGCAGGCAGTTTCAGGTTGCAAACTTAGAAATGTTTACTAATAGCTTCTACATTTATGTATGCATTGGGGAACCTACATCCTAACTAGCTAGTAGCTTCATTCTTAACTCACCATCTTCTAATGAAGATGCGAGGCATGGTCAGAGAGGAGGAAGAGGAAGCAAAAATGGAGGAGAAGAGAGAAAGATCTAAGGGGTCTCTTTCTTTTATAAGACTGATGACCCAAGCAACAAACCTGGGTCACATGATCTGATCACCTGGACACCAAAGGTATTTATGATCATGCAATTAAATGGCACAAAGGCAAATGGTGGAGCTTTGGCGTGCAAAAGAGAAAGGAAGCCCTATGCTAACTATGCCCACTTGCTCTAAGAACATTGGGGGGAGGAGAGAATGCTGGAATTTTTCCAACAGGTACTACCAGCATCAGAGGCAGTGTAACTCTGGGATTTGTAGAACACCAAGTACCTTCGTATCCCTGCTTTGTGGTTTCCCAGTGGCACCTCACAGGCCACCTGGGGAAACAGAGTGGTAGAGTGCATCAATTTCAGCCCTAATCAAACTGGGCTTTTTTGATATACTTGTACTCTGGCAGGGTTAGTTATCAATATTTTTACAACCAAGAAAATAAAATCACCTGTGTTTTTTAGTCCAAAAAGCAATTGGCTCCAAGAAGTAAGTATGGTGCAATAATGTAGTGGGACTGGGGACATTGCTTGGGGATTCAGAAAGGTAGTAAGAGGATGGAGTCAAAGGAATAAAGGCAAAGACAGCAGAATCAGCATGAAGAGGCTAAGAAGCATAGAAAAGAAGTGGGAGTCATACAGGCAGTTAGTTGTTCCCAGCAGTGGATATCATGCCTAAGAAGTTCAGGGTGTGTCTTCTTCTCACTCAGGTTGATCGCCAAGCTCAGTTTATCCAAGGCTACCGAGTGATGTACCGGACCAAGGGTAGTGCCTGGCTAGTGCAGGATGTAAAATCACCCACTGAACGCAGCACTGTTCTAGTTGATCTGCGCAAAGGCCAGGAATATGAGATCAAAATCCGTCCATATTTTGATGAGTTCCAGGGCATGGACAGTGAGGTGCTGCTAGTGCGCACCCCAGAAGAAGGTGAGTGTGAGGGGGGAGGGAGGCCATTGTGTCTGTCTGTGAGTCTCACATGCACAAGTACAGATACCATTTCTTGTCTGTGGGTGGTTACAGTCTATGCCTCACCACCTCTGCTTTGTTTTTCCTCCTGGAATTAGCAGTTGTCTTTAGCCATACTCCATGCTGGCTTATCTAGCCTTGCAAGGAAAGCTCAAGAGCAGTATGAAGCTCAGGCTTCAGTTGACATTAAATATGGACTGCAGCTCCCATTGATCCTAGGCAGTGTAGCAGTGGTGAGAGATCATGGGAGTTGCAGTCCAGAGGAACCACACAGATACCACCGCTGGTGCAGTGTATTCCTAAGGCCAATTAACAGAAGAAATGATGGGTGGCATTTTCCCCCTCTGGCTTTTGTGTCAGTCAGCATTCCTAGCACAACTTCAGGTGGTGCAACTAAGCACCAAATACTATAGAGTCTTTGCCTTTATCAGAAAGCTCTGAGCCATGCATCCCCTTTTATTTCTGCCTTCTCAGTTCCCAGTGCTCCTCCTCAAGCAGTTACAGTGGTCACAGTAGGGGCCAGCAACAGTACCAGTATCAGTGTATCCTGGGAGCCACCTCCACCTGCAGAACAAAATGGGATCATCCAGGATTACCAGGTATGGTTGGCTCTCTGTATACTCTTGGACTTTGTGGAGCCACAAAGGCTGGTCCAAAATCTTCAGGAGTCTGACAAGAGAAAGAGTCACCATGGATACTGTGAAACCAGTGACGAGAGATTTCCTTTCTGCAATGGAATTGAACATTTCCAATTTTCTGTTCCCATGTCAGGTTTGGTGCCTTGGCAATGAGTCTCGCTATCATATCAATAAGACAGTGGATGGCACAGTGCATTCGACAGTCTTGCTGGGCCTGGTGCCTGGCATGGTCTACCGCACTGAGGTGGCAGCAGCCACCAGTGCAGGCGTGGGGGTGAGGAGTGCCCCAGTGACCATACAGATCAGTGAGTATTCAAGACTCATCCAAACAGTGATATGTGCAAATAAAACTGTCTACTTCCCATACGTTTTTTTCTTTCTCAGCCATTGGACTCAGTTGGGGACCCCTTCTTATTTGTTCAACTACCTTCTGTTGGATGATTGGTGGGGAGCATCTTTCAGCCTGAGAAACACATTCCGTTTCAAAGAGGCTCTCGGGAGCTGTATTCAGTGGTGGGCATGGTCAGAGGCAGCAGGAGTTGAGGGACCAAAACCTAGCTAGCATTTACTAGTTTAAAAATTCTGATTGCAAGTGAATCAAGCCTTGGAGACATTTTCACTGTTAGAAGAGTGTGGAAAATACGTGCAAAAGCTGAGAAACCACCATCTGGGAAAGCTAAAAGGGCTAAATTGAGATCCCAAAATGGTGGGGTTCCCACATGCCTGCTCTAAGACTAAAAGTGGGGTCTTCTCGGTTGGGATGGTCGGTCTCTGCAATATGCTCCAAAAGGGTTGATTCCACCCTCACCCTTGCTGGCCATGTTTAGATATTTGAAGGGATGTCATGTCAAGGAAGGAACAAGCTTGTTTTCTGCTGCTCCAGAGACTAGGACAAGAAGCAATGGATTCAAGCTGCAGGAAAGGAGATTCCACATGAATCTCAGGAAGAACTTCGTTACAGTCAGAACTGTCCTCTGCTTGAAAACCTCCAGAGAAGGAGACTCCACCACACTCCAAGGCAGCATATTCCACTGCCAGACAGCTCTGACCATTGTTGCCTCGGAGTATGGTAGAGTCTCCTTCTTTGGAGGTTTATAAACAGCGACTGGATGGCCATCTGTTGGAAATGCTTTGAAGTATGTTCCTGCAGAGCGGGGGGTTGGACTGAATGGCCTCTGTGGTCTCTTCCAGCTCTCTGATTCTATCTGTTGTAAATGATTGTGTTGTGGAAGGGCATGTGGCCCAATTACCATTTGATTTTGGCAATCAGATCTAGGTGGTCAATTTTGAGGAGAAGCAGCTGAAGTGCTGGATGGAACAGTCATCAGATTGTGGTGGGATGATGGAATGGAAAGTGACTGTTGTTGTACAGTAAAAACCATTTTGCCTGTTTTTCTTAGCTCTGTATAATCATTCTCATTGAAGTAACCAAGCCATGTCAGAGCTGTACTATTTCAGATTGTTCATGTGATGGAATGCTCTTCCATGCAATTTCCCTGTTCAAGTAGAAAAACAGCAAGTCAGATACTAGGGTTCTCTTTACTAGCTGTCAGGGAAATTTGTTTTGCTTTAGCATTTGGGGTTTGGGGGTGGTTTTTACTGAAGGAGCACTTGGTTATGTGAGTTTACACCTCTTTTCCCACCTTGGTGGCAATTGACACAGTTGCTTTTGCCTCCCCTGCATGCCACAGAGCCTTTGCCAGACCAGGACACAGTGCCTGTGAGCAGTGGCGATAGCGTGAGCCTCTCTGAGCAAATCACAGATGTGGTGAAACAGCCAGCCTTCATAGCTGGCATTGGAGGGGCCTGCTGGGTCATCCTCATGTGCTTCAGTGTGTGGATCTACTGTCGCAGGAAAAAGAGAAAGGAACTAAGTCACTACACAGGTGAGAGAGACAAATGTTGCTCTGCTGCCTAAGCACCTAGCCATGTTCATATAGTCCAGGGAGTGCCTTGGACAGTTCCAGGTGAGCTACCTGCTCCAAAGATAACTAGGACATGATTGAAGCCTTTTGTGCCTTGAGGGACATATTACTACTCCCATGCTGCACCCTTTCCTTGGAGATGGAGGGCTTTAAAAGGGTAGGTCTTTAACATGAAATCTTGCATTCTCCTTCCTCCTCTCTGAAGAGTCCATTCAGACTAGTTCACACTGTTGACAAGAAGGTATGAAATGTTAGGTCTTTGAGATGGGGATTTAGTTCCCTGGGAGGTGCAGGCACTGAGAGACTAAAGATCTGAATTCAGAGATTCTTGTTTCAAGAGTCTTGATCCTGTGGGCTCAGGCTGGATCACAATGCTAAGATCCAGCCTTTCCACCTCTGTTGCCATTGACTCAATGAATCTGATCAGCCATTCTCTCCACAGTTCAGAATCCAAGCCTAGGCTATTGCTCAGGGGTTCTCATACCAAGTCCCTTGGTATTTGTCCTTCTAGCACAGTTTTGTCTACTCTAATTACAAGTGGTTTTCCAACTTCTTTCATTTGTTCCCTTCCACTGGAGATGACAGGCTTATGAATGTATGATATTTTGCATGCAGTGCATGTGTTCTCTTGCACAGTTGCAACCCTTCCAGCTGCGTTAGGGCCCTCCCCACCTCTGCTGACCATAGGCATGACTTTCTCTGAGCTGCCTGATTCTGTTGCTTGCTTTTCTTTACAGCTTCATTTGCGTACACGCCAGCAGGTAAGGCATCTTTTCCCCAATTCCATTGCATTGCTTTTCTCTCGAGACTCCCAGCCAAGCAAACCTTGTTCTGCAAAGTGACAAAGTGACACTGATGGTGTGGCTCTTTTCTTTCAGTGTCTTTCCCCCATATGGATGGGGCCACACGAAGCGGCAGCAGGTGAGTGCAGAAAAGAGTTTTATTCAGTTTGCATTATGATGTGGCCTTACAAAATTCAGATGTTTGAAAGTCAATACACAATCGAGAGACTGTTGCATTTCAGTATCTGCACTTGAAGTTCTTGGACTGAGAAGTGTATATATGAGTTTGAGTGTTGGACTATGATCCTGGAAACTAGGATTTGATTCCACACTTGGCCATGGGAACCCACTGAGTGACCTTGGGTGTATTGCACACTCTCAGCACTGGAAAACCTCAGAATAGGTGTGCCTAGGGTCACCATAAGTCAGAAATGACTTGAAGGCACACAGCAGCAGCAACAACAACAACGAGGGAAAAGAGCACACAAAGATGTGTACAAGTAGCAAAAAAATGTACAAAAAGCATTGTATAATGGAAAACTACTTAGAAAAATGTGTATATCAGGCAAAACATGCTTATAAATAAATGTGTATATGAATGGTTTGAATGCTGTTTTAGTCCTGACTAAAGTAGACTCATTAAATCAATTGGGTTTATCTATGTGTTGATTCACCATTCAACCATTGCTTCAAGGGTCTACTTTAATTGAAACTGAGAAACAGGATTCTGGTCAATGGCTAAAAACAGATATATATTAGGAGATCTTTTTTAGAAAGAAAATCAGGTAACAGGCCAGACAAAACATAATTTAGACTTCATGTCTCTCCTCTAGCCGTCCTGGCATGCTTGCCATGGCCACTAGTGCCTCCAGCTATCCCTGGCTGGCAGATTCATGGCCAGCCCCAAACCTGCTGCGAAATGGGAAGACAAAGGAGCCTGGAGTGACCTGCTGCCCAGGAAACCACAATGCTACTGAAAGATACTACAATGGTAAGGCTCCCACCACCTTAACAGCTCTTTAAGAAGAAAGCCAAGCACAGAAGAGGTGAGCAGAAGATATACGTGTTTGGCTAGCAGATACGATGTTTGGGCATTATGGAGCTTGGGATGAAGAGATTCAAGTAAGAAGTCTACTTGTTTACTGTGCACAAAAAGGGAAACTGCAGAGACAGCCAAAGCAGACTTTCCAGGTCATGACCTCCCCCTAGTTTACAGGGGAAAGCAGCAGGGCTAATCCTCCTTCTCTTCAAGTCTGGATTAGAGATGTCCTCAAAACCCACAAGTGTGGGAAGTGCTTAAAGTTCAAACACACAAAATCTGTTCCTGCTGAACCAGAAGGCCTAGGAAAGCAAGGCTGTGATGTTGTCTCCTTGTTTACAGATGCTGGGATTTCCAACTACATTGCTCAGACTGAGAAGTTTGGGACAGGAGTGTCTGATGGGCCCATTTACAGCACCATTGACCCTGCCAGCGAGGATGTAAGAACTTTCAACGGGGTCTTTTCCCAGCACACCACCCCATATGCCACGACACCCGTGGTGCCATATGGAGCTACTCATCTCCACTCACCTGATGAAGAGGACAGCCAGTGGAACACCCAGCCTGGGATCTCCAGCATCCAGTATGCCCAGCCTGAACGGAGCAGGGCAGAGTGTGGTAGGAACCATCAGCATACAAGAAGTTAGACACCTTTCCTCTCTTCAAATATATATATGTTCAATTGTCCAGTGGCCCCTCCACTTCTGCAAGAGTTCAAGGTGCAGAACCCTTACGGAGGTGGAAAAAGTCCCTCACCCGATGCAGTCCCCCTCCCATTCCCTTGCCTTTTGCATGCTGGGACCAGAGGCAAAGGAATGGTGGGGGGGGAGCTCCGGAGGAGGGAAGGAAGGCTCTTATGAGCCTCCCCATTTCCTTGCTTTTTGTCCAGGTGCTTTGTCTCCCTCTGCATCCAGCAAAATGCAGGGAGGAGAAGAATAGGGGGAAGGCATGCACAGTGCCTTGTGAATAATCAAATTTACAAAGATCAAACCCATGCATGTGGAGGGAGGATTGTCATGGCATCATCCATTTAGAAAAGAAAAGTCTGGATGTGTCCTTGAGAAGAAAACTAGTTTACAGAGATACTAATGATGATGGTGTTGATGTTATTGATACAAAGTCATCAGTGTCTCATCCTAGGTGGTGCAGGCAAAACAATAAAAGTATTTTGAAAACTGTAGATCTAGAATTTAAACTGGAAAAAGAGATGGCAGGAAGACAAACTGAATTGGCAAGGATGAATGTGAGACACTGCAGACATATACAGCTTTGGGAAGGATCATAGTTGAGTCTGTGCTTTGCATGCTTAAAGTTCCAGGTTGAAGCTCTAATTAAAAGGGAAAACACTTTTTGCTTGAGATGCTACCAGTGGAAGCAGCACAGAGATCTGCTCAGAATAAGACACCTTCTTATGAACTTAACCCTTCTTTGACTGAGGCTGAAGACTGACAGATTCATCAAAAAGGGGACCTGGGAAGAGAGAGTTGAAGGAAGCAGGGAGGGGAGGCAGGGAGATATTCCAGGCATAAGGGGCATTGTGCTACACATCTCTGACCTTTACTCCTCTGTGTAGTCTGGACAACCTGGATCTGTTATTTCCATTGGAGGAAAAACTATTATTCTCTGAAACAGTAGCTTTTCACCCAGTGCAAGTATCAGCCTGGGATGTGGGGAGTCTAACTCTTACATCAGGATCCTGTTCTTGTTTAAAAAAAAAAACTCCTATTTACTTGTATAAACCTATCATGTTATTGCTGTTTGTATGAATACTATGTGTTGGAGTTTAGTCCTTTGCTCACTGCATACCATTGGTGCTAGGCCCAAACATTTTGTTGCTTGAAGTGAAACTGTAAATGACACCCTTGCTCACCCACCCACTCATCTTAATTTCAAGTAAATATTTGCTAAAGCTAGCCAAGTTATTCTGGTATTTGAGGGCAGAAAGTCTCACACATAACCCATCACTGGCAGTAAAAATCAAAAAGCAACTAATTGAATAACTAAGCATTTACTGTCCTTTCATTGGCAGCCCAAATCTTCTTGTTATTGAACTTACTCTGCATGATAGTTGAACTGGCTCTGCAGACTATACTGATTTGCCCAGCATAATGGTGCCCTTTAAAATGATGCACCAACAATAGCAGGAAGTCAGGTGGTGAAATTCCTCCTCAGATTTAAGGCTCTCCGAAATTTGTCTAAACTAATGTGAATTCTCATAGTATAGCTCTTTGAGTTTTGTCTGACTTTGCTATTTGTAGCAATTTCCTGGATTTGCTCTAGAGCTCTCTCAGGTGCAGTTGCTGAGGTGATCCTGTGATTTAAAGGGCAGATTTTCTCCTGATCTTTATTTTTCTCCCTTAGAGTTATTATATAAAACTGCCATTTCACTGATGCCCTTACAAATGTCACAGAAAATTAAAGATTTTTTTATGTTCTGATCCACCTCACATTTAAAAAGAAATTCACCCAGTAATGGGAATAAAATGTTGTAGTAGGTGCTGGGAATTGCTAGAAAATATTCCAGAACAACAGAAACATTGTTTGGTTATTTACCAAAAAACAAAACAAAAACAAAACAAAAAGATTGAAAGCCAAGAGAGCTACAGTAAAACATACTGCAACCTCCCAACATATTTGCCCCACCAGGAGGGAACCTTATTATGTAGAACAGAAACAAATTTGTGTATATTGAAGAATATTGCAATATTTCAAACAGTGGACGTTTGGGCTGCAGTCCTAAGCACATTTGCTAGAAAGTCAGTCATGGAACTTGCTTCTGAGTATGAGATCGCCCTGCCAGAGTTTCCTATAATCAAACAACTTCCAGACCCTTCTATACTTTACTGTCTTTGAGAGTCCCTCCCTTTGACTTCTGTCTGTCATCGTAGCTGCTAAGCCTGTGAAACAGAAATCAATGGGGAAACCAGTGAAAACACCATCCCTCAACTGGACAGAAGTGCTTCCCCCACCACCATCTGCCAGCGAACTGAGCCAATATGTGGAGGAAGAGGAGGGAGAGGAAGAGGAAGAACTAGAAGTCAGGTAAGTGCTAAATGAAGGACAGGAAATAGGATGTGAGTGAGGCATAGAGAACCTAGTATACCCAGCCAAAATGACTAATTCATTTATTCCTTGTTTGCAGCTCAGAGGTGGAAGAGTGGTGTCCACCCCTGCCAGAAAGAACCTATCTGATGGAAAACATCCAGGAAGAGACATGTCCTCCACCTCGAGGTGATACTTCCTCTCCTACTAATTCCTATGGACAGCAGTCCACAGCCACATTGACCCCCTCTCCTCGAGAGGAGATGCGAGCTTCTGAGGATATCCCAAGACTGCACCACTTTGAGATCCCACACCTGCCCAGGTATAACCACATCTACTTACAAAGCATACAGTCTGCCCTGCAAAACTTACCTTAGATGTTACCCACATGTTCACTGCTTTCCTAAGACTCTCCAATCTCAATCTCTTGTTTTGACCCTGTTCTTCGCAAGTGTATATAACAGCTTCCAACTGTGGGACAGATGTTGTCCTCTGTAGCTCTGAGGGGGAATCAGTGGGTGGAAATTGTGGGGAAGCAGATTTGGATAAAGATTAAGATAAATTTCCTAATGTTAGGTCAAACTCCCCACTCTTATCATGTGAACCCATTGCCTTGAATCACACCCTTTAGAACAGCAGTGGGCAACTGCACAAGGTCTGTGTGCTACTTTTCCAGCCCCAGGACCCTCTAGGACCAGACTTCCAGACTTTCAACAGTTCCCCAGAAGAAAGAAAAACACAGCAAAAAACTATGAATGTATGCCATGCCCACTAGAATAATGCAAGAAGGTGATACTTCAAAGTGCATATATGGGAGGGGAATATGATCAACAGTGCCAGGACAGGCCCTGCACCATATTTAAAAGATGAGTTGCTGCTCTTGAAGGCTTCCAAGAGAGGCAATTCCCCTTTTCTTTTTGGCTAAAAAAAGAGGTTTGGAGCTTGCCTATCTCTAGAGCAAAAAAAGATCCAAATATACCCTGCCCTGTGTCAGCCCTTCCAGTTATTTGAAAATGGCTGTCATATTATCTTTGCTCTCTTTTGCAAGCTAAGGATATCCCATTCCTTCTTCCAGTCCTCACTAGGACTTGATCTCCAGCCCTTTCTCCATCTTCTTCTCTGGAGAAGTTGCATTTGTCAGTACTTTATTAAACTGTGGTACCCAGAAATGCACTTTTTTTCATTTACAGTGCATCCTGACTTAGTTTTTTAGTAGAACCTCTCATAATTAAGTGTATGTCTTTGGCAGGACAGAGGATGAGATGAACTCTTATCTGCAGAGTATCATTGTAGGTTGATTGGTACTGGGGCATGAAAGTGGTGGACATCGCTAGGATTGTGCATGCTTTCAGATCTGATGTGCTGCATTTTGTACTGATCAACATTCCCAGACCTTCAGCTTTAATTGAAGGCTCATAAGTCCTCATGAAAGTTATTAGAAGTTTAGAAATATTTACACCATTGTTCACATAAGCAAAATCCAGCTTTTGATGGTGTAGGGTTATGGTGGTAAGAGCTGTCTTGAAACTGAATTCTGGTTTTAATTTTAGCACAAAGCATATATTCAGCCATACAAGAGTCAATCTGTCTACTTTGCCCATTGTGACTGTCTTCCCACTCAACTTGGTGTTTCTTATTTTCAAGGCGGCTACCCAGTGGCTCAGGGCCCTTACCCAGGGCCTCGAGTCCTCCTTTGACTCAGTCCAACCCAAATCTAAATATGCCTGAAGATGGGCCAGAAGGCATCACTTCCAGGCAAGGTCATCGTCGTAATCTGAGCCAGACACCAGTGCACAGTGCAGAGAATGTGGATTCCTCAGGAATAGGTAGGTGCATTTTCTCCAACAGCAGATTTCTGGAAGGTCACGCACATTTAATTTAAAATAATTAAGCATGAGGGGCAGAGTCTAATAGTAGTTAGACAGTGTCAGACTAGGGTCCTTTTCGCACGGTGTTTTTGAAGCGAAAGGGCTCCTTGAGCGGTCACACTCAAGGGCCTGACGCGGACTGCGCGCACACCTTTTCATTTTTGGCTCAAAGCTGAAAATGCTGCTCAGTAGCACATCACTCCAGAGCCTTGCGCACAGTTGCCTGTCATGCAGTGCCTCGGGAGCTGGGCCGGCCGCGCATCCTCTCCTCATTGCAGCCTGGGAGGTCTGAGGCTGCACTGCGAACGGAAGAGGTGGGACATTTGCGTGAGGAGGAAGGAGCTGCGGAGCCAAAGCAGCAGGGACGTGCAGCGTTCCTCTCAAGACTTCTCGCGCGAGAACCCTGACCCAGCAGTGCGAAAAGGTAAGGTGCGAGAAGGGCCTTGGACTGGAGAGACCAGAGTTCAAATCCCCACTTAGCCATGATATTCTCGAGGTTTCTAAGGGCCTTTCTGCTCTAGACTGTTATAGTGCTATTATTCCACATTCAACATCCTATGGAATCCTGGGGTTTGCAGTTTAGCAAGGGGCATTTGTAATTCTCAGCCAGAGAGCTTTTTGGCCTCAGTAAACTACAAACCCCAGAATTCCATGGGATGTTGGAAGTGGAATAATAGCACTATAACTGTGTGGTGCAGAAAGACTCTAAGACTGATCTGCTTTGTACACAGGGTTGTTGTGAAGATCAAATGGGAAGAGGATAGTGGTCTCAGCTTCTTAAAGGAGGAGTGGGACAAAAATATATCAGATACATGGATATTTAATACATATGTCTGTCCTTTCCTTTAGCAAGAAAGAGTTCAGACTTCACGTAGCTGCCCTGGGGAAACCCCACTGTAGTAATAGCTTCTTTTTCTCCATCCAGCTATACAAAATCATGTTAGGTTTTCTTAATAGCTAGCCTTCACTAGGGCTAAGACTTGGGTATGATAAGCTAAGTTGCTGACTGATAGCCTTTGACTCAGATGTTGGATTTTTTATTGACAGGCAAACCCCATCCCAACCTAGGGGATATGCCTCTCCCTCCAGGGCAGAAGGCAAAAGGCAAGAAGAAATCCAAGTCTAGCCACTACCGTCGAGAGAAGAAGCAGGGAGGTAAGTGCTAAGGAGCTGGTATTCTACCACAGAGCTAATGCCTTTCTGTTTTTCGGGTATGTTCAGTCACACCACCAGAACTTTATGAGCGTACAGCTTTGATAGGCCTACGATGGAGGAAATCACTTTCACCTTCAGCATAGACACAGAACTTCATTGAAACCCCATAGAGCTGGGGTAGGCAACTCTCAGGTGGCGGGGGGGGGTCATTCCCTTCCTCCTGTCCCCCCCATGCTCACACACATGATGCTCTTGCACTGGACATTTCAGTATGCCTGAAATGACACAGTGTCACTTCCAACCCCCATTTTGGTTGGTTTGGGGGCTGTTTTGGGGTTTGGGGATTTAGAGGATTAGGGGAAGCAAACTGCTGTATTTTCAAGCAGTTTTGGCAATTTGGAACAGTTTATGGGCAAAAATTCACCCAAAATTTAGTCCTCCAAAAATAAATGTTTAAGATATTTGGGGGCCTTGGGGGGCTTCAGCAGCCACATTTAGGAGTCCTAAAGACCAGTTTGCCCACCCATGACACTGAGTAAAAAGACTAGCTGTCCAAGCCCTATTCAAAAATAGTACTTACACATTTAACCAGAGTGGGAATCACATACCCCCATATGTAGGCAGCAACCAAGCCCTTCTGCCTTCTTGTTTCTTCAGTAACAAAGTGAGAATTGCCAATTCTGGGAGCTGCCAGGACTAGCAGTTCACAGGTCCTTCTGCTGTAGAGGCTGGAGATATCAGTTAATACCATGCAGGTGTATACTTGCCAGTTTACAAGCCAGCCTACCTGCAAGTATAGCTGCTTAGATTCACCCAAGTGTGGAGAGTCAGTCAGGAACTGTGCCTTTTCATAGTACTAAGCCACTGCACCTCTATTATCACTTCCCAGTTTCTGCAGGTAAGGGCAGGAGTTCTCCCAGTCACCCTATAGCAACAGCCAGTAATTCCAACCAGCAAACCAACTTTTAGTTGTTGTTGCCTTATAAAGCTTGGGAACATTATGGTTCTTTTGTGTGTGGTGGGGTACAATTCACAGAACCTTCTAGTCATCAGGAGATTCTGGGAGAATTTTTTTAAAAAATTAATAACTATCCGGAACTTTTTATTGTAAATACCATAAATTGAGTACTAGGAAATCCTCAGGTTTCTGTTCTTTGAGAGCATTTCTAGAGTTCCAGTGACAAATCCATATGGATAATGCTTAATAAAGTCTTATTAGCCCTATGGAATGAGATGCTGACAATTCTTTGCTCTTAATTCTGCTTGTAGATCTTCCACCACCACCTTTGCCACCTCCTGAAGAAGACCTTAGCAGCTCTGCTCCAGACTGCACTCCGCGACTGGACTGTGAACCTTCTGCCCTAGAGAAGGACCTGAATGGTTCCTCAGCTTTGGAGCGGAAAGTCATCCATCGCACAGTGGCAGGCCAGCACTACCACCAGCACAGAGACGGTAATGCTGGCTACAGTGATCACTTCTCATGCTGTGGGGTTGCTGTATCTAGAACCAATTTTCCCAACATTAATTATGGTGTGCCTGCTAGGGCATCCCATTATCATCTGCAACATCCAAGAAGTTAAGGATTAGGAGTTCTCTCTCACTATCTCCAATCCCCAGTATCTTCATAACCTCAGCTGAGTATTGTAGCTGACCAAGATAAGCAGTAGAATCTGTGTGCCCAGTTCCTTGTAATGAGTTCAAAAGACTCTCAGCACTTATGATTGCATTTCTGCCTGGATAAACCCTTAAAATGGTTGCTTGGTGTCTCTGGATGATGATCAATGATGACTGATGACTCAGCCTGCCTAGGCTTCTATCCAGGCAGTTATACACAGGCAGTTGCTCTGAATGCAAAATGGCAGCAGAGCATGGATGAAGCCACAGCCTGTTTTGTTGTTGTTCTCTCCTAGCAGATGAGGAAATCGTTCCATACAGCAAGCCCAGCTTTCTTTCCAGAAGCCAGGTGTCAAGCAATTGCTCCACAACAGGAAGTTCTTCTTCCAAGGGATCAACAACATCTAGAGGTCATGGGTCAGGGCGCAGCCGGACAACAGGCGAACGCAGTGAGGTGATGCTGTAGCACTTCCTGTGTTCTTTTTTAAATTTTATTTTTGGCACAGAGACAGAGGGATCCTAGCTCTGGAAAATGCATCATCATGTGCCTAGAACCAGCACATGAGATACTCCAGCACAGGGTAGGAAGACTTTGGTCCTCCAGATATTTTGGACTACAGCTCCTAGAATCATTTACTCTTCGCCATGCTGTGTAGGGCTTCTGGAAGTTGTGGGCCAGAATATCCCTCAGCTCTTCTCTCACAACTACTAAGCCCCCAAGAGTCCTTGACTTGGTTTAGGGCCATTGTTTGAGGGGTGGAGAATGAAACCCCTTTATCCCATAGTGCCTGTTCATTATGAAGCAAATACATATATAAGCTCGTATTCCAGAGCTGCATGCAGACATGTGCAGCATAATTTGTGTCACCCATAATATCTATGACTACTAATGGCATCTCAGGGGAGGGGGTGATTTTTAATTAGGGATGCTTGTTCATTGCATCACAACAATGTGTTTCTGAGGGGCAGTAATGAATTCAAATGGTTGAGACTAGAAAAAAGATACACAAAGTTAAGCAGAGAGATTGAGTTGAGCAGTGAACTAAGTTCCCTACTTATTTATTTTGTTTATTGGATATTTAAAACTGTACCCTCCATCCATCAGATATACAGAGATATGTCCAGAAAACATTGATGGAAGCTTTCCTTAAAATGAAACAGCAATTACATATGATGAGCAATTAAAATGAAAGAGCAGCAAACCATTAAACATTAAAAGTCTGATGGAAAAGGAAAAAATGGGTAATTTTAATAATTTTATTCTTGCCACAAGAAAGTCTTTGGATACCACACAGTTTTTAAGGCCTGTAAGCACTTCAAGACTCATTTGGCACAAACATCACATTTGGCTGGTTTGTACTGAAAAAGCATTTTCAGCACAGAAAACAGCATTTTTTACACAGAAAATATTACATGCTGAAAATTCTGTTTTCTGTGCAAAACAATTCATGTGAGAATTTTGCTCAGATTAAGTCACAAAATGCAAAAAATATCATCATCCCAAGATTGTTGTCATCAAGATCTCTTGAAACTTGAAAAACATGTTTTTCAACCATTTTTCAATTATTTTCAAATATTCTTTCCATCTTTACTCCTTCCCACCCACTTCCCCTAGTACTGGATCTTTTAGGAAGTAGATGAGATCTCTGGCTAGATTAAAGGAAGGGCAAGTGAAAAGCAGAACCAGAGATACTGATTTGTTGTCCCCTTTGTCCTTTCAGGAAAAAAGATGAAACCAAATGGAGTTGGCATGAGAGCAGCACCTATGAAATTGGCATCTGTGAACTTTGGGCTGGGGTGGGATGAAGGTTCCATGCTTCTTAATTTATGACCTTTCATAAGGAGCCGTGCAACTCGGCTCCTTGTAAATAAGTTTGTTCCCTGACTGTCAGCAGTCCCTGGAAGCCAAGGAAAGCTGTATTTAAGAATCAGGACAAAGGGACGCTCCACTCCTCTGAGGACCTGTGGAGGGTGTGGTTTGTTTGTTTTTTTGTTTGTTTTTTTAAAAATTTCTGCAACTGAAGAGTTTGTGCCCAGTGGGAGGGGGGTGGGGTTGGAAAAGGTGGTGGGGAAGGGAGTTTGTCTTTGGTCATCCAGCTCAGGATGGGCATTGAGGAGCAGCCTACAGCATACTAAGCACATGCTCAGACATTGCCCAGGTGCTCAGCCCTAAGGCAAGACTCACCAGGGGTACTTTGGTAGTTCATGAATCTTTTTGTAAAATGACCATTAAAGCTGTTTGTTAACCTGGATCTCACTAGTCTCCCTTCACTTTCTCCCTGGTAACATGCACACAACCGCCTTGGAAAATCCTAGAGAGCACAGAACATCAAACAGGAGAGCCTCTTTGAAACTAGAACTTGAAAAGTTACTTTCCAGGATGCCCTGGCTATGCTGGCTGAAGGGTAAAATAAAATATAGAAGTTAGTGTTTCCAAACTCTGTTCAAAACATCTTTGCCTGGAGCAGCAGCAGCTGCTGACACAAAGATCTGTCCTGAAGGCCAAAAGCTATTCCACAGCAGAGCAGACAGCCTCAGTGGGTAGCAGGCCATTTTAATTTCAGGTTGGCTAGACATCTGTCAAGGATGCTATGGATTTCCTGCATCAACAGGGATTGGACTAGATGTCAATTGAGGTGACTTCCAACTAGGGTTGCAAATGAAGAAATGGATAAGGCTCCTATACCTTTAATTGTTGTGTAGAAAAAGGAATTTTTTTGGGTGTTACTTGAATAACAAGAAACACCTGATGAAATTCCCTCTTCTACACAGTTATAAAGATACAGAAGGTCTTCATTCAGCAACCCTACTTCTAGCTTTATAGATTCTATGGTGGTATTGCTACCAGAAAGGGACATGGTATCAGAAGCCACAGCCATGCATACAAACTAGGTATGGGCCAACCAAATCCTTGGATCCTTGAATCCTTGGCAAGGATTTGA
The DNA here is from genome assembly GCA_948474755.1 of Ctenosaura bakeri. Taxonomy (NCBI): domain Eukaryota; kingdom Metazoa; phylum Chordata; class Lepidosauria; order Squamata; family Iguanidae; genus Ctenosaura; species Ctenosaura bakeri. Next base: position 25,530 of record CAOLHI010001978.1, read on the forward strand.
GATTCACAGATCCAAATCCCCACGTCAAAATAGGTGAACCAAATATTTCAAATCCACCAAATAAAATAGTTTGTTTTTTAAAATTGGTGCCTCGGGCCCATCAAAGGCCTGATTGGCCAGTGGGCCCCTGGGCATGTGAGAATCACGGCATAAAGCTGTGCGTGTGTGCCAGAGGCTGCCTGTGCCTGCTTGTGCTTCCTGTGCCTGCTCGTGGGGCTGCCTGTCCCTGCAGCTGCCTCCCTCTGCAAGGAAATAATCTCTATTCTTTTGACTTGAGACTGAAGGGTAGGGATTGGGAATTATTGACACTGGACTAGAGATTTGACTCGAAAGTCTCCTGCAGGACTTGAGACTGGACTAGAGGCTGACTAGAGGCTGTTTTTTTTTTTTTTAAAGTGCCTTGTAGCAAGACTTGAGACTTGACTTGAGACTGCAGGGTGCAGAACTGAGACTGGATTAGAGGCTGGTGTTATTTTGTTTGTTTGTTTTAAGTACCTTCCTTGTTGCAGGACTTGAGACTTGTCAAATTCTGCTTCAAAAACACTTTTCAGTAAATGCTCTTTCCCTTGTTTTTTAAACCCTTTTTTGTAAAAGAATTCAAAAGTTTTGAGATTTGTGGATTCCCAGAAACTTCCAAGGATTCGGATCTGGATTCAGATTCAGAAAATTCTGGATTCGTCCCATCCCTAATACAAACTGAATGGTCCAGAATCACAGCAGTAAGAAACCTGAAATGAAAGCCAGTTCCTGTCTAATGGCAGGTGCTGACAGAAGTTGGAAAGCTAGCCAAGTTGCCTTGGACTTCAGCCCAGCACAAATGGTGACCGGCTGCCCAGTCACTCAGGTCATTTGCCCATAAATGGAGATTAGTTTGCCATGAGCACAGCAAGCCGAATGTCAGCATGTGCACGTTAGCTCTATGGGGGCTTTGAAAAGACTTGACAGAAGACAAGGATCGACTGACACAGCTTAACCTGCAATTCCTGTGCTGCTGAGTAGCCATAGAGACACAGTCATCCCCAAACCTTTCATTAAGAATAGCTGCTGAGGAAATTTTATCATTATTTGGTTCCCAATTTGAGTTGGAGGGGAAGGTCACCTTTTGATCCTGATTCTCAGGGTTTTTTATTTAGTGGCTGCTTAGCATGTATGGTTTGATCCAATGGCACATTTCCTGGTATGAGGATAAAATGGAGGTGCAAAAACATCACTAGTTTCATTTTGGCAAGATAGGCTGCAATTCAAGGCCATGGAACAGATGGGATCATGGCCAGGAGAGATGCTGGTAATCCTAGTGGCTCTCTTACTTGCTTTTAACAATCAGAGCTGAAAATGGATGAAAGGGGATTTTAACTGATGAATGATAAGAGTTTTATAGTGAAACCCTATGTGCTTTTTATGCCAAGTCCCACTGTGTTGAATGTGTCTTGCTTCTTGGGTAGTGAGTTTAGGACTGCTGTGAAGGAAAGAAACTGTGTGTGTGTGTCTGCACGCATGTGCATGTGCACAAAAGTAGCTGCTCAGAACAGCTCCCTTTTTTTCCCATCCATGTTGTCTTCTCTCAGGTATTTATTTGCTTGTTATACTGCCCTTGCTCCGATGAATTCAAGATTCTGCCTCATCTCCATTCTATCATCCCAACAACACTCTGAGGTAGTTCAGGCTGAGAGATCGATGTCTCACGCTCACCCAGTGAAACTGATGGTTCCAAGAGAACAGGACCCTTCATCTCTCAAGTTCCAGCAATACATTCTATAATCACTATAATCAACATAATCATTGTTCCATTGGTCTCGATGGAGAAAGTAAGTGCAGTGGCCCCTCCACCTTCATGACGATTTGGGGCACAGAACCCTCATGAATGCCAAAAACACACAAATAACTTCCCCACCCACCCAGCTGAGCACTCTTCCTCCCATTCCTTGCCTTTGGCCTGGGGTGCCTGTGCCTTCTCCATTCCCAGGCAAAAGGCAAATGAATGGGGGCAGTCCAGTCTGTGGAGAAGCCCTGTTCCCCTTTGCCCAGGTGTACCTGCCTTCCTTCCTTCCTTGGCAAAAGGCAAACAAATGGGAGGAGACAACCCTGGGCACAGGGAAAGCAGACACGTACCTCTCTCCCATTCTCCTGCTTTTTGCTCGCGTGCACTGCTTTCTTTCCATGTGCACAGGAAAAAGGCAAGCATATGGAGGGGCAGCCCTGTGCACATTCCTCTCCCCATTTTCTTCCTTTTGCCCAGGCATGTATGCCTTCCTTCCATGCCCCCAGTCAAAAGGCAAGTGAAGCGGGGAGGGGAGGCAAGTGGGCATCTTGTGAATAATCAAATTTGCAAAGGTCAAACCAGCTAATGTGGAGGGAGCACTGTATTTCAGAGCTAGTACACCTGTTTGGTGAACAAGTACCTCAGGGCCTCGTCTTAGTTCAAATTGTTGGTCCAAAAATGGAGAGAAGAAAGCCCCAGTCCTCCCAGGGTGTCCATGTACCCTATTTTACTGAAAACAGACCATGCTGAGGACTACTTCTCTTGGAAATTTGGTGTTGATCAAAGTATGGCTGGAATCCTGTTGGCTAGTCCCAGCTAGAGAAGACTCACTGAAACAATTAATGAATAGTGAATTAACACATGAGCTAGAATCATAGAGTTGGAAGAGACCCCCAGGGGCCATCCAGTTCAACCCCCTGCCATGCAGGAACACACATCAAAGCATTCCCAACAGATGGCCATCTAGCCTCTGCTTAAAAACCTCCAAACTCCACCACACTCCAAGGCAGCATATTCCACTGCCGGACAGCTCTGACCATCAGGAAGTTCTTCCTGAGGTTCAAATGGAATCTTTCCTGCAGCTTGAATCCATTGTTCCTTGTCCTAGTCTCTGGAGCAGCGAAAAACAAGCCTGCTCCCTCCTGGACATGACATCCCCTCAAATATTTAAACATGGCTATCATGTCCCCTCTTAACCATATCTTCTGCAGACTAAACATACCCAGCTCCCTAAGCCATTCCTCACAGAACATGGCTTCCAGACCCTTCACCATTTTGATCGCTCCGCTCTGGACACGTTCCAGCTTGTCAATATCCTTCTTGAATTCTGGTGCCCAGAAGTGGACACAGTATTCCAAATGAAGTCTAATCAATGCAGATGATGATAATCATAAAAATCCAAGAGATTCAATGGCTCTGTGAGGCATAGGAGCAGAAATCCTGTATGCAGTCTACATTATGTAACTTTTATGTATACATACAAAGGAGAGGTGCTGGGAAACCCAGTTGTTGTTGTGTGCCTTCAAGTCATTTCTGACTTACGGTGATCCTTAAAGGGAATGTATCAGAGAGTTTTCCTGAGCTGAGAGTATGTTACATGCCCAGTCACCCAGTGGCTTTCTGTGGCCGGGGGGAATTGAATTCTGGTCTCCAGGGTTGTAGTCCAGTGCTCAAACCACTACCCCATGATGGCTCTAAGACATCCTGTTAGAGAAACCTAACACAAGAATGTCCCAATGCACATGAGGCTCAACTCAGTTGGCATGCCCTAGCAGATATCCTAAAGCACAACAGGCCAATGCACAACAGTCACTTTTTTGGCTCCCCTGCCAAGTAACGTCATAGAAGACCCTTACTGGATACAGATGCTACAGAACTGCCCAATTCTAATTTCTGCTGGCATAAATCCACCTATGCAATGGCAAAGCAAGGATGTTTTGTTTCTGAAACTGAAAGGCAATTTCAGAGGCTGTTGCCAGAGAACTTGGTTGTAGAAAAACACAGAGTTGATTTGTTCAGGGAAGTAACATTTCTGCAATTTATCCTCCTGCTGGGAGAATGATCCTCCCTTCTCATGGCTACTAATGATAAATGATCATGCAGTCAATAAATCAAGGAGAAATTCTGCTGAGGAAATGACACAGCTCCTCATTTCATACAAGAGAGAAAGCTGGTTGGCAATGGAGACTGGATTATCATCCTGTTGGGGACTTAGATCTTTTTAAGTGCACTTAAGTCTGCGGGAATTAGAATAGGACAATTCTGTAACATCCTTATCTAGCCAAGGGCTGCTGTTATATTACTACATAGCGGGGACAGAAATGTGACTGATGTGCATCAGGACACCATCTAGGGAGTACCGAAGAACTGTAGAGCTCAGTGCCCATCCTCTTGCCAGTGTCCCATTATGCATCTTTGCAATTCACTAACAAGGTTTCTTAGTGCCTCTGCTATATAGCTAAGTATATGTAAAGTTAGATAACATACACTGTGATAGTAGATTCCAGCCATTGTTATTACACTGCTTTTGCCCATGTCGTTGGAAGCACAAGCTCACTAAGAATAAACAAACTTTTCTATTTTTGTTGCCTTCTTCATTCAGTCACTGCAGTTAAAGCTCATTTGATCCTTGAATTTGGCTCCAACCTTGCATTTCATCACCCTGTTTTTTCCCCACATAATTTCCAAGATGGTTGTTGCAACATAACAACAGTTGGAAATCACTTTCATCTTGAGGGCTGAATCAATTTCAGAAAATGTCTCCTGGGCCTCATTCCAGAGATAGGCGGAGCCAAAAGCAAAAGGGTGGGACCAAAAATACTAGCAAGGTTTTTTTCCATAAAGCTCTTTTAAAGGAAAATAATAGTACCAGACAGATGCAATTTCAAGTTTGTAGCCCTTCCAACCTCTCTCACAGTGTTGTGCAGATAAAATGGAGAACAGAAAAGCTGCATATATGTCTGTATGCTCTTTGGAAGAAGGCTGGGATGAAAACAGAAGAAATTAAGCATATCTGATTTGTCTGTTCACATCAGCCTAGGATTCAGAAATTTTGTAGACAGAAGTTTTCTTTCTTTGGCAATCAAGTGATAACTTCAACTGGTTTGCACAACAGGTCGCTGGACAAAGCACAGGAGTCATCGTTTCTAACTGTCCCAATTTGACAAGGACAAGCCTAATTAACCTTCTGTTGTTTCAGTTTTTCAGCTGCTTTTAAAATATCCCAGTTTCTTTCTCTTCCTCTCACTTTCCCTCTTTGTCCTCAGTTTACTTCAGTTGCCGCAAACTGAGTTCAAAGTGCAAAAGCAATTTGCCCGCAACTCAGCAGGGAAGAAAGGGCAGGAGGGGACAGAATGTTGCCCTTCCCAGTAGGTTCAGGCAAAGGCAAACTGCTACAGCCACTCCTGGCTAGTGTGTTCTTCCACACTCATTACTATTGCCATCTTGATCACATTCTGATGTTGCTTGGCCACAGATTCCAATGTTCATCTGTGAAATGTTGGAGGGTATGCAGGAGTAAGATAGACAGAAAGGTCAGGTGGCAAGTAGGATAACTTGTCACCCCAAGAGAGCATAGGCATCTCCCCAGAAAAGTCAAAAGAGAATGGTGATTTGTATGTCAAGTGCATATGCTAATATCTGTGTAGCGGTGCAGATTTGGAAATCATCATCCTTTAATTAAAAGTAGCATAAGGGGAAAGGGCAAGTGACTTGTGTGCCTGCTCATCCTGCTGGTGGACAACATCAAGGCATCTGTTCTCCCTTCTTAAGAGTCTATTTGTACTGCATAGTTTTATCAGTTTGATATAACTGTCTCTATCCTAAAGAATTTTAGAAGTTACAGGCCAAGATCCAAAAGGTCCCTGGGGGGTTGTAAAGCTCTTCCAGCATACTTAAACTGACATTCTGCTGCCAGCCCTGGCCCAAGGCACCTTAATGGCATTGGGCTGTGCTCCCAGCAGTGGGCAGGGGAAGACATGATGCTCCAGCTGCAGCCAGGAAAAAGAGACTGCCTTCACTCTACTAGATCTCCAGCAACTGTTCTGCATGTATTCTAGCATGTGCTGGAGATCCAGGAGAGTGATAGTTGGTCCTTTTTGTATGGCTGCAACTGGACGCTGCCTAGGGGTTTCCCACACCTCCCCTGCCCCATTTACTAATTCATTATGCACGCACCCAATCTGTCCAGCTGCAGATGTGCTGGGAGACAGCAGAAGCACTGAGGTGTTGCACAAGGATTTACTGACTACTTCCATCTGCAATGTCTCAAAAAGTACATAAATTGGTGTAATATCTGGTTATGCTAGAGTGTGCCCACTAGAGGATTCCGGGCATCATTTGATGTGATTCTTTGAATTCTCTGATAAAGAAGTCTAATGAAGTCCCATGAACCTCAAGATCTAGACTCTTAAATAACCTTCTCAGTGCATCTCAGAATACAATACTGTGGCCAGAATCTTGACCACCAGAATACCTCTTGGTTACACTAGCATATTTAAAAGACATTGAGAGCAGCCAGAGGCTCTTGGACACACCTCCTCTCCCAGCCACAATAGGAGTCTGGCCAGGTGACATCTGGCTGTCATTTGTGCACCTGGAAACAAGAAGCTTCCCACCCTGCCCAAGAGGCAACCTCTACATCTTCTATCCCAGGGTGCAAAACAGTCGCATGATGCCTTGCGGCACCCAACTGACCAATCAGTGGCCCAGAGGGGCAAAGCTGTGCCCATGAACCTCCAACTGCTTTTGCATACCTGGGAAAGAAGGAGGAGCCATCCCTAACCCCTGCAATAGAAGCATCCCAGCAGAGATTTACACTACATCTGTGCAGTGCAAGCAAGGGTCCTGCCAACATAAGCTGCCTACAGGACCATCCTTAATCATATTTAGCATTTATACTGGTCTTTCATGTGTTTGAAGGACTTTGTATATATTATTTTTGTAATCCTTACAGCCACCCTAAACTGTGTGACTTTATTATTTGTTATATACTTAAAGATAATTGTTTATTCTTTACTTGTCTTTACTTGTCTGTTAATTAAAACATATATATGCTGCCTTTCTACCATAAATGGCATCAGGAACAACCACTAAAACAACTAACCCTCCTTTGTTAAAAACAAAAACCAGACCCCCCCACACACACACACCCAAATGTGCTGAGCAAATCATTCTCCACTGGGGAGGAGTCTTTATTCTTATTCCACAAAATATGAGGCTCTGGACTTCTTCCCTAAAGTTTTGTCCTGTTGACACCACAACCTCCATAATTCCAACTCATTTAATGGACAAGATGATTTTCCTTATATGCTGAATGTTGTCATGCTGAAGGCCATAACAAAAAATTCAGGCCTTTCTGACTGTGTTGATCCATCTTTTGGCCCCCTGCTTGCCCCAGCCCTCTCAATCTGCAAGCTTTGCCAATGCAAAGGAACTGCCTAAGGACCCAGGAGGGTTATAATAGGTGCAGAAATGTCCCCCCCCACCCAGTCTTTTGGCAGTACAGCAGTGTTGTTCTGTAATAGGATACTGTGCATTGCTAACCCCTGTCTTGTGTACTGAAATCAGCCTTCTAAAAGCTTTGCAGTCCTGAGCTTTATAATCCCACCTTGCATTGTGCAAGTAAGGGCAAGGATTTTCCTTCAGCATAATGCAAATAAGGGCAGCACTGTTTGGAAAGCCGCAGGATTTATGAGTTCAATTACCTTCCATGGCACCAAAGTCTGCTTTAATGAGCAGCACAACAGCCTAGTTCTGAATGTGGGCTTCAGGGTGGTCCAGGACTTTTGCTGCCTGAGGCAAAACAGAAGAGAACAGATCTCTTCTAGGACAAAAGTGAATTGGAGTAGCCACTGCCTCTTTTGTTGGCACTAGAGATGTCTTCCTCCGCAGCTCAAGGTGTTATTTCTGCTATGGCACCCCCAGTGAGAACCCCCAGATATCCCTTTTGATGTCATTTAATTTGGCCATAGCTGGACTGGTTGCGATTACCTCATCTCACATGTTCACAAAGTTCTCCGGATAAGCACGGACAGAGACCGACCGTTAATGGTTTACACTCCATTTCTCTTTGTAGCCAGCAACCCAAAACTTGCCCGAAGCTTTAGGGAACTTCCCACCACAGACTCCTCAATAGCCACGTGGCTTTCAGTCAAATTACTCTTGTGAGTTGGGCCATCAACGTCTCGGCCAAAGGTATTGTTTCTACATGCAAATCCCATCACGCTAAACCTGACCTCACCAAATCCTTTTGTCCAGCACCGAAACCTCTTTTGTTCTCCTTTGGGACTGCCATAGCCGAAAGGCACAATCTTCCCTATAAAAACCCCTCACTTTTAACCGATCCTCGGATCACCTTTGACTGCCATCCTGCCCTGCCGCTGGTGTGTTTAAAGGACTCCCCTCAGCGCCCCCACGCTGAGCTTTCTTCCCCGAATCTCCAACTTCTCCCCAGGACTACGGAACAGGTCGTATTGCCTTCCCTTGCAACTCTCTTTCTTTTCCAATTAGTTAGTTTGTGTTTGTCTTCTGTGTGTTCCTGTTTAATAAAGGATTGTTCATTATTTTAAAACTTTGTCTAGCCACTCTCTAACCCGCCGCTGTATACATAGGGTAAAAGATCTTGCTACGTTACCCTGCCTCTCGTTAGCAAAACCAGTGCTCTGAGTTCTAATTTCCCCATCTTGGTATTTCAATTGGCAAAGCCGGGCACCTCTCGCGGGACCCCCAATTTTCAGGGTAACAAAGGCAGGAAACTAGTTTAACTGGCACAGAGCACACTGTATGCTACACATCTCATCCCTCCAACACCTACCAGCTGAAGTGAAATCATCACTTTGCTTAGTAGAAGGATCAGCCCTGGCTGGGCTCCACACTCACACAATACACCTTGTCTAGACTGAAGGTCAGACAATGCAACATGCTTCATGGCCAAAGCACAAGAGTCAGCGTGCTCTGCAGCCCAAAAGGTCATGCCACCCACTTTTTGCCTCCTCCAAAGCTCAGGAAGGAAGTAGCATGACATTTTAGTTGCCATTTGGGGCAAGCAAAGGTGATGTCACATCACTCATTTTGGGCTTTCCTTCAAGGAGAGAATTTTGCTGTTTGAAGACACAGCACCCATCAAAACATTTTAATGACTGGGGTCCTAGGTGGATCTGGTGGGTCTGCCTCTTTCTATGCACAGAACCCGCCTTTCTCCTCCCTGAAGCCCCTCCATGACTACTTAGTGAAGAGGAGAGGATGGGGCCACTGGGTTAGGTTTGCCATTTTACCCAGTTAGCCATGTTCTGTCTGGAATCTAAGCACACACACCCCCAGTGCCCACTTGCACTATTAGCTAGTCTGGATTCCAAGGCGTCACTTAAAAAAAAAAAATCTCCATAGGACTCAATATAGGAAGCAAAATGACTAATAACTATCCTGATCAAAGGACATTGCAGTGGTTTATTGCAGGTCCCTGCTGCTCCTATCCTCCAGCAGGTTCCAGAACAGAGAGGGAGTGTGTGTTGCCACAAACAACAAAGCAAGGAGGACCAGAGGGCTGGTTGCTGGAGGATACATGTGCAGGGGATGGGGCTATTAAAGTGGCTGCAGTAGAAGCTCTAGGAGCAGGTTAACCGCACAGATTTGGACATTTCCCCTGCTGTCGAAGTGTTTGGGGGTGGAGAGAGAAGGAAGAGAAAGAGGTATTTTATTCACTCAAGCAACCAGGGTGTAAGATGAATGCTCAGCTTTTTGGGGTTCACAGTGAGAAGAGATTACAGATTAGGGCAGTCTGGAACAGAAAGAGCCCAATAGCACTGGCTACCATACCAGTTGCAGCTGGACTGGAGTTTGTTGTGGTGTCTTCAGCCCTACTGTAATCTAGCAATTGCTGAAAAATGCATTGGTCTGTCTGTGTAAGTGGTATACATCCTGTAAGTGGTATACATAGGCATAAGAGCACCTTACACCTGCTTTTTTGGTCATTGCAGAGGTTGGGATCCTCTTCCATCCTGTGCACTGCCTAAAGCCCCCTGCCCTGATTCACCATTGTGCTGCAGTGGTGACAGTGGGGGAGGGATGTTCCTGTAGCCAGACACAAATGGATGACACCATTTGTTGAGTGCTCTGGAGCACCCCAGTGGATCTCAGTGGAAGATGGTGGAAGACATCCTCTGTGTGCATCTGGCTATACAGCATCTGGCTTCTGCAATTCCTTCTGTCAAAGGAGCCATGGTGGAGTTTCCTACTGTTTTCTAAGAAGTTTGTTACAATTTTACACTCATGTGACTCATGCTGGGTATATTTTAGGCCCAGAATTTTTTTTAATTGCTTTTTAAAACCTGAAACTTACAGCATCCTCCAGTCAGCCAGTGTCCAGCTGGCTAGGGGATTACTGGAGTTTTGTGCCAGAACAGTAGCTTTTCCAAATTCTACTCAGATCTAGTTTCAAGTAGCTTGGCTGGCTTGAACTAAGTTGGGAGATACAAATGGCCCGTAGCTCAACTCTAGCGTCTAATCTCACACTGCTGACTTCAGATTCAACCAAATAAGCAGGTGACTTTATCTATATATGGCAGCTGTTCCAAAAGTTACGGTCAAATTGCCTTTACTCACAGATGCTAAACTCATCACCACCACTGACTACATCAAGCTTCTTTCTGTTCAGGGCTGGAAGGGATGTTTATGCAATACATAGATGGAAACAGAGCCTCGGCCACACTTAAGGAACACAAAAGATCTGGGTTTTCCAAACTCCCTACTAAACATCTGTCTGTGTTTATTTAGCCCCTTTCCAACAGGAAACCCCTCCGGAGTTACCTGATTAAACAAGAAAGGGCCACAAATGTTACCAAAATGCTCTAGACACCTGGAGAAAGACAGGCAAGAGGCCTCAAGGACATTTGCCTTGTTTGGCTGTAATTCTCAACTGTACCAGGATGTATGCTTTGGGTAATATCCTTCCCATTTCCTCCTGTGACAGCAGCTGAAAGCCAGAGGGCTTTGAGCATTTCAACAAGCCTAGGCAGAGTGTAGCCCTGAGTTCATAGGCAGTCCCTACCACTGTTTTTTGCACCCCGTAACCCCTCCAAACTCCTCATATTTCTTCTGCCTCGTACCACCAGAAAGAGAAGGTGCCATCCTTCTAAACAGTTTCTATCCTTTAAATGCCCAGCTGCAACATTTCACAGATGAAAACTGGGACACATGCAGCCCAGCAGCACCAAACTGTGGTCAAGATTGCAAAAGTTGTTAATGAGGAAGATATCCAGGCTAAGAAAGGCTGCAGCAGTCTACAACAGAGCTTTCCAAACTGTGTGTTGTGACATATTAGTGTGTTGGCTGCAGTGTATAGGTGTGTCGCACAAATGTAACAGGTGGGGGGGCTGCCTCTCCTGCTGTCACCACCACCTGAGACAAGGAAGACCCCAATGAGGACGGCACCTGGCCAGACCCAGGTGGAGAGGCTGCCTCCACTTTTTGAATTACTGTGTCACAAAATGATGCATGTCTAAAAAGTGTGTTACCAACAAGAAAAGTCTGGAAAGCTCTGTTCTACAGGAAAGGCTGAGATTCCACCCCCTCCTCTCCTCCCCCCCCTTGCTAACTGAGTGTAAAGTACTTGCACTTTGAACACAGTTTAAACCAGCTGAGGTAAGCTGAGGACAAAGGAGGAAAGCAGGAAGAGGAGAGAGAGAGAGACTAGCACATTTTAAAAGCTGTAGTGTATCTCACAGGTAGAATAATTAACATTTGCAAGTAGAGGGCGAGCAACAACCCTTCCTACGCATCCAGGTGGCCAGAGAAATAAAGTAGGCTCAGCATCCTTTGTAAAAATAGATGAAGTAGCTTTATTTACAAATAGTAAAGATTTCATAACATCTCATAGTGAGACGCCTTGTGACATGTGCTCTTCAAACATGGAAAAGTAGCACACAATTGCAGACAAACTCAGATTAAATGCAAGTTGTCTTAGGATAGAGCAACAAACAGAAAATGGCATGAATGTATGCTGTGCCAAAACTCTTAGTGAGGCATGTAAACTACAACCCTCCAACAGTTTACAGATGAAAGTTGAGACACATGAGGCAAACAACATCAGAGTACAATTCAGATGGCATTCATTATTAATAAGGAAGAACACACAAGTTAGGAGAGACTGTGGTGGTTGGCTTTTGCCTGAGCCTACTGGGGAGATCAATATTCTATACTCTGCCATCTCCCCACCACCACCATTTCTGAATTAATTGACTGTAAAGTACTTTTGCACTTTCAACACAGTTTGCAGTAAATTAAGTAAGTTGAGGAGAAAGAGGGAAAGTGGGAGAAGGTTGGAGAAACTGGGATATTTTAAAACAGCTGAAAAAGTGGGGCGGCAGGGGATTAATTGGGACTGTCTGGAATAGTTGGAGGGTGTGAAACTGGCAACTGCTAAGCACAAATATGCAAAGGTTGCTATTTCTATTAGCATTTGCAATGCCCAATGCCCGAAGCTCTTCTGAAAGGCCTGTCATCCAGTCTCACCATCCCTTTTCTTTCTTTGCTTTTCACAAGGCAGGCATGTGCCATCACAAGAAATTATTGTAAAAATCAGTGGTCTTGGTAGCCAAGAGATTCTGCCATTTCTAATTTCCTCCCAATGTTTTCCCCACTCCCAGCTCTGTCTTTAAAACTGTGCCCATGTGGCTTGCTTAAATCAATCAATGTCTGCACCTGAACACACACAAAGGCACCACACAGTGCAAAAAAGCCTATTGTTTCACACACTTCAGCTGCTGGGGAATATTTTGAAGCCAGCGATCACACTCTGCAAGCCAATTCATGTTTTTGTGACACATCCTTCATCCTACCCCCTTCCTGCAACAAAAGAAAACCAAAGCCAGACTGTTCAAGCTTTTTAATTAATGGAGAGCAGTTTGTAGCAGAGCAAGTGAATATACACTGAATCAGGTTAAGAGTCTAGAGCAATTACCCTGTAGGCTGTACTTTGGGATCCTTCATAGAAGAAGTGGGGCCAGAGCCTGGAAACACTACAGTCAGCCCTCCACATTTGCAGGTTTCACTTTTGCAAATTTGACTATTCATAGATGATTTGCCTCCCTATGCCATTTTTAAGAGGGACTGGAAGCCTCATGAGACTGAGAAACTGCAAACAAGGTTTGCAAGTCCCTCTTAAAAATGGGGTGGGGTAGCAGTAGAGGTGGCAGTAAGCCCCACCAGCCACCCACTTCTGCCTTGTGAAGGAACTCTGGTGCCTCAAAGGAATCCATGGTGGGTTGAATATGCTGATCATACTTTTTTGTGTGTTAAATATTGTTTGGGAGGGCCTAGAGTTATTTACAGTTTTTTCACTTTCGGTGGGGGTGGGGTCCTAAATGCGTCCTAGAACAAATCAAGCCTGATAAATCCCTAAAAGCAAAGAGGATTAAACTGAGACTATTGTACTGTAGACACATCATGAGAAAACATGACCCATGACCCACTAGAAAAGACAATAATGCTTGGTAAGGTGAATTGCTTTGGTTAGACCTCACCTGGAATACTGTGTCCAATTCTGGGCACCAGAATTCAAGAAGGATATTGAGAAGCTGGAATGTGTCCAGAGGAGGGTGACCGAAATGGTGACGAATCTGGAAAAAATGCCCAATGAGGAGCAGCTTAGGGAGCTGGGTATGTTTAGCCTGATTAAAAAAAAGGTTAAGAGATGACATGATAGCCATGTTTAAATATTTGAAGGGATGTCATGTTGAAGATGGAGCAAACTTGTTTTCTGCTGCTCCAGAAACTAGGTCATGGGTCAACGGATTCAAACTACAGGAAAAGAGATTTCATCTAAACATCAGAAATAACTTCCTGATGGTAAGGTTCATTTGACTGTGGAATATGCTGCTTTGGATTGTGGTGGAGCCACCTTCTTTGGAGGTTTTTAAACAGAGGCTGGATGGCCATTTGCTGGGGGTGCTTTGAGTGTGTGCAGTGGTGTATCTAGGTTCAACAGTGCCTAGGGCAAGCATGGAAGTTGTGCCCCTAGGTGCTGCTTCTTCCACCACTGCCAGCCTGGGCCAAGGAACAACCCCGGTGGGGGCAAGGGGTGGTGGCGATGAGCCAGGCCTGGGTGGAAGTGCTGCTGCTACTGCCACTGCACCAGGCCGAGAATGACCCTGGCGAGGGTGGTGGGGGAGGGGGCAGGCCTGGGTGGAAGGGTGGGTGGCAGCTTTTTGTGCCCCCTGGCATTGACACCCAGGGCACGTGCCCCACTTCCCACCCTAGATACACTTCTTTGTGTGTGTTCCTGTATGGCAAGGGTTGGACTTGATGACCCTTAGAATCATAGAATCCATCTCTGTGATTCTATGATTCTAAGGTGGAAAGCAATAGGAAAAGAGGAAGACTGCATTACAGATGGATAGGCTCAATCAAGGGAGCTATAGCCCTGAGACTGCAAAACTTCAGCAGGGCTGTTGTTGGTAGGGTGACTTGGAGGTCTCCCATTTGTAGAGTCACTTTAAGTTGAAGTTGACATGATGGCAGTTAGCAACAAGTAGTCCAAAACCCTAACTTTTCCAGGTTTTGAATGGGATGTGAAGTTGAGACTTCTCAGTTTGTAGTTTAGTCTCTTTACAGCTACATTATTCCAGCTCCAGGCTTGGCCCAGGTAAGTTCAAGCTTGACATTCCTGTTTTCTTCAACAGAGAAAGGAAATAATCCTCAATAAGCCAATGAATTGTTTAAGTAAGAAGAGACCAAGCACATGGCACCTAATGGTAAAAGATGTATTTAGCTAATTAGGCTGGGCTGCTCACAGAAGCAGAAGCCTATACCTGGCTCTTCCTACAATCAGCCAGTGTCCTGAAACACCAAATCCAATTAGTTCATCTTCAGAAGGCAAACTCTGCTCATAAAATTATCATCACAGCCATAAAATTATCCATCCCTCTCCTCAAACTGAGCAAAAGCACTTGACTCCCTGACCCTGCCTGGTTCACTGAGTGCTGTGAAGCTGACTGGAATACAAAATGCCAAAGACCAACCATTGCTCAGTCTTAACTTTGGGCCAGGGATTCCAAAACATGTATCAAACAGATGAGCTAGATTCCAAGGTTTGTATCTAGGTGCTAGGAATGAAAGCTTGTATCTAGGTGCTAAGAACCATAAAGTCACCATCTTCAATGAAGAACTACGATAAATGAAACTAAAGGTTGAATTGACCCAACATCTTGTTTCCCATAAGAGAAATTTTTGGAAAATTTCCAACTTCTGGAAAGTTCACAGGTGGGATATGAGTGCAATAGCACCCTCCTGCTCATGTACATCAGCAGCTGGTGTTCAGAGGCATATTGCGTCTGATCCTGGAGATAGCCTATAAGCAGAAAAACACAGTGAGGGTGCAGCCATCAGTGCAACTTCAGAGAAAGTGTACCTCTTTTTGAAGGGATGTTACAGAACTGTATTAAACACAAAGGGTTTTCCAATCCAAGACCAGCTTAAGAAAAAGAACCATAAGAACAGAGACCTAGAATCCTGGGTTGCCCAAGAGCAGAACCTGGACCAGAACTTGGAAAGCTACATTTTGAGAAGAATAAATACGGGCTGGATAGCTGAAAGGAATGCTATGGACATAGCATATCTTGATTTCAGTAAGGCCTTTGACAGAGTTCCCCATGACATTCTTGCAAAGAAACTAGTAAAATGTGGGCTGGACAGGACTATTATTAGGTGGGTTCATAATTGGTTGACTGACTGAACCCTAAGGGTGCTAACCAATTGTCACTTTTCATCCTGGAGAGAAGTGACTAGTGGGGTGCCACAGGGTTCTGTCGTGGGCCCAGGGCTATTTAATATCTTTATTAATGACTTAGATGAAGGAATAGAGAGTATGCTGATCAAATCTGCAGATGATACCAAATTGGGAGGGGTTGCTAATACTCCAGAAGACAGGATCAAAATTTAAAAGGACCTTGACAAATTAGAGAGCTGGACCAAAGCTAACAAAACAAGTTCCAACAGAGAGAAATGTAAGGTCCTACACATAGGCAGAAAAAATGAAATGTACAGATATAGAATGGGGACCACATGGCTGGATGACAGTACATGTGAAAGGGATCCAAAAGTCTTGGTGGACCACAAGACGAATATGAGTCAGCAGTGTGATGTAACAGCCAAGAAAGCCAATGCGATTCTTGGTTGCATCAATAGAAATGTGATGTCTAGATCAAAGGAGGTAATGGTACCACTCTACTCTGCTTTGTTTAGACCTCATCTAGAATCTTGTGTCCAGTTCTGGGCACCTCATTTCAAGAAGGATATTGACAAGCTGGAGTGTATCCAGAGGAGAGCAAACAAAATGGTGAAGGGTCTGGAAGCCATGCCCTATGAGGAGTGGCTTAGGGAGCTGGGTATATTTAGTCTGCAGAAGAGAAGGTTAAGAGGGGACATGATAGCCATGTTTTAATATTTGAAGGGATGCCATGTTGAGGAGGGAGCACACTTGTTTTCCACTGCTCCAGAGACCAGGACAAGGAGCAATGGATTCAAGCTGCAGGAAAAGAGATTCCACCTGAACCTCAGGAAGAATTTCCTGATGGTCAGAGCTGTTCGGCAGTGGAATATGCTGCCTTGGAGTGTGGTGGAGTCTTCTTCTTTTGTGGTTTTTAAACAGAGGCTGGATGGCCTTCTGTCAGGATTGATTTGATGTGTGTTCCTAATCATTTAGAAAGCAATGCGGTAATCACGAGAAGTCAACATGGATTTCTCAAAAATAAGTCATGCCAGACTAATCTTATCTCTTTTTATGATAGAGTTACTAGCTTGATAGATGAAGGGAATGCTGTGGATGTAGCATATCTCGATTTCAGTAAGGCCTTCGACCAAGTTCCCCATGACATTCTTGCAATGAAGCTAGTAAAATGTGGGCTGGACAGGGCTACTATTAGTTGGATTTGTAATTGGTTGACCGACCGAACCCAAAGGGTGATCACGAATGGCTGCTTTTCATCCTGGAGAGAAGTGACTAGTGGGGTGCCACAGGGTTCTGTCCTGGGCCCAGTGCTGTTCAAAATTTTTATCAATGACTTGGATGAAGGAATAGAGGGCATGCTCATCAAATTTGCAGATGACCCCAAATTGGGAGGGGTTGCTAATACGCCAGAGGACAGGCTCAAAATTCAAAATGACCCGGATAGATTGGAGAGCTGGGCCAAGGCTAACAAAATGAAATTCAACAGAAAGTAGTGTAAGGTCCTACAACTTAGGTAGAAAAAATGGAATACAGAAATATAGGATGGGGGACACGTGGCTGGATAGCAGTACGTGTGAAAGGGATCTAGGAGTCTTCATAGACCACAAGCTGAACATGAGTCAGCAGTGTGATGCGGCAGCCAAGAAAGCCAATGCAATTCTCGGCTGCATCAATAGGAGTATGGTGTCTAGATCGAGGGAGGTACTGGTACCACTGTACTCTGCTTTGGTTAGACCCCATCTTGAATACTGTGTCCAGTTCTGGGCACCCCAATTCAAGAAGGATATTGACAAGCTGGAGCAAGTCCAGAGGAGGGCGACCAAAATGGCGAGAGGCCTGGAAGCCATGCCCTATGAGGATAGACTTAGAGAGCTGGGTATGTTTAGTCTGCAGAAGAGAAGGTTAAGAAGGGACATGATAGCCATGTTTAAATACTGGAAGGGATGCCACGTAGAGGAAGGAGAGGGCTTGTTTTCTGCTGCTCCAGAGACCAGGACAAGGAGCAATGGATTCAAGCTGCAGGAAAGGAGATTCCACCTGAACCTCAGGAAGAATTTCCTGACAGTCAGGGCTGTCCGGCAGTGGAATCTGCTGCCTCGGAGTGTAGTGGAGTCTCCTTCCTTGGAGGTTTTTAAGCAGAGGCTTGATGGCCATCTGTCAGGATTGCTTTGAGGGTGTTCCTGCATGGCAGGGGGTTGGACTGGATGGCCTGTGTGGTCTCTTCCAACTCTACATTTCTATGATTCTATGATTCTATGATTCCTGCATGGCAGAGGGTTGGACTAGATGGCCCCTGGGTCTCTTCCAACTCTACAATTCTATGATTCTATGAAATCCTTTTGGAGATTTATGTTTGGGTTACACAAGTGTAAGTTATTTTTCAGATACCATGCAAGGAGCCTGATTGGCTGTAGGGGATGCTGGAAGATTGTAAGCTGTTGAAAGCCAGTGTGGTGTAATGGTTTAGGTTTTATTTCCCCATTTGGCCGTGGAAACTAACTGGGTGACTTTGGGCGCATTACATATTCTCAGTCCCAGAAAACCCCATGAAAACTTCAATTTAGGATTGCCATAAGAGTTGAATGCACACAACAACAAAAACAACGTGTGCTGTCTGTTGGACCCCAAGGCAATTGCACTTGCAGAGTGCTACAGCCTACCAGCATCAAACAAAAGATTTTAGCCAATGATCCTTGGTCATATAAAATGGAGAAGTAGTAGGATGACACTCTGGATCTGATCTGTAGGATCAGATCATGGGTGCTAGTAGCATCTAAGCCCTCATTTGTGGCCCCAGAATACCCTGTAATCACCCAAAACCTGCTGAACCCCCAAAAAGGGTGATTGTCACCCCCTAAACCCTATGAAATTTGTGCAAATATGCAAAATAACCCCATCCCAACTCCCCCCTCAATATCCACTCCATTTCTCTTTCAAAATGATGAGCAGCTGTGATGCAATGTCACTTCCTTTCAACATTTTGAAGGAGAAATGGAAGAAAAACAGGTATTTTGATGCACTGAAGGGTACAGCTTGCAGGGGGTCAGAAGGTGGGGGTAGAAAATTGGCTTCTGGTGCCCAAACAGTTGCCCAAATCTGACCTGAGCCCACACTGATAGCTTGTGCAGGTGTGGGTGGAGGAACATGGCTGCTTTCTTGCAAATGACTCATTCATTATTTAATTCTCCAGAAATCCAAATGACATGCATTCCTCTCGATTAACCTTCGGCCTCTTTGGCTTGCCATTATGTTCTGTTGTATGTTCATTGTCAAATTCCATGTTATCTTTACTTAAATGGATCTAGACCACTGAAAGCTATATCTCTTTGGGATGATTTAATCCCATACTGGATGCTCTCCAGCTCCTGACAACTTTCCAGGGGGTCACTTTCAGAGTTTTTGTTAGATATCCGTAGAGGAAGCTCACAAAGCTGTGACATCAGTGAAAAGGACAGTTGATGCCACTCTGGAAAACATTCAATTTATTTACACAGTAAGGCCATACACACAATAGTTAGTAGTTGTGCCACAGTCCAGCACAATTAGTAGAGCAGAAGTCTGAAAGGAAGAAAGCATTTTCTACAACATGGAAGGTGCCATTGCAAGAATGAATAACAAAAGATCCACCCAACCCTCTCAAAGGAATAATTAGCAAGTCATCCCTCTCTTCTCCCACCATTTTGAAGATTGTTTTCTTTTTGTTTTGTTTTTAAAGAAAACAGCATGGGAATCCTTGTGTGTGTGCAGGAGAGATCCCTGTCCAGCCCCTAAAAATTCACAGCCTTTTTAATCAATGGTTAAATATTTGATCAGAAACAGTGAGCTTCTCCTCTGCATCACAGAAATGTCCTTGGAAGTCAGCAACCCAGATGGTGGCACAGACTGATGGATCCTGGGAGGGAAGCCAACAACAAAAGACCCAAAGGATTGTTCTTCATTATCCTGACACTGATCTCCACCTCAGAGGCAATTGTGATGATCAGGCCTCTGTAGAGCTGCCAACTGGCTGGAAAAATAAAAAATAAAACTGCTCTAACTTGCTTGTCTGCATTTATAGTACATTTAACCTACAAAAACCAGGAAGTGATGCTTTTTTTTTGTACACAGCTACACAGATCTCCTATTTGGTGCTACAGATCAAAGTGCTATGGGAGAGGCCATTACCACAACTTCAAAGGTTAGCAATCCAGGCCTCTGCCAAAAGAGACACAGAGATGTCAGGAAAATGGCTCCCAGATCTGCTAATGATTGCCCAGGCCTAGGCATGTTTATTCAGACACAAGGACTGAAGGACTTGTAATGCTCCTAGTCAAAAGGTATCATATAGCTGTGCTGTTCTTTACTCCTTAATGGTTTTTTTTCCTTTTTCTGGAAGCAGTGATGGGAAAATATAGGAGGATTATAAAATGAAGATGATGACATTTGGGCATACACATCTCATAGAATTCCATCAGTAAGGAAGGGTACTGCCCAACAAAAAAATTGTTTGGAAGCATTCCAAGCCACTGTGTTCGGTGCAGCTTACTTCCAGGTAAGCATGCATAGGAGGACTGCAGCCTGGCTTTGTATAATGTAGTCCAAACTCATCAAAAAGCTACCTAGCACAAAATGATAGAGACGTGTTTCTTCTCTTGCACATACTATAAGCAATGTTAGGGCAGAAAAGGGGAAAGAAAGTTGTTCTTTCTTTCCCTGTGAGAAGACTGTCACAACAGAAGGGTCCATTTGCAGTTTGGAGGAGCTCCCTTTGTTGGTGGATAGAATCAGTTGGAAGAGGAATCACAAGCCATTCCCTTGAAGTCCTTTGTAAGTGGAAGAAAGAAGATAATCAAAGGAGGCTTCTTAATTGATGCTGAGGGTGCCAAAACTCTACCAGACAACAGGAGATATTAACCAGTTTACATTCTAGCTCTCTCATCTCAGTAAACTCCTCCTAAGGAAATATCAGAAGAAGCCTGCCTACATAACAATTTGGTTCACTTTTGTACACCTTCACCACATTTCAATCACTTCCATACTCTTCAGGTTTGCTTTCTCTCTCTTTGTTTGGCGCAGTGAATTCTTCCATTACTTGCTCCTTGCCTCTATTCATAATGAGAAAGGTTTCTGACCCAGGGTCCTGGACATCCATTGAAAAAGGCTGGGTGGCACTAGCTGCTCTGGCTGGATAGTTGATCAACTCAGATAGGCAGTCTCCTGCAAAGAAACAAATGATTGCAATTACTTTGGGAAAGGATTGAGGAGTCTCTAACACACACGCACAAAGAAGATTATTGTTTCTCTCCACTGACATACCAGGACCAGGGAGAGAAGCTTTAGGCAAGGCCAAAATCCACGTCCAACTATAAAGAAAGAACAAAATCCTTTACATACATACAAAAGTCCTTCCAAGGCAGGTGCCCTGCAGGCCTGCTTCAAGGGCACACAAAAGCAGCTTTCCTCTAGTGCAGGCCTTTGTTCTCTGTTGGCCAATGAATTTCATCTCCTAAGAGCATGGATTCCCTCATTTTACTGGAATAAAGCCTCAAATGTCCAAACAATCACACCTGATTCTGATCAAGAGCTAGCATACTTTTTACTGTTAGGAACTAGGATTGCCAGATACCTCTTATTATAAGGGATATCCCTTATTTGATGACCAAAAAGCTTGTTCCTTATAGGTTGGCAGGTGTCTCCTATCTGAGGATTAAAAAGTTTTTCCTTTCATATAAACTGAACAGCTTGCCAAAAAATTCCCTATTTTGGGGTGTGGACCCTCCATAAAGACAGAAACGTGTATCATATAATTTATCACTGCTGACAATATGTTGATTTTGCAGATAACATGTGGGTAACTTAACTGAAATCAATACTTTCATCTGGAATTTAAGTAGAGTGTGACCTTGTTAATAGCCAGTTCTTGATTGTCAACACTTCACGTCATGAATTTCAACTGTCCCTTATTGGTATTTTGAAAGTCTGGCAACTCTGTTAAGAATAGAATTTAACCCTAAGAGTTGCTGACATTTTAACTGGGCCTGGTCCTTTGCCTAAAAAGACACAATGGCCTTGTTGCAGCATCAGAACAGGACTTTCAAAAATTTACAACAGTGAGACATGGACTGACTCTTTGAATCATTCTAATTTGGGATGCTGGAGGAGATGTATCAAAGATGTAAAACAGGACCAGCAAAATAGGTGTTCATATTAAAGTAAAACAAAAAGGGAGGGCTGCCAAGTGAAATAAGGGACGGGTCTCCTATCCCTTTACTGGTTGTGTAGAAGTGGGAATTTCAGCAGGTGTTGCTTGTCACAGAAGCAACACTTGCTGAAATTCCCTCTTCTACACAACTATAAAGAAACAGGAGTCCTGTCCTTTATCTTACCTGCAGCCCTAAGAACAGGGATAGATACATCTGCCAGTTTCCCTTTCTTCTCTACAGTGGCACCACAACTTTCGTGAGGGTTCAGGGTGCAAAACCCTCACAAAGGTGGAAAAACTGGACATGCTCCCCCCATGCTCCCTCTCCCACTCCCTTCCAAGGCTCCCCCCACCATTCTCTTGCACTTTGCTGAGGCATGCTGCCTTCCTTCCAGGCACCCAGGCAAAACCAAGCAATTGGGTGGGGCGCCCCACTCACATTTGTGTCTCTTCTCCAGGCAGGTGGTTGCCCCCACCCAGTAGTTTAGCTTTTGCCCAGGTGCTTGGAAGGAAGGCAGCACATCCAGGCAAAACACAAGCAAGTGGGAGAGAGAGAGGGAGGCACACACGTGCCTTCTCCAAGTGTGTGGTTGCCTCTTCCCAATTGCTTGCCTTTTGCCCAGACTTCTGTAAAGAAGGCAGTGTGCCCATGCAAGATACAAGCAAACGGGGAGGGGGGAGGCACACACATGCCTTCCCCGGGCATGTGGTTGTCCCCTCCCAATCACTTGCCTTTTCCCTGGGCTTCTGGAAGGAAGGCAGTATGTTTGAGCAAAAAGCAAGTGAATGAGGGAGAGGAAGCCTGGAAGGGAATGGGAGCAGGAGCACTCACTCAAATAGGGGGAGTTATTTCTGCTTTTTTTTTTTTTTTTACTTTTGCAAGGGTTCTGTGCCCCAAACCCTCAGGAAAGTTGAGGGGCCACTGTATACAAAATTCTCAAGTCATTCACAGTAGAGAAGCAGATGCCCAAAGTATCTGAGATCTTGTGCCTGTCCTTTTTGGGGTCAGAATAATAATTAATAAAAGGAAAACAAGTGTTTTCAAGTGTACACAAATGGCACTGGTATAAGAGAAGAATTTTTTCCAGTGGCATCTAATGACAATATTATGAACACAATCCAATTCATCTCACACTGAAATTGTTCCAGCTATTTAAGTGTAGGTACATAAAGGAAGAGGAAGAAAAGAAATACATTTGGCTTTCCACATTTGCAGGTTTGACTTTCATGGATATGATTATTTGCAAGTTTCTTCAAACCCTGCCTCCCCATCACAGGCAATTCTTTCCTAGGAGAACTTTCCTTATTGGTGGCTCCGATTAGGACGTGGAACTCTTTAAAAACCTGCCTCTGGCCCTCCATGTCTTCCTTCAGCAGCTGCCTGGCCAACCAGGGATGGCTTGCAGCCCCATTTCTCAGCACCACAAGCCCCCTCCCAGGGCCCCTACACACCCAAGGAAAGAGATGGGTGTGAGAGAGAAGTGTAGGACCACCATGCCAACCCATCCCACTTCCCTTCCCTTCCCTTTCCCTGACCTGATTTGGACCATAGGTGCCTGTTCTCCCCACCATACCTCAGCCCCCTTACCACAAACAAACACACACACACACAGTTTGATATTTGTGATATTTCTACTTTTGCAAGGGTCCTGCACTTTTTATCCTAGCAGATGTAGAGGACCAACTATAGAACCATTTGAGGAGATGTTGCTCAGATAAATAGCTATCATTTTTGCTTGTCTGGCCACAGAAATAGACTCAGAAGAGTTAGAGAATAGGAAGGGGCCTTGCAGGCCCTCAAGTCCAACCCTCACTCAGTGCACTAATTCAGGCTAGAGCAGCCCCAGTAGGTAGCTATCCACCTTCTTTTTGAAGATGCGCAGAGAAAGAGATGCTGCTACCTCTCTAAGTATCTGGTGCGATTTCCAAACCATTCTTTCTATAAAGAATTTCCTTCCATTGTTCAATCAAAACCTACACTCATGTAACTTAAAACTTAGAACAAAGTCAGCTTGAGAATTGTTAAGTTTTTTTCTTTTGAATGGTCCTACATTCACAGTTTTGTCCTCAGACCCTATCAAACAAGGGTTTTGAATGTTTCCCAGGCACGGAGAAAATGTGATGCTTCACTTGATTTTTCATGTGTCAAATTGCTGTTAAAAGGTGGGTGAAAGATAAACTGTCAGCAGCTAGACTTTGTTGTTCTAGAGTGGGCAAAACTACCTTATCATTGAAGGCATGGGGATTATGATGTCCTTTACAGCTAATTTTTTAAACCGGTATATTGGGATAAGTAGCTGATCAACTTCTGTGGAATTCTTATCATCAGAAGTCAGTGGTAAGTGGGGCAGTGACAAGCCCAGTCCAAAGGAACTATCCAGGGTGCTCAACCTATTTTGGGGATGGGGTTAAGCATCTTGAATAGCTCTTTTAAATTATGAATGAAAACCAAAGATCCACTACACTACTGTCATGGAAGCCACCAATTACTATGGCTATCAGTGTGTTCTGTTGTGGCTTTCAGTCTTATTAATACAGTTGGCCCTCCACATTCACTAGGATTAAAGGCACAGGATCCTTGCAAAAGTGGAAAAATCACAAATATCAAAATGTGTGTGTGTGTGTGTCTGACTGTGTGTGGGAAGAGGGCTGAAGCATGGTGGAGAGAGCAGGTACCCAGGGTCCAAACCAAGTCATGGAAAGGAGAAGGAAAGAGGATAGGTTGCCCATTTCTTTCCTTGGGTACATGGCGTGTCTTGGGAGAGGGTTTGTGGTACTAAGAAATTGGGCTATGAGCTGTCCTTAGCTGGCCAAATAGCAGCAGTTGGAGGAGATGGACCAGAGGTGAGTTTTTAAAGGGCAGCGTAGTCTAATCAGAGCTGCTGAGAGGGAAGGTCCCCTCAGAAAAGAAGCACTTGAGGTGCAGGAGCAGGGGTTGGAAAAACTTGCAAACAATCAAATCCGTGAAAGTGAAACCTGCAAATGTGGAAGGCCAACTGTCTTAGGACCTGCCATACCAAGTCTAATCAACAGCCCAGGTCATTCAGTATCTTATACACCAGGCTTCCTCAGCCTAGCACCCTGCTACAGATGCCACCAGACTGCAACATCCATCATCCCTAATCATTAGTCACACTGTCTGGGGAAGCCGGGAGGGCACCAGTTTGGGAAAGGCTGCTTTGCACTGTATGACAGTAACTCCCTGTGGTTTTTAATTGGCCATACAGGATCAAGCCACCTCAAAACACTTTGCTTCCCAGAAGTGGTAACTCAGGATATTTCCCCTCTTTCAACTGCTGTGAGGACTGCAAGTTTAGAAAGGGCAGGGAGAACTGATGAGTGGCAGCAGTAGATGAACTTACAGTTCCTGTTAAACCAACAAAAATCCCCAGCATTCCAGCTTACATCATTGCCAAGGTGCCAGGCAAGAGATTTTCCTAGCTTTACCTGAAGATCCTGGGACTTTGTGGTCTTTTGCATGAGTAGCAGGTGCTCAACTGCTGAGCCACCACCTCTCCCAACTTTCTTCCATATGTACACAGACTGGCCTGCAATTCAGTTTGCAACATGACAAGTTTTCCCTATTTATAGCTTAACCATTATGTACTGGTTCATTATAAGGCTGGCAAAAATATCTTCAGTACCTCTCCATGTGTCCCCTGAACGGCACTGATGAGTATCCCTCATCTATACCTTGGGGAGCCAAGTCACAGAATAGCAGAAGGTAACTAGAAACAGCTCTCTGTTTCATCCAGAGTGAGGCTCTCATGTAAAGTGAATATGGCAGAGGCCACAAGCCACACAGGTTACTTCCAGCAAGGAAGGCCATCACTAATTGAACCTCTCTTTCCTGCTTGCTGAGGCGCAAGGTGTGGGAGGCCATCAAGGCCCCCATCAGTCAGTCAGAGCATTGAAAATCAATAGATCCTCCCTCCCTCCTTCCCCCCAGTATTATTTGGAAGCATCTTGCAAATGCTGCACTAAACCTATTGAGCTTTTGGGTGTTCATACATCTCTATAAGGAGAGTTAAGCTATTTGTTTAAAAGGAATAAACTTGAGCAATATCCAAGAAAACTAGGTGTTTGCTGAAGGGAGGCTGACCCAAATCCTTGAAAGCAGCCCACTCAGGATGGCACCATAGAGCAAACTTTCAAATCTGGGTCAGTGAGGGTAAGAATAGGAGAAGCCACATAGGCAGTAGGAAAGATTGAAGCCCTCTCTCCAAGAAATTTGGAGCAAAATCCCCACGAAAGCCAGGTGTCTGATCAAGCACAGGAGTGACAATGACCCAAATCTCCATGAGCAATACAGTCAGGACAGTTCAGAGCCAGATTTCAGCTCTGGGTCAGGTAAGGTAGCCTGCTCCAAGGGACAACAAAGTTCATGGACGTTTAATAACTGAAGAGTAAAAGGCGTTTTAGTAGTTGTGGCAGTTTGCCCAGTCACAGTGCTGTAGGGATTTGGAAACTGCCACCTGTCACAGTTCTTTGTCTGTGCACTTCCCAAATGAATAAAAATCTCTAATCTCCAGAGGCTGGTTATCCCCATGCTACAGAATGCAATGGTTTAATGATTTGCCAGATACAAACTAAGCCAAAGCAAAGTAGTTAAGTCTAAATTCTCCCACTGACTGTGTGAAGCTTACATGCAGAGACCTTTCGTAAATGGCTGTGCTGGTCAGTGGATGTTGGTAGCTGTAGATGATGATGATGATGATGATGATGATGATGATGATGATGATGAAGAAGAATACTCCTCTAGTGCCTGTCTCAGGTCACTGATCAGTCTCTGATTAGGAAGAATGAAAAATGCTTTGAACCTAGTTGGATAATGTATTGTCTGGTCTGAGTTGCTGAAACTCACCAGGGTCTCCAGCAGGAAAAAGTCCTTCTAATCACCATCTACCTGATCCTTTTAAAACCAGAGTAGTTAGACAATCTGAATGCAAAACAGGGACTCAGCCACTGAACTATAGCCCTTCCCTAAGGTCAGACTATTTATCCTTTTGGCCAACATCATCTCCACCTGTGCTGGGGAATCTATAGCCTTCCTGATATTATTGAACTGCAACTCCCTTCTGTCCTAATGAAGAACAGTGGTCAGGGATGATGGTAGTTGCTATTCAACAATCTCTGGAGGCCATCCACTCACCTCTATTGGTCTACTTTGGTTGGCATCAGCTTGCTGACAAAGAAAGGTCCACTTCCAAATCAGATGCTCTGCCATTGAGCTACTATCTTCCCTGGTCTTGCCCATTATCATCTGCTCTGACCAGCAACAGTTGTCCAGGAAGAAAAAGGGAAATTCCACTACAAACACCAGGAAGTGAACTGAGGACATTCTGCATGAAGCTTATGGTCTTTACCATGTGCTGAACTGCTCCAGCGACTGGCCAGGCTCATGCTCGAAGATGGACCAATAAACACGACTAGGAAAGCAGCAAATATACCGGTAGATGTGTACATATGTCACAAGAAGCAGTGTGGTGTAGTAGCCTGAGCATTGGTCTACAACCCTGGAAACCAGAGTTCAATTCCCCGCTTGGCTATAGGAACCCATTGGATGACCTTGGGCATATCACACACTCTCAACCCCAGAAAATCCCATGATATGTACATCTTAGGGTTGCAATGCATCGGAAACAATTTGAAGGCACACAACAACAAGAACAATGTATGTCACAGTTATTTAGAAATGAAAAACACAAATGACATTCAAAACAATAATTGAATTTATTTATCAGATCTGCATAAAAAATAACCAGAAATTTATAGACATTAAAAAAAAATCTGGCCATACTGGGAGACTCTGGGTGTTGCAGTACAAAAACTAACTATTTACAGCATATTGATCTACGATGAGTTTCCTCATGCTGCATTAAAGCACATTTGGAATAGGCTACTCATGTGTAGAAGCAGCTTCAGGGTCAGAATGGTTGGGCACCTGAGAAAACTCACACTCAGGGGAAGAGACAGTGCCACTGATAGATTCCCCTGATCCCACTGGTATTCACTCTGTTGCTTCTGTCTGTTTACTTGCCACATATGTTGATTTTAACCCAACTAGGGTCAGAATCACACACATGCTGAAATCGTCTTTTCTGCACTAGAGAAAGAATGAAGCAAATTCTGCCTACATTAGCAATGAGGAAGAAATTGGCTTGTATTTTAATACAAACTGACTTAATTTGCACTCACCACACCAATATACAAACCAGAGCAAATTTTTTCTTGTTATGTGCCTTCAAGCTGACTCTTGACTTATCCTAGGGTTTTCTTGGCAAGATTTATTCAGTGACTGTGACATACTCAAGGCCATCCAATGGGGTTCTGTTACAGGCCCACACACCTCCCCCAGTTTTGATATGGTTTAACTGGCAAAATATGATTTAATTGGCAAATACATTAATTGGCATTGATATAAAATGGAACCGGAGGTGACTGGAAGGTCAAGCTGGGCAGAGGAAAATTACTGGCTGAACAGGTGTGACTGCAAAGCAGGTCAGCAGACCCCTCTAGGCATAGCCAAAGTCATTTTCAGGCAGATTATCAGGCAACTCCGGAGACAATAGGCTGAAGCTGAAGCTGAAACATCTCTGAGCATACAAGAGCCAAGGGAAGTTCCTACCAAAATAGTGATTGTTTCTACCCTGTTCTCTCACAGCTGAATGTTTCCCAGCATTTTCCCCAAACCTCTCCACAATGCAGAGCTATTACAACAGCGATTAACTCCTTGTCACCAAACAATAAGACCATTAACTCTGTCTGGGCCTCTTTTGTTCATTTTGCAATTTCCATTGTCTGTTCGGCTGGGATTGCCATTCATACCCATGCCTCCCAGGCACATTTTGGGTACATAAGACCTCAATTTGGAGCAGTTCAGTGCAGTACTTAGCTTGCTGGTGGCCATTCAGTCACTCTGATTTCCAATTGTACACTGCCCTTAGATACCAAAGTCTAAGCCACAATGTTGCTTATTCACTACTCTTCTGATTGGTAAATATTGCCCATATTACCCTGAAATCTCACTATCTTAAACTTTTCTTTCTTTTCCTTCAGATAGCCTTGTGTGAATGTGTGATTCTTCGCACCTTGTGTGTATGCATGAGTGAATTCCCCTCAATAAAACACATTTTAGTCTACTTTTGAATCTCTGGCTGGTTCTTTCCTGCAAGGACCACATAAACATTGATGAAAAGATCTCATTAGGTTACCCCCCGCTCTCACAGCCCTCCTAAATTTTGAGCTTGTTAATTCCCCACTGTCACATAGAGGTACTGGCATTGCAGGTGGACCTCTGAGTCATCCACATTTTGGGGTAACAGTTCTAAGGCAGAATGAGAGTTCAAACCCTGGTCTCCCAAAGCCCTAGTCCAAAACTCAAACCACTACATCCTGCTGGCTTTGGCACCACAAAATTCAGTACTTTTACAGGAAGCTCCCATTTTTTGACACCTCATTATCTGATAATGTGCCCTACTGACACTTCTAAATTGACATGAGTTCCTCTCTTTCATCAGTTCTTCTTGCCTATGCAAGCTTGCCTGGAACCACTCACATAGATGCAGTGCTTGCAAAGTGACCTGAAAGGAGGAAAAAAGAGGTACTAAGGTGTCTGAGAGACATTGCAAGCAGTGTGTGTGTGGTTGGTCCCAAGTGAGCCCCTGTAAGTTCTTCATACTCCCTACAGTACAGTACATGGGTTCTGTTTTTCAACCAATTTCATTTTCTGACAATGCTCCACTCCCAAATATCAGATAAGGGGGGAAGCCTGTACTTCCCAAAGGCTGTGATGTAATTCTCTGCTTTAAAAATGTGTGTGTTAGAGCAAATGCATATGGGGGCGGGTGGGGAAAGGAAGCATGCAAAGGAGGAAACTGTTAGTACAAATGTGTAAATTGTGGAAACATGCACCCAGAAATATAGGCAAATATGCATACATTGCTGTGGGGAATTTTAAAAATACTTTCTAGTGGATGTGAACATGGCACAGAATGAATCTATCCTTGGAAAACAAAACTGTGATTTAAAATGAAAGCAAAACAGATTTGTTTAATTCTAGCTTGGATTCAGAGCTTGGAAAAGTTACTTTTTGGGTCCAGAAGTCCTAGAATACCCAAAAACCATGCTGCTTAGAGGATGCTGAAATTTGTTATCCAAAAAGTAATGTTTCCAAGCTCTTTCTGGACCTGGTGCTATGTCAAATGTGAGTTTAGCAAAACCTTGTGAGATTTCCTTCATGATGAAGTCTGACTGCCCCACTCATCCCAATCTGCTGCTCATTCTTTTTCTAGAAACACCAGACAAGAGTAAGAGCACTTGCCATTTCTTTTTTGCAAGGCAGAAGTATTGAGTGACTGGGTCTCTCCCAAGGCTGTCATCCTTCCCTTTCCCAATTTGGGAATGGTGTTCCAGTTCTCAGCCTGCTGTGTATACTTGGCTTCCATTTCAT
Source organism: Ctenosaura bakeri (assembly GCA_948474755.1). Lineage (NCBI taxonomy): Eukaryota > Metazoa > Chordata > Lepidosauria > Squamata > Iguanidae > Ctenosaura > Ctenosaura bakeri. The sequence goes on from CAOLHI010001978.1 coordinate 55,645, forward strand.
CCACCCAATCTGTGTTCCACTCCCACACAGGAAGGGCTTGTGATCTTGGTTTCTGCTGCACTTCCTCTGAGCCCTCTGCAGAAATCTGTGGATGTAGAAGTCCATCAAGAGGAGATGCTGAAGGCAAGAAGTCTGCAAGGAAGAAGAGCAAGGTCAAATATCATTGTCACTCATTTTAAGCATACACATATCCTCCAACTGTCCTGATTTGGCAGGGACAGTCCCAATTACCTTTCTGTCATCCCACTTTTTCAGCTGTCTTTAAAATGTCTCAGTTTACCCCTCCTCCCCCCACTTTCCTCCCTTTGTCCTCAGCTTACTCTCATTGATGCAAAAGGAATTCAAAGTGCAAAAGTAATTTGCATTTAGTTAACTCAGCATGGAGGAGAGAAGAAGAAGGGGCAGAACTTTGCCCTTCCCAGCATACTCAGGCAAAAGCAAACTGCTGCAGCCTTTCCCAGCTGGAATGTCTTTCCTCACTGATAACTGTTGCCCTCTTGACCGCACTCTGATGTTGCTTAGCCACACATGTCCTGGTTTTCATCTGTGAAATGTCAGAGAGTATATATACAGGAAATTAGGTGATGGACCCAGAACCTCCAGGTTTAAAACCAGACTTTGAAAAGAATGATGCAATAGCACCCAGAGACATCTACCCCATTCCATGGTCCAGCACAGCTAAGACAAAGGCCCAGCTGTTTTGCAGAGAAAGGAAACACCTACAAAGGGGAAATGTTTAATGTCCTTGGGGAAATGTAGCACTTTTATTTTTGTTGTTTTAAGATATCAAAAACTAAAAACAGTTTTCTGAACCGTGACTGAGAATTGGGAGATGTTCAAACTCCATCAAAAATATTCACAGTTCATGTGACTATAGGTCAAGAGGGAGCAAGGGCCATTTTTCATCCACCCATTTGCTAGGGTTAGGGGCATAGTACCCTTGCAAAAGTGGAAAAATTGCAAATATTAACATGTGTGTGTGTGTGTGTGTGTGTCTGTCTGTTGGAAAGGGGCCAAGGTATGTTGAGGACAGTGGGCAGCCAAAGTCCAAACAAGGTCAAGGAAAGGAGAGATAAAGTGGGGAGGAAGGTATGGTGGCCCAATACTTCCTCTTTCTTGCCCATCTTGCACTGAGAGAGGGTTTGTGGTGCTGAGAAATTGGATTGTGATCCATCCTTAGCTGGCCAGGGAGGGACTGTTGGAGGAAGGGGAGGACGAGCTTAATTCAAGCTGCATTTTCAGCTGAACTAATCTAATTTTGACATCCAGAATTAACATATGGATTGGAATGTTGCTGTCCTGTGCTTTGCACACTTCTTTTGAATGTCAAGATGTAATTCTTGGTTCAAAAAGATGTACAAAAATGAGTAATTTAGCAAAATGTGTACAGAAATACATCCCTGAGAGAAAAGTATGTCCAATTAAAATGGTTTTTTCAGTTTATGAATGTTTCTCATCCCTACTGTTTGTTTTTGTTCTTGAAATGTTAAACAGAACGATAAGACAAGATGAAAGAGTAAAGGATATAAGAATGAAAAAGAAAATTAAGAGCATTTTCAGATGACTTAGTGGTTTAGGGGGAAAGTCCTACTGAGTGCATTGAACATTTTTTTGTTAAAGAGATTAAAAGAGTTTGGAGGCATGTTGGATTTAAGATAAATAAAGAAAAATGATGATGTTAACAAAGAATATAAAGGAAGAATAGGTACAACTGATGCGTAAATCAAGATTTAAAATTGAAAAAAAGTGAAATACTTGAGCATTACTGGATGTTGAAAAATAATTATATTTAAACATAGAATGATATTGTGAAGACAGTTTATGTTTCCAAAGGCTTTTTATTTTTGAAAAAAAATCAAAGCCTATGCTGGCATCCTGTGTTGCACTTACAGATTTGTAAACTAGAGTTGTTTTTGTTGTTGTGTGCCTTCAAGTCATTTCCAATTTATACTGACCCTAAGGCAAACCTATCATGGAGTTTTCTGGAGCTGAGAGGGTGTGATGCAACCAAGCTCACACAGTAGGTTTCCACAGCAGGGAATTGAACCCTGGGCTCCAGAGACCACTACACCATACAGATCCAGAACTGCTTTGTATCCAGTAACACTATGTAGTCTTGATTGTGGCACTACTGGCACAATCGTAAATGCCTGCTTAAGCTCATCTTAACAACCAGCAGCCTCATCAGGCAAAGGAGGTCTGTTCAGCTGCCAATCGGCATACAAGGAGGAGGATGCTTCCAGCCTCCTTCCACCAGTGAGTGAGGCTGTGATGATTGGAAAGCAGGACCCCTGTTGTAAACCCTCATTGCAGCCTCACTCGCTGGTGGGAGGGGACTGGAAACAGCATCTTCCTTGCACTCTAACTGGCGGCCAAACAGACCTCCTTTGTTCAATGGGACTGTTGGCTATTAATCTTAACAGGATTCGGCCAAGAGATGTTACACACTTGTAACTAACCAACAAATATTTTTAAAAATCTTTGAAGGAAAAGCCTGTAAACTGATATGGAAATAGGAGAGAAGTGACCTGTGATTGAATACATGTGAAACTGAAGAGTGTCTACACACTCCACAATTACATAGTTGATACCATTTTAACTGTCTTGGCACCATCCTGCAGAATCCTGAGATTTGTAGTGGCAGTTAACAGCAACATCACATTGCTGAAACTGTGTGCTGTAGACTCACTCTTGGACAGACAGGAAAAAGACAGATCCCTCTGTTCCTATGAAAAACATATGTATATATGTTGCTTGGAGGAGATGAAAATCACTGCAGTTCTTCTTCATTGCCTTTCCAAGGCAGTCCTGGACAAATTGGAAACAGTAGAAGAGCCAAACTTATTCATTCCCACCCCCAAACTTCCCTAAAGTGCTGCTGATCCCACAAGTGCCTTAGAAAGAAGTGCGCCCTGATCTAAACCACAGAGATCTGACTGGGGAACAAGGACGCCTATCTAGGTCAAACACGCTAAGCCTTGTTTGACCTCACTGTGGTGGCCTGTGTGGGGAAAAGAAGAAGAGTCTGTCTCTCGTTCACTGACAGAACCAGAAAGAGCTTCAAAGGAATTGGTAAAGAGGGAGTGGGGAAAAATTATCCTACCTCTATCTTTGAGGGGAAAGTGAAAGGGAATTGCCGTCTGGCTGTTAGCTCAGGGATTCTTGGCATGTTTGTGCCTGGAAGCTCTTTTCTCCCCTTTCTGCATCTTTTTGCTTGCTCCATCAATTTTGTCATTTACAACTTCAAAGTTTGTTGTACAGGGAGAAAACTGGAAACAAAAGCCTCATTCTAACAGCAACAGAGAATTACTGCAGTGATAAATCACGTTGTACTTTCCTGGCCGTCTGCCTTATTACAAGGAGCAGAGATTGAATGGAAGTGCCCAGAACCTGAGCAGCAGATACGAAATAAATCAATTTGTCTGTCAGCTCTGAAGGGCAGGATGCAGCTCCTGCTCTGCCTGCAACTGAACTCCTCTGTCCTGGAGAGCATCTTTGGAGAGGATGAAGGAAGAAGTGGACTCCACTCAAGCACCTGCAGGGCTTGTCAGCTAGAGGGCTCGGCAGAGGTCACGGGGAAGGCTTTTTTTCCCACTGGAAAACCTGCTTGGAATCAGTAAAGGGATCAATAAAATGCAGCTGGTGGGGCATTTTTATTTTTTTTTGCCCCTGTGTGCCCTCTGGAGGCATGGGGGCATTTTGCCACATTTTGGGGCCTCATGGATCATTCTAAGTCCAAGAGGAGCCGTTTGCAGTTACCTCCTGTTGTAAAAAGAAACAAACAAACCCTCTAATGGTCCTAAAATGGTCCAGGGAGTTCCCCTCCCAACCCTTCAAGAGGGCATTTGGGGGCTTTTTTGCAGGTGATATATAGCTCTTCAAGATGTCTTAGTGGGCTAATGTGGCTCTTCAGTATCTGACAGTTGTGTAGTCCTGCCCTAGTTCATAGAATCATGTAGCCCTCCAGATTTAGTGGGACTAAAGCTCTCAGAGTTAATCACTCTTAGTTGTGCTGGCTAAGGATACTGGGATTTGCAGGCCAGCAACATATGACAAGCCACATGGTTGCCGCCCCTACTGTAGATTTTGTTTTGTTGATTCTTTTACATGCTTAATTCCTCCTGCGTATATCCACAACACAAATACAGCTGGCACATACTTGGGACCTGTCTAAACAGGAACTGGAGTAGATTTGGACTCAGACTACAGTGGGTGTGGGAGGTGGAGAATGTATCCCTTTACTTCCACTGGGTTCCTGGCCTGGATGGCTTCTGAAGCTATTTGTTCTAAAAAAACCAATGTGGCTAATTATGCTAATGACACATCACCTGGGGCAAACAGAAATGATGGTGGCATACATTTAGATGCAAAATTTGAAATAAGGGGTATAAACGAAATACAAAGACAATGCAGCTTATCAAAGGTGGGAGGGGGGACTTTTACCACGAAATCGATGTACCTGCCTGGCCACGTGTCCAGGTGCAAACTCTGAAGGGAAATTTCAGGACCCCTGCCAGATCTCTCTTGTTATTGTTAATTTTCTTTAAAACTGGAGCTGAACGGGACAGCCCTTCAAACAAAACACTGTCCTCTATAAAATAGAACACAGGATTATCCTAATATTGAATAATGCTTACTATTTCTCAAAATTAAATACCTGATAGAACAAAATTCAGAGGACAGCATTGGGTGACGTTTCCAGAGACTGGAAAAATTATTTTTTGGGACTTGTGGTTGTTGTTGTTGCTGTGTGCTTTCAAGTTGTTTCCAACCTACGGTGATTCTATCATGGGGCTGAGAGTGTGTGATGTGCCCAAGGTCAACCAGTGGGTTTTCATGGCTGAGCGGGGAATCGAGCCTTGGCCTCCAGGGCTGCAGTCCAATGCTGAAACCAATACCCCACCCTGTCATCATGCGACCTGTAATCTTCCCCAAAAGTAACTTTTCCAAAAACTCTCCAACAGCACTCCCTGATTATATTTGGATGAACTTCAAGCATACTTTTTTTTTGTCCTGTAAAGGGGAAAAAACTACTGATTTACATCAAGATCAGCTGAGAAAAGAGAAAAGCTGTTATTACCTGTCGACGCCTTGTCAACCTCTCTCTGAGTCAGCCCAAAGCAGAAACTGTCGACCGCCACAGCCAGCGCTTGGGCAAAATTAGCATCCATGAGAAAGGAGCCATCTGAGGAGCTGATCAGGCTGCAGCGGGTGCTGGTGCCATTGTCCTCAGAGACAGAGCCCCACCCATTTAGGAGGGAGCCACCCAGTGAGGCCTCGTCTTCACTCAGGCTAGACGAGGGCGTCTGGCAGAAACCGCGGAAGAAATGGTTGGAGCAGCCTCCACCTTCCTCCATGTTGGGGTCATCATCCTCATCATTGTCAAACAGCTCTGAGGCCAGCGGACTGCAAATATAGCCATAGGTATGAGGCGTAGCAAAGGTTTGGGGAGTGGCACCAATGCTCTCATTCTGCTGCCTTGGGGACAGAAGACAACACTGGCATTAAAACTGAACAAACATCATGAAATTACTATTATGGGTTGGCATTCATCATTGCAGTTATGGATTTGTAAGTTAGAGTTACAGATCCATAACTGGTCTGTGTTCAGTAAGACTACTCTAAAACTACATAAATGCCATCCTTAAGAGTCAGCAGCTGGATTGGGTGACAACCTGCAACAACCAGAAGCAAAACTCCTGTTGCAAATCCTTTGTCACAACCTCGCTCACTGGTGGGAAAGGATGGAAACATTCTCTTCCTTGCACCCTGATAGGAAACTAAGTGAACTTTCTTCACCCAATCTAGCTGCTCGCTCTTAAGGTGGACTGGTGGAGGAGGCCAGGACAGTTACATAAGTAAAACTAAATTATGAAGATATAACTAAATAACTGGTGTAAAATATCAGCAGTTATGATATGACATAATGATTTATTTATTGGATGATGATGATGATGATGATTTCATTTATTTCTCTCATTTCTCCCAATATGAGACCCAGGCAGCTTACAAAATTGAGTTAAAACAAAATATAGTTAAAACTGTAAATAGTACACATTTTTAGAAGTTAAATATTGACATTAAAAACATTAATTTACAACAGTCTTAAAATGGCAGTTAATAATAATGATAATAATACTAATACTAATAATAATACAAAAATACCAATACAAACACCACACACATTTTCTGCAACAGAATGTCACTGCTTAAAAGTCCAGCTAAACAAGAAGATATTTGCTTACTGAGAGCAAAAGAGCAAACAGGAGGCCAACCTTGCAACCTGTGGGAGGGAACTACACAGTTTAGGGGCAACCACCAAGAAGGCTCTCAGCCAATTGGGCCTGTGAGGATAGTGGGACTAAGAGAAAGGCATTTAAGTAAGAAAAATGAAATTCACAAATATAGGATGGATTGAAAGCAGTACCTCTGAAAAGGATCTAGGGGTCTTAGCAGATCACAGGATAAACATGATTCAGCGGTATGATACAGTGTCCCAAAAAGCCAATGGACTTCTGAACTGCTAGATCACGGGTCGTGCCACCCTATTCTGCTTTGGAAGTAGAAGTGCAATTTGCCTGGAAAACAGGAAGCTCCCACCTTTTGACACCCTGTTATCTGACAACTCACTCTTTTGATGCCTTCAAATTAAGTGCATGTTCCATTAATTCAAGAAGGGTTCCACTATTTCATCAGTTCTTCTTTCCTATGGAGGCTCGTTTGGAACTGCTTGCATGGGTATGCTGCTTGCAGAGTGAGCTGAGCAGGAGAAGGGGGCTACGCTGGCTGAGACACTCTGCAAGCGGCTTGCATGTGGTCAGTCCCAAGTGAGCCTCTGTAAATCCTCCATGCTCCCTACAGTACAGTACATGGGTTCTGCTTTTCAACCAATTCTGTTTGCTAACAGTGGCCTCATCCTTAACAGGTCAGACAAGTGGGGGTACCCCTGTCAAATTAATGGAACTTATCCTTAATCCAGGAGTATCAAAAGACTGAGCTGTCAGATAATGGGGCATCAAAAGGCGGAGGCTTGCTATCCAATCCAATCTGCCAGGCAGATCTCAAATAGAAACTCTGTTGTTGAAATTAATATTTTATGAATTCTTTTTCTTCTACAAAAGAGGTGGGGAAAGTGTGGTGTACAGAGCCTTTGTGTAGTCCCAATGGCCCCCAGGACCCAATTTATATTTTTCATTTTTTTTTTTTTTTGAAAAATAATGAAATTTTCTTTGCCTCCCAATGCTCTTTAAGCACCCCTAGAGGTTTGGTTTAATTTTACCACCTTTTGCATAATCCTGGACCATTTTAGAAGAGACTTTTTAACCAACAGGAAGAGACCTGGAAGTTAACTTAAAACTTGATAATACTGGACTGCACCTACTGAGAGATCTTTTTTCCAACAGGAAGTGATCTGGAAGTCTACTTTTTTAAAAAAATTCTTCTTACAAACGCTCTTTATAACAGCCTTTACTAACCACCCCCACCCCCCGCATCAGTTTTACTACTTTTATACTCTCATAGTCTGTTTTAAGCTAAGGGGAAGACTTTATTGTACCAGAAAATAAGCCAGTTAAAACTGGAGGGTAAAAACATCAAAACAGTTCAAGATTTTCTCACTAACTCACTAATAAAGCAAAATGGAGAATATCATCAAGAAATCAGAAAAAAAAACAACAACCTAGGACTTGGAAGGACAACTTATGAAAGAACCAGATGAAGTCCTGAAGCCTAAAGATGTATAACTGAATACCAAACTCAGGATCATCTGTGCCATAGTATTTCTGATTGTCATACGTGGATGTGAAAGTTGGACAATGAAGAAAGGTGACATGTTTGAAATACGGTGCTGGAGAGTTGGTTCCAGTTTTTGGTCAGGTTAATGGAGAATGCAATCTAGCAATTCTGTGCTAGATCACAAACCCCGAGGTGTTGTGCTTGACAGGGGAGGCTTTTAAATGGTGGACTCTCCAATACATGGAGAGTCCAAAGGATCTTCAGATCAGCCAAACTGGGAGCTGCAAACCATCCACTCAGGAAGAAAGTGGCCATCATGGGGGATCCCAAGGCTGGAGAAGCAATTGCATACTTTGGAAGAGCCAAGGGTTGTTACAGAACCCTTTATATGGCCATTACGTTAGCCTTTTCCAGACCTCTTGACACAAGATTAAGTTTTGAGAAATGTTTTTATTAAAGTTTAAAGTGAAAATAACCCTCCTTCCCCACTTCCAAACTTTTTTCTTTTTTTCCAGTTGAGTCTGCTTGTTTACATTCCGTTCATACATAGTTTCTCTTCAAAAGGCAATCTTACCTTGTTACATTGCTGCTTGTTACATTGCCTTATTACATTGTTGCCTTGTATTATATACAATCTTGCTTTATTCTTTTCCTTTTCTTATTACTATATCCAATTTAAGACTTCTCTCCATTCCCTTTCTAAGTTTTGGATAGACTTATTTTTCAGTGAAAATGTTAGCTTTTCTATTTCTATCATATCCAGAACTTTTAATTTCTATTCTTTTATATCAACATAGTTCCTTTCTTTCCAATATTGTGCATCTGTCAATCTTGCAGCAGTTATCAAATATAACAATATCTTCTGGTAACATCTTATCTCTCTTTGTTGCCCCAACATATTTAACAAATAAAACTCTGGCTTCATTTCAAAATTTAAATTGTAAATTCTTTGAATTTCGTCATGTATTTCCTTCCAAAATTTCCTTGCTATCTTACAGGCCCACCACAGATGAAAGAACGACCTCACCTTTTCATCACATTTCCAACATCTTTCATTTCCATTTTTAGTTATTTTCTGCAACCTTTCAGGTGTCATATACTATCTATGTAGCATTTTATAGAAGTTTTCTCTTAAATTTAAACTTGGTGTAAATTGTACACCTGATTTCCACGCCCTCACCCATATATCCAACTCAACTGGATGTCCAATATTTTGTGCCCATCTAATCGTATTATCTTTAACAGTTGCTGATTCTATTTCTCTTTGCAACAATAGCTTATAAAATTTGGAGATTCTCTTCTTTTGGTCCTCATTCTTCAATAAATCTAATTCATTTTCCTTTCTTTCAAATCCATACAATTTTTGATCCATTTTAAATCTCTCTTTAAGTTGTCTCCATGGGAACCACACAAGATTAAGCTTTGATTGTATCAATTTTGGTAGAGAAAGGGAAGAAGCCTGTTTGTTACAGCTATAACTGTTTCCCTAACATTTAATTGCCCTCTCATGAGATGGAGAGTTTTAAAGAAACAATACTCCCCCCTTTTAAAGATTGCTAAGGCAAAGACAAATTTAAGACAAATTAAATACCTTTTCTTTCATTTGCCTTTTCTATATGGTTTTATAAAGGGGGGTTCAAGCAATTGGCTGAGGCAATGGAGGACATGATCTAGTGAGTTCTGCTATATCGCAGTCCCTGGAAGCATTGTGCTTGACAGGGGGTGCTCCCTCTGTCATGCTAGTGAACTACCCCACTCACAGGGAATCCAAAGACTCTGTTGAGCCAGAGTTGGGACTGGCAACGTATCAGCTTGGGAATGGAGTGACCACAGTAGGTCCTCAGGCTCTGGGAGAATCGTGCACTTTGGTGGAGCCAAAGTGGGGGAAGGATTCCACTCCCCTATACAGACACTAGTTTCTCTCCGGCCAAACTTCTTGTTAAGTATGCAATTCTACCTTTATTACTTTGGGTTTTAGATGACAAGAAGCCCTTTATATGCAACAGTTTTGTTATATGTAGTTTAGTGTTTTTCTGTTTGTAGGTTTATTTACTTTTTGATTAGTTTATTGTGTAGGTTATTTAATAATTTGTTTTCATTTATATTATTTTGTTTTATGTATTGTTATCATGTGTATTCTTACTTTTTGTCTTTTGTATGATTTCTTTTTATTATTCTCTCTCTCTCTTTCTCTGGATCTATGACATAATTTTCGGTTAAGGCTTAATTAAGAAAGACTTTCTTTTTGTTGTTCCTGCTTCTCTACTCGAGGACTTTGATTTGGATTTTGAGTAGCCTTGTTTTACTTGATTGCATTTTCCTATTTTCTATTTTTTTCTGTTTGGATTTATAATTTTGCTATAAGGACTATACATATAATTTTTAAAAAAACTGTGCTGCTATGTGTTTGTAGAACCAGTTAGATGAAGATTTTTTTAAAAATGAATTTATATCCCTTTCTACATTAATTGGTAGTTTCTATGCTCCTGAGAATGTTTTGGATAAACTAGTGCTTTTAATCTGTGTTTTGAAATACAAGCTTCTTTAGTAGAACCAATGAGGAGGAAGGAACATGGTGACTAATTGATGGCTTTGTAGTAATGTTTATTGCAAAAAGACAGAAGCTGGTTGTACACTTTAAATTTTTTTTTTTCTTCCCTTTATAAAATAATGATAGCTTCTATAACAAAACAGAAGATGCAAACCAGAAAGACTCAGTTGAAGAAAGCAAGGTGCCTATTTCTCTAGATTTATGGCAGAATTTAGGCAATATTTAAGGTATAGTCGGAAAATAAGATAGACAAAATGGAAAATAAAATTGATAATTTGAAAATACAAGTGACAGGTGATGTTAAAAAATGCAACAGATGATGCGGGGGGGACAACTGCTGAAGTCCAAGAGTCCACAAGTAGGACAAAAGCATCAAGAGATGTAGTGATCCAATTCTTATCCAGAAAGTTAAATGACCAAATTTTGGAGCTTCACCAGAAAACACTGTGGAAGATTCAGGATGATTCATTTGTCCTTTTGAAAGAAATTCCAGCTTGAATCCTGAAGAAAAGGAAAAATTATAAATTTTTGGTGGACAAAGGAGAAAGAACATCTCTTTCACTTGGGATAGACTGGAAGGTGTGATTTTCACTTATAATAATAGAAAGATATTTGATGAAGAAGGTGAATGACTTCCTTAGAAGATTTAAGAATGATTTTGGGAAAAAAATAGACCAACAAGAAGTAGAAGAATAATTCAAAGATTCTTTGGAAAAGGGAGCAGTTGCTTTGGCTGCTCAAGACAATGGAGAGGCGGATTCAGCTATGACTATGGGACTTTTCTAGACTATCCTAGACTTTTCTTCATCTGAAGCTTAAATATGAATATAAATCTTTGACTTTGACTTTGAATTCAAATGGGGTTAATACCCCTTAGGAAAAGAAGGTATTTAATTATCTAATGAAATTGGACTTCGATGTTATTTGTTTGCAAGAGATTCGTATTCAGAATGGAGATAAAAAACTTTTAATACAAAAAAATATTAAGTGAAGAATTCATCTCAGTTAGACATTCAAAGAAAAATGAGATCTTTTGGTATGTAAGACCTAAATTATCTCCCAAGTTGATTTTTGTAGAAGAAGAAAGATTTATGGGGTGTGCAAATTAATGTAAATGGGGATAAAATGTTGGTGGTAGTGTTACTGCACTGGAAAAATCCTATCCCAGGGTCTACAATTTTGATATTAAAATATGATTCAATGTGCCTGAGAGGTCACCCGGATGGGCACATAGGCAACCATGGTCAAAGAATTGAAAACCAGGTCAGGTCAGTAAAATCTCCAGTCATGTAGCTCCAGGAGACCTCAACATGTGTAAACCCACAATAACAAACAAACAAAGGGTCCTCAGCCCCTGAGAAGCTGACTTGAGGGGATTAGCGTGTCTGCCCCAAGTTGAGCAAATATTCTATCAGGTGAGGACCATTTACATGAAGTCACACCACAAACAAACACAGCCGAAGCTCCTGAGACTTTGGTAACAACTTGCAATCTCATCACACAAAGGAAATTACCATGGTGGAGCTTCGTTATCGCTCCAACACTCATTGTTCTCCCTGGGAAAGGATTAGTCTTCCAGGTATTTTTTCCCCTACAAACAGTCCCAGTTTTTAAGTGGTTCTTTGGATCACTCCCAGTCACCCCAGCAGACGGTTGCTCCGTCCGTCCCCTCAGCCCTCTCCGTGCTGAGCCCCACTTCTCCACTGCCTTCCTGGAACCAGGACTTCAAGAAAAGGGACAGTATTACCCCAACTGTACCCCTCCAATACTCCCCTATTTCCTCTCTTTTGTTTCTTAATAGCCCTTGGGTGCATGTGTGCTTGATTGTGTTGGTGTGTGAGACTTTCATTCAATAAAATCATTTATTGGACATTCTTGTTTGGTTTTTGGCTTGGCCTCACCCTGTAAAAACTGAGTAAAAGACCCCACTAGGTTACTCTGCCTCTCGCATTGCTATTGCTTGTGCTCTGGCTAGTTTCCATTCCTCATCAAGTGGAGCACATTGAGGGACCCCAGAAATCAGGGTAACAATAGGGTGTATGCATCTGTGTCTCAGAAAGGAATGTTAATTCAGAAGTTAAATGTGATGTTATTGTAAATGTCTTACAAGAACTAATGTCTGATGGGAGACTGGAATGGGGTGGTTGTTACCCCACCAGCATACCCTATCCTGGGGACTATAAATTTGATATCAGATATGCCCGCCATGCCAGAGACATTGCCTGAGTGGGTACGTAGGCTCAGAAGTCAAACGGCCTAAGTCAAGAACAGGAAAATCCCCAGTCACGTAGCCCAAGGAGATCTCAGGCTGTGCAAATCCACATAAGCAAAGGGTCCTCAGCCAAGAGTAGCAACTTGAAGGGATTATCAGGTTTTCCCCAGGTTGAGCAACCTTGATTTTGGAAAATCCTAGAAGGCAAGGTCCATCTACGTAAACTTACACTGCAATCCTTTGCAACTGTAACCCTGAACACTCGCAACCCAGCATAAACCAATCATGCAAACAACTGGCCCATTGTTCTTCCTGGGAGAGGGCCTGCCCTCAAGGTACGTTCTGCCCTATAAGTAGTCCTAGTTTTTGAGTGTCTCTTTGGAGAACTCCCTGCCACGCTAGCAGACTGGCAGTCTGTTAGTTGAGTGATTCCCTCAGCCATCTCTTTGCTGAGCTCCATTCTTCTCACTGCTTCCCGGACTGAAGACTGCAGGATAGGTGCAGTATCACCACCTCTACATTACCTTTGCTATATCCCCTATCCATTTTTCACCTCTTTTCCTTCTCAATTGGCCTGGTGTGTGTGAGTGAGTGAGTGAGTGTGTTGGTGTATGATACTATATTCATTTAATAAAATTCATTTATTTGGTACATTTGTCTGGCTTTTTGCTTGGCCTAACCCCATAGAGTTGGGTAAAAGATCCCACTGGGTTACCCTGCCCCTTGTTTTGCTAATGCCAGTGCTCTGCTAATTTCCCCAATCTTTACAACTTGGAACAAATCAAATCCCCCACCGGACCCCCAGAAGTCAGGATAACATGGTGTCTCCACAGGCTGATAGACTTTCCTCAAGGTATATAAAGGAGACACAAGGTTGATTATCTAAAGAATGTTCTGAATTGATGGACAATGTGGAAACTGTGGATATTTGGAAGATGAAGCATAAGGATTTTACTTTTTAATCTGCTAGGCACAAATTGCATTCCAGGATTCAAATGATATGGATCTCTAAAACTTGGACTGATAAGATTTATAAAGTTGCCTAAGACTTTTTCAGATCATAATCCTGTGATGATGATGCTTAAAAGATAAAGTAAGTAAGTATTGTATTGATCCCAAAGGATGGACAAGATTTGACTTTAACGAAGAACTATAAACCAATGTCTTTGTTGAATAATGATTATAAAATCTTTGCTTTGATTTTGGAAGAAAGAAGGAAGAATTTATTAAAGAAATAAATTGAAGAAGATCAATGTGTATTTTTACTCAGAAGACAAATGAAGGGAACATTAGAATTATACTGGATGTGAAACTGTACTTTGAATTCCATAAAGAAAAGCAAGATGTTCTAATTTTTTTGGATGCAGAAAAAATCCTTTTTTAAATTTCAACTGGTAATTTCTTTTCAAAATTATTAAGGAATTAACTTTGGTCAATTTTTTTATTTGGATTAAATCAATATATATGACACAGTTATCAAAAATAACAGTAGATGGAGACACTACAAAGGCCTTTGAAATTTCCAAGTGGACATGGCGATGGGGGGCAAGATGGCAGTGTGACAGGTAACTGGAAAAAGAGCTACTGCGAAGCAAGGTTATGAACCTGTCTCTGTGTTGTGAGACAGGATGGATCTCCCCAGGAAACTAGAGGGGAGATTGGAAGGGATCGATTGGGACATCTGCTAGCAACTAGTGCTTGTTACAGGAATAAAGAACAAAGAAATAAAGACAGCGAGAAAGGAGGAATGAGACGCGGATGTTGTTGGCAGGCTCTATGAGCTTTCTACAGCGTTGCGATCATTGCTGGAGATTGGTTTTAGGACCGCCGGTGCCAGAAAGAAGCTTCAATTTAAAAAGCTTAAAACTTATCTGGTAAACTGTCAGTTTAAGATTAACTGGGACAGTTTAAACCCACAGAACATTTAAACATCAAACAGAGCTTCTTTCAGATATAATTGTTGCATGTCACTATGTGTTTTCTAACTATAGTTTTTCTAAAATTTGCTACAGTTTGGTAAGCTGTCAGTTCAAGATTGTTAGGGACAGCTTAAATCCACAGAACATTTAAACATCAAACAGAGCTTTTTTTTACACATAGTTGTTACATTTCATTGTGTCTTCTAGCCACAGTTTGCTACAGCTTGCCACAGTCTAATATAGGCTGCATATTTGGATAGTCTACATCATCCTGAGAATATTGGGATCTAACAGACACAGGCTTACTAATTACTACTAGATATTCTCTGATTTAGTACTCAGTTTCTCATCGCAGTTAAGGTATTTTACTGAAACTAACTGAAAAGAACTGGATATATTAATGATTGCTACTAAATATTGATTTGTATGGACAATTAGAAAAGACATGATTTTTGCACATAATAGGATCTGCAGTTACACTTGAACTGTTGGGCTACTGCAAGACTCGTTCTGGACTGGAATAGATTGAAGTATCATACAGGAATGGACTCCTTCTTTATCTTCCTGCTTCAGGATATCCTAAGATGCCTATAAAGAATTCTTTTTCTTTTCTGTGAAGGACATTTCCCCCCCCCTCTTCCCAGAGACTAAGCTGAAGAAATTAAGGAGCTGCTGTGCCTGTTACCCTATCTTGTCAGAGACTGCAATTAGGATAAACCTTTTTTGTGTTTCTCTTTTTTCTTTTCTTTTTTTTTAACTCCTTTTTTTCTTTTTGTATATGGATTGCTAGTGAGTCGCTACAAGAGACGGAGAAGAAGGCTGATTTGTAAGCTATAAAGACAAATTGGTCAACTGTTGAAGATTTATTTTGACTGGATCCTTGTTCCTCTGTTGATTTTTAATAACCTTCACAGACATACAGTGAAAGTATGCAGCTGTGGAAGAGCAGCTGGCAGGCTGTCAGGGAGTGACAAACTAATTAACTCAAGGATAATGCAGCACATACAGGAACAGGGCAGAGACTTGCTTCATTTTCCAATTGCTATTCCTTCTGAGTTTTTGTGCTAGCTGTTTATTCCAATAGTCTTGATGTATTTAAGCTGTTGTGTTAGTTCAAGTGATCTTTAAAAATTGAGTTATGCACTCCACGAGATACAATAATTTTAACTGACCAGTGAGATTGTTCAATGCACTTTTGGGAAGATCTAATTAAGAATTAAACTTTCTCCTTCTATAACCACCTAAATATTAGCCATTCAATATAAATACTAAGTTTATTTCTTTTTATAGATTTACTCTTTCACTTACATAAGCATATGTTGCCCCAGTTGGTAAACCCTGTCCCGGGGTCTACAGCTTTGATATAAAATAGATTATCAGAGAGGTCACCCGTATGAGCACGTAGGCAGCAACGGTTGTACGACTGGAAAACCAGGTCAGGCCAGTAAACTCCCCTGTCACGTAGCCACAGGAGACCTCAAGCTGTGCCAGCCCACAGTGGACAAAAGGTCCTTAGCCTTTGAGGAGCCAACTTGTAGAGATTAAGGTGCTTTCCCACAAGTTGGGCACTAGTAGCAATAAAATCTTATCAGGCAAGGACCATCCACATAAACTCACACTGCAACCCAAAGTGGCAGAGGATCCTGAAACTTCGGTAACACAGTATTATCTTCTAATATCAAAGAAGGTGCCGATGTGGTGGTGTTTTTCCATTGCCATTCTCTTTGTTCTCCCCGGGAGAGGATTTGCCCTCAAGGTACATTTTCCCTACAAATAGTCCCCGTTTTGAATTCCATTATTTAGAAAAAAAGAAGCTTGACATCATTTGTATTCAAGAGACCCATATAGTAGAGAAAAACTGATTTTTTTATTTTATCTGAAGAATAACAAATTAGGTATTTGTTTTGCATCATATAATGAGAAAAAGGAAAAAAGGGATAGCTATTTATGTGAACAGAAAATATCAGACCCTAGAAATATTCAAAGATTCAAAAGGGGAATATATAACAATAGAAATACAAATCGAAAATTTAAAATATTTAATTGTAGAAATTTATGCACCTCAGGAAAATAAACAATAGTTTTTTCAGAAATTACTTGGGAAAGTTAGTGAATTAGAGCATCAAGATATGATATGGTTGGGGGACTGGAATGGTGTGATTGACCCTGAATTAGACAAAAATGCTGTAGATATTAAGAAGAAGAGGAAACTAAGGAAATTACCCAAGCCCTTCCATGAATTAGTTGAGAAGTTATCATTAAGTGCTGTTTGGAGGTATAAATATGGGAAAGCTAAGGATTATACTTTTTACTTGGACAGACATCGATCGTGGTCAAGGATTGATATGTTCTGGGTTCAGTTAAAAAATATGGATATTTTGAATAGGACTTTCAGACCACAATCCAATATTGCTAATATTAAAACATAAAAAACCTGAATATTCATGAAGAATGAATGATTTAATCTTAAAAGTGTCAAGAATTGTAAAAGAGGCCAAACAGGAGTTTAAAAGGTTTTTTTTCTGAAAATTTAAATAAAGGCACCTCAATTGACATTGTTTGGGATACAGGAAAAGCCTTTATGAGAGGCTTCTTTATTAAACAAAACATAATTTTAAAAAGGAAGAGACAGCAAGAAGAGTAAAAGATATTAGGAAAGATATATTAGTTTTGCAGAAGAAATTATCTGAATTAACAACTGGGGAGAGAGTGATGAAACTGAGATATATTAAACAATTGAACTTTGAACAAGCAAATAAACCTGGTAAGTGGTTAACATATAGATTAAGGAGGGTAAAAGAAAGAAATCTATTTTGTCAAATAAAATATGAGGGACAAACACGAACTAAACAAAACCATATTAAAGAAGTCTTTCAGAGATAGTTTGCTCAACTATACCAAGAAAACAAGATCCAGGAAAATGGGCAGGAAATAATATAACAGTATCTGGACAAAGAACAACTCCCCAAAATAACAGAATCTCAGCAACAGTTATTAATTCAAAGAATATCAGTATAGGAAGTCCTTCAAGCAATAAGAAAATTAAAGACAGACAAAGCTCCAGGCCCTGATGGCTTTTCTGCATTCTATTATAAGGTTTTTGAGGATGAATTGGAATTAGTGCTTCTAGAAACAATTAATCAAACTAAAACTGGACATATTCCACAGACATGGACGCTAGCTAACATTACACTTATCCTCAAAGAAGGGAGAGACCCTCTTGAGGTTAAAAATTATTGACCAATATATTTATTAAATATAGATTACAAAATTTTTGGCTTCTATATTAGCGGACAGATTGAAAAGAATCTTGCAGGAATGCATACATAGTGATAAAGCTGGTTTTTTACTTGGCTAGTACATGAAATATAATATTAGAACAATCCTCAACATTATTGAACATTATGAGATATCTACTAAGAAGAAATTGGTACTGTTGTTCTTAGATGCTGAAAAAGCATTTGATAATGTAAACAGGATCTTTATGAAGCAAGTACTGAGCAAAATGAATTTGGGAATAGATTTTTATAAATGGATTGATGCAATATATAAGAATCAACCCACAAATATAACAATCAATGGTGAAAAATCTGACAAAATACAAATAAATAAAGGTTGTCCTCTTTCACCCCTACTGTTTATTATGATACTGGAGATCCTAAACAGGAAAATAAGGAGAGATCATGAAATAAAAGGATTTCAAATTCAGGATCAAGAATATAAATTGAAATGTGCTGCAGATGATCTGGTCATAATATTAGAAGAATCAAAGAAATTATAAGGAGACATCTTGGAACTTTAGAATATTTTGGAGAATTGGCAGGAGTTAAAATAAATAGAGATAAATCAGTGATAATTACAAAAAATATGAATAAGAAAAAAGAAGGTGAAATGAACAAAGAATCCAATTTTCAGATAAAGAGGAAAGCCAGATATTTAGGAATAAAAATTTCTAATAAAAACACAGGCTTATATGAAAATAATTATAAGCCAATTTGGAACAGAACTAAGGAAGATCTCCAGAAATGGTCCAAATTAAATTTATCACTGTTACGTAGAATAGCTACAGTTAAAGCAAACATTCTTCCAAAAATGATGCATCTTTTTCAAAATCTGCCCATTATAACAAGAGGAGATATATTCCAATCATAGTATAAAGATTTTAAAAAATTTATTTGGAAAGGTAAAAGATCGAGGATTAAATGGAGTATCCTTTTAGATATAAAAGAGAGAGGAGGATTAGGCCTGCCCAATATGAAGATTTATTATCATGCTTGCACTTTACAATGGGTATTAGATTGGATAAGGCTAGAAAATAATTAAGTACTTAATCTTGAAGATTCCAACCTTCAGTTTGGGTGGCATGGATATATCTGCAATGAGAAAGTGACTGTGGATAAAGCTTTTAATAAACATTATATAAGAAAACATGTATTGAAAATCTGGAAAATTTACAAAAGAAAATTGTATTTTAAACTTTCATTATGGACATCCTTCCAGGAGGCCTTCCATAGATATGAATATAAATCTAAAAAACATTGGTTAACTTATGATGATATATTGATCAAAAATGCAGTACATGATAAGATGAAACCATTGGAAGACTTACAAAAAGGATGGTTATGAATGTCAATGGCTACAATATAGGCAAATTAGAGAAAGATATAAAATTAATTTTAAAGAAGGTATAGAAATGACCTCTAGTGATTTTGATACAAAAATCTCGCAGGCAAAAGAGCACATAGTATCAAGAATATATAAATTACTAATAAATATTGAGTTGGAACAAGAAACTATTAAAAATAATATGATTAAATCGGTCCAAAATATTGGGTGTAGTATTTTGTTAGAAGATTGGGATAAATCCTGATCTAAATACAAAATTTACAAGGTGTTTGGCCCTTAAAGAAAATTATTATAAAATGTTATTTAAATGGTATTTAACACCATCTAAATTAGCTAAAATATATATGACAATATCAGAAAAGTGTTGGAAATGCCAGGAAAGAAAGAGTACCCTCTATCATATGTGGTAGAAGTGTAAGAAAGAAAAGAATTTTGGAGAGAAATAAACAGTTCCATCACTAAAATATTGGTTATTAATTTTCTTATGTCCCCAGAATTGTACTTATTGAACATATTGAAAGAAATCGATATCACTGTACAAAAGAAATATTGTAGAGTTTTATTATATATGATAACCGCAGCAAGAATATTATCTGTCTGGAAATGGAAAGAGAGAGAAAACCCCACGATGGAAGATTAACTTATCCATTTGATACATTAACCTGCAT
Source organism: Ctenosaura bakeri (assembly GCA_948474755.1). Lineage (NCBI taxonomy): Eukaryota > Metazoa > Chordata > Lepidosauria > Squamata > Iguanidae > Ctenosaura > Ctenosaura bakeri. The sequence goes on from CAOLHI010001978.1 coordinate 75,355, forward strand.
GACCAATAATCAAAACATGGAATTAGTTAACCAGGAATGGGAATGTATGAAAAATTTATGGAAGGAGAAATGGGGGAAGTTGCTATTAATAGATATATAGACTTTATTTCTTATTGTCTCATGGGAGTAGGTGATAAGCTAAACCAATTGGTCTGATTATGAGAAGTTAAAAAATTGCATATCCCCTTTTAATTCATCTTTGGTAATATCTTACAATGTTAATTAAGAGTAGGTTTAGTGATTGTTCTGTACCTTAGCAATGAAGCAGACACTACAACATGTGCATATAAGCATTTACCTATTTCTTATCTATTTATCTTGTTAAGTGCAATGTTGGGTTGAGATACACACTGTTTTGTTATGTATTGTTTTTTCTATCTTTTTTACTTGATGGTTTTTTTTGTTATTTTTTTGTATTCTGTTTTTATTGTTGTTATCTATATGTGTATAGGTATCACTAGGGATGGAATCGATTGATGTTGTGTTTGATAAGTGGAGGTACTTTTGAACAATAAATATAAATAAAAATTTATTTTTTAAAAAAACAAATTTCCAAGTGGACAAAACAACGATATCTACTGTCCCTTTGTTACATATTTTAGCAGTATAAGTATTGAATTGTGGAATTCAACAAGATGTTAATATACTTGGAATTAAGAATAAAAAGATAGAGTTTAAATTGAGAGCTTTTGCTGATGATTTGTTAATTAGGTTGGAAGAACCATTGAAAGTAATACAGGCATTGCAGGAGAAATTAAAGGAGTTTGGATTACTAACTGGTCTGAATATAAATAAAGGTAAGACTAAGATTTCAACCAAGAATATCAATTTTAAAGTAATCAATGAACTACAATTAAAAACAGGCTTTAAAGTTGAAAAGAAAGTGAAATATTTAGGCATCTATTTAACCAGAAAATCTAGTCAATTATTTGAAAATAATTATATGAAGACAAGAAAAGAAATTAAGAAAGATTTGGCTAAATGGAAAAAACTGAATTTATCATTTCTATGAAGAACATCAGCAATAAGGATGAATGCCCTCCCAGGAATGATTTTTCTTTTTCAAATGATTCCAATTTTGGCTAAAGAAACACCATTTAAACAATGGCAAAAGGACTTGTTAAGCTTTGTAGGGGGTAAAAACCCAGAGTGGTAAAAACCCAGAGTGAGACATAAAGTTATGCAGGAATCAAAAGAAAGAGGCAGCCTTGGTTTGCCAAATTTAAAGATTTACTTTGCTGCTTCATGCATGGATTTAAAAAATGGATTATGCTGAAAGATAATCTTTTGAATTTAGAAGGCTAGGACTTAAGATTTGGATGGCACATATACTTATGGTATGATAAAGGTAAATCGAATGTTGTTTTTAATAACCATTGAATCAGACGTGCATTGTTGAAGATCTGGAATAAATACAAATTGAGATTATGTCTAAGAACTACAATGAAGATTTTGCCAGAATAGGCTTTTTAAAGAACAGAAATGATAGCTGATCAAAAATATTTGCTATATTAGAATCTTTTAGAGTAACATGACCAAGGTTATAATACAAAGTCATTACAACAATTACATGATGAAAGTCTAGATATGCAATGGCTGTCATATAGAAAGTCAAAAATAAGATTTAAAGAGGATCATAGAATCATAAAATAATAGAGTTGAAAGAGACCACAGCCCCCTGCCATGCAGGAACATATATCAAAGCATTCCCAACAGATGGCCATCCAGCCTCTGCTTAAAAGCCTCCAAAGAAGGAGACTCCACCACACTCTGAGGAAGCATATTCCACTGTTGAATAGCTCTGACCATCAGGAATTTATTCCTGAGGTTCAGGTGGAATCTCTTTTCCTGTAGTTTGAATCCATTGCTCCTTGTCCTAGTTTCTGAAGCAGTGGAAAACAATCCCATTCTCTCTTTGACATAACATCCTTTCAAACATTTAAACATAGCTATCACATCCCCTGTTAACCTTCTCTTCTGCAGACTAAACATACTCAGCTCCCTAAGCTGCTCCTCATAGGGCACGGCTTCCAGACACTTCACCATTTTGATTGCCCTCCTCTGGACACGTTCCAGCTTGTCACTATCCTTCCTGAAATGAGGTGTCCAGAACTGTACACAGTATTTCAGATGAGGTCTGACCAAAGCAGAGTACAGTAGTACTATTACTTTCCTCGATCTAGACATCATACTCCTATTGATGCAATGAAGAATAGCATTGGCTTTCTTGACAGCCGCCATCACACTACTGACTTATATTCAGCTTGTGGTCTGCTAAGACTCCTAGATCCCTTTCATATGTACTGTTGTTCAGTCAGGTGTTTCTCATCCTATGTTTGTGCATTTCACTTTTTCTGCCTGGGTGTAGGGACCTTACATTTTTCTCTGTTGAAATTCATTTTGTTAGCTTTAGCCCAGGACTCCAATCTATTAAGGTGATTTTAAATTCTGATCCTGTCCTCTGGAATAACAGCAACCCCTCCCAATTTAGTTCATCTGCAAATTTGATTAGCATGCTCTCTATTCCTTCAAGTCATTGGTAAAGATATTGAATAGCCCAGGGCCCAGGACAGAACCCTGTGGTAACCCACTGGTCACTTCTTTCCAGGAGGAAGAGGAACCATTGGTGAGCACCCTTTGGGTTTGGTCTGTCAACCAACTACAAATCCACCTTACAATAGCACTGTCTAGCCCACATTTTACTAGCTACTTTGCAAGAATATCATGGGGAACTTTGTCAAAGGCCTTACTGAAATCAAGACCTGCTACATCCAAAGTATTACCTTCATCAATCAAACTTCTAACTCAATCATAAAAGGAGATAAGATTAATCTGGCATGATTTGTTTTTGAGAAACCCATGTTGATTTTCAGTGATTGCACCATTGCTTTCTAAGTAATTACAAATTGTCTATTTAATAATCTGCTCTAGAATCTTTCTGGGTATTGATGTCAGGCTGACTGGACGATAATGAGGATAAGAAGGCTAAACAATTTGAAGAGACTAAATCTGATTTGGAACTATGGTTATGCTCAGATGATGATCATTTTATTGCTGAGATGTATAATTTTTTGTTGAAATTTGAGATGGAAGAAGAACAAGTGAAAGAATACATGGTTAGTTGGGCAAAGAATTTTGGATATAATATGCACATGGATCAATTGGGAAAGCTATGAACAAAGGATATAAATACATATTACGTTATGATTTAAAAGAAAATTACTACAAGATGATGTACTGCTGGTATCTTATACCAGAGAAATTGGCAAAGATTTACAAAGAAATGCCACAGTCATGTTGACTCCTTGTACCATATGTGGGGGACATGTGATAAGGCTAATCAGTTTTGAACAAAGATTCAAAATGTGATGCAAAAGTTACTAAAGTCTCAAATACTTAGAATACCCAAATTATATTTATTAGGAATTTGGAAAGAAGATACAGTAAGACTTGTATATGCAAAGTATTGGGGGGGGACCAGACTTACCAACAGTGGATGAGTGGTTCAACGGATCAATAGGAATTACTGAAATGGACAAGGTAACAAATGTCCATTTCAATAGTACCCCATCAATCTGCTTAACCACTCATCTGCTGTTGGTAAGTCTGTTCCCCCTGCCAATACTTTGCATATACCAGTCTTCAAAGGTAAAATTCAATATATATTTATGTCTCAATGGAAATGGTTGATTGATTTTTTTAAAGAAGAATTAAGGCTATCTGATGACAATAGCCTTTGAAAAGATAAGATTTTAAACTTATGTTACCACATGACAAATGTGAAATTAGAATTTAAAGCTGTATTCTGTTTGTCGCTTTAAAAAGTTTATTTTTTTCACTTTTTATTCAGATAGTGATTATTACTAATTATTGATGTTTTTCATTTTTTATTAATGATTATCAGTATTATTATCTTGTCAAAGGATTGCTATTATAGGATAATACTATGTTATTGGAATTAAGTATATAGATCGGAATATAGAAATTATACAGAATATAGAATAAGTTAATAGTGATTTAACATGGTAATTTAACTAACTAAACAGTAAGTAATTGGATAAGTAATTAAATAACTAGGTAAATAATCATAATGATACATTATAAGTGATAAGTGATAAGTGTTTAGTGATGTATGATTATTAGCAACTACTAGTTATTGTTTTAAGGTTGGATTTCATATCTAGGTTTAAGTATAATGAACTTATGCAACAGGGTAGGAACCAACCCTTTTTAGTTATTTGTAATTATGTTATGTTTTCTGATGTGGATTGTTACTGGTAGTACTGTTAATATTGTTTGTATTGTCAGTCTGTGTTTTGAGTTTTAATTTTGTTCTAAGTTTGTGTAGATTGTACGTAGTGTCAGCGTTTTTGTTTTGTTTTGGGTTTTTTTGTTATGTTTCTGTTTAATAACATAAAAAAATTTTTTTAAAAAAAGGAATGTGGTGCCGGAGGATAGCTCTACAGAATGTTTAAAAGGACAAATTAATGTGTTTAAGAACAAATCAAGCACGAATTTTTGCTGGTAGCCAAACTGAGACCATCATATTTTGGTCATATTAGTTTTCAATGTATTTTAATACAGTTAACATTTTTAGTATTAATATTGTCAACATGTAATATTTCAATGTTATAAATTGTTTAACTGTTTTTTAAAACTTTTTATATGCATATTTTAAGAGACATTTTAATTTGTTCTCCTTTAATGTTGTTGGTCACCTTGAAAACCTATTGTAGGGAGAAAGGTGGGATGATGATGATGATAATGATGATGATGAAGTAAAAAGCAGTAGGAAAAGGAGAAGATTGCATTATAGGTGGAGTGATTCAATCAAGGAAGCAACAACCCTTAGTATGGAGGAGGAGATGTTGGAGGAACATTAGGAGAAACATCTCAGTGGTAAGAACAATTTCACAATGAAATCAAATACTTATACTGACAGTGGGAAATCCCTTACTGGAGGTCTTCAAGAAGAGTCTGGACAACCATCTACTGAGGATGTTCTAATTTTTTATGCTCTGCATTGTAGGTGGGGCAGTCTAGATCTGTGATTTTTGGCAATCTTGAACTCCCCAAATGCTTGACCATTGGGCATGCTGCTTAGGACTCTGTGAGTTGAAATCCAAAACATCTAGAGAGCCAAAGGCCAGGAATGCCTGATCTAGATAGTTTACAAGGGCTCTTCTAATTCTATAGTTCTAAGACTACATAATTAATCCCCATCCCACCTAAAACACTCCAAATGCTTGAATCTTTTCCTGTTGGAAAGATGCTCCAGCCCCAACTTTGTCATTATTCTGGTTGTCATTTTCTGTACCTTCTTCAGTTTTTGCAGAACTTCCAATTTACATGGCTCCCATCCAAGAAATGATCAAACAGAGGTCTTCTTAAAGACTTAGCAAAGCGGCAGTAGCAGCGGGCATCTTCAAAGCATTTCCCTATGCCCATCTCTCTGCCTAGCCATTAAGCCCTTCTGTTAAGCACACATGAAATCCCTGACAGATGCAAATCGCCTGTGTTGGGGCTCTGCCATGGATCTTTTTGATATTTGGGGGCAAAGGCAAATGCTGCCACTGTTCTTTTAAAGAGTGGTTCAAGAGGGAAAGGCTGCTGAAACCACTGGCTCTGTTGGAGACAGCCAGAAAGGGAAACCAGCAATACAGAGGTTTCCATTTAATTAGCAATTCGTTTGTGTGGCTCTTCATTTCAGGAATATATTGTCCCAGTTAAATTACTAGGTCAGCCTCAGCAAACACACTCACACAAAACCTTCAGTGAGCAAGTCCAGCTACATTTCTGCCTACTTCACCCTTCTCACCTCACCTCACCTTTAGTCTCTGGGCTAAATCCAGTTTTAGTCTCATCTAGAGTAGATCCATTGAAACATGCCCTTTAACAGTCCTCATTTAATACGGACAGTCCTTATTAATACCTTCTCGTCCTGTTTTTCAGCTGCTTTTTAAATGTCCCAAATTCTCTCTCCTCATCTCATATTCTTCCTTTGTACTCAGTTCACTTCAACAGGTGAGTTCAAAATGAAAAAGGATTTTGCACTCAATTAACTCTGTGGGGAAGAGAAGGGGAGGGTGAAGAGTCTTGCCCTTCCCAGTAGGCTCAAGCAAAAGCAAACTGCTGCAGCCTCCCCTAGCTTGAGTATTCTTCCAGATGTGTAACTTATGACCTCTTGACTACAATCTGATGTGGCTTGGTCTCATGTGTCACAGATTTCATCTGTGAAATGTTGGAGGTTTTGTTGAAGTCAATGGCACTAACATTGGTCTTCATTAACAAGGTTCATTGATTTCAATTCTAGTTGTTGCTAAAATGAGTTTTAGTGCTATGCTCCCCCAACTAATGGTTGCCTACTATATCGGCAATGCATCCTGCCACACATAACCCCCCTTCCAATGTACTTGGTAATCTTAGACTCAAATTCAATGAGCAGAGACAATTAAGCCTCTCTAAATGTATTCTTTAGTATTCCTTTACTAATGCCAAAACATAGTGAGCCAGCCCTATTGTATTTGGGGGGGGGCTCTCTTGCTAACTTTGCTGATTGGAGCCCTGGGCTTATGCCCCACAATCCTTTCATAGGGATACCACTGTTCATCCCTGTTAGCTCCTTCACTTCTAGACCCTCTCCCAAATCATACTGTTCCACTTTAAGCTCTATTAAATCCCCCAAAATCCAGGCTAAAAGCAGATTCAGCAGTTTCTTATGGAGGGTTTTATTAACAAAAAAAGTGAAGCTGGCAAACGAATCCTGGTTACATTCCAGAAGAACATTCATGTGGCTAGGTAATGCTATTCCTTATATACAGGGTGTAATGTATGCATGTATAAGTGCTGGTTCTTTGCCCCTTTATAACCACAGCTCATTCCAAGCCTTTCCCCAAGGAGTTAGAAAACATTCTGCAGGCAGCCTGGAATGCAATTGACCCAGGATCAAAAACTACGGTCAGCCCACATCCTGCCCTAAAGCCCAAAGGTTTCAGAGACAGCAGCCTAGCATTAAAAGAGGGCGAGGCAAAATGTCCTACGGAACCCACCTCAGAGGTGAAATGCACTTATAAAACTTCACTTAGTTCGACTTTTCTCTACCGTGAAGGGGACTAGCAAGGTAGAACTCAGAAAGTTCATTTTCAAAGGTAACTCCTAATGTAGTTAGTTACAATGTAATTATCAATTAAAAGATTACTCTTTATCTTCCCAGTTCTTAAAAGTAACTTTTTTTTTACTTTTAAAAACACCCACTACTGCTACAAGTTGCTCATCTGTGGTACCAAACACACCTTCCTCCCATCCACTTCACTGCTACTTCAAAAACCAAAGAGAGCACAAAGCAACAGCAGAAGTTAGCACTTGGACAATCTAATGGATGACAGGAATGATTGGAGTTGTGACCCAATACATCTGCAAAGTCTGTTGTTGTTGTGTGCCTTCATGTTGTTTCCAATTTACAGCAGCCCTAATATGAACCTATTATGGGGTTTTCTTGGCAAGATTTGTTCAGAGGTGGTTTGCCTTTGCCTCTCTGAGGCTGAGAGGGTGGGACTTGCCCAAGGTCACTCAGTGGGTTTCCATGGTTGAGCAGGGATTTGAACCCTGGTCTCCAGTGCTCAAGCCACTATACCACGCTGGATCTAGAGGCTGAGAATTGATTAGGATGGGAATCACATAGCCCTCTAGACATTGTTGAACTGCAAATCTCAACATCTCTCACAATTGGCTATGCTGGCTTGGGCTTCTGGGACTTGAGTCTGGGGAGATCTCAGGCCCATATGTTTCCCACCCATCACTGGAGTAGTCAATCAACAAGCTGGTGGTGTTTCCTGGGACAAAACAGATTTCTTCTGTTTGACAGGCTGAGGTTAAAATTAATCCCAGACTCTGAGTCCCAAAGGAAGAGGTAATTATTATATACATTTTTGTCATACATCTTAAAATGTGGTTTGGAGTTGGAAGGCAGAGCAGTTGGCATTGCAAGACTAGCTGAGGCTTGTTAAACATCATGGAGAACATATTAAGCTGGCAAGCAATTGACCCGCCTAGGATCTAAATGGAGCTGTAATTATCTTAGTGGGATCAATGTGCTTCCCGTAAAATCAGCTACTCAGTGTCCCAGCCCCAATTACAAAAGTGTAAGGAGTCAGCCTTGTGGGGCAAGCTGTCTTCAAACTGCAAAGGCAGCATTTCCAGGCACATTAGCTAATTGTGGCCCATGATGCTTTCGCTGGCAGTGGTACAAAGTTGGAGCCCTTTGTTAAGTGCAGCTCAAAGAAGCTCGGGGTGGAACAGCATGAGAGCACTTGAATCCACAGCAATCTTCATTCATCTGTGAGGCAGACGGAAAGAGGGAGAGAGGCGGAGTGAGGTGCAGGTTTGAGTGCTGGACTCAGATTCAGGAAATCTTGGATCAAGAAACTATTGAGCTATGAAACCCACTGGACCAGTCACTCTTTCACAGCCTGACTTATCTCCTATCCTGCAACATTTCACAGATAAAAACCGGGACATATGTGGCCAAGCAAAATCAGATTGTGGTCAAGATGGCAAAATAAGTAAGTGAGGACAAAGGTGGGGGGATGGGAGGAGGAAAGAGAGAAACTATGACATTTTAAAAAGCAGCTGAAAAAATGGACAACAGAGAATTATCTGGGACTATCCCTGCCAAATCAGAAGAATCAGAGGATACATTACCTCACAGGGTTGCTGTGGGGATAAAGTGGGGAAAAGAGCAAGAGACAACATCTTGAGCTTGTTAGAGGAAAAGTAGGATATAAATGTAGCTACTAAATAGACTGTGTGAAGCAGTTTTCAAAACAGCTTTGCAAAAATACCCAGAAGGAAACTCTGAAGTTGAGAAGCAACACCTTGTTAAAGAGTATTAGGAAATTCATGGCTGATGGTGCTGGACAACTGACACAAAGCCAAGACACTATGCTAGCCATCTCCCACCTGACATTCTCCAGGTGTATCAGACTATAGCCCTCGTTCCATATTCATAGGTTTGGCCTTGGCAATTTTTATTATTTGTGAGGCATGTGCACATGCCTCCATTCTCTTGCATTTTGTTGGGTGCAGAGAAAGAAGGCAAGTGCCTAGACAAAAGGAAGGAAATGAGGGGGAAGGAACACACGCACCTTCCTTCTCCCCTCTGGAGCTCCCCCTCCTGTTCCCTTGCCTCTGGCTCTAATGCTGAGAGCTCCCACCAAGGTGAAAAGGCAAGCAGAATGGGGCAGAGGGAGAAAGACATGAGTGTCCCTTCCTTCTCCGCTCGGGAGCTCCCCCTCCCATTCCCTTACCTTGGGTTCTGGCAAAAGTCATTTCAGAACCACTCACAATAATCTTTCAGAACTCTTGGAGAACAGAAGAAGTCCTAGCAGACTTGAGGAAGGCAAATGTCGTCCCCATTTTCAAGAAGGGAAAAAGAGGACTCAAATAATTATCGATCGGTCAGCCTGACATCAATACCAGGAAAGATCCTAGAGCAGATCATTAAACAGTCAGTTTGTAGTTACTTAGAAAGCAATACCGTAATCACTAAAAGTCAACAGGGATTTTTCAGAAATAAGTCATGTTAGACTAATCTTATCTTTTTTTATGATAGGGTTACAAGCTTGGTAGATGAAGGGAATGCTGTGGAGCATATCTTGATGTCAGTAAGGCCTTTGACAAAGTTCCCCATGACATTCTCGCGAAGAAACTAGTAAAATGTGGGCTGGACAGGGCTACTGTTAGGTGGATTCATAATTAGTTGACTGACTGAACCCAAAGGTTGCTCACGAAAGGCTGCTTTCATCCTGGAGAGAAGTGACTAGTGGGGTGCCACAGGGTTCTGTCCTGGGCCCAGTACTACACAACATCTTCATCAATGACTTGGATGAAGGACTAGAGGGCATGCTGATCATATTTGCAGATGACACCAAATTGGGAGGGTTGCTAATATACCAGAGGACAGGATCAAAATTCAAAATGACCTTGACAGATTTGAGACCTGGGCCAAAGCTAACAAAATGAATTTCAACAGAGAGAAATGTAAGTCCTACAGTTAGGCAGAAAAAATAGAATGCACAAATATAGGATGGGGGACACATGGCTGGATAACAGCACGTGTGAAAGGAATCTAAGAGTCTTGGTAGATCTGAATGTAAGTCAGCAGTGTGATGGGGCAGCCAAGAAAGCCAATGCAATTCTTGGTTACATTAATAGGAGCATGGTGTCTAGATTGAGGGAAGTAATGGCACCGCTCTATTCTGCATTGGTTAGACCTCATTTGGAATACTGTATCCAGTTCTGGGCACCTCAGTTCAAGAAGGATATTGACAAGCTAGAGCATATCCAGAGGAGGGCAACCAAAATAATGAAGGGTCTGGAAGCCATGCCCTGTGAGGAGCATCTTAGGGAGCTATGTTTAGTCTGCAGAAGAGAAAGTTAAGAGGGGGCATGATAGCCATGTTTAAATATTTGAAGGGATATGGAGGAGGAAACAGGCTTGTTTTCTGCTGCTCCAGAGACTAGGACAAGGAGCAATGGATTCAAGCTATAATAAAGGAGATTCCACCTGAACCTCAGGAAGAGCTTCCTGAGAGTCAGAGCTGTCCAGCAGTGAAATATGCTGCTTCGGAGTGTGGTGGAGTCTCCTTCTTTGGAAGTTTTTAAGCAGAGGCTGGAGGCTTTGATGGGTGTTACTGTATAGCAGGAGGTTGGACTCGATGGCCCCTGTGGTTTCTTCCAACTCTACGATTCTATAATTAAGGTTCCCATCACTGAGACTCGTGCCAAAGCAAAAGGCAAGGGAATGGGAATGGGGTGGAGGGAGGCATGCACACATCTTCCTTCTCCCCTCAAGAGCTCCCTCTCCCGTTCCTTTTCCTTTGACCCTGGCATGGAGAAGGAAGGCTTGCATGCCAGGGCAAAAAAGCAAGGGAATGGGATGGAGATTGTATGTGGGAGGGGGGGCGGGTTATTCGCAATTTTTCCATTTTCGCAAGGATTCTGTGCCTTGAATCTTCATAAAAGTGGAGGGGCCACTGTATAACACTCCTTGTTCTGAGCCATGTTCCCAGCCAGCAGTTCAATTGGAGGGAAAGCTGGATCATGTCACTGTAATGGAGATGGACACTTAGTTCAAAAGAAAGGATCCATGCTGTCCACTACCAGAACTCATATATATGGTTGCTTCCAAGTAAATGTGAAGAGATTCAGGCTGTTCTTCTAACCTGTTTTGAATATTCAAAGGTTGGGAGTGCCATATTTACACCTTCTTTGGGCAGAAAAAATGGCGTGGAGGAGAAAAGGGTGTAGTATATGAGGTCAAAACAAAGGCATTGCCCAACTAAATAAGAATTCTGTGCCATCCAAAATAAATTTTCCTTCAATATCTATACTTCTAGCATTCCAGAGAGGGAGGTGCTGAAAATTGTTCACCCCTAAAATGCATATTTGCTGTGTCCTCATTTCCTTGGTAGCTTGCCCCTTTTCTTTGGAAGCTTAAACTAGATATCTAAACAAACAACTCACACTTCAAGTTACTGTAATTTGGGAGCTGAAGGAAAATTTAAGTGGTGGGAGGGTCAAAACTCTTATTTGTGGAAATTGGAAAAAAATTGAAATTGGAAAATTGGAAAACTCTTATTTGTGGTAGCAATGTTATACCTTCCAATTGTCCCAATTTGACAGGGGACGATCTGATTTATCTTTTGCCATTTCCCCTTTCAGCTGCTTTTAAAATGGCCCAGTTTCTGTCTCTTTCCCCTTTCTTCTTCAGCTTACTTCAGTCACTGCAAACTGAGTTCAAAGTCCAAAAGCAGTTTGTACTCAATTAACTGAACAGGGAGAAGAGGAGGGGAGGGGACTGGGAATCTTGCATTTGGTAGTTGAGTCGGACAAAAGCAAACTGTGGCAACTTCTCCTCACTTGTGTGTTCCCTCTCCTGATTAGGTTTTGCCATCTTTACTGCAGTCTGATCTTGCTTGGCTACCTATGTCTCGGTTGTCATCCGAGGGTATCCAGTGCCTTCATTTCCCTGCTATAGCTACACCTTGGGGATGGGGAGGCCAACCATGGAAGAGTCCTGTATTTATATGCAAGAATCTTTCCATCAGAGAGTACATTGTGAATTATGAACAAAGTGTGCCTTATTTTTAACTTTTTAAAGAATATTTAATATTGTTTATAATTTATCATTTTAAGGGTATATTTTAATTGTTTTTAAAATGTTTATTGTTTTCCGCTGATTCCTTTTGTGAGCCACATTGGATCCTGCTCTGGGAGAAAGGCAGCATATAAATGAAATGAACTAATATAGAAATAGAAATTTTTGTAAAAAAAATAAAAATTACCGATGATGCTCTCCTTCCTCGCTGAGCTCCAGGTACTCAGCTACCTCTTCTGGGGTGAGAACCGTTTCCCTGTCTTCATTGAGAGATAGGGAGATGGAGGTGGCAGACAGGCGGCTGTACGGCAGCGTGGGGGTGGTCTGGCTTTCTTCCAGGGATTCACTGGCTGCCTGCTGGGAATCTTTGTCCTCAGATGCCAGGTCTGCAGGAGGATCCAAGAAGCAAGTGCAAGTACACCTGTAAAATGCAGAAACAACCCACCAGACGCATTGTCAATGACTCTGCCAAATATTTTCCCCCCCGTGTCCTCATCATCAACATCCTTGTTGCAAGAAGCTGGTGGAAAGATATAGCACCCCTTGTTTCCATTCCCATCATGCCCTTGCTGCTGCTCTTGTTTTTTCTTTTTCACTGTAGATTTGACTTCACACACACACACACACACACACACACACACACACACACGCCAACTTTTCCTGGTGTCGTCATGGTCCTGCTGGCTGAATCCTTGTCACAGGACAGTCCTGTCGTGTCCCAAGCTAAACATCATCCAGAAGCAGCCTGTGCCAGAAGCCCCTGAAGCAATTCAGTGCACCAGAAGGGATGGCAGCTGGACCACCCTCAAAAGATTTAGGTAGTACAGGATTGAACTGGATTAAATACCTGTCCCACGAAGAAGATATCTTTGGAGACTTGATTTGTACCTTCTCTGCTGTCTTTTCAACATGAATTTTCCTGTTTAAACAGACCTACAGCCTTAATTGACCAGGATAGAGTGGGACATGCAGTTAGGTGGACTGTATTTATTATATATTTTGTGCATTTTTTTAAATTGTCAGTGTCTTCAAAGTAGTGTTTTAATTCAATTGATGGTTTAATGCTTTTAAAATCTTTTGTTGTTCATATTGTTGTAACTGTTCTGCTTTAAAATGATAGTGTAAGCTAAGTCCATTTAGGTCAGGATATCTAATTAATTAATTAAGCAAGCAAACAAGCCAATGTTCAGTTGTGAATATTTACATTTATTTATTCAATTTATATCTTTTCTTTCTCCCAACAGGGGACACAAGGTGGCTCATAGCACATGTTGAAAACAATATGTAGCTTTAAAAAATGACTATGGTTGTACAATTAAAAGAAAAAATAAATAAAGGCACAGCAATTTAAAACAGTATAAAAACTTTTTAAAAAACAATAATGAGAAATATTAATAGGATGCCTCTTATGAGTAGGCCCACTCCATAGATAGCACTGATGCCTTACAGCTGTACTCTGAATGCTGGAAAATGTCTTTTGTGCAAGTTTCCAGTCTTGTATAGTCCCTGGCTGCCCAATTGGTCACTGAACCAGTGCCAGCACCAGCAGTGCCACTGAGAGAGCCCAGACACCAGAAACTGACCACTAGCTTTGGCAAGCAACTAGAAGCTTACAAGAAAACAGGGAAGCAAAGCTTGCAAGATAAGCAAGAACTTTGAATAAGAAGAAATTAGCTAAGTAATGCGACAGAGATACTGCAGAAATGGGGAAACAGCTATAGGTAGATGCTAGAATGTGGTTAACTCTGAGGTCTTCAATGTCTGGAGCACCCCAGACTAGATAAATGGGAGGGGGAGTGACTACAAATCATGTTACCTATAGCTTCATTAAACTTCATTGTAATATTAACTTTCACATCCCCAAGGTGGGATTTGGTATTATAATTTGGGCCCACCTATATGCACATGTGCAGTGCTTGAATGCTGACATAATGTATTCATTACATAGTTTCCTATATGTATGAAGTTATCTCCTCCCCAGGCAGGACCAAGTAAACTTTGAAGACTATATAAGATATGGTTTGTCTTGTGTTTGGAGAAGACTTGATTCACTGAGTGACTTGTGTTCTGTTCTGCAGAACTTTCAATAGAAGAACTTGGATCTCTCTCTCTCTGTGGCTTATTGGCTAGTGCACTGAGCACGAACCCTGCCCTGAGTCCCTTCCTTGGGAAAAATCCAGGTGACACCACCACTTCTGGCATTTGGAACCCTTTCATGCCTTATTTCTCTTGCTGTGTTCAGACTGTAAGTCCCCTACTTAGCCTTGCTGATCTCTAGCAGCTTTTCTGCATGAAGGGAAGACAGAAGAGAAAGAACCTGTGAGCTTATGGCATCAGCATCTCCAGGGCCATCCATGGCTTCAGTGATAGAAGGCTTGTTTTGCCTACAACAGCTACAGATGGAGCCCCAGGATGGGCTGGGAAACACCTCTTCCTAAAGCTGTGGAATGGCTGTTCCAGTCAGTATAGATCTGCTTTTCTCAACCGTTTTATCCCAGAAGAACCCTCAAAATAATTTCTAATCTCAAGGAATAAAAATGATTACAGGAAGCCCCCATCTTTTGATGCCCCATTATTTGATGAATCGCTCTCTTAACACATTCAAATTAAGGGCAAGTTCCATTAATTCAATAGGAGCTGTGCTCTTTTGCCAATTCTTCTTGCCTATAGAGGCCCACTTGGAACTGCCTGCATGCACACTGTGCTTGCAAAGTGAACTGAGAGGGGAAGGTGCCAAGCCAGCTAAGAGACTTTGCAAGCAGCCTGTTCATGGTCAGTCCAAAGTGAGACTCCAGAAGTCCTTCACGCTCCCTATAATACAGTACATGTGTTTTGCCTTTCAACCAATTCTATTTTCTTACAGTGCTCTGGTCCCTAACATGTCAGATAAGTGGGGGAAATCTGTATGTCTACAACTCAATTTTAAAAAATACTATTTTTTCCATCATAATGCCTGTGGAATTTGAAGTAGCCTTTCTTAGTGGAACCCTAGTTGAGAAATCCTGGTATAGATGATGCCGAACCAGGAAGACCAGTACTTGATGCAGTACATGGCCATTTTCTGTGTTTCTATCCAGAGCTTCAATTAAATGATTACAAAAAACAAGCTGCTTGTAGAATTCCTTTTCCAAATTGCGTAGGTATAACTGTAGCCTCATTAAATGGTATTTAAGTGCTGGCTTCTGCTTTCTGCTCTCTGATTACTGAAATGATGAAAAGGGGGAAGGTGTTTTGTATCATCAGCCATCAGCTTGCAGCATTCAGCTGTGTTTTCTCTTTTAAAGTGACTACAAATAACTACTTGGTCTACCGGTATTTTTGAGAATGGGAAAATAAAGATACTTTTAAGAAGATATATACTATAATTGTTTTAAAAGTAATTAAACTGTAACTAAAGTATTTTTTAAAAATAAAAAATTGGTTTACAAGTAATGATTTAAAGGTAATTGGTTAACGTCAGTTCTAAGGCCCATAACTAGTTTGTTACTTAGAAGAGTTAGTTCTAAGATCCAAAAGTAGCTTGTTAATCTATGGGCCTTAAGGATATACAGGTCGAGGAAGGATGGCAAGATGGCAGTGTGACAGGTAGCTGGTAAAAAAGCTACTGCGAAGTCTGTGCCAAAAAGTTAGAGGGGAGATCAGAGGGGCTCAATTGAGGTATCTGCTAGCTAGCAACTAGTGCTCGCTAAAGGAATAAAGAAAAGACAGCGAGGGAGGAGAGACGAGGAGGCATGGGCTTCGCTGGCAGGCTCTGCAAGCATTCCACAGCCCTGCAATCGCTGCCAGAATCGGCTTTAGCACCGCCGATGCCAGAAAGAAGCTTCAACTTGAAAAGTTTCAAATCTATTTGGTAAGAAGTCAGCTCAGGACTGATCATGACAGTTTACATCTTCAGGACATTTAAATATCAAATAGAGCTTCTTTTGGACATAATTGTTTTGGGTATAATTGCAATATCCTATTGTGTGTCTCTCAAACAACAGCTTTCTAAAAGTTTCTAAAACCTGTTCAAAGATTGCTACAACCTGGTAAGCTCTCAGGTGGAGATCAACTGGGGCAACTTAAACCCTCGGGAGATTTAAATATCAAACAGAGACTCTTTCACGCATAGCTGTTACATCTTATTGTATGCTTTCTCAAGCTACAGTTTACCACAGTCAGATACAAACTTCATAACGAGATAATTAACATTACGCTGACAGAACATGACAAGACCTTCAGCTACACGTGAATTGCTGGACTAAACCCAGAATTTATAAAGGCAATATTTATTGTGGACTGGAATGGATTGAGGCGTCATTCAGGAGCTGACTCCACTTTTGTCCTCCTTCTTCAGGATAGTGCTAGAGATACATACAGAACTCATCTCTTGTTATGAGAAGGACAGCCTTTTTTTTTTTTCCCTTTGAAATTGAGCAGTGGAAATTAAGGAGTTGCTGTGCCTGTTGTTTGTTTTCTTTCAGAGACTGTGGCCATTTCCGCACTACACTGTTATAGTGCTATTATTCCACTTTCAACCTCTAGTGGAATTCTGGGGTTTATAGCCAAAGAGCTCCCTGGATGGGAATTCTAAATGCCCCTCCTGAAACTGCAAACCCCAGGATTCCATAGGAGGTTGAAAGTGGAATAATAGCACTCTAATAGTGTAATGCGGACAGGCCCTGTGATTGGGACAAACTTCTCTATATCCCTCTTCTTCCTCCCCCCCCCTTTGGACTACTATAACCTCCCTTGCATATGGATTGCCAGTGAGTCATTACAAGAGACGAAGACGGAGGACAATTTGTAACTCATAAGGACCTATGGAGCAATAGCTGGAGATCTATTTGACTGGACCTTTGCTTCTTTGCTGGTTGCTTTTTCTTTTTCTTTTTTTGTTTAACCTTCATAGATATACAGAGAGAGGCTGCAGCTGTGGAAGAGTAGCTGACGCTGTTTGAGGAGTGACAGATTAACCAATCCAAGGGCAAACAATGCAACAGGAACAGACTTGAAACTTGCTTCACTTTCCAGTTGTTGTTTCCTCTGACTTCTGTGTTAGCTGTTTGACTACAATCCTGAAGTATTTCAAGCTGTTGTGTTAGCTCAAGTGTGATATTGATATTAAAAGAGTGAGATATACTCCTCAGGAGATATACTACATTTAATAGACTATTGAGACTTTTATATGTCTCTCTTAAGATCTCACTTAAGAATTAATTAAGGACACAGTTCTCTTTATCTCTTTACAACAACATAATATATCTGGTAATCAATATATAGATCATATTTATTTATTTTTATTTCACATATTTATTCTTATATGTCACGTACTTACTTTTTATATTAATATAAACATATGGCTTCTAAAACGAGAAATGCAACAGCTCTTGCACAAAGAAGTAGCTCATTAGAACTGGAGACTCAAAAAGAAACTTCGCAAGCCAATTCTGTTGTTGTGGATGAAATTAAGAAGTTAGGAATGCAAATGAGGTTGGAGATGAGATTTGAGTGTTGCAATACATACTAATCTGCAAGAAGAGTTGAAAGACATTAGGGAAAAGATGGAAGTACTGACCAAGGATATGTCTGTGATAAATGCTAAGACTGAAGAATTACAATTAAAAGTACAAAAAGTAGAAGAACAAACTATCCAGGCAGAAGATACAATTAGAGAAGAAATATCTAGAACCAGAACTGAGATGGAAATGAAATTTTGAGAGAAATGTCTGAAAATTCATGGCTTGAGAGAACTCCCAGGAGAAAATCTAGCAGAAACAATAGTTCCTGTATTGGAAGAATTTATAGGATGAGAGATACCCCAACTTGATAGGGAAGTGGACAAACTATACAGAATCAATTCAGTTATTGCCACTAGGAGGTGCCTTCCTAGGGATATCGCCATTTATTTCATCAGGGAAAGGGTTAGTGATCTAATCCTTCAACAGTTATAAAAATAAACTAATTGTAAATGGGAAAGAGTTACAGATTCTGAAGGATATTCCATTTCAGGTGCTGAGCAAAAGAAGAGAATATTCTGATTTAACGCATTTTTTGAGAGAAAACCAAATAAGACACAAATGGGCAAGAGATGAAGGTGTGTCCTTTTCTATGCATCACAGAAGGTTCCTGATTAACACAACATTGAAAGCTAGAGAGTTTTTAAACAAATATGGTGACTCCCAGGATTATGTGGACAAAGGAAATGAACCTGGTAAAAATAATAAAAAGGATGATAAGACCAGACAAGAGTATAATATACACTTGGATAGTGTTTCCAAGCAAAAATGTTATCAACAGAAAAAATAATGAGAAAATAAAGAGACTGAAGAATCTCAGGAAGAAGACTGTGAGCCAAATGAAGAAAAGAAAGAACTACTTAGGAAAAGACAGCAATGAATACTCAATTATTAGTGATAATAGTGAATTAGGTGATAAATAGGGCTAGTAAAGAATAAGACAATAGAAGTAAAAGAATAAGAGAATAAGAAGACCCCCTCAACTCTCTTCACCATGACTTACAAAATACTTACTTAGAATGTAAATGGCCTGAATTCCCCAATTAAAAGGAAAATAGTAATCTAGCATTTAGAAAAGCAAAAACTTGATATTATATGCATCCAAGAAACTCATTTGATAGAGAAAAATCAGACATATTTAGAAAATAAAAAAACTAGGTATTTACTATATGTCATCAAACAAACAAAAAAGAAAAAAGGAGTGGCCTTGTACATTAACAAAAAGTACCAAAGTAAAGAAATATTTAAGGATGTAAAAGGAGAACTCATTGCAGTAGAGACACAAATTGAAAATATGAAAATGTTGATAATTGGCGTTTATGCACCCCAAAACAATAAGCAAGAATTTTTTAGAAATCTTCTAGAAAAAAACGATTGGTATAGATTATCAAGGAATAATATGGTTAGGAGATTGGAATGCTGTGATAGATCCTACAATAGACAAGAATCCACCACCTACTAGGAAGAAAGATAAAACTTCAGGGAAATTACCAAAATCTTTTAATGAATTAACTGACTCCCTATCATTGCTAGATATATGGAGATATAAGTATGGAAATGCAAAAGACTTTACTTTTTACTCACACAGACATAAATCACGATCAAGGATTGACATTGTATGGATTTCTAAAATATTAGCTAACTGAATTTCTGATATAGAAATATTACCCAGGATGATCTCAGACCATAACCCTATACTAGTGGAATTGAAAAATAAAAAGAGAGAATATACATGGAGGTTAAACGATTTAGTTTTAAAAAAATGAAACTATAATTAAAGAAGCTAAGAAAGAACTTAGAAGCTTCTTCGCTACTAATACAGATAAAGAAACTCAGATACACATTGTCTGGGATGCAGCTAAAGATTATATAAGAGGGTTTTTTAATTAAACAAGATATCACACTCAGGAAGAAAAGGAAGCAACAGGAACAGAAGATTATGAAAGAGTTAAAAGACAAAGAAGACTCATTGAAAGAACATCCTAGAGATAAAGAAATAGAAAAGGATATTAAATTATTACAGAAACAGTTATCCATCTTTTCGATTAGGGGAATCGAAACAAAATTAAAATATGCAAAACAATGGAATTTTGAAAATGCAAATAAACCTGGTAAATGGTTAATGTATAACTTAAGAAAGAGACAGGAAAGGAATTTGATCTCTCAGTTAAAGGAGAAAGGACAAATAATAACAAATCAGGAACATATAAAAGAAGTATTTCAAAAATATTTCTCCAATCTATACCAGGAGACCCCACTCCATGAAGAGAAAAAGAAAAAATTGGATTATTATCTTGGAAAACAAGAAATAAAAAAAATCATGGAAGCTCAAATCAAGAATTAAATTGAATGATTTCACCACAAGAAGTATCTCAAGTGACAAATAAATTAAAGATAAATAAAGCCTCAGGGCCAGATGGTTTCTCTGCATTATTTTATAAGCTATTTGAAGAGAAATTAAGAATGCCCCTATTAGAAACTATTTGTTAGATAAATAGCATACATAAACCACCATCATGGAGTGTAGCAAATATCACTCTTACAGAATCATAGAATCATAGAAATGTAGAGTTGGAAGAGACCACAGGGGCCATCCAGTCCAACCCCTGCCATGCAGGAACACCCTCAAAGCACTCCCAACAGATGGCCATCAAGCCTCTGCTTAAAAACCTCCAAGGAAGGAGACTCCACTACACTCCGAGGCAGCAGATTCCACTGCCGGACAGCCCTGACTGTCAGGAAGTTCTTCCTGAGGTTCAGGTGGAATCTCCTTTCCTGTAGCTTGAATCCATTGCTCCTTGTCCTGGTCTCTGGAGCAGCAGAAAACAAGCCCTCTCCTTCTTCTACATGGCATCCCTTAAAATATTTAAACATAGCTATCATGTCCCCTCTTAACCTTCTCTTCTGCAAACTAAACATCCCCAGCTCTCTAAGTCTATCCTCATAGGGCATGGCTTCCAGGCCTCTCACCATTTTGGTCGCCCTCCTCTGGACTTGCTCCAGCTTGTCAATATCCCTCTTGAATTGGGGTGCCCAGAACTGAACACAGTATTCAAGATGGGGTCTAACCAAAGCAGAGTAGAGTGGTACCAAGACCTCCCTCGATCTAGACACCATACTCCTATTGATGCAGCCGAGAATTGCATTGGCTTTCTTGGCTGCCGCATCACACTGCTGACTCATGTTCAGCTTGTGGTCTATGAAGACTCCTAGATTCCTTTCACACGTACTGCTATCCAGCCACATGTCCCCCATCCTATATTTCTATATTCCATTATTTCTACCTAAGTGTAGGACCTTACATTTCTCTCTGTTGAATTTCATTTTGTTCGCCCTGGCCCAGCTCTCCAATCTATCCAGGTCATTTTGAATTTTGATCCTGCCCTCTGGCCTATTAGCAACCCCTCCCAATTTGGTATCATCTGCAAATTTGATGAGCATTCCCTCTATTCCTTCATCCAAGTCATTGATAAAACTATTGAACAGCACTGGGCCCAGGACAGAACCCTGTGGCACCCCGCTAGAAAGATACAAAAGAAATTAAAAATTACAGACCTATCTCCTTATTAAATATAGATTATGAGATATTTGCCTCAATTTTAGTGGATAGACTCAAAAAGATATTAAGTAATTGGATCCATCATGATCAAACCATTTTTTTTTACCAAAAAGGTACGTGAAAGATAACATATGAACAATTATTAATATTATAGAATATTATGAATATACATCTAAAAGAAATTGGCATTAATCTTCATAGATGCTGAGAAGGCTTTTGATAATGTAAATTGGGATTTTATGCTTCAAGTCATGAAGAAATTAGATCTAGGCAAGAATTATATTAACTGATTTCGTTCAATTTATTGTAATCAAATTATGAAATTAATAATAAATGGAGAGAAAACAATGAAATAAACAGAAAAAGGTACTTGCCAGGGTTGCCCATTCTCTCTTTATTATTTGTAATGGTATTGGAAATACTGAATAGAAATATAAGGAACAATATTAGGATTAAGGGGGCACAAATTATAGATCAACAATATAAATTGAAAGGCTTTGTGGATGATCTAGTTATAATTTTAGAAGATCCCGTAAAGAGTATAAAGGTACTACTAGAAGTTTTAGATGAGTTTGGAGATGTGGCTGGCTTTAAAATAAATAAAGATAAAACCATGATGATGACAAAGAATATGACAAAGGATCAAGAGGAATTAAAGCAAATGACAGACTTTCGGATTGGGGAAAAAGTTAAATATTTAGGAATAGTGATTACAAAGAAAAATCTGGATCTTTATGAAAATAACTACAAACCAACCTGGAATAGAATTAGACAAGATTGTAATAAATGGGCAAATTTAAAATTATCCTTATTGGGTTGAATAGCTACTATTAAAATGAGCAAAATTAATGTTCTTCTTTCAAAATCTACCTATTGTAAAACATGAAGAAACATTCAAAAGGTGGTATAATGAAGTACGAAAGTTTGTGTGGTTGGGGAAAAGATCAAGAATTAAATGGAGTTATCTACTAGATAGTAGAGAAAGAGGAGGCATTGGCCTCCCAAATTTCAAGAAATACCACCACGCTTGTGCTTTGTCCTGGATTCTTGATTGGATAAATTTAAAAAACCAAAGAATTTTACAATTGGAAGGGTTTAACACGAAGTATGGTTGGCATGGTTATTTGGGATATAACAAAGCCGGTATGGATAAAGAATGCAATAAACATATTATAAGAAAATCGCTGTTAAGAATCTGGAACATATATAAAAGGAAATGTTATGCCAAAATCCCTCGTTGGATATCCACCCAGGAAGCTTTTCATAAACAAGAATGTAGGTCAACAAGAAAGTGGTTAACTTGAGGATTTATTAGATAAAATAGGCAGCAACACTTTTAAATCCCTCGACGTATTACAAAAAGAAGGAATTAAATGTAATTTGTTTTTACATTGACAATTAAAAGAGATATAGAACTGATATGAATACAGAAGGTATTGAGGGGAAAAGAAATGGTTCTTCTTCGTGGTCTCTGTGCCATCATACACTAGGAGATTTCGTGCATGCGCGGGAGCATTCAGAAGATTCCAGTAGCTTTTGGCTGCTTGGCGGGACCCCTCCCCCACGCCGGTACTGCGCATGCTCCTCCCGCCAAGCAGCGGCCACTCCCTAGTTCTTTCTCGTCCGCCGTTGCAAACGGAAGGTTCTTGGCTTGTTCCTTGCTATTCGGACTGTGTGTTTTGACCTCGGCTTGGATTTCAGACAGGATTTGGTGACTCTCTTGTTTTTCCTCCTCTCCTTCTTCTTCTCTTTTTGTCTTTTCCGTCTATGTCGGCGGCTCTTTTCAAAAACTGCAACTCCTGCGGGCGGAAAGTCGCTCTTGCCGACAAACACTCCCTTTGTGTTTTTTGCTTTGGTGAGACCCATAACATTCGGTCTTGCCCAATTTGTAGGGAGTTTACCGCCCAAACTCTGAGGAACTGGCTGTCCCGACTCAAGTCTTTTTGTTGGGAACAGTCCCTCCGGGCGCAGGAGGACCTGCCACGTGCTAAGATGGCTGAGGTATCGAGACCGTCCTCGACCCCAACGGTATCGGCGGCTGCCGTCGCGTCAACTTCGTCGGTATCAGACTTGGTACCAACACAGCGCACTCCCATCATGGCGCTCCCGCGGATTCCAAAGCTGTCTACGGCGACCAAGGCAGTGAAGAAAACCTCCGCGACGGACCGGCCCTCAGAAGCGCTGAAGACCAAGATGCAGAGAAAGCGTCCCGCCCAGGATAACAGGAAAGAAAAAGAAAAGGAGTGGAAAAAGAAGAGGAAGGAGAAGCGGCGCCCCTCTCCTAAGGAGACTCGTCTGCCAACCCCACCTCCTACCCAGCTCCTGGAAGATCTTCCGGAGGAGATCTTGGAGCTGTCCGATGAGGAGCCGGTCGTGGAGACCTTGCCCTCACCCGAATCGCAGGTTCCCACGGAGGTGGAGCCCCAGCCTACCCACCATAGCTCGGTGGCTTGGGCAGAGGAGGTGACCAAGCACCATCGGCCTTCATCCAGGCACCATTCTGCCTCGGACAGGAGCTACTCTCACTTTCCGGAGCATAGACCCAGGCCACCATCACCTCGGCGCCGAGAGGTGTTCGACAAACCACACCCTCGCCGCTCACAGGATTCCCACTACACCTCGGGCTCCTACATTGGCAGGTCCCTGTGGGAACCGGAATGGAGACATTACCCGGCGGAGTACCGATCCTATTCGCCATCATATAGAGATCGGTACCATTACGACGTCCGGCATTGGGTGCCCTACAGATGGTCCCGGTCACCCTCCAGGCACGAGCGGAGGCGCGAGTGCTCGCGCACCAGATCTCCCTCCCCTAAATATCGTAGGGAGCGAGAACCACCGGCATGGTACCGAGCAATCTCACCGCCACCGAGGGTTACATCGACTGCCATCCACCCTGTCGAGTCCATAGCCACTCAGACGGCAACTACAACGGTGACGACATCGGCGGCTGTGCAGGTACGCTCGGCAGTGGTTCCCGTCGCCTCGGCCACCCAGACTGCTGCGGCTACGGTACCGACCGCAACACCAGCAGTACTGCTTCACCACTCCCCCCGATGCCCCGAGAAGCAGGCTTCCCTGGCAATGTCCCCAGAGCCCTCTGGATCATCTTCTCATGAGTCCAACTCGGGAACTGAATCGGGGGACCTGACGCCGGCCTCACACGAATGGCCCCCGCTGGTCTTCGGTGAACCAACGCCGGAGACAGCGCCCGAAGATGTACAACACCTCTCGGCCATGCTCCTGAGGATGGCGGCGACCCTCGGCCTGAAGGTGGCACAGCCGGAACCTGAGGAGAAGGACCCGGTTTTCGAGCTAGTGGAGACCCGGCAGCAGGCCGCTGCCCCACTCCCTCTCTTACCCAAGCTGCTTAAGGCCGTCAAGCAGCCATGGGACAAACCGGCGTCCGCTCCGCCGATCCCTCCTCGACTGGAGCACCTGTACCGGACGCAGAAGGAGAAGGCGGACTTCCTCTTCAGCTATCCGGTACCGAACTCCGTGGTGGTGGAGTCCGCACAGGTTAAGGGAGGCAACAGGGCCCACACCACGCTGCCGGACCGAGAGAGTCACAAGCTAGACACTTTCGAGAGGAGGTTCTACACCGCCTCCTCCCTTAACATCAGAGTGTCTAATATGCAGGCATGCCTCGCGGCATACCAGCGTAAGATTCTCGACCAGCTCGCCCCTCTCCTGGCCAGACTTCCGGAGGAGAACCACGCTATGGCCTGCCAACTCTACAACGAGGCCATAGCCATCTCCAGCCAGCAGATCCTATCCTCGAAGCACGCCATGGAGGTCGCTTCGAGGGTGATGGTTGGCTCGGTCGCGCTCTGTCGGCACGCGTGGCTTTGCTCGTCCGGCCTGCAGGAGGACACCCGCAAGCGCATCGAAGATCTCCCCTTTGATGGCCAGGGGCTCTTCAATTCTGCCACAGACGAGACGATGGACTCCATCGTCAAGACCCGACTAACGGCCAAGAAGATGGGGATCCACCAACCGTCTCAGTCCCGCCGGTCCTTCACATCGCGCCAATCCTGGTGACGGTCCTCGGTGACCTCTTACCAACAGAGGTCCACCCACTCCGCCCAATCTCGACCGTTGACTGCCTCCTCAACCCAGAGACCCTTCCGCCGACGACCGGCCCCGGCCTCAAAGAAACCTTCTTCTGAGCCGAAGTCCTGGTTTTGAGGGTTTCCGCAGGTCGCCGCCATCTTTCAGCCTGCCACCGCTCCTTCAAGATCAGCCGGCCCTGGCCCGACACCTCGCCGAGTGGCACCACATCACCACGGACTCTTGGGTGCTTTCCATTGTCTGTCTTGGCTATGCCATAGAATTTCACGATATTCCACCGTGAGGTATCTACCTTTCCACCCCGGCCAGTCCGACCCTGCTGGAAGAGATCCAGTCCCTTCTTCAAAAGGGAGCGATCGAGACGCTCCCGTCCTCGGCCTCCAACACCGGCTTCTTCTCCGGGTACTTCACGGTACCGAAGCCAGACAGGACCTTGCAGCCCATCCTGGACCTCAGTGGCATAAACAACTTCAGCCGCCCCAGAAAGTTCAAGATGGCAACGCTCTCTTCAATCCTCCCTTTCCTCTCTCGAGGAGACTGGTTCGCCTCCATCGATCTCAAGGATGCTTACTTCCATATTGCCATTCGTCCTCAACACGGACGATACCTACATTTCGCGGTGGACGACACCTGCTACCAGTACAAGGTGCTACCGTTCGGCCTTTCCACGGCGCCCAGGGTCTTCACCAAATGCATGGCCCCAGTGGCATCCTACCTGCGAACGAAGGGTGTCTCCGTCTACTCCTACCTGGACGACTGGCTCCTGGTGGCGCCCTGCAGACAGAAACTCTATGCTGACATTCATCGGACTCTGATGCTCCTGACCCAACTGGGACTCCGGGTCAACCCCAAGAAGTCCCACCTCGAGCCGACGAGGGTGCTCGACTTCATCGGCGCCACCTTGGACTCACTATTGGCCAGGGCTTTCCTACCGACTGATTGCGCATGGACCCTGCGTCGGGCCGCGCTCGTAGCCTACCGGGCACCGACAATGTCGGCCAGGAGGATCCAACAGCTCCTCGGCTACATGGCCTCCACTACTTACATGACGTATCTCTTCAGGCTCCACATGAGACCTCTACAACACTGGTTCGTCCGAGCCTTCAATCCGCTCCGCGACGTTCAAAGCAAGCACCTTACGTTACCATCGAACGTCTGGCCATCCCTCCTCTGGTGGTCCTACGACCACCTCCTCTCCGGGATGCCCTTCAGACAACAAACTCCGAACGTCACGGTGACCACGGACACCTCCCTCTACGGCTGGGGAGCCCACTTCGGTGAACTCAGAGTCCGGGGACAGTGGATGGATGATGAGACCGCCCTCCACATCAACTCTCTCGAGCTCCTCGCCATACTCAAAGCCCTGAGAGCTTTCTGTCACCGCGTCGAGAACCAGACGGTGCTCGTCCTCACGGACAACATGACGGCGGTCTGCTACGTCAACAGGCAAGGCGGCACTCATTCGACCACCCTGCTCAACATCGCTCTGGACCTCTGGAACTGGTGCGTCCCTCTAGGAATCCACTCAGTGGCGGTTCATCTGGCCGGGCAGGAGAACACCACAGCGGACGCGCTCAGCAGGGACACCTCTTCCCACCACAAGTGGTCCCTCTCCGACAGAGCGTTCCAGATGATACGGGACCGCTGGGGCGAACCCGACACCGACCTCTTCACCACTGGCACGAACGCGAAATGCTGCCGTTTCTGTTCGAGAGCCGGCCACGACCAGAACTCCATCGGGGACGCCTTCCAATTCCGGTGGAACGAAGGATTCCCCTACGCATTTCCCCCATTTCCCCTCCTTGGTCGCGTGATCTCCAAGATCCTCGCCAACCGAGCGGACGTCGTTCTCGTAGCCCCGTACGGCCGAGGTAACACTGGTTCGCGCCCCTCCTCGAGGCCACCCGCGACCGCCGCCTGAAGCTCCCGCCGACGCCCGACCTGCTATCCCAATCCGACGGCCGCGTACTCCACCCAGACCTGCCGCTCTTGGCCCTCCATGCCTGGAGGATATCGCCGTAGCCAACCCCATCATCAGGAATGTCCTCACGGCAGCTAGAAAGGAATTGACGCGCTGCAACTACAACAACAACAAGTGGAGCCGCTTCGTAGCCTTCGCCAACGAGAGGGGGGAACCGGTATCACCAGTCAATGCGCCTACCGTGCTCCACTTCCTTCTCCACCTCCGCCAGGAGGCCCTCGCCTTCCTGTCCCTCAAAGTCTACCTTGCCGCTATCGTGGCATACCAACCGCCACAATCCCCGTCGGCATCGCTTTTCCAAGACGGTACCGTCAAACGATTCCTGAAGACCCTCCAACATCTCTACCCGCCGGTATCGCCACCGCTATCGCCATGGTCCCTTTCCCTGGTGCTCTCGCAACTCACGAGACCGCCCTTCGAACCCATGGCGACTGCTGACGATAGGCTTCTTACCTGGAAGACTGCCTTCTTGGTGGCCGTCACCTCGGCCAGGCGCGCTGGAGAGCTGACGGCCTTGAGGATCGACGAACCCTACCTCGTCTTCCACAGAGACAAGGTCGTTCTCCGACCAGACATCTCCTTTCTACCAAAGGTAGTCTCCAACTTCCATCTCAACCAGGACATCATCCTGCCGTCTTTCTTCCCAGACCCGACGACACCGTTGGAGCGGTCCCTTCACTCCCTGGACGTGCGTCGGGCTCTGGCGTTCTACAGGGACAGAACTGCCCCTTACAGACAATCACCGCACCTCTTCGTCTGCTATGGCGACCGACGAAAGGGCCATAAGGTTTCCACCCAACACTTCTCCAAGTGGGTGGCACAAACCATCAAACTGGCGTATGAGCTTGCCAGGAAGCCTCCTCCAGCTCTCCTCCGCACCCACTCAACCAGGGCCGTGGCCACATCTGCAGCCCTCTTGAGAGGTGTTGACCTGCCTGAACTCTGCCGTGTGGGGACCTGGTCTCAACCCTCGACCTTCGTGCGCCACTACAGGCTTGACTGCCGGTTGCGCAGAGATGCTCGTTTTGGACGTGAGGTTCTGGCTTCCGTGCTATAGGACCTGATCAGCCATCCAACCGGTAAGCTACACAGTCTCCTAGTGTATGAAGGCACAGAGACCACGAAGAAGAAGAACAGGTTGCTTACCTGTAACTGTAGTTCTTCGAGTGGTCATCTGTGCCATCATACACACCCGCCCGTCCTTCCCCTCTTTTTCAGGTCCCTGTGTCACTACGGTGGACTAAGAACTGGGGAGTGGCCGCTGCTCGGTGGGAGGAGCATGCGCAGTACCGGCGTGGGGGAGGGGTCCTGCCAAGCAGCCAAAAGCTACTGGAATCTTCCGAACGCTCCCGCGCATGCGCGAAAGCTCCAAGTGTATGATATAAAAGTATTGGATGGCAAGGACCATATACTATTACTAATATATAAAAGTTTATTGAAATTAGAATTGGAGAAAGAAACCATCAAGGATAATATGATTAAGCGGGTCCAAAATATGGGGCATACAATAGCTCTAGAGGACTGGGAAAAAGCATGGACAATGAATTTGAAATTTACAAAATGTACTGCCCTTAAAGAAAATTAATATAAAATGTTTTACAGGTGGTATCTGACCCCCACAAAGCTAGCAAATATATATAAAAATATATCTGATAAATGTTGGAAGTTTGACGAGGGAATAGCTACTTCTTTCATGTCTGGTGGACATGTAAAATGGCTAGAATATTTTGGAGGGAAATCTACAATCAAATTAAAGCAATAATGGGTTTACAATTTCCTATCTCTCCAGAGTTATTTTTATTAAATATACTGAAAGGAATTACGGGGAATGATCAAAAGAGATATGGGAGTCTTCTTTTATATATGATAACAACGGCTAGATTATTGTATGCAAGTAAATGGAAAATTAAAGAAATCCCAACATCTGAAGAATGGTTATTCAAGCTTCTTGATATGTATCAAATGGATATGTTAACTATGCTCCTACAAAGTATAGATATGGGGAATCAAGAATGGAATGTTCTAAAAAGTATATGGAAAGAAAGACAGGGAGAAACATCTCTTTTAGAACTGTAAATCATAAAATAGAGTTGTAAATTCATTTTATACGTTATGTTATCATTTCTTTTCATAATCTTATCTCTCACATTGTCTCTTCTCTTTTTCCATTTTCTTTTTTCATTCCCTTCTTTATTTTTTTCTTTTTTCCTTTTCCTTTCCTTCCTCTTTCTTTTACTTTTTATATTTACTTTTTATATTGCTTATATTTGTATCTCTTTCATACTCTTCCCTTTTTTATTTTGTTTTGTTTTCTTTTGTTAAATCTAAGTTTAATTAGATTCTTATCTTAGGCCCTTTTCATATGGGGTTAAAAAACGGTGTAGATCGACCTCCACGGAGGTCGTCTACACTGTTACACGAATTGGGGTGGATTACTCATGAGTAAATCCACATGCCAATCCGCAGTTGGGCGCCCGCAAGTGGCGGCGCCACGTGCTTTTGAAAAACCACATTTTATGTGGTTTTTCAAAGGCACGGGCGTCCAGCCCCGTCCAGCCCCATCGCAGTGCCCATATGGATTTACGGACATGCGAAAGGGCGTCCCTGCAGATCGGGTAGGGGGCGGGATTTCCAGCTGGCGAGCTTCTCCGATTGGCGGAGAGGCTCCGCCAGTCAAAATCCGCCATTTTGGGCACTGCTGGGCGCCGAGGATGCCGCGGGACCCTGCTGCGTGTAGAGCAGCGAAATGCGCTGCTCCGCGCGGCGAAGGAACAAGGTAAGCCCCATTTTGGCGTGGCTTGCCCCATTCCACCGCCTGCATGTGAAAAGGGCCTTAGACTTTCATAACAGTACTCTAGGATAAGAAATATTGAAAATACAGAGGAGGTCTGGGTTGGGGTATAATAACTGTTAGGCTAAAATAATGATTGTTCTTCTAGGTTATATTAGTTATAGATAAACTCAAAATTAGCTAATGATTGATCTATTTCATTTATATTTTCTCCGGAGGTATAATTGTGTACTGAATAATACTGTAATTCTCCATTTACACTTTTCGTTGATAATCTATTATGGAATGTATGGCAACATATACATATGGATTTGTTGTATATTGATTTATATGAATTGTGTTGATTAGTAATTAAAATTGGGGGTGGGGAAACCCTATGGGCCTTAAAACTAACTGCAACTAATTACTTTTAAAGTATCTTTCTGGTTCTGGGGACAAAACATCTTACCAGCCAGCCACAGTGGCTGGTAAGCCATGCAGGATGCCTCTAAAAGCCATGCAGGATGCCACTATTTTTTCCATCTTGCAATAAAGATATTTATTTACTGGTTAGATTTTACATTGCCTCTTTTATTTAAAGAGCTGCCTCCTCTTCTTCTCACGATATCTTCACAGCAATGTGTTAAGGTTGTCCAGGCTAAAAGTGTATGTACGACTGGCTCAAGGTCACACAGTGAGTTCCATGGTTCAATGAGGAGTAAGCCCTGGATCTCCCAAATCTCAGTCCAACAAAATAGCCTCCAGTCCACAAGGCCTACAGAGTGGCTGCACAGGCCAAGTTAGCTTGCAAAGTTTCCAGGAAAGTGTTTCCGGCTGTCACTCAATTCCAAATGTAGCAATCGAGGAGTCCGTTCACAATCGCCTGCCAGCCCTGCCAGTTTGCAGCTGAGGCATCCTTCCCATACTGGCACAGCTCCAGTTTTCTAAGTGACTCTCTCCATGCTGTGAATCCATCTTTCACACCTCTGCCAGAACGTTTGAGTGATTTCAATAAATGAACCGAGCCCATTTCCATGCAGGGAGCACGTTCATCATTTATAGAACAATTCTTCAACACTTTCTCTCCTCTCCCCACTCCCTGCCTTCCACTCCCAACCCTGGAGGGTTTGTGACAACACCCGACTATTGTGTGTAAATGCATGGTGTCTTCCACCTGCCCATTAGACTCTTTTTCTCTTCCTGTGACAAGGTGTGACACACAAGAGAAGAAAGTGAAAAGAGAGGAGGGGATTGCTGAGTCTTCCTGAAGACACTAAGAATGGAAAGCCTTTTCCCAAAGTTGGGAATTCTATTTTGAGGGGAATACAGCTCTCAAAATCCTTCAGACCATTCTGCCTGGTGGAATCTGGAAGATGTACAGTGGGCCCCTCCACTTCTGTTGAGAGTTTGGGGCACAGAACCCTCATGAAAGTGGGAAAACCATGAATAATATTCCCCTCCCTGCCCCACAATCCCACTCTCATTCCCTTCTGGGGCTCACCCTCCATTCCTTTGCCTTTTGCCCTGGAGTGCAAGCCTTTCTTCTCTGCACTGGGGCTAGAGGCAAGTGCATGGGAGAGAGAAATTCTGGAGGGCAGAAGGAAGGCATGTGAGTGCTTCTCCCCTACTCCCTTGACTTTTCCCTTAGCATGCTTGCCTTCTCCATGTCCAATAAAATGCAAGGAAAGCGGGGGAAGAAAATTGGCGGGGAGGCACATACACTCCTCATGAACAAGCAAATTTGTGAAGGGCTCTGGAGGGAGGACTATATTCCCAAAAGTAGCTTTTCTGAGCTCTACCTTTACCACAGGTTAGGGTCAGGTAAAGTATAGCACGGAGCCAAGTCGCATTCTAATTGTCAGTAGGGAATATTGTTAGGGAGCTGAAATGGGACATGGGAGATATGG
The DNA here is from genome assembly GCA_948474755.1 of Ctenosaura bakeri. Classification (NCBI taxonomy): domain Eukaryota; kingdom Metazoa; phylum Chordata; class Lepidosauria; order Squamata; family Iguanidae; genus Ctenosaura; species Ctenosaura bakeri. The sequence continues at coordinate 107,298 of CAOLHI010001978.1, forward strand.
GTTCTAGTCCTCAGTGAATCACGGGCCCTTTCCACATGGGGGTAATAAAACGGTGTAGCGCACCCTCTGACGGAGGTCGTCTACACCGTAAAGTGGATTGGGGTGGACTACTTTTGCATAGTTCCACACCCCAATCCATGCTAGGGCGACCGGAAGTGGCGGCACCGCGTGCTTTTTCAAAACCACTTTTCCGGAGGTTTTTAAAAAGCACAGGGTTTGCAGCCATGTGCAGCCCCGTTGCAGCGCCCGGTGTAGATTTGCAGAAATTTAATTATGGTAAACAGACCATGCCTGCAGATCTGTCGGGGGCGGACTTTCTGGCTGGCGAGCTTCTCCGGTTGGTGGAGAGCCTCTGCTAGTCGTAAGCCGCCATTTTGGACACCACGGGACGCGGAGGAGTGTGGAGCAGCGAAAACTTGCTGCTTCATGTGGCGACGGACTTACCTGGTTTCAGGTAAGCTCTGTTTCAGCATGTTTCCAACCGTTTCTTCCTCTGCATGTGGAAAGGGCCATGAATTCATTGAGTGCTTTTGAGATCAGACATTTGAACTCAGATTCCCAAAATTCTAGTTAGCTCTCCAACTATTAAAACATCCTACTCCTCTTACACAATGGTTTACTGCTTGCCCACTTGGTCTTTGTTTGCCTATTTAGAAAGAAAGAAACCATGCTCTCTGACTGCCCCCTGTCTTTCAGTTATTAATCTTCTATAGTCCCATTTTTTCAACTGCTTTTAAAATGCCCCAATTTTTCTCCCCTCCTCCCACTTTCCCCCTTTGTCCTCAGCCTATTTCAACTGCTGCAGTCTGAGTTAAAAGTGCAAAATTACTTTGCACTCAATTAGCAAGTGGGAGAGTGGGATAGGTAATTGCATTTGGAGCAGGGGCCAGTTCCCCCCACCAAATACCTCAATTTTCCTTAGCAGTCCCTCTCAAAATGGTGAGAGGAAGTGATGATGCATCATTTCCTGTTGCCATTGCACAGGAAAACAGATATTTGAGGGTAGTGTAATGTAATGGTTTGAGCATTGGACTACAACCCTGGGGACCAGGGTTCAGTTTCCCACTTGTCCATGGAAAACCACTAGGTGACACTGGGTGTGTCACACACTCTTAGCCCCAGAAAACCCTGAGATAGGCTCATCTTAGGTTTGCCATAAGCTGGAAATGATTTGAAGGCACACAATGACAGCGGATAGAGCATTTGGAGGTGTTTGTGGGCATGGGGATGTTTCCACGTGTTTGATATCCTCCAACTGTTCTGATTTAGCAGGGACGCTCCTGATTACAGTATTCTTATTATTCACTTTTTCAGCTCCTTTTAAAAGGCCCCAGCTTCTCTCTCTTTCTCCCACTTTCCACCTGTGTCCTCTGCTAACCCCAGCTGCTGCAAACTGAAATCAAAGTGCAGAGTTACCATAATTTGCACTCCATTAACTCAGCAGGGTGAAGAGGCAAGGACTCTTTCTAATTAACAACTTTTGCCATCTTGACTGAACTCTGATGTTGCTTGGCTGCAGGTGTCCCAGTTTTCATCTGCGAAATGTTGGAAGGTATGAGTGTCTCTAACACCCCTTCCAATCCAAAGGAAAACCCACATCAAAAGTTCTAAGAAATTTAATTATGGTAAACAGACCATGGTAAATCAGGTGGTGTGAGAGAATGTGTCCTGTTTTAAATGCAAGATTCACCAGTATGGAATCTGCTTTAGTACTAACTTCTGCATTAATTAGTTTATGTGTATGCTGTTTGCATTACTATGTTCTTTGCAAAAGTTCCTTATCTCTCCAACCCAGCTGTCTGGAGCAGTATGCTTACACTGGGTCACTCTGCTTCTTTCCTCTTTCTACTGCAACAGCTGTCCACTGAGGAAGCATTTAAACTTCTTCTAGAGCCATTCGGTTCCTCCTCATTTCATTAGCAGTGTCTTTAAGTTTACAGCACATGAATCAAGTGGCACAGAGCTTGGGAAAGGCCCTCACAGAATTACGCTGGCTGAGGGTTTGGGGAGTTGTAATCCTAAAAAGAAACCTTCCCTAGCATTGCAGTGGAATCTTGCTTATAAACTTAATTATCATGAAAAAAGCTCTGATTAAAACAGAGGTAGGCAACTGCAACAAGTTGGGAGCCAATTTCATATCCTCTAATATGGTAAATATGGAAATGGTAATTGGGACAGGTATGATTAAACAAGATCAGAGTGTGATCAAGATGGCAACAGTTATTAAGGAGGAAGAACTCAGAATCCTATTGGGAAAGCACAAGATTCCACCTCCTCCTGTCCTCTCCCCACTAAGTTAATGTGTGCAAACTACTCTTTTACTTTGAATGCAGTCTGCAGCAATGGAAGCCACCAGAAGAGAAAGGGGGAAAGTGGGAGGAAGAGAGAGCAATTTAGACATTTTAAAAGCAGCTGAGAAAGTGGGATGGTGGAGGATTAATTGGAATTGACCCTTCTAAATCTATTCCATTTGTTGGAGGCTAAGCAATTTTCTGTTGCTTAGAACCTCCAGGAGCCATAAAGACTGCCAAAATGCACCCCCCCCCAAATCCTCATATGTGTTTGCATGTGCACACAAAGAGACAAAACAAAACAAAAAGTGGCCAGAAATCTATTTCTGGCTTTGAAAAACTGGTATTTTTTAAATATGTAGTGATGGGGGTTGGGATGAAACCTGTTTGAATGGCAAATTGCTGCATCTGGAGTCTTCTAGGAGACTCACCCCTTATTTTTATGACCTAAAAAGCAAGGGTCCAGATAGTCTAGAGGGGCTAGGTTAAATCAAAATATATAGTTGCTAAACAAGTTAATCAGTGCCATAAACGGAGTCTACTATCTCTTTCATAACCTTGTGTGAAACCAAGAATTCAGAAAGAGAAAAGTGTTTTCTACCTACTGGTGGCTGAAGGTGAATTTAGCAGGGTTGTAGCTCAGTAACAGAGCACATGCTTGGCATGCCAAAAGGTGTCAGGTTCAATCTCTGACATTTACGGCAACAATGTACCTGAGAGCAAATGATGCTAAATATCTCTGGAGCAGATCAGCCAGAGGGAAAAGCTCTTGTTCAGATGGACAAATTGCCTGGCAAAGAAGCTGATAGCAGCTTCTTAAATGCTTGTTTAATCTGACACACTATGTACTGTACTTAATTTGCTTTATCCATTTGTTCTTTGGAAGGATGAGGCTGGAACTCAGTGGTCGAGCTTATATTTTTCAACAGGAATAGGACCACACCAGCCATTCCTAATCTGGTCCCTTCCATAACCATGACCATTGGACATGCTGACAGGAGTGACAGAAGACATAGTGTCAACATCTAGAGAGCACTAGGTCTGCCTTTCTCTTTTCTACATGTGGATAATGCCAGGCCCCAACCCCAGCAATTCCATTTCACTAGGTCTTGGAATGATTCCTGCTAACGACCTTGGAGAGTTGTTGCCACTCAGTGCAGGCACTATTAAGCTAGAATGATCAAAGATCTAACATGGGGTACGGCAAGTTCCAATGTGTCTAATATTAGTCCTTTTAGGGATCACTGCATAGGAACATAGGGAACTGCCATATATCTTAGCAATAACTGCAATTACTGGAAGTGACTAATCAGGGTTAGAGGCAGGAGTCTTTTCTCTCCCTTCTTGGGGATATAAGGCCCTACAAAAACTGATCTTGGGACCTTCTATGGGAACAGTATAGGATTTACCACTGAGATATAACCTGGTACTTCCCAGTGTAGTGCCCTCTAGGAATTGGGCTGCAGCTCTCATCAGCCCCAGCCAGTATGGTCAATGATGAGGCACAGAAGTTGTAATCCAATCATCTAGAAGGGACCAGATTGGAGAAGGCTAGTATTACAAAGGAAATCCCACCCTGTGACAGAGCCAGCTGGCAGATGATGGCTTTAATCTGCAGACCTCTGGATTATGGGCCCATCTTACACCCATTCTCCCACTATAGATGTCCCACCAAAAGAAGTATGTGCACCTATCTGACATGAGGCAAATTGGTATCTAGGAGATGAGACAGAACAGAAACGGCACTGTGGGAAGTTCTCCTGTGCAAATCCAACCTCAATCTTCCCTGCAACAAAATGTATTTTCAATAGAGCAGCCAATTACTGTGTAATTGCCCATAAATAAGAATGACACTGAAATTATTTCATGCACAGATTCAAGGACAATGTTTTCCTCTCTTTAAAATGTGGAATTCAAGGGATAGCAAAAAGGGGATGGAGTCAGCTGATATTTCACTAACGGATTGATTGATTGATTTTCCTGGAATGATAATTGTCCATTTACTTAAATAGCTGGGCACTTGTACAGAGGCCTGCCCTATTAAGTGAAAAATGCTCCCTCCCAACAAGGCATAGAGTGGCAGCATGATTTGTAGCTTTTTAAGTGCAAAGTAGGTAGAAGGTATGATTGGAATTCATTTCCCATCCAATCTCCACCCCCTTAGAGATGATCCATCATACACTGCCTGAGGATAATATGCAAAGCAGTAGGCTCCTCTTCTCAGTGCCAGAGGGGGCAGTGGGCAATTTATTCTGAGCACCTGGCACAATTGGAAGTTGAGTCAGCATAGAGAGAATCTTAATGCAGCTGCATAGTGCTCCCCATCAAAAGGGGTGCAAATACAAGAAGGAATTTAAAAGCATGGCACAACTCCATTGCTACAGGAAGATGTGAACTACAACTTCCTGAGCTCAAAGAACAATCCAAACACTATCAAAGCATGACTTTCCACTAAGCATGACTCTCCACTAAGAACAAATAAATACAGCTGCAACATTTGGTCAATAAATCAGTTGTTAATTTGGTTGATTGACAAGGATTCTGATCAACTAAGAAACTATCATTAAGCATGCGTGTATGCACACATATACAGTTATGATACTTTACAAAAAGTCCAGAGGGAAAGCTCTTTCTTAGAAGAGGCATGTGGTCTTGTATGAGGTACTTTTTCTAACATGATACATCCTTACTATATCATCACATAATCCAGTTCCTAGGCCCAACTAGAAATAACTCACTGAATCATAAATGTTGACTGACTAAATTCCTCTTGATTCAAGAAGTTCACTCTAGTTGGAATATTTGGCAGTTGGATACAGGCCACTGTCTTATTTATTGGAATTATATGTCTTCTTGAGTGAACTAATGTCTGCAGGAAGTAGAACTGAGTAGTTTTGTAATGTTTGTATTCAGCAAGGGGCTGCTGTGATGTTGCTACATAAAGGAAACAGCAAAGTGATTGATGCTTAATGGCAACCAATGTACAATAAGACTCACGTACAATAGAACTGTTGCACAATGTGACTAATGTACAATGGAACTCATGCTCATTGAGACCAGTGCATGATGCAACCAATGCACATTGGAACACCGACTAGGGAGTTTCATTGCACATTGATAGAACCCAGTGTGCACTTGGACACTCTTGCTGATGTCCTGATATGCATCTTCACAATTCACTAGGAGGGTTCTATAGTGTCACTGCTACATAGCTAAATATGCATAAACATAGAATCAGTAACAAAGGCTGCAATATGGAATCTGCGTTATTTTCTTTTAAACTATTTTTTATCTCTTACACAAATTGATGAAGATTTACAAGATTTGGTGATTAATTAATCAACCAGAAGAGATCATATTGACTCATTCTTCTTAACAAACTATCTATCAATACTCACAAAAATCAGCACTCACAAAACAAGCCAAACTGTATACCAAAGAAAGCTGAATTCCATGTATAACTTATGCAAGTCAAGTATATATTGATTTATTTCTTAAGTAAGCATTTTTAGATCTTCCAGAGTCTTCTCTACTGTAGCACCAGCATTGTGGAATGCCCCTCCTTTGGAGGCCCAAATGATTCCTAATGATTTTGCCCAAATTTGTATAATTAGATGGTTTTAACCTGTTCTAAAAATGTTTTCATAATTTAGAACGCTTTTAGATTCTTAAATTATTTCTTAATGATTTAAATCTTTACATTGTTCCACATTGTTTTAAACTGATTTCATCTGTATGCCACCCTGAGTTCTTGCAATGTAGAGTAGATATAAATATTTTAACAAATAAGTAAATATATGCATAACAAGGACAGGCAACTTGGGTCCTCCAGATGTTGTTGGACTGCAACTCCCATCAATTCTTACCAGTGCCCATGCTGGCTAAGTTTGAGGAATTCCTCCAGAGGTGGATCTAGGGTGTTGCAACCGGGGGGTCGTGCCCCAGGTGTCAATGTTGAGGGGGAACAAAAAGAGGAACCCCCCACCTGGCCCCCTTCTGCCACTCACCCTTCCCCCACCCACCCACTGCTGCTAGCCTCTTCCCCACCTGCTGCCGCTCACACACCCCTCCCCAGCTCTGGGCGCTGTTGACCCTTGGTATGCCAATGAATTCCTCTGAGGAACTGCAGGCTATATGTTGAGCTCCCCCTGACCCTCATAACTTTCAAGGGAAAAAGATGAAAACAAGCATTTGAACTGCAATAAAGTTTCTTCAGATTACTTCTCTTACTTTTGCTGGGTGTTCTGATCTTTTGGGGCTTGGAAGCCTGGAGGGATGGGTGGTGGTGGTGGCAATAACAAACCAGCAATGTTCTGTGAAGCACTGTGCTGCGAAAACTTTGGGGAGCTGTAGGTTTTCAGTACCTTTTTTGTTTCCCCTAGGAAAAAACAAAGACATGGTTAGCTGCTTCCACTACATCTGCAACTTTCAGTTATCATAACCACTCAGATCAGTTAGAAAACCCACTTCCTCAGTGAGCTGAAGACCCTGCCAACCCCTAAATACACTTAAATCTATCCATGTATTAGGACCCCACAGTCAAAACTTTGGACTTTGCTAGCAAGAACACTACTAAATTTAGGAAGGAAACTATAGCCCCAAAATAGAACAAATGATTTGCATGCAGAAAGTCTTAGGTTCAGTCCCTGGCAACCAGAAGTGGGATGGGAGGCAAGTGATAGGAAAGACCTCTGTCCAAGACCTGGAGAGCCCCTGCCAGTCAGTACAAACCACTGGTCTCCTGGGAAATTCTCAGAAACCACAGTGATGGGCAAGGTCAAAATCAAATGTGTGAGACCAAAAATAGCAGTACATTTCAGCTTAAAGCTCTTGCTGCTAGTAAGTTAGCCTTTCAAATGTTTAAAATAGCATGCTTTCCAACATTTCATAGATGAAAACTGGGATACGTGTGGCCAAGCAACATCATATGGTCCAGATGGCAAAAGTTATTAATGAGGAAGCACACACCAGCTAGGAGAAGCTGTAGCAGCTTGTTTTTGCCTTAGCCTATTGGGAAGGACAAAACCCCTACTTCACCCCCCTCCCCTGCAGAGTTGAGTGCAAACTACTTTTCCACACTGAACTTAGTTTATAGTTTGCAAATGAAGTAAACCCAGAGCAAAAGGGGACAGTGGGAGGTGAAAGAGAGAGAAGTGGGGCATCTTAAACACAAATGAAAAAGTAGGATACCAGGGGATTACTTGGAACTCTCCCTGCCAAATCAGGACAGTTGGAGGGTACAGAATAGCAAAAGGACCCATACAGAAACTGGAAGACCACCAGATAATAATGTTCTGATGAAGGGTATGTGTGCATCTCAAGGAAGTATCATAGTGATGTTAGTGATGGCTGACAAGGCAGAAGATGTTGCACCACTACTGAGGCTGCATACTTGCTCTGGATTTTTAGATGAGAAAGCTGCTACTGATCATGAGGAATGTCTCATTTCCTAAAAAGTATGGATGTGTAAGAAAGCTGCAGACATAAACATGCTGTTACTTTCCATCTCTGGAGACTACAGGTGAGTTTGCAGTTGAGTATATGATAACAGATCCCCTTTCCAGGCTTGTCCTGCACTTCAGCCTCTTGGGCTTCTGTCACTCACCTTGCCCTTTTCCCTTCAAGATCTGTCCCTGAATCTGGTACTTGGGCCTCAAGGTAATCTCTATATATGTTGTTCACATATTAAAACTTCACAGTTCCCCAAAGCCCTGACTGGCTGGCTGTCCTGTTTCTATTACAGCATTTTCCTATCTCTCTGCAAGCTTTCCCCTGTCTTTGGGGGGTTGGAGATGATAGCTCAAACATCTCTCCAAAAGCAAACTCTGAGCCACAAGGAAGTGAATTCTAGGGGAGAGACTAAGGGAAAAGATGGGAACCACATTAAACCTTGTTGGAAAATAAGAGATGCAAACAAACAAGGTTTCAGATGTTTATACACCAATGCAAAGAGTTTGTGAAACAAACAAGATAAGCTTGAAGTCCTAATGCAGGAAGGTAAATACGACTTTATAGGTATAACAGAGACCTAGTGGGATGACTCCCATGATTGGCACATAGCAACTGAAGGATATAATCTGTTAAAAAAGAATAGATAGGGAAGAAAAGGAGGGAGAGTAGCATTTGTCAAAGACAAATTTACTTGTACTGAAATCCTTGCAAGGGATCAGACTGGACCAGTTGAGCACATTTGAGTAAAGATAAATGGAGATAGGAACAAAAACAACATTGTGGATTATGCTTTTCAGAAACAAATCTCAGAAATCTCCAAGATGCAAGAACTGGTAGTTATAGGGGACTTTAATAATAATAATAATAATAATGATGATGATAATAATAATAATTATTATTATTATTATTATTATTATTATTATTATTATTAATAATAATAATAATATCCTGCCTCTCCCGACGGATCGAGGCGGTACTACAACAATACATCAATACATTAAAAACAATTAAAACATAACCCATCCCCACCCACCAACCTTTAATTGTCATGGCATCTTCTGGTAGACTGACTCTGCTAAGCATAGGTTCCCCAAGAAATTCCTGATACACCTTGCAGATACTTTCTTCTTTCCAAAGATGGAAAAAGGAACAAGGAGATCAGCAATCCTGGACTTGATCTTAACAAACCGAGAGGAGTTGGTTATGGGAATCAAAATGATACTTTAGGGGAAAGTGACCATGTCATGCTAGAATGCATGATTGTGAGGCAGACCAAAGAGGAGTATAGTCAAACTGAAATCTTGGATTTCAAGCTCAGGGAAATACTGGGTATAGCCTCATGGCTAGATATTCTAAAGGAAAAAGACACCCAACATGGGTGGGATTTCATGAAGGAAGAGTTGCTAAAAGTACAATCACAAACAATTCCATGGAAGAATTACAATAGGAAACATTTGAAAAAGCTGATGTGGCAGCACAGTAAACTCACAGAGGAAATGAAAAGAAAAAAGGACATGTGTAAAGAATGAAATGAAAGATGAATCACCAAGAAAGAATACAGATGTTTAGCTCAAGCTTACAGGTATAGCGTAAGGAAAGCCACAGCTCCAAATGAGCTGAGGGTGGCTAGGCAAGCAAAAAACACCAAAAAGGAATTTTTAAGATACATTCAAGGCAAGAGAATGAGCAAGGAGACAGTGGGATCACTATTCAATAAGGATGGTAAAATGCTAGCAAATCAAAGGAAACGGCAGAACTACTCAATGTCTATTTTGCTTCAGTTTTTCCCCAAGACAGGACTATGTGCTTGCATGTATCAGCAGAGACCTCAGCAAGAAATCTGAATTGCAGATCAAGATTGATAAAGATAAAGAGTCAAGAACAACTTAATTAACCTAAATGAATTCAACTTTGTAGGACCAGATGAACTGCATCCCAGAGTACTGAAGGAATTTGCTGATGTAGTCACAGAACCATTTGCGATTATTTTTGAGAGATCCTGGAGAACACATAAGGTGCCAATAGACTGGAGACAAGCAAACATTGTTCCTGTCTTTAAAAAAGGCAGAAGAAGAGGAGGAGGAGGAGGAGGAGGAGGAGGAGGAGGAGGAGGAGGAGGAGGAGAAGAAGAAGGAGAAGGAGAAGGAGAAGAAGAAGAAGAAGAAGAAGAAGAAGAAGAAGAAGAAGAAGAAGAAGAAGAAGAAGAAGAAGAAGATGATCCAGGAACCTACAGGCCAGTCAGTCTGACTTTGATAGGACAGATTATACAGGTGTCAGTCTGCTAGTATCTTAATGACAGTGATCAATACGAGCAAGCATGAGTTTGTGAAGAATAAATCTTGCCAAACCAATATTACAACTCTTTTTTTGATCATGTCACTAGTTTAGTGGATGGTGGGGATGTTGTGGATGTCATTTATCTTGATTTCAGCAAAGCATTTGATAAGGTATCCCATAATCTTTTGATTAGCAAACTGATTAAATACAGAGTAGATGGAAACACCATCAATTAGACCCATGATTGGTTGGAAAACTGTGCTCAAAGAGTCATCATCAATGGTAGCACTTCAAGCTGGAAGGAGGTCTTGAGTGGAATATCTCAGGGTTCTGTCCCAGGGCCATTACTCTTCAACATTTTTTATCAGTAACTTAGATGAAAGGGTGGACATGTGATAATGGACTCTTCCCATTATCCAGGCGACATAGCTGAAGGGGGATAGTTCTCTCTCCAGGTAAACAAGGGATTAATGAGGTGTCAGGTTTAAGTTACATTAACTGGGGATCATCATCAGAGAAGAACATCAGAGATCATGAGAGACAACTGCCCAATCAGCAAGACCAGATGGAGGAACAAGGTGAGAAGCTTCCAGATGCTTCGGTCAAAAAGTTTTAAAAAGGTCTCAAGAGACCATGAGGTGAGGGAGACAAAGGAACATCAATGAGAGAAAAGGACTCATAGCAGGCTGGTCCATACTCCTAGTCCAAACTCCTGGCTTCTCCCCTGGCACCATTCCAGTATCTTGATAGTAATGTGAGTGGAATAAGAATGTTTTACCTAGTCATGTTAGAGATTACAATTCTTTTAAAACTGAAATGAAATCATAGAATCATAGAATCATAGAAATTCAGAGTTGGAAGAGACCACACAGGCCATCCAGTCCAACCCCCTGCCATGCAGGAACACCCTCAAATCAATCCCGACAGATGGCCATCAAGTCTCTGCTTAAAAACCTCCAAGGAAGGAGACTCCACTACACTCCGAGGCAACAGATTCCACTGCCGGACAGCCCTGACTGTCAGGAAGTTCTTCCTGAGGTTCAGGTGGAATCTCCTTTCCTGCAGCTTGAATCCATTGCTCCTTGTCCTGGTCTCTGGAGCAGCAGAAAACAAGCCTTCTCCCTCCTCTATGTGGCATCCCTTCAAATATTTAAACATGGCTATCATGTCCCCTCTTAACCTCCTCTTCTGCAGACTAAACATACCCAGCTCTCTAAGTCTATCCTCATAGGGAATGGCTTCCAGGCCTCTCACCATTTTGGTCGCCCTCCTCTGGACTTGCTCCAGCTTGTCAATATCCATCTTGAATTGGGGTGCCCAGAACTGGACACAGTATTCAAGATGGGGTCTAACCAAAGCAGAGTAGAGTGGTACCAGTACCTCCCTCGATCTAGACACCATACTCCTATTGATGCAGCCAAGAACTGCATTGGCTTTCTTGGCTGCCGCATCACACTGCTGACTCATGTTCAGCTTGTGGTCTATGAAGACTCCTAGATCCCTTTCACATGTACTGCTATCCAGCCACGTGTCCCCCATCCTATATTTCTGTATTCCATTATTTCTGCCTAAGTGTAGGACCTTACATTTCTCTCTGTTGAATTTCATTTTGTTCGCCCTGACCCAGCTCTCCAATCTATCCAGGTCATTTTGAATTTTGATCCTGTCCTCTGGCGTATTAGCAACCCCTCCCAATTTGGTGTCATTTGCAAATTTGCTGAGCATGCCCTCTATTCCTAGGCTTGACCTAGGAATAGAGGAATAGAAATGACCTAGGCTTGTCTGTAACTTTGTAACTGCTAAGTAACTCCTGAAGAAAGATGCCTCTATGAATGAGATATCTTGTATTATTGTGTTTGCCTGCGAAGAATAAAAATCTTTCCTTCTAGATCTCTTCTGTCCATCCTCTCTCTCCACATGCCTTGCCAGTTGCGCTTACAGATAGAATTCCCCTCTACCACAGAGGGTGGGAGAGGAAAGCCTCTGCGTTCAGAAATTCTTTCCCCAGCTGCTTCCTACTGAGCTACTGCATGATGGGGATTTAAAATCGGTAGGTGGTGACACCCACATGATCTCCGGGAAAGGGGGTCCCATCTCCTACCTGAGGGCAGGAGATAGCATCAAATAACTCACACTTTCCCTCCCAGGAGGGAATCCTTATCAAGTGTGGAGATGATGCAAAACTGGGAGAGTGGGCTAACACATTGGAAGATAGGAATAGAATTTAAAAGGACCTTGACAAATTAGAAATTTGGGCAGAAATTAATAAAATGGAACTCAATAGAGACAAATGCAAAATTCTACATTTAGGCCACAAAAATGCACAGATATAGGATGAGGTATATGTGGCTCAGTAGTACTACATGCAAAAAGGATCTTGGGATTATTGTTGATCATATGTTGAATATGAGCCGGCAGTCTGATGCTGTAGCTAAGAAGGCAAATGCTATTATAGTCTGCATTAGTAGAAGCATAGTTTCCACTTAAAGAGAAGTAATAGTCCTGCTGTATTCTGCGGTGGTCAGGCCTCATCTTGAGTACTATGTTCATTTCTGGGCACTTCATTCTAAGAAGGATATAGACAAATTGGAGCAGACTCGAAGACGGGCAACAAGGATTATAAGAGAACAAAACATATGGGAAAAGATTGAAGGATCTGGTATGTTCAGTTTGCTGAAGAGAAGACTGAGGGGTGACAGGATTTCAGTCTTTAAATACCTTAAGTGTTGTCACAGAGAGCGGGGGCAGAAGGTAGGACTAAGTCTAATGGCTTTAGGTTAACTTAAGTTAAATTGAACATTAGAAGGAATTTCTTGACAGTAAGAGCAGTTCACCAGTGGAACCAATTTCCTAGAGAAGTTAGGGGGTCTCCTTCTCTGGACATCTTCAAAAAGAGGCTGGAAAGCTCTCTGCAGGGGATGCTTTAGCTGGAGGTCCTGCACTGAGAAGGCTGTTGGACTCGTGGCCCATGATTCTATGATCCCATGAGTACTCTGTTCTCTAGTGTGAGCTCATTGGAAGAACTGAACATGAATGGAGTTGTGGCTAAGCATTTCACAAGAAAGGAGGGTCTCTGCCGATAATGATATACCAGAAGTAATTCATGAATGAAAGATTACAACCCCCTAGTTCTAGCCATAGGACCCCTCCCCTTTTCATGAAAGGCAGGACACCAGCTTATAGCAAATGATCCCCGATCACCTCTTCCCCTTTCCATTCAGTTTCATCTTCTCACTCTCTCTGTCTTCCATGACACTTCTTTCTATTTTTTATGCAGCAATAGAAAGGAGGAGAAACTGCAGGAGGCTCCAAGAATGGGTAGTGGCCCTTCTTTTGATGGCATAGGCCTTGTAAGGTACCTGGCAGTACTGACCCTCGACACCGATCTTGCATCTCCTTCTGGAAAGAATCCAGCCCCCCCCACCACATTCCTCGTGAATGTGCATCAATAGAGACTGCCTATCACCAGCTCAAAAACTGATTAGCCTTACAGTGCTTGAGAAAAGCTATAGAGTTACATGGCTCATATGTAATGAGAATTAAGAGACTCTCTCTCTCTCTCTCTCTCTCTCTCTCTCTCTCTCTCTCTCTCTCTCTCTCTCTCTCTCTCTCTCTCTCTCTCTCTGTGTGTGTGTGTGTGTGTATGTAATGCGTGTGAGAGGCTGTCAGTGGCATTGGCCTTCTTGTAGGAAGCAAGAAATAATGTTCTCCTTGAAAGTCTCATTAAGCAGCATCTCCTGACCCCTGCATATGACAGCTAGATCCAATTCAGATTAGAGAAAAACTTAATGCATCCATCAGGAACAAAAAGCAAGGGAGCGTCAAGAAAGGACCTAGATAAACATTAACTGCCTGACAGAATCTCAATGGACAAATTGATCAAGCACTTAAGTTTCCTGAGCTGCAGGGATGTTGAATGGAGATTAGAGCAATAATGCTACCCAGCATCTATCACAAGTCACAACAAATAGAACTGTTCCTTCAAACTGGGGACTTTTTTCCAGTCAAAGCACTGAAAGAGGTGTTCAGGTAAGCATTTGTTTGTGAGTTTTGATAATGTTATTCATAAACACATGACATGCATAGGTACTCTTGCATGTGTAAGAATGAGAGCCATGTAGTCCATGCTGCAGTTGATTACCTGACAGTTTTCTTCCTACTTGCTCTACAGTCACTTGATTTTCCCTCTTTATTAAAATGTCAGCCTTTGACTTCTCCTCTAAGAACTCTCCAGTCAAGAAATACGTCTTTTCTTTCTGTCCAATATGCAGCACAGAACTGATGCTAAAGATAAATTAAGCAAAAGAAGTGGTGGGGGGAGATGGGCCTTCCTTTGCTAACATAGTCTCAACTGATGTGAAGTAGAAATTACACATGAATTTTTGAATTGCCTTAATTAGCAGTACCCTGCTTTCAGATAAGGGGTGTTACCACCATTCACAAATTACACTTTCTGCATTTCAGATGCCACAACCCTTTCTCTTAGTACAAGAGAAGGGATTCACTGACTTGCCTTCTCCCAGATACTAACTCATAGTGCTCTAAAACTAGATTCATATGCAGTCCCACGGATACTCCTCAAGTTGGTGCCATAACCATTATCTTTATTGTCCATTTCTCTGTTCTCCAGTGAAACTGTCAGTGAGAGAAAAGCCCTGAATGAAATTTGCCTCAGCAAAACTGGCAGGGGCCAAGGTCCAATTCAGAAAAGCAGAAAGCTCTGTTAGTCCCATTATTTGGTAGCCTCTCACCACCCTAAAAGAGGTATTCATTTCCTCAGGCAGTTTTCCAAGCAGCTCATCTCAAAGATTCTTGGCTCTGAGGACTCATCAGAGCTGACTCTACAAAGAAATGGTCTCTGATGGGAGTCGCATATAAGATTAGTTTTTCCTTCTTTGGTGGGGATGTGCACATGCAGCAGGGAGTTGAGGTCTATTGTTACCTTTCATTGTCCTGGCTGCCTCCTTGCACAGGTGTCAGAAGTGGCAAACTGCTTATATTACAGTCTGTTTCATGAGTTGTTCATTCAGTAGAATCCTGGGTCCCATTTATACTACAGTATTATGCCCCTATCATTCCACTTTATCTGCCATGGTTCCACTCTATGGAATCCTGGGACTGGCAGTTCAGGCAGGAGCCTTTAGAATTCTCAGCCATAGTACTCTAATGTCTTACAAGACTACCAGTCCCAGGATTCCACAGAATGGAAGTTAAAGCACTATAATTCTGTAGTGTAAATGGGCCCTTGGCTTATGTTCTCCTATCATACTTCCATTCAGGGAATGCAAGAAGCAGTCTTACTCTACACCAGATCACTAATCTTTTCTCAACCTGGGGACGATTTCCACTATAGAATTATAGCACTATTATTCCACTTTAACTAGAAGGCAACATCTTGTGGAATCCTGGGACCTGTACTTTGGTGAGGCACTACAGCACTTTGGCTGAGAAGTCTAAAGGTTTCTCCCTAAACTGCCAAGCCCAGGATTCCATAGGACAAGACCATGGCAGTTCAAGTGGAACAATACTGCTATAATTCTGTAGTGTGAATGACTCCCAACTTCCTCCAAATGGTTTTGGACTAGAATGCTTATCATTCCTGACCACTGGCCATGCTGGCTTGGACTATGGGGATTTGTGGTCAAAGACACCTGGATGGGAAGAGCTCATCTACACTGAAAGGCAGGACATTCCCAGGATTTCACATATTAATCTTCCCCAGCTCTGTCTGGAGATGCCTGGGTCTTTCTGCATATGGAGCATGTCCTAATCCTCAAGTTACAATCTGAAAGAAGCTATCCCTAAATCTGTACAACTCTGTGATATTTTAAAAAAATTAAAAAGCAGTAAGAAATTTACATCAGGTAGGACAATTTTGTTTGTAGGTGACATATCAACAGCAGGAGATAAGACCCAACATGCTTTAAGTGGCACATATGAAATTTGGCCCTTTTCTTAAGCTGCTAGCAATCAAAGTACTGACTTTCTCCATCATACTATGTACCACCCAAGGCACTGACATCTCTAGGACAGTTTTGTATTCTAGAGAATCCAGTAATTACATTTTTTTTTCCTAGACAGACATCTGAGGCTGAAGGGAGTGGTAAAATTTTGTGGTAAACAAGGACCCGGTGAGAAGAGCAGAGGCTGAATTGGATATTTTTTCCCTACTTCTTTACAGAGAGAAGGGGAGAGAGTGGCACTTGGTATAGGAAAAAAAATCAGGGGAAGAGTCCAGCATGGCTTTTAGTCTTAGATCCTTCTTTTCTACTGTGCAGGGTCCCCTCAGCTTTTGAAGTAGGGGAGTTGAGACAGGTAGATCAGTCTATTGCTTTGCCACCCCATGTCAGATTTACAGGTGGTCATTTATAAGTCTGTTCTATCATCTTCCCCTGTTCTTCATTCTGCCATTTTATAAAAACCCATTTATTAAACATCCATATATGCAATATAAATAAATATTTTCCCATAAAATATACATTTCTGAATATATTTTAGTATATTCTGGTCTTTGTTGTTTTTAGCAAAATTTGGAGAAGTGCACATTTCAAAAGATAACATTCTGCTTTCCACATTCAAATCTGGGAAGTGGAGGTTGGATCAGTTCACACTTTGAACTATGGACAATGAAAAAATATAAAGCTCAAAGTTCTCTATAGGAGAGCATTCAGACCAAGCAAGTTCCTGCCTGCAACCTGATATAATCCAGAAAAAGCTTCACTATTTGATCTTCTCTTTACGTCCAAGCAGCAATAACTGCAAACAACATCCCCCATTCATAATCCATATTGAGACAGAAACCATGCAATTCTATTTTTTCCCCCTCAGAATGTCCAATTTAGTCACATAGTCCCTTTCTTTGCAGACACTACTTCATGAATAACTGAGAAGGATTTATGGACAGAGGGCACTAGGGAGAGGTGTGGTGGAGGCTGAGGCGTGCATAGTTTACAAGGAGAAGCCTTCTCGGCAGCCATGCTACCTCATTAGGCATTTGAAAGGGCTTCAAAGAATCACTGCCATTTGAGAGCCAGTTTTGTCAGCTTGAGGCTCATCTGGCAACGGGGCTTCCCTAATAAAAACAATGGCTGCAAAGCATGGGTCTACATCAGAAAGAGAGTATATTTGCCTGTCGAGCCCACTATGTAAACACCCAGTTCAGTTACAGTCTAATGACAGTTTTATCTCTAACTCTGGGAATCTTTTGAAGCCAGACTATTCAGGACAGGATGAGTCTCCTCTAAGAAGTCTGAGCAATTTCTGGATAAATTGTAATACTGGGATTGGAGTGGGGAGACAACATTGGAGGATCTAGAGGCCATTTTCCACACATCCTAGGCTTGCCGTGGGCCACACCAGTCCCTTCCAGTAAAATTAGGAGTGAAACCAGAAGGTCATTGCCAGGTTTTAAATCATTCTGGTGGGTAGAGTTATTTTTTGCTGAAACAAACTGTGGGGGACACACTAGAGGCTCTTTTGTACCATACATCTATAGCACTATAATTCCACTTTAACTATGATGGCATGGAATCTTGGGGTTTTTAATTTGTTGAGGCATTAGAGTTGTCTGGATGACAGTTGTAAATATGCCTCCCTAAACAGCAAATCCCTGAATCCCATCATATGTTTCCATGGCAGCTGAAGTGAAATCAGAGTGCTAAAATTGTGTAGTTTGAAAGAGTCCCATGTTTTACACTTCTTTCTGGCTTCTTGAGGTGTGATTCTCCCTTTTAAAAAATAAAGATCAAATTCCTCCAGATGTCATGGTAAAGCACATTAGTCTAACTTCTTTTTTAAAAGGTCTGGAAACCAAGCCTCAAAAGGAATGGTTGGAGGAAGTGGGCACGTTTACTATGCAGAAGAGAAGACTGAGGTGATATGAGAATGATCTCTAAATACGCAAAGGATTTTGATGTGGAAAGTGGAATGGGCTTATTTTCTGCTGCTTTAGGAGACAGAACCTGAGTCAATGGATTCAAATTACAAAAAGAGAGATAAACAATGGAAGGAAATTCCTGATAGTAAGAGCTATTTAGAAGTGGCATAGACCACCATGGAAAGTGGTGGACTCTCTTTCATTGGAAGTATTTAAACAAAGCTTAAATGGCCACCTGTAAGTGATGCTTCAGCTGCTGATTCGTGCACTGGCAGAAGGTTGAAACAGAAGGCCCTTGGGTCACTTCTTACATTATATTTCCAAATATTAGAGTGGGCATTGGGGTATTTGGGCCTTCCTCCCTAGTCACAATCCCAACAAAAATCATCTTCACACATGCAAATGCACAGAATGGCATTACCAGTGAGGACCACAGGTTGAGGTAACACTCGTGTACATAACGTGGAGCATCATTGCTGTGAAATGTTTCCTGCTCCCAGGAGGAAAGACTATAAAATTCACACAGTAGAGGATATATAGCTACACGACAACCCAAAACCTATGTAGACCCAAGCCCTTTCAAGATTGCTGAACACCAGAAATGTTTGAACAAACAAACAAACAAACAAACAAAGCTTTAGAAATTAACTATTCCAGCAGCAAAGTATTTGGGGGAGACTGTGATTGATTTAACATGATGTTCTGATGCCCTCTAGTGTTATACTAAGAAATGGAATGCAATCAGAAGTGGAGACAGTAGCAGGAACGTGCGTGAAAAGCAGTAGTAGATGTGTTTGCTCCAGGGCCGAAGATGAGGCCCAAAATGGTGCATTTTACCAGGGCTGCACTCAGCCAGCTTTGTAGAACTCTTTGGAATTGATGGATGTACAGCTGGAAAAGAACCATGGAAGTCTGCTTCAATATACAACTATGGCAGGAAGGTTGTTGTAGTCACAAAGATGGAAGAATTTAACACTATCCACTATTGAGGAATAGTTGCTGAAACTGATCAGATTTTGCAGAAATGGACAAATTATCTGGTTTAATTAGGGAAAGGTCATTAATGACATTTCTTAAAGACCAAAAACCCCTTATAGGCTTTTTGCAAGAAGGAAAGAAAGGAAGGAGGGAAGGAAGAAAGCAAAAGAAGGAAGAAATGACTTGGTAACTTTTGGTTCTGATGTTTAGAAAGCGCAGCTATTGAAAGAAGAGTAGATGCTATAATTTTGGAGAGAGGGGTATAAATAACTATATGCATTTGCTACTGCTGAAAGGAAGATTGGAAGTCACTTTTTTCTCTTTTTCTTTTATTCTGTTTTTCTTCTTTTATTTTTGTGCTACATTTTAAAAAATTTTATCATATTATATTGCAGTTTTTTAAAACTTTTTTCTAATCTTGCTAACTTTTAATGTATTAAAATTATTCTTACTAAAATTATTTAAAAAAAATTTGGAGGACTATTATTCAGACTGGATGGTATATTAAACTCAGGAAAAAAGCAGGTAGGTTTGGGGACATAGTAGAAAGCAATTTCAGAATTGAAACTGTCATATTCCTTTTAGGTTGTCAAAGTTGTCATGAGATTGAATGCATGGCAAAAGTGTATGCTATGGAGATGAGGGTGAAAGGATTCCTACATTTCTATTTCCACCCCATGCTTGTGCCCTGGCTGCTGCTTCTGTTGTTGTTAACTTATTCTTTCTTTCTCCAAAATCCAGTAGTCATGGCAGCTTACAAATTAAAATAAGAACAACATAGTTCAAACTTCCGAAAAACCAACACTAAACTAACACTAAAAAGAGATTAAAATATACAGTTGGCCCTTTATATCCATGGATTCTGTATCCACAGTTTCAATCAACTGTGGCTTGAAAATATGCTTTTTAAAAAAAATCCAAAAAGCAAACTTTGATTGAACCAAACTTTGATTTAAAATGGGGAGGGGCACCATTTTACTACACCATTTCAGTAGCAGCTGTACACCCCCACACTTCGATATTGGCTAATTGGCAAATATATTAATATTGATTGGCATGAAATTAAGTTATATACACTTATGGCTATGTGGAGAAGGGACACCAGCTGGGAAGATGTGCAAAAGTAGGTCAGAGGCGACATCAGTATGGCCAGGTCATAAATTCATTGTGGATTAGCTGGGAAAGCCTATCTTAATGACTCTGAGCTAATCCTCTCAACTGCCCAACTGCAGAAAACAATAGTCAAAGAAACTGCAGAGGTGCAGCAAGCAAGCACCCTGCTGTGCGCAATTTCTACTGAAATGTTCACCAGTCACCCTACCCAACTAAGGCACTGAGACAAACAGTCCATTCCAGATCTCCTTTGTTTACTCTGCCTGAAAGCAATCAACTCATATCCCTTCAGGCAGCAAAATAGAGTATAAAAACCCTCAATTTTAACTAGTTACTTTGCAGTCCAAAGTGGCAGAGTTATGTTCAGCAAATGGCATTGCAAG
Organism: Ctenosaura bakeri; assembly: GCA_948474755.1. Lineage (NCBI taxonomy): Eukaryota > Metazoa > Chordata > Lepidosauria > Squamata > Iguanidae > Ctenosaura > Ctenosaura bakeri. Next base: position 127,667 of record CAOLHI010001978.1, read on the forward strand.
TGAACCCCTGAGTCACCATGAACATCCACGAATTTTGGTATCCATGGGGAGTCCTGGAACCAAATCCTAGCAGATTCTAAGGGCCTACTGTACAGTTAAAATTGTTTAAAAAACCCTCAGTTTTAAAGTAACAGTACAATTAAAATACTAAAGCACACTCTTTAAAAAAAAAGATACCTTTAATTCTCAAAAAAAAAAAAATTTGGAATAAAAAAAAATCTTTGCCTACTTGCAGACAGAAGCAACGTCGGGGCCCTCCTAACCTCCCTAGGAAGAATATTCTAGAGCCTGCAGCAGTTGCAAAGGACATCTAAGAACAGTCAAATAAAAAAAAGTACATCCACCCCCCCCCAAAAAAAAAACACCAGACAAAACTAGGGAATCCAGAATATCATGAAATAGTGAGCAAAGAGTTTTCTCCAAACTCTTTTATCTTACTTTATAGTATAAAAAAGCAAGAAGGTGAGGGGAAGATAGAGGGGAGGAAGCAATAGAAATGAAACTAGTAATTCTTATGACCTGGTCTATCCACCTTCCTTAGGAAAAACCCTTGTGCTCAGATGAACATTCCCCCTTAGGGGTGCTGCTAAGAATATCTCTGTATTTGGATATCTGTTGAGGGGTGGTCAAAGGGGAGCCCTCCAGGCGTCTTTGGACTGCATCTCCCATCAGCCCTTTTTTCTGATAGTCACAATGGTGCTATGATTCAAATGTGTTTAAAGCATGAAAAGTGTACAGTTCTTTTTTTTTTTTTAAAGTCACGGTTACCAGACGGGGGAGGATTGCTCTAATACATCAGGAATGCTGATGGAGTTGCAAAGCATGAAATGGAAGTGTCAGTAGTGTATTTCACAACTTCCCCCCAGCAAAAGACCCTTAAGTCCAGGATCTAATCAGGAAGTCTTCCAGAGGTTGATAAATTGCAACTCCCAGCAGCCCTAGAAGAATATTGAGAAGTATTCTTGAAGAATACCAAGAGATGCAGCCCAGCAACATTTGGAGAGCCTCACAGTTCCAAGTCCCTGTCTAAAACTTCTCTAAGCCCCCGACTCTAATTTTAAATCCTGCAGGCCTTCAAAAGACTCTTATTGCAAAGTTCACCCTGCAGAAGGGTGAGGAGTGGGTATGCAAACATAGCAGAGGGACTAAGGGCATGGTACCCACCATACCTATGTTCCCTCCTCAAGCAAGCATTTGAATTTGAATTCCAATAAAATCAACAGGAACAAGTTAGTGATGGCTGAAGACTCATTCAGTGAGTGGCTCCATTATTGAAGGACAGCAACTGTACCCTTGGTTTTAACAGCAGAATCCAGGTGTTAACAAGAGGTGCTGATTTCTATGCCCAAAAGAGCTTCAGGACCTAAATAGCTCCCATACCGTCTGGACAAAAGGAAGAGGAAGCTGCCATTAAATCCCGCTTGTTGCTCTGCAGTAACATAGGCCACATTTGGTCTCATTTGCTTTCAGTGATAATCTCCACTACTACAGTTCCATCAGTCTGATAAAACTTTAACTATCATGTCTTCACCCTTCAGAATCTTGGGATCTGTAGTTCAGGCAGGAATGTAAAAATCAATTCTGAACTACTGTTCCCACAGAACCCTGAGAAGAAAGTTTGTGGATTAAGCAGGATTCTTTGGGAACTATAATTCAGGGGAGTGTGCCAGAGCTCTCTAGCAGACAGTTCTAAGTATTCCATTAAATTACAAGTCCCAGAATAATTTAGGATGCAACCATGAGAGCTAAAGTGGTATTAGATTGATACAACTGTGCAGTGCAGATACACCTTGTATTTAATTAACATAATATGGAATTTATCCACCCCTAAGTTTTTAAGAAAATCACTCTGCTTCATTAGCATTCTGATGTTGTCATTTTGCCCTAGGCTTGTGAAGAAAGAATTCCTCCTCCTACCATGGATTATGTCTTGCTTTCTTGAGCTGAGATTGTTGCCCCGGCTGCCATGCGGGTTCCAGTCTGCTGAAAAGCTAGATGGCGGCATGGGAGTGCTATATGCTTGCTCTAGCTCTGGATGAGAAAAAAGACATTCTCAATGACATGTGCAAGTAAGATTCACCTGGAGCAACCACTTTGCTCTGCATTTAAACTGACCCATACATGGTGGAGGGCAGTGGTGGGGAGAAATACATCCCAAATTAGGCAACCCCGAGTTGCTGAAGTAAGGTCTTTCAGTCCCAAACACAAAGACCCTGATATCTATTCCTGGCCAAGAGGATCCAGTGGGCATCCATGACAGAGTAGGAAACCATTCCAGAACCTAAGCATATCTCACTATGAAGGAAAAAATTCCACTCTACAGCCCTGGAGGGGTCCTTTTACACTATACAATTATAGCACTATGATTCCATTTTAACTGCCATAGAAGCATCCTATGCAGTCCTGGGTTTTGCAGTTTGATGAGGCAATAGACACCTGTGGTTGTGAGTTCTAAATAATCCTCCCTAAACTCTCAATCCTAGGATTCCATAGGATGTTGCCAGAGCAGCTAAAGTGGAATCATAGTGCTATACTTGTGTATTTGTAAAGGGCCACAACAGTACACAGAATCAAAGGTTCCTCAATCTAGACCCAGTTGATTCTGGAACTTTTAAATGACTAGAGAACCAGCTACTTCTGACTACAACTGGAAACAGCAGATGAGATGTGTGGGAGACTTGGCTGTGATCCTTGGCATCAGAATAAGGTTGTTGCTAAAGACACACATTCCTGGAAATCACTAGAAAGGACAAAGAGTGAGAGAAATATTTTTATATGAGCAGCTGGAAGGTAAAAATAGAGCCCTGGAGTTGTTCATTCTAATGGACCTTCAGTGTGCATTTTCAATCTTTCTGAGAACTAGAGAGTTTCTTCCCCTAATTGACTGCAGAGACAGGAGGCCTGACTAGAATTTAAAGAGATGAGCATGCAGCCAAAGTTGTGAAGGAGGACCCCAAAGAAGGGTGTCCTTCTGAGCTGCCTGCCTTGTTTCCCAGCAACCTAGCCTCTGCTGTGTCCTCAGTAAGGAAGGCACTTCACTCTGCATCTGTCCTGGCAATTAGCAGCTTCGGCAAGCAAATTAGGTTTTCTATTAGATTCCATGAAAGTCATGGTATTCAATTTGTACCTGAACTTTGGAAGTAATTCAATTAAAGCCTCATGTGGACCTCTGCCTCCCTGGTGGGAAGGAAAGGGGGAGGCATTGTCACCAACTTGGAAGTGGGGGCACATGTGGAAACTGAGCTATGACTGTTTCCACTCTCTCCAACTCTGCTTAGCTTACTGTTTCAGGATAGAAACTTGAATCACATAATTCACTTGTTCCCTTTCAAGATAGGGCATGCCAACTTTTTTTCTGGCAAGGCTCCTGCACTGTCAACAGATTCTTGAACAGGCAAGACTGTTCTCTTTGTTGCTGTCTGAATACTGGAATTAGGTTGAACTACCAAACTTCTTACTGCTGTGCAGTTATAATGGTAGAGGGGCTCTGCCAGAAAGAAAGCTGGCAATTTTACCTTCAGAACCTTATTTAGACTACATATTTTTAAAAAGCCCTGATCAGGGCTGTAGAGGCCTCTTACCTTTCTTGCTGTTCTTCTCCCAGGATTCTTGGATGATGAGCTTTGGAGACAGGAGACTAGTTGCCTTCCACAGCTCTTTCTGAGCCCCTCCCCTGACACTGGTGTTCTCCACCCTAAGGTTCTGGGAACAATGTGGTATAAGCCTCTGGTCACCCGCTTGTGCCATTTCCACAGTATGTCGGCTGGGGCTGGAAATGGGAGAAGGTAGGGAGGTGCCATAGAAGGTTTTCAAGTCTTTTGCTGGAAGATCCACATACAGTGCTCTGCACAGGCTGCTGTTCCTGCTGTCAGACACCAAAGGAACTGTCTGAATGCGAGAACCTTGGCTTTGCCTGTCAAAGGATACAGCTGCAAGAGGAAAAGGTCAGGTCAAATGTGAAAAGGACGTATGCCTGTAAACATGATTCCCCTGCCCCACAGTTTCAGAATCATCTCCCAAGATTATAAACAATGACTCTCAAATGAAGTGTTGCTGAAAAGCTATGAACTGTGGCCAGGATCTTCTCTACCATTAGAAAGAGTAAGACAATTGCCTCAGGTGGCAAATGTTAGGAGAGAAGTAGTCTCAGCCCCTGAACCATTCCTTCTGAGTCCCCTGGCCATTCCTTTTTGTTGGAGGATAAAATTGCCTGTCCGCTGCCTGTTTTCCACTTCTTAAACCAGTGCGCTTGTAGCTTCCATGTCAGCTGGATAAGGAACTCACTTCAGGACTTAGGCCAGGCTTTACAGGAGCTATCCAAAGTGCTGAACCTGTTTGGGGATCAGGTTGGCACTTGGCTGGCTCCTTTGAAATTCAGGTTAAAAACAAGCGTGGGTTCACAGCCCCATTGGCTTGGAAGCCATTGTATACCAGGGCTCCAAACTAGTCTGCTGCCTTCAGGGGAGATGGAGTTAAGATTCAATGGGCAGTCCAGTTTGTTTCTGTCAGGAACTGAATTCACACACACAAATATAACAGTGCATAAACACTATTTATTAGGAGCATGATACATAGTACGGGACTTCAGTGACTGAACTGGAGGCAATTAGCAAAATTCAAAATATAAAAGGCAAAGAGTTTCTCATCCCGCCCACAAGAGACCTTGAAGTTCTGGTTTAGCCTGTTAGCGCTTATCACTACATTCCTAGCTTTGTTTATCTAACGGTCTCTGGTTCTCATACCTTGTTACAAGCAAGCTGCTACTTAACTCTTAATACATGTCCCTAACTAAAATATGGAGGGCTATCCGACAATTTCTCTGGGTGCAACAGGGGCTGATGCGAAGGCACTCCATTTTACCCATTGTATCAAACAGCAAAATGGCAAGGGCAGCATTCCACACAGCTACAATGAATTTTAAAAGTTTATTACCTTATCCACTTGGATGTATTTGCACTGTACAATCATAGCAGTTGATGGCATTTAACTACTATCATTCCATCCTATGAAATCCTAGGATTTGAAGTGGGCTAAAGCTGTCTACCAAAGAAGTCTGGATACCTCTCTAAACTACAAATCCTAGGATTCCACAGGATGAAGTGATGGCCATTAAACTGGTATCAAACTGTGCAGCATTCATATACCACAAGCCAAAACCACACAGCACCTGGTGTATGTGTGTATAAGCACAGGCTGGCTTGGACTGACTCAGAGAGATTGATAAGCTAGGTTAATACTGATGTCTTCACCTGGCAGCAAACCTCCAAGGTCTTTCACAACTGAGATCTTTTACTATATTACCAGAGACGCTAGGGACCAAACTTGGATTCTTTGGCAGGCACATGATATGCCTTATCATGGAGTTCTGATCCCTCTTTGTCTAGTACAACAACTCTGCTCTTGGCAACTTTCCTGCTTTGAAGAATGTCGTGTGTGTGTGTGTGTGTGTGTGTGTATGTATGTATATTTGTCTTCAGGTGTATGGAATATTTGTAACCCATCTTGAGGAGAAATTTCTACAGCAAATAAAGAAACACACAAGATTTCCCACCAGGCATAACAACAACAATAAGAGACTGTTGACAAGGGATACTTAATTTGTTGTTGTGTGCCTTGAAATCATTTCTGACTTATGGGCAACTCTAAGGCAATCTTATCACATTTTTTTTTGCAAGATATGTTCAGATGGGGTTTGCCATCACTCTCCTCTGAGGATGAGAGACTGTGACTCACCTAGGGTCAACCAGTGCGTTTCTATGCCTGAGTATCGATTGGAACCCTAGTCTGCCAGGGTACTCATCCAATATTCAAACCATTACACTCTGCTGGTTCTTAGCTGTCTTTTACTGGGTCAGAATATTTACATAACCATCACAGTATCACCAGCTTAGAAGTGGAGGGATAAAAATTCAAATTCCTTGACCCTGAAATCTCTGTGGGATTTGAACCCTGGTACCGTAGAATCCTAACCCAACACTCAAACCACTACATCACACTGTCTCTGGACACTTACTAGATTTCTGGAATTCCTGATTGTCTTTGGGCTCTGTCCACAGAAGCTGACTGCTCCTGCTGCTGCTGGTGCTGTAATTCTTAGAACCTGAAGTTGATTTCCAGGTGTTTGAAAGCCAGGGAGAATCAGTGGAATCCACCCTATAGGAAAAAGAGAATAAATATACTTCCACAGATGTGGATGCAGTGGTGACAGCAGGGCAGAAAATGTAGAGCATCTCCCCAGAGTCCCACTCAGCAGAGTAGGCAGGAGGGTCCTACATGAAACAGAGTTGGCTCACTGCCTTGGATAGTTGGACACATCACCATCGAAATCAGGGGTAGGCAACTGTATGGGGACTAGGACCCCATTTCCCCTCACCAGACCTTCCCACAGACTGCATCTCCACCACAGCCAGACCAGATACATCTGTTTTCCTTTGTTGTCTCTCTCAAAATTGTGACAGAAAGTGACATCACTTTGTGCCAACATTTTGAGAGGGATTGCAAAGAAAAACAGAGGTACTGGGGAGAATATTACAGGGTGGGGTATTTTTACATGTTTTCACACTTTGGGAGGATTTTCTGCATGGTGTTGCAGCATAAATTATTCAAAAATCATGTTGAATAGAGGTTTTTTTTTATCGAGGGTGGGCGGATTGCAGGAACTATTGGGGGAGGGGGGTTCAAGGGCTCCAAATTATAATCCAAGTAAATATGGATTACTTATTCAATATGCGATAACAGCAGTAAGAACACTGTTTGCTCAAATCTAGAAATGGAGGGAAGCACCAACAATGGAAGAATGGATTGTCAAGGTTGATGTGTTAGGCCAAATTGCCAAACTACTGTGAAGTTTAAAAGATAGGCCAACTGAGGATTTTTTTAAAAGACTGGAAACTGTCTATGGACTTTTTGAGCAACAAGAAATCTAATGATGCAATAATCTGTGGCTTTGGTTACTAGTAATTCCAGTAGGATTATTTAGTTGGGTCTATAATGGTAGAATAATATTTTTCTTTTCTTTTCCTTTTTTTTTCCTCATTACAATTTGGCCTTGGGGGTCAGAACCCTCACATGTTTCAGTAAGTTAATGTTTTGTATTTTAGTTAGTGTTCAGTGTTCTAGTTTAATGTTTTAGTATTTTGTTTTAGGTTTTTTTTTTTTACTTTTCTTCTTTCTTTTTCTTTTTCTGAACATATATTACCATGTCAATTAGATTGTACCTGTTAAAACTGATAAATAATTTTTTAAAAAAAAGACTAATTGGAGTCTAGGAGCTGTATAAAGCCCACAAGCCACATTATGCCTACTCTAATCTAAAGACTAGGCAGCACCTAGTACTATTAAACTTATTTAAGACTAAGAACTTTATTACACAATAAATTTGTTTCACAATAAATTCTGTTTGTCCTTATCACATGACGTTGTGACATTATTACATTAAATTTCCATTATTATCAGATTGCATCTTTTCATTGACAGAAAAAAAACATTAATAGCCCCCATCTCACTGCTGTTCAACTATTCCTTTTTGTTCTGCCACATTTCCAATATTCCAGCAATCATCTGGGCATGGTTCTCCTCTTCCCCTCCCTATCTCCAAGCAGGGTGAAGTCACTCCACTTCTGGCATCATGGTGCATAGAAACAACATTGCTTTTACTCCATTCCCTGACACATGCTTCTTTTTAAAATTTGTTTTGCCATAATTGCACAATTGTAGTCTGTGGTTGGTTACTGGTATGCTGCAATTATGCAAAAACTTTTTTTTAAAAAAGTAATACATACTAATCATGGCAAAAAAAAGAAAAAAAATAAGCAAGAACAACCTTACTTTTACTCTGTTCTCTGGTACATATTTCTTTTTCAAATTGTGTTGTAAATGCACAATTGAACTCTTATAGTAGTCACCAGCAAGCCACAATTATGGCAAAACAAATAAAAAATGAAATACTTACTGTGGAACTGAAATTGTATAAGTGGTACCAAAAAAAAATAAAAATAAACAGTGCACCTGCACTATGTAGCGTAGACACAGGTAGGAAGGTGGGGTCAGCGAGGTTGTGTAGAAGATTGATTATGGGAATGTGCATCACCAAAGTGACATCATATTGTTACTAAAGAGAAGGTGTGAAAGTAATTGTTTCCATAATAGCATGTTTCTGTTTGCTTCAACAATGAGATTGCTGCTAGAGAACAGGCTGGTGTTATATAGCTGTGAGAAACAGACTGTGAAATCAAGGAACAATGAGTTACAGCTCTGTTTTTAGCTTGGACATTCATGTCCAGCATGCATCTTCATTTACACGCACAGGACTGGTGAGCTGCAGAAATGTATTCCTTGCTGCTCCAGTGCTCATTCCTTCCTATTTTGCATTGAAGAACTAAGAAGGATTTTTTTAAAAAAAAATCTCTTCCTGTCATACTTTTCATATTGTTATCCTGATTTCTGGGGTCCCTGGAGGGACACCTCAATGTGCTCACAATGGGGAATGGGAATTAGCAAGAGCACTGCTAGCAATACAAGAGGCAGGGCAACCTAGCAAGATCTTGAACCCAATGTCTACAGGGTCAGGCCGAGTCAAGGAGCAAACAGAAGTAAATAATAATTGTTGTTTTTACTGATGCACAGCACAGTCAAACACGTGTATGCAACACACTCACACAGACCTGTTGAAATAAAGGTAGGAGTTGGATAGAGGGTTTTAAGAGGAGGTTTTGCATGGGAAATACTACACCTGTCCTGAAGCCCAGGTAGCCTGAAGAAAAAGTCCGTAGGAGTGAAGATTCTCAGCATGAGAAGCTGAGGGGAAGGCTCGCCGAATGAAGCGTCAGCAAGGCGGGATGGAAACCAAGAGCAATCCGAGGAAGCACTTAAAATCAGGGAGTCTTATAGGGGAAAATGTGCCTGTGGGCTAGTCCGTTCCCAGGGAATACAATGGGTTTTGGGCTGGAGGCAAAGCCTCCAAAAGGTCAGTATTTTGCATGATTGAGTTATGACAGAGTAGTCAATAGAGTAGACAGTATGCAAACGCAGAGTGCTTGACAGTTGAGTATTCGGCTCGTCAAGCTGCCTGCTCGGGGCAGGGAGTCTTTTGTAAACAGCGCGCACACATAATAGGATCTTAAAAGGGTACTTGCCTTGAGGTCTCCTAAAGTGGCAGTCTGGCTATTACTGGTCTGCCTGGATCTGTTTTGAATGGTTCAGCTTTTTTCGGCCGTGCCTGTGTGCGTGCTTGTCTGGGAGCCTCGCAAGCACGTGGACAAGAATGGGTAAAGAGAGCCAAATTCTTGATATCAAATGATATCTAATATCCCACAAGTCTGGGCTAGGAACTATGGTAACAGTATCAGTGGACACACATGGAGAACTCTGATGATTTTATACTGGTGTCATATAATAAAAGTGTGACATAAGAGAAACAATTCAAATAACTACTTTTTCTTGACAAGGCAGTGGATTGCCCTTCCATACATCCACACACCACCATTCCTAGAGTCCTCAGAAACTATAGCTTACCTGTGTTTGATGATGGTGTCATCACTTGCATTCCTATATAAACCTGGAAAGAGTGAAATATAAATTTGTTTATTTATTATTTTATTATTGTATTTTGAAAATAAAAGTCAGCATGTATTGCAAAACCAGCAGCAAAAAATGGAAACCATGTAGCATGAAAAGCAAGCTGCCAAAAGAGATCCATGGTAATCTAGAGCAGGGCTGAGAGTCTTTGGAGGATCCATTGGCCATATGCGTCCTCCCTGGATTTTGGTGGGCTGCACTAGATCCTACCCTGAGAAACAAATTGTTCCCACATGGCAAATTGCAGTCCCAAAGACCATCAGAGGGCACAATCTATTATTGAAATGTTGTTTCTGCTAGCTTGCTTTGACCAGAAAAAGCATTTTCCAAAGAAATGGGAAAGGCCAAGAAATAGGTGGGTTGGATTTGGTGGGTCTGAAGGTTTGAAGGTCACATAGGGCACAAGGGGGCATGCAACCCACAGGCCTCACTTTGCTGATGATGAATTGGTAAACACAGTTCTTCAAATGCCCGGGAGAATTTGTGATGAATTGGTAAACACAGTTCTTCAAATGCCCAGGAGAATTTGTGTAATCATGACATTGCACTCAATCATGACATTGAGTGCAATGTCATGATTAGGTTTCAGGGCTCCATCAACAAGAGTATAGTATATAGTTTCTATGTCAAAGGAAGTAATAGTACCATTCTATTCTGCTTTGATCAGACTCCACCGGGAATACTTTGTCCAGTCCCTGGCACCATAATTCAAGAAGGATATTGACAAGCTGGAACATGTCCAGAGGAAGGTGACCAAAATGGTAAAAGACCAGGAAAGCATGCCCTATAAGGAGCAGCTTAGGGAGTTGGGTATATTTTGTCTGGAGAAGAGAAGGTTAAAAGATGATATAATAGATATATTTAAATATTTGAAGGGGTGACATCTGGAAGATGGAGCTATCTTATTTTCTGCTATTCCAGAAAGCAGGACATGGAGCAGTGACTTCAAACTTCAGGGAAAGAGATGCCACCTAAACATTATGAAGAACTTCCTAGTGTAACAGCAGTTCAACAGTGGAATATGCTGTCTCAGAGTGTGATGGAATCTCCTTCTTTGGAGGTTTTCAAACAGAGGCTGGATGGCCATCTGTCAGGAGTGCTTTGATTATGTGTTCCTACATGGCAGGGGTTGGACTTGTGGTTTCTTCTAGCTCTATGATTCTATGACACTATGAATAATCCCATACCACAGCCACCAGGTGAATACCTCTGGGATAGCATTTCACAGAGGAATACCACCATGGAAAAGGTTCTTTGTCTTAGCCACACACTGAGGGAGAGCTATGGAAGAGGAAAAATGAGGACATTGCCCTCCTAATTAGGAATTATTTGCCTCCTAATGGAATTTTCCTTCAGTCCCCAAATTTATTGCACTGATGTAACTTAAAACTTCAGTTGATCATTCAGAAGTAGAAATTTAGGTATCCAAAGAAAAAGGGCAGGCAAAGTCACCAAAGTCATACAAACACAGCAAGTGTAAAAGTTCTAGGTGTGAATAATTTTCACTGTCTCACTCTGCAGTGCTAGCAATTTGGAGCATGAAGGAAAATTCTTGTCCAATGGGCAATGCCTTACCTCATTTGGTGGGGTAATTTGAACCAGGACCTCAGAGGAAGACCTGAGAATTCACATAGGATGTCAGAGGAGACGCCTGATAGCTAACATGGCCTTAAAGTAGTACCTAGCACACTAACATGCTGTTAACTAGATATTGTTATCTTCATTTACAGTTTATTTCATGACTTGTTTGTCATAGCAGCCAATAAGGCCTTGTCACAAGGGAAAACTGACATTACACACTGATCTTACTATATTTTTGAATGGAACAAGGTGCTTGCATTGGGGTGATCAGGATGAGAAAACCAATCAGAATAGAGTACATAATCCTTGACCCAGCAACTAGTTTCTCTACTGCCAACAGCCCATTCTAAAGAGCCCTTTTCCTTTGTGTGACCCAAAACATCAGTCTGTCCTTATAAGTCTGCTCCCAGGGTATTCACTCTGATGGCTGGGAGATGATAGAAATTCTGGTCCAACATATCTGGAATGCACCAAGTTGGGAAAAGTCATATGCTGGCTTAAAACTCTGTGCAAAGGAAGAAAATAAAAACGTTGGTAGATGTATTGCATGTGGAGGGACACTTTTTTCCCCAGAAAGACAATGTATCACATATACAGACAACTCCTACAAGATGCCACACAGAAGATACTGACTTTTTTTTTCAAACTGTGGCTTTAAAAAAATGGATTCCTGCTAGTGATGTAAGGAATATTCACAAATATTCTCATCCTAGACAAAAAAGGTTGAGACAGCCTCTTGTAATTAACTGCTGAGTCAACTGCTGTGAGATTTTTCAGCCCTGCACAAGAAGGAAAAGACCACTACTTTCTGTCATCAAAAGCAGCAACAGCAAACAAAACAATATAAAACACTGTTTTTTTACAAAATGTTGGGATTTGCATAAAATAGAAAATTTGGTGCAATAACTGCAGTTTATTCAAAAAATGCATAATTTTCATTTTAAAAGCTCCTAAAAAACTCCACTCAAAAAACACTGAAAAATCAGCCCCGCAAAAAAGGGTAAGCTCACTCAAAAAGGTGAAATTGCTTTAAATTGCAATAATGAAAAAAGTGATTTGAGTTTCTAGTCTGCATTTATTAGAGATTATCTGCTGCTCTGTCCTCTGCCCATTTGCTCACCCAAGTCTAAAGTGATATCACTGAGTGTCACTTTTTCTATAAACCTAAGTTCAGACTTTACAGAAAGATCATCTTCCTCACCTTCACCAAGGGCATACTGCCGCCCTGCACTGTATTGCCTGGCTTGCTGCTGACAAACGTAAACAGCCAGCACCATCAGCATGATCCAGAGGGCTGAACCCATGCTGGCAATGAAGACAGGTTGGCGCACCACTTCCAGGATGTAATTGCTGGACAGGAAGTCTGAGGTCTTTGCCATTTTCCCTAATGTAGGCTCTGGACAGGAACAAGATATGATCATGAATGTCTCATTACAACAGAAGCACTCTGAGTACACTTAGTACAATTGCCATGGCCCTGTTCAAGCAGGAGGAAGGAGCTTTGCTCAGGGGCAGAACTCACTCACCAAAATTCTACATCATTTCAGCACAGCTTAAATATCCACTGGTGGATTTACACCTTCTATATTGAACACCAATGTAATAGAACATAAGTAGATTGATGGTCAATAAGCATGGCTTACACCCAACTGCAATGCTCAAGATGCAGAGGCAATGGACAGAAACTATGAACTTTCACATGCTACTCTGTCTTCAGCTCCAAGCTGTCTTGGATGAAACAGATTATCTAGATCCATTTCAAACTGTCTTCAGGGCAGGATATGGAGTCGAGACTGCCATGGTCGCCTTAGTGGATGATCTTCGCCTAGGTATCGACAGGGGAAGTGTGACCCTGCTGGTACTCTTGGACATCTCAGTGGCTTTCGATACCATAGACCATGGTATCCTTCTGGAACGCCTGAGAGGGCTGGGGATCGAGGGCACTGCGCTTAAGTGGTTCTGGTCCTATCTCTCAGGTAGATACCAGATGGTGATGCTTGGGGACAGCTGCTCCTCGAAAAAGGAGCTTAAATCTGGCGTCCCTCAGGGCGCCGTCCTGTCCCCAATGCTATTTAACATCTACATGAAACCGCTGGGAGAGATCATCAGGAGGCATGGAGCAAGGTGCTATCAGTATGCTGATGACACCCAGATATACCTCTCCATGCCTCGGATAATAGCATCAACTAAGGGTGGCGTCTCGCCTCTAAATGAATGCCTTGAAGCAGTAATGGACTGGATGAGGAAAAACAGACTGAAACTGTATCCAGATAAGACGGAGGTACTCGCTGTTAAGGGCCCAAGCCCAGGTATGGAGGTTTGTCAACTAGTTCTAGACAGGGTCACACTTCCCCTGAAAGACTGTGCCTGCAGCTTGGGGGTGCTCCTGGACTCGCCGCTTCAGATGACAGCTCAAATTAATGCGGCGGCCAGGAGTGCCTGCTATCAGCTTCGGCTGATACGCCAGCTGCGCCCCTTCCTGGAGCTGGAACACCTAAAAACAGTAGTCCATGGCTTGATTTCTGCAATGCTCTCTTCATAGGGCTACCCATGTGCTTAGTCTGGAAACTTCAATTAGTTCAGAATATGGCAGCCAGGTTGGTCACCGGAAGACCTAAAACTGACCATATAACACCAATTCTGAAGTCCTTACATTGACTGCCTATTAGTTTCCGGGCACAGTACAAGGTGTTGGTTCTTACCTTTAAAGCCCTTCATGGCTTGGGGCCAGCCTACCTGCGGGATCGCCTTCTCCCATATAATCCGCCCCGCACATTAAGGTCCTCTGGGAGGAATTTACTGCAGCCAGTCAGAACTGGCTGCGGTTACCCAGAGGACCTTCTCTTCTATCGCTCCCAAGTTATGGAATGGCCTGCCGGAAGAGACCCGGCATATTACCAGTCTTGACTGCTTTAAAAAGACAGTCAAGACTGTTCTCTTCCAACAGGCCTTCCCAGACTAGTGCTCCACCACCTCCCACCAACTGTCCTCTTGTTCTTAATAGTTAATGTGTTTTAGGGGTTTTTAGATGGGTTGGTGGGTGGGGAGGATGGGTTATGTTTTATTTGCTTTTAATGTATTTGATGCATTGCTGTAGTACTGCCTTGATCCGTTGGGAGAGGTGGGATATTATTATTATTATTATTATTATTATTATTATTATTATTATTATTATTATTATTAATTTTTTTTTTTTAATGTCTAGGACATGCACAATGGTTTTGCATATGCAGTGCTTCATACGCCATCAGATGGATACGACTGTTGCACATTGCCCTCTCCCCAATCACTCTGCATGAGTAGCACAACTTAAAACTGCATAAATCATGAAGAGAATGCCAGGCATTATGTGCACACATTGGTTTGATCCCTAGAACCTTCAAATAAAATCAGCTCAGTTTCCAGAAAAAAATCTTTCTATGGCTCCAGGAGAGATACTAAAGTAAGAAATCAAGATACTATTGGACAGCTGGCAGAATGTAAATCCCTCCCAGTCTACTTATATTATTCATTCTTCTTCCCTGGCTGGGTAAACAAGGGCAGCTGGAGGAGCACCCCTTCAGTCAAGTAGTGACTAGAGGGCAGAGCTGTACCCAGAAGCTATTCAGCTGTCCTTCTATATCTGGGACAAAGACACTGATAATGAAGTAATAGATACATCCTTGTTCAATGCCCAAGGAATTATTTAAGCTGGTGTAGCCGGTGGTTACACCAGCAGAAGTCACCAAAAGGATTCTAGTCAGAGTAAATAGCAATGGGCTAAATACAGGGTGGGCAACACACTAATTGTACACCATTCCTTGCCACTTTTTTTCAGCTTCCACTGCCAATGTAGTAAAAACAATTGTATTTTCACTGTGAAGCAAGGCATGTGGGAAGTGGTACATGTGGCTTTAAAGGAGAAGCAGGCTCCTAGAAGCTCCCATGAAGTATGATTCTCCTTTAAAACAATGCATTAGAGTGAAAATGTATTTGTTTTTTCACCCCCAAACCAAGAGTGTTGTTTGTTGACTTCTGCCATATTTCAGAATCTTTCAGTGGTGCTGTGTGAATCCTCTTAGATTTTGTTGTGGGGGAATTGTTGCCTACCCTGGGCAAGACAGAGTAAGCAGGGGCAGGCAAAATCTGTTTTGTTGTCTTTTTTTTCTATGAGAACTTTCCAAAACTCACAAATTTCTTTATAAACGCTTTTTGTGTGTGTGTCAGTACTTTGTTTAACCTATGCTCTGTGCAACCTTACATCCAGTGTTGAAAGTAAAGTGGGATATAATTTAATCACTTAATTAATTGAAAACCTGACATTTTAAAAATGTGATTGTGTGATAAACTGAAATGGATAGAGGCCTCTATTCCTGCTTGTGATTTATATTGTTAACTAAGGAAGCTCTAAGAGAATGTATTATAGCTGAATTCTAAGAGACTAAGTACCAAATACCATCACTGACCTGTCACACTGCATACTGGATTACTAGCCACACCAGTTCCTGCTCCATTGACAGCTGCTACCTGGACACAGTATTTTAGTCTGTTGATCAGGCCTGTTGCCTCAATACTGTGTGTTCCTGCATCAACTGTCTTGTTAAATCCACGGTGAGTTTCATTGCCCATGACCCAGACCTGCAAACAAGGGAAAATAAAAGATGGCCAGGCTTTGCCACACAGTGTAAACCAGCATTTCTACAACACAGAAACACACAGAAAAGAAAACAATTATGATTTACAGAGCAATGCCGCCAAAAAAGTTGTAATACACAGTTACAAAGCCAGTCATGGCTGGTGGCTCCTGTAGTGATGGGATGGTAAATCCAGTCTGCATTTTAGTCTAAGTCTGAAAGCACCCCCAAGGTGCTGAACCTATTTGGGGTCTATGGCCTTGGCCTGCAAAACCCAGTACTGATTCACTGTCCCACTGGCATGGAAACCAGCAGACACAACTGCACAAAGCGAGCACAACAAGCCAAACTACATACGAGAATTTTAATAAATCCAGTCAGTCCACTGGATTCACATGTGTAATATACACATAGCAAAACAAAACAGAACTGAAATACCAGGTACAGTGGTTCCCTGAAGGACGTTCACTGGTTAACAGTTGAAAAACTGTAACTTAAGTTTGCTACTTTTCCCCATCAAAACCTCTCTCCCACCAGCCCTTGGTTTTGTACTGCTAATAATCTTCCTTGAGATACTTTCAGTCCGTTAGCATCCCCTAGGTACTGAGGTAAGGGCCTAAATATTTTTTTAATACTTTGATTTTTTTATTAAGTAAAAAACAGGGGGGAAAAACAACACAAACCAAACATAGAAAACAACAAAAATACAACCATACAAACATCAACATCTAACTTAAACAGATCTAAAACAAATACTGACAAAACAAAACTAAAAATTGGTTCTCTCCCTTGTTGCAAACAGTTTTTATTGTTTAAGCATTTATACATAACTACTGAATCATTCATTTTATCCCATAATTATTAACCTTTGCTAATCACAAATCAATTTATTTACTTTTCTCAGATTCATAAACCATTATTAACTTATTCTAGACTAGTTTATACTAATGATTATACTTATTCTAGATTAGTTTATACTAATTATCAAAAGATAATAATCATCTATATAAAAATAACATTTTAAAACAACAGAATACATCTTCTAAATCTACCTTTACACTTCTCATATAGTAATATAAAATTTAAGTTTCAAAACCTATTATTATCTGTTTACCTTCACTCTTTTGTAAAATAAATCAATCAATTAACCACTTCCATTGAGACAGAAATTTATTGTGTGTTTTGCCTTTTATCCTGTGTGTAAGATTGTCCATTTCAACAATTCCTATCAGTTTGTTTAGCCATTTATTCAATGTTGGTAATTTCAATTTCTTCCAATACTTTGCATATCATTGTACCAGTTTATATTTCTTCTTATCCACTGTTGTATCTTCTTCCCAGATTCCTAACAAATATAATTCAGGATTTTGGGACAACTGAGATTTTAAAATCTTTTGCAACCTTTTTTTGTAACTTCATCCAGGACTGTTTAGCTTTATCGCATGTTCTCTACGTGTGGTACAAGGAGCCAACACAGACCTGACACTTCCAACATTTAGCCTTTGTCTCGTTATATATCTTTGCCTCTCTCTGCTGCAAGGTACCAATGTTACATCATCTTATAATAGTTTTCCTTGAGATCATAACATAGTACATTTATAATATCCTTTGTCCATAACTTTTCCCATTGATTCATATGCATTGTATATCCAAAATTCTTTGCCCAGTTAGTCATATATTCCACTAGTTGTTCATCTTCCATATCAAATTTCAACAAAAACTTATACATCTTAGCAATCAAATGGTCATCATTGAAACGAAACTATATTTCCAAATCAGATTTAGTCTCTTTGAACTGCTTAGCCTTCTTATCTTCTTTAAATATTTATATGTAATTGTCTATATGAAAGCCACTGCAACTTAACACCGTCCTCCTGTTAATTGTTGAAGTGATTTCCTCTTATAATCTTGATTTTTTTCTCCAATAAATCATAATACATCAACTATTTTTGGTCTGCTCTCATTTGTGTTTTAGGGAAGGCCTCTTATGGAGAGACCCACATTGGAGTTTTTGGACATAATCTCAATTTATACTTATTCCAAATCTTCAATAAGGCATGCCTAATACAATGATTATTAAAAGGACATTAGCTTTGACTTTTCCATACCATATGTGCCATCCAAATCTTAAATCATGGCCTTCTAAATTCAAAACCTTATTATCTTTCAACAGAACCCACTTTTTAATCCATATCATACAAGAAGTGGTGAAATAAATTTTCAGATTTGGCAAACCAAGATCTTTGCATTCTTTCAAATTTTGCATAACTTTATATCTCACTCTAGGTTTTTTACCTCTCCAAACAAATCTTAACAATCCTTTTGCCATTGTTTAAATGGTGTTTCTTCAGTTAAAATTGGTATCATTTGGAAGAGAAAAATAATTTTTGGGAAAATGTTTATCTTTATTGTTGATATTCTTCTAAAAGAGATGGGTTCAGTTTTTGCCATTTATCCAAATCTTTCTTAATCTCTTTCAATGTCTTCACATAATTATTTTCATATAATATAATTTTCATATAATTGTCTAGATTTTCCCATTAAATAGATGCCTAAGTATTTCACTTTTTTCCAACTTTAAAGCCTTATTAAATTAATAATCATCTTCTATCAATTTTGAGATCATTCTGTTCTGCCTTTCTTTTCTAAGTCTATATGTGAGCCATCTTCCTGGCTTATTTCCATGTTCAAAATTCTTCTGTCACAAAAATTTCAATATCCTCCATAGTCAACATCGACAATTGACTTCTCAAAAATCTGAACTGCTTCAAGATTCCTTCATCTTCTGGAGATTTCTTTAGTACATCCTATTTCATCTTTAGTGCATCCAAAATTTTCTCTGTTTTTTCCATTTGCTTCTTTTTATACTCTTTGTTAAGTTGAATAAATCTCCTCTCATGTATACCTTACTTGAGTCCCAAACTGACCTAATATTAGTTCCTTTATTTAAATTCCTGTTAAAAAACCCAACCTTTAATCCCTCTCTTTGTTTTTAGAATCACTCCCTCATTCAGAATTAAGGATTCTTTTAATATCCATCTAAAGTCTTTGCTTTTCCTTCTAAGCTTCATCATCACATTATCCGTCAGTTCAAAAAAGTCTTTGGGTAGTCAGTTTTGTGTTTTCTTTATATTTTTATATCCCTTGAAGAAGACCTGTCAATGTGTGGACACACCACTCTCTTCCAATCTCTCATCAAATACCAATTTTCATAAGACATTTCAGATACCATTGAATTTAACTTCTAGATTAACATACCTTTCTGCAGCACTGGTACATAAACTCCCACCACCAAAATTTTATCCCTATTCACATTAATTTCAACTCCCACAAATCTTCTTTCTTAGAATCACAGAATCACAGAGTTAGAAGAGACCACAGGGGCCATCCAGTCCAACCCCCTGCCATGTAGGAACACATAATCAAAGCACTCCTGACAGATGGTCATCCAGTTTCTGTTTGAAAACCTTCGAAGCAGGAGATTCCACCACACTCCGAGGTAGCATATTACACTGCCAGAGAGCTCTGACCATCAGGAAGTTCTTCCCATGGTTCAGGTGGAATTCTTCATCTGTGAAAATCAGCTTCAGAGATAGCTTAGGTCTTACACACAAAACTACCCCATTTTTCTTTGAGTGCCCAGCTGAGATAAATTCTTCACCTAGTCTTCTTTGTATTAAACATTTATGATCTTTCTTCAATATATGGATCTCTTGTAAGTAAGTATAACATCCAAGTCCAATTTTTTTAAGTAATAAAATATCTTATTCTTTTTCTGAGGGTTGTTTAACCCATTTATATTCAAGGTCAAAAATCTGTAATCCATTTTTATGCTTCAGATATTGAAAAGTCCAACTTTGTTTCTATATGTTTTGTTGTTGCTAAATCCTCATCTTTATCTTGAGCACCTAATGCCATTGTTCTTTTTTCATCAGAGTCCTTGGGCTCCTCTTCTAAATCTTATTGTTCCATTTCTTTATCAAAATCATTTTTAAACGTTCTCAGGAAATTATTCACCTTGTCAATTGAGTTCAACCTGTGTCTTTCATTCTTGTAAGTAAAAAATCACTCCTTCCAGTTTTACCCAACCGAAAGGGATATTCTTTCTCCTGAGCTTGTCCACCAAGAATGTATTATTTTTCCTTTTCAAAAAAGAATTTACACTGGGATTTCCTTCAAGAGAACCAGCAAGTTGCTCTGAATCTTCCATGGCACCTTCTGATGAAGCTCCAAGATTTGATTTCTCATCCTTCTGGTTGAAAACTGAATTACAACATCTCGTGGTATTTGCATCTTTCTTGTGTAATGGAAATTAACTTGCTATATAGTTGTTATGTTATGATCAATGTAGTCTTCATTTTCTCCCATAAATGTTGATAAATTTTCAATTATCTTTGTACTTAAATTTTCCCCACTCTGTTCTGGGAGACCATGGATTCTAAGAAATATTTTTCCCTTGGTTCCAGCAGCTGATCACATCAATGGTAAACATGATCTAGCAAGCTGCACTAGGTCATGGTCCCCATAGAAGCATCATGCCTGACAGGGCCCCCATCAAGATAGTGGACTCCCCAAATCACAGGGAGCTTAAAGACTCCGTTGATTCAGGATCAGGACCAGCAATGTCTGCATGGGAACAGAGTGGCCACAGCGGGCCCTGTGGCCCTGAGAGAATCGTATGCTTCAGTGGAGCCAGAGGTTGAGACCTGTACTCTCCATATAGACACTACATTCTCTGCATCAGACCTCCTGTTAAGTATGTGATTTTATTTCTACTGCTTTTGCTTATAGAAAAAAGAAGCCCTTTGCAAGTGACAGTTTGAATTTTCACCTATTTGCTTTGAAGCCTTCCTGCATTTTATTTAAAGGGACAGTACTGCTTTTTGAATTGGCATTGGAACCACATCGAGCTAAGTTTAGGTAGTCAATCTTTCCTTTTTTCTGTCTTGTTTGCTACTGTTGTTTTGGGGACTTGACTATTTTATTTTTATTTATTTTTTATAAGTTTAGATGAGGAGCTGGATTTTGAACTCTTTTTTCTTTTGAATTTTTAAAAACAGTCATTTTATTGTGCTTTAGCAAACAGCCACTACGCACAAACACAAAGCTTACAAAATCTACAACAATTGGTCTACAAAAGATGTATCATTTTCCATACCCCCCCTAATCTTTCTATCATGTAACTGCAAAGCCTTAACAAAAAATTTGGATGTTTTAAAGGATACATATTTGACAACATCGGATAACAGAAAACAAACCTTCACAAAAGAAGAACTCCCCTTGAGAGATTTCAACAAAGATAAATATAATAGTTTCTAAGATCATTATAAATGGAGCATTCAAGCAACACATAAATCAAATCTTCTATTGAGGCAAAGTTACAAGCACATACTCTGTCCTTCATAGGTACACTCTCATATCAGCCCGTCCAAACTGCCAATGGAAGAACATGTAATCTTGCATGCAAAAAGACTAATCTCATTTTAATATTTGGAAGGTCCACCAGGTAACTTGGAAGGGGTAGATACAATGGAATAAAAGAAACGAAAAAATTATTGGATTGGCAGGACTTAATTTCAATCATCCTGATATTTGGTCTTTGAGTCTTTGGAGTGTTAATACTTTAGCTCTATCATAACCTTTTTTTTAAAAAAAAAAATTATTATAAAGAAAAATAAACAAAAAAAATACATAACATGACAAACATAAAAGTTAAGGGAAAAATTACAAAAAAATGCTTACATTTCTATTTTTCTCCAAATCCATTTATATAATATTTCTTATTCAATGTATTATAAATCATATTGATTATATATTTTGGTTATATATATCTGAATCTCATTCTCATTATACTCATTGTTATTAATTATTCCCATAATTAACATTTTCAAAATGTACTATTAGTAATTTCATTCTTATTTCTATCCTTTTCAAACTAAATTTAACCTATTACTATTACTAAATGTATTCCATCCCCAGAGCCAATTATACCTCAAATTACTCCACTTTCCAAAATTGTAACTCTTCTTGTGGAGGTGTGACACTCTTCTCTTCTACTAACACCTTCCCCACAAATATCTTCCATATTGCATCCAAATCACTCCCTTTAGAATCATAGAATCATAGAATTGGAAGAGACCACAGAGGCCATCCAGTCCAACCTCCTGCTATGCAGGAACACACATCTTTCATCATCCTGCACCTCTTCCCTGTTTTGTCTTTGATTGCACCAATCATATTCCTCGCCTTTTTAGACTGTACAGATGTGGCCAACATTTTAGAATTCTTATTATTATATTCAAAAAAAAAATCTCTCCTCAGATATATCAAATTGCTCTGGACCTCATCAATTTCTATTTTCTCCAATTCATTTCTTTTTGCTTGTAATTCTATATACATTTGTTTACTCCTGTCTGTTATATATTTATTCTCTAATTTTTTAAATTTCCATTTCTAACTTTGATTTCTCTGTCATTTTTTAAATTATATGATTCCTTAATACAAATCCCTCTTGCTTATACAAATCCCCTCTGCTTTCATAGTATCCCATAACACTGCTTGAAAACCTCCCTGTTATTAATATCCCATATATCCTGCCAAGCTCTATCATAACTTTGAGTTAGAAGAAAGGAGATTGAAAACCCCAAATTCAAAGCAACCAATTGCATTTTATGCTTCCATGAATTTGAGTCTGACTCTTCCAAAGTCAACAAAAGAAGCTCTGATGCCTGTTTAAAAATAATTTTTAATCAAAAGAGTAGGGCTAATCTAAGAAGCTCAGCTTTAATTGGCATTACACCTAATTCTGCACAAAGCAGTGCTGATTATGTAGAAATGGGGACTGCCACGAGTCTATGAAAAAATTAATTTTGTGCCCTTTCAAATAGGTCTAACTTGCCCAAAGCTTACAGTGGTGCCCTATATAACAGGTTTGGCAGAACCCTGTTCTTGTAAAGGTCTAAAGTGGGCTGGATCATATTCCCCCTTTTATACAATAAAATCATAGTAATCCATTTAAGGTTCTTTCAGCTAACAAGGTGCTTGATTGAACCTGTGAAGACCATTTACCAGTCCACTGAAAGACCACACCAAGGTATTTAAAGGAGAAAACTTGCTCCAATTTATTCTCATCAAGTAGCCAATTATGGATTTTCTTAGATTTACCAAATACCATAATTTTTGTTTTCTGGTAATTGATGGAAAGAAGTTCATTCTTACAGTATAAACTAAACCAGTTCAGGAATCTATGCAGGCCTAACTGAATATAAGAAATCAGAACAACATCATCTGCATACAGGAAGATCTACTGTTTCTGATTTCCAATTTTGACTGAAAAATATTGGTCACCTTTTAAGAACTCAATTACACCATTTATAAATAGATTGAAAAGAGGGGGAACAATGGACTTCTGGTCCGGTCACACAGTGGGCGTGAAAGGCAGCTCAGAGCTCTGCTCTGCGTTGTCACCCGATGTGGACCAGCCGATAATTTGTCCATCTAAAAACCGGTCATTAAACCCCATGGTAAAGGAGATTCAGTGGGGGTTCGAAGGGGGGCCAGATTCTGATTCCCATCCCCTACAGAAAATTCTGAAGGAGTGGATGGGGGTCAAGGAGACCGAAGAACCATCCACGGCCACATCGTTGTCGCTATCAGATTGGCACAAGCGCTTCTACTGACTTTTAAATTGAAGCTTCAACAAACTTTCACTTTGGAAAGAGCCAACCTAGAACTGATTACTCTTAAGACACCAACTCTACAGTTGCTGAAACAAGTCGCAGGATCTTAAAAAGTAACTGTAAGTTACCTGATCTCATCAACAAATATAGTCCATACTTCCTTTACAACGCTAAGCATAAAGTCTTGAGAAACAGACATCACTACTTAAAGGAAATCTTTTAAATATGGACTTCTTTTCTCCTGTATTCTCCAGTATTAGACACAAAAAAGAAGAAAAACCTACATATAAACTGATTTATCCACAGAAGGGGCAACTTTCCAAGTTCTAGAGATTAGAGGCTAAAGTGTCAAGATGGAAAGTGCCTGTAACTGTTTCATTGATGTGGACTGGTCACAGCAAGAAACTAAAGTGAACTAAAGATTCCTTATAAGATCTTTTTATTGCTGTCTTTTGGTGACTCCAGTGGAATCTTGGGTTTCTTTTTCTCTCCGACTTAACTTTTAATAACTGAGAAGTTCTTTTTGTGCTTTTTTCTTTTTCTCCCCCCCCCCCAGATTGTGGACCAAGTCTTGGATTGGACTCAGAAACTCTCAGATTTTTTTGGACTCAAATTTGAAACTCCCAACCTGGATTTGGAAATAATTAAACTTCTTTACTGGAACTCAAACTGTGCTACGATTCAGATTTTGTCTCTCTGAATTGGTCCCAAACTTGTTACATAATTGACCTGGGAGCTAGCTAAATGAGAAGCCTTCTCCCTTTCTTTTTCACGACACTGTGGTGACAATCGGAACTACTTGTTAGGATCAAACCAGTCTTCAGGGACTTTGGCACCAGTTGCCAATCCGTCTAGCTTTTGGGAGTTGACTGTTGGACTTTTCAGATCATTGTAAATAAATAATACATAGATTGGATTGCAATATAGCTTTCATATAGCCCCCTTACTGGTTAACTAAATTTATATTTCATATTTATATTCCATTTAGCAACTTATATTTAATAACTCTAACATTTAAAAGCCAAACAACTAATTTAAATCTATATAAGCTTGAATCAATTTAAATCAATGATCATTTCATTTATTAGGCACTTATATAATTAAATATATATAAATATATATAATTCTAGTATTTAGCTACTTTACTATTTATACTATTTTATATTACTTAATTTTCATATACAATTTTGATAATGCATTAAGGATTTAAAGGACTTGAATGAATTGAATTGTTGTAAGTAACTATATTATGAATTGAAATAGAATATTATTAGAGAAGACAATGAACTGAACTGAACGACACTGTATCACTTTAAAGTACATTTTGAGTGAATGTTTAAACAGACTTTTGTAAGTGTATGTGGGCTTTGCCTGTCCTTGAATGGGACACCTGTTAGGAAAGACCTTGAAAGAAGTAAGAGGTACATCTGCTTGAAAGGACCTTGAAAGAAATAAGTAAGAAAGAAATAGACAAAAAATTCTTTTTAGATACTACACTGCCAACTTCTGGAGAACTAACTTACTTATAGATTTCCTTTTCTTTTTTTCTCTTCTTTTTCTTACTTGGGCCCTTTCCGCACATTACCTGCTCGCGGAGGTGGGGGGTGCCGTTCGCGCAAGCAGCCTCTTGTGCGAGGCACTCGCATCGCTCCTCCGTTCTCCCACAGCTGGCTTCCTGGTCGCACGACCACCCCTTCCTTCCGCAGTGTAGCCTGGGAGCTGTAGGCTGCGCTGGGGAGGAAGCGCGACCGGCCCGGTTCGTCCGATGCACCGCACAGCAGGTAAGTGCACGTGGGCCCCGGGAGCATTGCGCGACTGCACACCATTTTCGACTTAAAGCTGAAAATAAAAAGGTGCGCGTCCACTCTGCGTCTGGCTCTGGAGCGTCGCGTAAATGGGAGTGCGTCATACGGACCGCCGCTCCCATTTACACGACGCTCAAGGGGCCCTCTCGCAACAAAAACTGCGTGCGAAAAGGGCCTTGATAAAACATAAGACTCTAAATTATAATAATTTAAAGGTTTTTGATGTAATATACACTATTAGAAATACTGTTAAAGAAATAAGTATAAGAAATCTTACAGTTGAAGTATAATATACATATACAATATACAATATACAGTGGAATTATAAAACAGCTCAGACAAAGCTAAAAGAAGCAAGGATTAATGGATCCTCACACTAGAAAAGGAACAGCGGCAGCTAGTGCAGCAGCAGGAGTCAGCTCATCTAACACATCTTCAACACATACAGCATCCCAAAGATCTTCAACTGATACAACACCCAGGCCTCAAGATCAGATGATGCAGATGATGGAAGAATTAAAAGATTCAAGGATGAAATTAGGCATGAACTGAAAGAGACTAGGTCTGAGATATAGTCGGATATGAAACAAGAACTCAACACATTGCGGAAAAAGATAGACAACATAACAAAAGACATAACTAAGTTGAAAAACATAACTAAATCCCTAAAAGAGCAAGCCCATCAAGCAGAAGAATCTATCACTTCAATTCAAAGGAAACAGGAAGAAGAACTTCAGTTAGAACTTCACGAACTCCGCTACTGCGATCGATATCTGAAATTGAGAGGTATTCCAGAAAATCTACCTGAGAATCTGTACAAGAAGCTGATACCCCCACTAGCAGAGTTCATGGATATATCTGAAGAAAGACTAGAATCATAGAATCATAGAAATGTAGAGTTCGAAGAGACCACAGGGACCATCCACTCCAACTCCCTACCATGCAGGAACACCCTCAAAGCACTCCCGACAGATGGCCATCCAGCCTCTGCTTAAAAACCTCCAAAGAAGGAGACTCCACTACACTCCGAGGCAGCAGATTCTGCTGCTGGACAGTCCTGACCGTCAGGAAGTTCTTCCTGATGTTCAGGTGGAATCTCCTTTCCTGCAGCTTGAATCCATTCCTCCTTGTCCTGGTCCCTGGAGCAGCAGAAAACAAGACCTCTCCCCTCCTCTACATAGCATCCCTTCAAATATTTAAACATGGCTATCATGTCCCCTCTTAACCTTCTCTTCTGCCGACTAAACATACCCAGCTCTCTAAGTCTATCCTCATAGGGCATGGCTTCCAGGCCTCTCACCATTTTGGTCGTCCTCCTCTGGACTTGCTCCAGCTTGTCAATGTCCTTCTTGAATTGGGGTGCCCAGAACTGGACACTGCATTTAAGATGAGGTCTAACCAAAGCAGAATAGAGTGGTACCAGGACCTCCCTCAATCTAGACACCACACTCCTGTTGATGCAGCCGAGAATTGCATTGGCTTTCTTGGCTGCCGCATCACATTGCTGACTCATGTTCAGCTTGTGGTCTATTAAGACTCCTAGATCCCTTTCACATGTACTGCTATCCAGCCACATGTCCCCCATCCTATATTTCTGTATTCCATTTTTTCTACCTAAGTGTAGGACCTTACACTTCTCTCTGTTGAATTTCATTTTGTTAGCCTTGGCCCAACTCTCCAATCTATCCAGGTCATTCTGAATTTTGATCCTGTCCTTGGCGTATTAGCAACCCCTCCCAATTTGGTGTCATCTGCAAATATGATCAGCATGCCCTCTATTCCTTCATCCAAGTCATTGATAAAAATGTTGAACAGCACTGGGCCCAGGACAGAACCCTGTGGCACCCCACTAGTCACTTCTCTCCAGGATGAGAAGTAGCCATTCGTGATCACCCTTTGGGTTCAGTTGGTCAACCAATTACAAATCCAACTAACAGTAGCCCTGTCCAGCCCACATTTTACTAGCTTCGTTGCAAGAATGTCATGGGGAACTTTGTCGAAGGCCTTACTGAAATCAAGATATGCTACATCCACAGCATTCCCTTCATCTATCAAGCTAGTAACTCTATCATAAAAAGAGATAAGATTAGTCTGACATGACTTATTTTTGAGAAATCCATGTTGACTTCTTGTGATTACCACATTGCTTTCTAAGCGATTAGAAACTGACTGCTTAATGATCTGCTCCAGGATCTTTCTGGGTACTGATGTCAGGCTGACTGGGCTATAATTATGTGGGTCCTCTTTTAATCAAACTTTTTTGTGGGTAGTACTTTTAGAAATTAACTCAAGAGCACTAGGTTCTAGCAAGGATTGGAAGAAAGCTATGTGAAACTTAAATGAGCTACAAAATATTGAAAAATCAATGTTTAATTCAATGCATTTTATAATTGTTTATATTTGTAATAAAAAGTATAAAAAAAGAAAAGAAGGGGGAACAAGTAAACACCTTTGTCTTACTCCTTTTGTAACAAGTATTGAGTCAGATAAATATCCTCCATCAATTCTGACTTTCAAGGATGTATCCAAATATAGAGCCATTATATACTTTAAGACAGGGAGCCATTTTAATACAAGCAGCCTTACTACCTCTGAAATAATTCTGGTGGAGTATCTATTCTACAACGGATTCAGTGTGACATGGAGAGAGCTCTGCTGGGGCGTCTGCAGTTTGATTTTTGATTTTTTTTTTTTGCTAGGTTCTATTGTTTTATTGTTTTATAGTCCATAATTTTTTAATTACTTTTTACTAGTTTATAGTCTTTTGTTAATAGTCTTAACTCTTTATTGCCTTTTTATACTTTAATTTCCTTTTTTATAACATTTAAAAATGAGAGCAATAGCAGTTACCCATGTAGGCAACTAGCCCAGCTGAATGGCAGAAAGTCAAACTTAAGATTATTAGTTTCTGTGAAGACATTGCATTTATTTGGACTGCTATTTAAAACTTTAAACTGCAGCAAGTTTACATCTAGCTGTTCTGCTCCACAACCACTTGCACTTTAGTTGCAAGGACTTGTAGTAGAGGTGGTGAACAGAGGCTCGAAATAATACACTGGGCCTTTGATTTGTTGAGTGGCTGCAGAAAAAGGATTCTTCATAGAACCATGCTCCAATGGAGAATGCATTGGATGTTTCTGAACCATTCAGTACTTCATGGAGGCCGGTTATTGATTGATGCTGTAGAGTTAGGAACTGCGAACTTCAGTTTACTGTCTCAAAAAGAGTGCCTCAACATTCTGTTTATGAAAATTGTTACAGTGGTTGGCCAGAAGGAGTTTAACAGAAAATACAAACACTCCCCACTCTTGTCCAGCCTGCCACAGGTGCGATCCTCCCCTGCTCCAGAGGAGTCCCGCTGGGGCATGCAGGACCAGTGGTCGCCCATTCCCTGCATGTCCCGGAGCCTCTGCTCACTGGCAGCATCCAGCAGGGGTGTGCAGAGAGGATGATCACCCGTTCTCTGCACACCTGAGACCACCGCTGGTGCGGAGGCTTCAGAGGCAGCCTACAGGGATGTGCAGAGTGGGTGATCACCCATTCTCTGCACACCCTTGGCCACCGCTGGTGCAATCGGGCTCACCACCTGCCTGCCTGCAGCTCCAGCGCGATCTCCCCAGCAGTGGGAGGTGGAGATGGCAAGAGGGGAGGAATTTTTTTTCCTTCTGCTCATCATCTGCCCACCCATAGCTCCAGGAGTGATTGCACCAGCAGTGGGGGGGGAGGTGCAAAGGGAGGAAAGATTTTTTCTCTTGGCTGGTGTGGCCATGTGTGCAAGGAAGGAGGGGTGCTGGGGGGGGCTTTCAGGCTTTCTGGGGGGAATTCAGGGTTATTTCATTTTTGCGGGGGTTCTCTACACATATGCCCCATGAATGTAAAGGGCCAAGTGTACCAATTAAGGCGACTGACCTTCTGCTTATTAATGCCCTGTATGCTCCTTTTCAAGTGCAAACATTTATCTTAGTATTAAGATCAGATAGAATGCCTTCTCTGCTCATGCAGAGGAAAGATCTTCTAGCCAGTTTAGGTGTTATACCTACTCGAGTGTTTTTACAGACATTCAAGAAACCTCTTTTGCCTCTTTGGTCCTTGAATAACTCCCAGGTTTCTGCAGAATATTACTCCAGACCAATTTCTTTGTCTGAAGGTCAAACCATAAAAGTTTCACCTTAGGTTTCTTTTAATAATGAACATCAGTGTACTAAGCAACACTCTGTATCAATAAATTCCTTTGAGGAGAGTTGCCTTCAAGACTCATTCAATATCTCCAGGGTCAGTGAAGAAGAGCAGTTAATAGATTCATATAAATGCTTATCTTTGACTGGAAAAAATCTATTACACACAGACTGGGTATTCTAACAGAAAGACTATTTGCTCTGAGAACAGCAGAGTTGGATCTAGATCCAGAGCCTATGCTTCAGGATGATCTGATTATGTTTGAGACCCCCGCCCAGTAGAAATGTTATCTTTAACCAAGCATGCCAAACAACAGCCAACTGGTTAGAGATGAGGAAACTGGAGCCTCATGAATTAGATGAAGGGAAGGCTAAAAAGAAAGTCATCGTTCTTGCAGAACTGCACCCAATACAGTAATACAGAGGAGATCAATGAAATCTAGGGTTTACACAACAGTGACAATTAATACACTCAAAATCAGGACTTTCCTGTCTGTCTTGGAATTTTTAAAAAACTGATAGCTTACTTTTGATCTTGAAAATTTTGTGTTATTTCATTAGCAAATAACTCTTATCTCTTCTTTGGATTTAATGCTGAATAAGATTTGGTGTTTGCTAGAAAGACAATTATGTTAGACAATATGAAGTTGGAATTTTAAAGTTACTTGCCCAGTTGGATTTCTGCACAGTTCTGTTCTAAGTTTAACATCTATGGGAAAGTTTACATGGACAACTCTTCTTATCTACTATTTTGAGTACACAACCTTGTTGTTTAACGAATAGAGGGAACACTGAACAGCAACTATGATGGCTATGATTGTGGATTGTGACATTGAAACCAAAAAGGATTTAGAAAACTTTGAAGATATACCTAAATACTTTTTGCATTTCCTGGATGAATTTAAACAAGCTAATTTATGCACTGAGAAAAAGTTCAAAGTGCTTTCACAACAGCTGTCACAACTTTCTTGAGAGCTAAAAGATTTGATGAAGATGAGGACTTTGAATCACAACACATAGTTGAAATGATAGGCTGGCGATCTGAGCAAAAGAAGACACAATACAATTGCTACAAGAAATTATTGCTGATTTGGAAATGCTTCAAGGTGAGACAAATATATAGAAAGTGATGGACAGAGCTGATTCTGGAAAGAGGAAAAACACAAGAGATGTCATAACTCTCAAGTAACCTATGAGTTGGATGTCCACAATTATGGTGATTTGACATCATTTTGGAGAATTTATGACAAAGTGGCCTGTAAACCTACAAGAAGTTTTCTCTGGAAAAAAAAGAGAATGGCAACTCAGTGATAGACTTATTGTAGGTTAGACTTCCCAGGAAAAATATTCTCTTCATCTGGATTAGATTTGAAGAATTGATGTTTATGTACAAAGATGAGAGGCACAGATTATGCATGACTGCCCTGATAAATAGGCTTTTAAAGTTATTTGTACAGGATGCTGTTTCAGGGGAAAAGGAAAACAGAGAGAAGTAGGGGAATATAAGTGTTTGTTATGAAAATGGCTTAGGATTTATTGCTTATGTAAATTGTTAATGCTTACATATCATTCTGCCTTTTCTGGGAGGGGAAGAAACACAGAAAGAAACAAAAAGAGGAAGAAAGTGTTTGACGATGAAAATTATTTATGATCTATGCTTTATGAAAATGATTCATGATTATGGTTATTAGAAGCAAAAGTTATGTAGGGATTGAGGATGTAGGGATTTGATGAGGAAAGATTTGCTATTTCTCATTGTTAATTTCAGATTTGTTATTTCTTACTATTGCAAGAAGAGTAGTCAGAAAATAGTTTTACTCTGTTGCTTTTATTAAAAGAATAAATACTTACATTAGGAGAAAATTATAATTTTAAGAATCACTAATGTTTAATATAGAATAGAATAAGAACTAGTTACTAATTATTAATTATTACATTTATGATTTTTAATAATTAGAATTATTATTAATGTATTTCAATTTATTCATTATTATCACATGTAAGTTTAGATTTATCATGGAGATAATCAATAGGCAAGAAGTATATAGTTTAAATTTAGTTTATGAGTAAATTATTAGTTGTTACCATCAGATTACTGTTCATTGTTTGCTGCAGGGGCAAGAACCATGTTTTTTAGTTATATGTAGTTTAGTGCTTTTCTGTAGTTTAATTTGATATTTGTAAGGTTTTTTGTTAGCTTACCATGTAAGTTATTTTGTGGGTTTTTTAATTGTTTTAATGTATGTAGTGTCATTCTGTGTATTGTTATTTTGCTGTTTTTCTTTGTTATTTCTTTTTATCATACAATAAAAAAATAAAAAATAAAAAAATCCAAAAAAGAGAGAAATCTTTGTTTGTTCAAAAAGTGCCATTCTGTCCAGTTGTTTCTTTAATTCTTCATATGTTCTTGTCTCCGTTTCAGCAGTTATCTTTTCCAGCATCTGCTGGATTTTTTTTTACTTCATCTGTTACTTGTTCTTTCAATTCATCCATCTTATTCTCAGAAGATACCTTAAATTGCCTAAATTCTGCCACAAATCTGGCAATATAATTAGGCACTTTACCTTCCTCAGCTGAATCTTTTATGATTTGCATCTTCTGTTTAGATGATGAAGCCATACCTATTTTCTAGAAAATGTAATCAATGCAGCCAATTTCTCTTTTCTTTCAGTGTTAATATTTGATAGCCATCTACTTCATTCACTGTGGTTTTCTCCTCTTTAACTCTGCTGAAGTAGTTTCTGTTCCAAAACATAGGTAAGGATAGAATAATTTCCAAGAACTTTCCCAAATGCATGGAAATTGGCACAGTGCCAGTCATTACACAGACTAACAGGGTGCATTTAAGATTCAGTCTCTATGAATTCCAAATATAATAGTCCTACAAATATACAACAGTAAAGTCCTTTTCAAACATGTATATAATCAATATGGGTAAAATGGTAATCCAGTTAGGAAAGTTGTCAGTTTTAAAAATAGCTCTTAGCTAGGTAGACTGGTGCAGTTCCAAATTTAATACCACAGGTACAGAACAACAACAACAACAACAAAATCTTTTTCTGGTAATTAGTTATAATCCTACTGATTTTGTCCTTTGCAAATCCAATAGAAGAAAAATAAGAGGGTTGAGATAATTAGTTTGTCTTTCCAACAGCCATTCATCTCATGAGAAGGCATGTCAACAATAGGGAAGCAGTCCTAACTGGTGCAAAGAAGGGCTTCTTTTTTATTTAAACAAAGCTATTAGAGTCTAGTTTTTTTCTTACCAAGAGGTCCAGTCAAAGGTTAATATAATGCCTGGGAGGGCAGAACATTCATCCCTGGCTCACTAGATCATGCCCACCATTAATCCCAGCCAGAAGAGGAACCCAGGGCTTAAATATTCTAAAAGCTCCAGATCTTGTCTGTTCTTGGGAGCTTAGCAGAGTCTGCCCTGGTTAGTCCCCAGATAGGAGATGACCAACAAATAGCACGTGTTGTAGACTATATTTCAGAGGAAGGAACTGGCAAAACCACCTCTGAGTATTCCTGGAGTAAGAAAACCCTGGGAAATTCATGGGGTCTCCATAAGTAGACAGTAATTTGAAGGTGCGCACACATGCACACACACGCACATGCACACATGCACGCACACGCACGCACGCACACACACACACATACACACACACAGAGGAATTGAGGTACTCAACCTGCGAGCTGCACTGATTTCTCTTTACCTGGTAGGCCTTAATGATGCCATTGTGCATGTCTTGTGGAGGAGGTTCCCAGTGAATGATCACTGTCTCATTCCCATCTTGGAATGTTGTTATGCTGATGCTTTGGGGAGCACCACTAGGCACTGAAAAGAAAGGATGTGTTTATTTAAGAATTTCCAGAGAAAGGAAGGCACTAGTTGCCTGCACAATTGCTGGAGGTACAGAATGCCCCCAGTCAGTCAGTCAGTCGATCAATCAATTTATATCCCACCTTTCCTCCAAGAATGTGACTCAAGGCAACTTACAGGATTGAAAAAAACAAAAAGTTAATATTAAAATAATATTAATTTATTTATAACAGTAAAACTATATAAAACATTAATTTAAAAGCATAAATTAAAAACACTACTGTACCACACTAGAAAACCCTTTATATAGACTCATCATTTCTCAAATGCTTGCTATAATAGAAAGATCTTCACCTGATGATGGAAGGACAGCAAGAACAGAATCTGCTAAGCCTCTCTAGGAAGGGAATTCCAGAGTCTAAGGCCCTTATCATATTACACTGATATAGCACTATATTCTACTTTAACTGGCAACATCCTATGGAATTCTGGGGCCTGTAGTTTAGAGAGGCCCAAGAGCCCTCTGGCTGAGAATTCTACATGTCACTCTCTAAACTGCAAATTCCTGGATTCCATAGGATCCTGACAAGGCAGTTAAAGCGAAATAATAATGCTATAATAGTACAGTGTGATAACTTGGCAAGAGCAGCCGCGGAGAAGGTCCTCTCCCACATTCCCACCAAATATACTAGTAAATCTGATGGGACCAAGAAAAGCACCTTTCCCTAAGATCACAGAGTTCAGGCAGGTTCATATGGGAAGATAGGATGATCTGGACTCAAGTTGCATAGGACTTCATAAGTCACAACCAGTGCTTTGAATTATTGAGGGGAGGGATGAGAGCAGACCAAAAGATCATGTGAATCTCCTATCATACCCAGCTAGCATGGGAGCGATAGTCCAACACATATTGACGATGCCCAGCTGAAGAAGGCAATGTTGAAGCTTTAGCTAACAATAGTGAATTTTGTTTTGGAAACTGGAACAAAGAGGCTGGAGCAAAAGGTACCCCAAGAGATCTATCAATTTCTTTCTGTTTTGTTTTGTTTCGTTTTTATCCCATTTGTCCACTAAAAAAAGCTCATGGAAACTAACATCATTGAAACCAAATAAACATAAAACTTTTTAAATCATCACTAAAATAAAGACATGAATATCATCACAAAAAACAACAAAAGCATTAAAATCAATTAACATTGTTTAAAATATTACAAGACACAAAGGAGAGA
This sequence comes from Ctenosaura bakeri, assembly GCA_948474755.1. Classification (NCBI taxonomy): domain Eukaryota; kingdom Metazoa; phylum Chordata; class Lepidosauria; order Squamata; family Iguanidae; genus Ctenosaura; species Ctenosaura bakeri. The sequence goes on from CAOLHI010001978.1 coordinate 162,148, forward strand.
GGAGGATTTAAGAGAAAGTTTTTATAAAATGTTATATCGATGGTACATGACGCCTGTAAAACTGAAAAAAAATAACAAGAAATGGGAATGGAAAATGTTGGAAATGTGATGAGAAAGAGGGATCTTTTTTTCATATGTGGTGGACCTGTAAAATAGCAAAAAAGTTTTGGAAGGAAATACATGATGAAATTCAAAGAATGTATGGTTTAAACTTTGAAATGAAGTCAGAACTTTATTTGTTGAATATGTTAGGGCAACAAAGAGAAATAAGATCTCATCAAAAGACATTGTTATATATAATAACTGCAGCAAGATTGACTTATGCTCAACATTGGAAAGAAGGAAAATATATTGATATAAGAGAATGGAAATTCAGAGTCCTAGATATGGTAGCGTCAGAAAAGTTAACTTTTTCACTTAAAAATAAGCCAGTCCAGGGTTTTGAAAGAGAATGGCGAGAGATATTGAATTGGATAAAAGAATGAAATAGGCGGAAGGAAAGAAAGGCTGTGAGAAAGGAGGAAGACAAAATGAGGTGGTAAAAGATAAAATGTAAATAGTTACATATAAGCTAAAAGTAATAGTATAAGATTGTTATTAAATAGAGATAACGTATGGAACGGAATGTTTATATGGAATGGAATGTTAAACTCAGATTCAACTGGGAAAATTGATGTTTGGAAGCGGGGAGGATTTTTTTATTGTTTTTTCATTAAAACTTTTAATAAAAATTTTAAAAAATCAATTAACATTGATCAATCAATGCATTAGTAACCTTGTTGGATACTTCTTGCATTTGATTTGCAGTATGAGGCTGGGAAAAGGCATGAAGGCTGAGAATGGATTGAGGGAGTTAATTTTCTTTGTTGCCAACCTGCATGCACATTTCTCACAACTAATGTGGCAGAGAGATACGGGTCATGTTTGTGCTGTTTCATTTGTTTTGTTTGCTTCTTCAGTATACAACCCTTAGGAGTCCATCATCCAGAGGCCAAGCCTTGTGAGGTTGCACCCCAGCCCAAAGGCTTCCCATATATCCAGTGATGGGGACTAGCTTTGACTGCTCACTGAAGGAGAATTTGTTTGAGGGCCCAATTCCACTGCTGGCTGCGAGGAGATGCTGGGAAAGGCTGGGATGTTTTTCTATATAATTTACTACCAACAAAACTTTCGCTATAAGGGTACATCTGGCCCTCCACATTTGCGGGTTTGACTTTCACAGATTTGCTCATTTGTGAGGTTCTTCAATCCCTGCTACCCCACCTGAAGTGCTTCCTTTCTAGGGGAACCATTCCCCTTGATGGCTCTGATCTGGCTTCGCAGACCTTTAAAAACTCATCTCTGGTCCTACTCCTCCTCTGTCAGCTGCTACCTGGCCAGCTAAGGACATGTTGCAGATCAGTTTCCCAGCATGACAAACCTTCTCCTGATACTGCCCACACCAAGGAAAGAGAGAGGTGTGAGAGAGGAATTATAGGGCCACCATGCTTATCCACTCCCTTTCCCTCTCCTTTCCCTGACCTGGGCCATTTCCGCACTACACTCTTATAGCACGATTATTCCACTTTCAACATCCTATGGAATCCTGGGTTTGCAGCTGGCCCCTCCCGAAACTGCAAACCACAGGATTCCATAGGATGTTGAAAGTGGACTAATCGCGCTATAAGAGTGTAGTGCAGAAATGGCCTGGTTGGGACCCAGGGTGCCCATTCTTTTGTTCCACCCTTTTGTGTGAAGGGTGTTGTAAATATTGTTATTGTTGTTCCCCCAGCATGCTTTGGCCCCCTTCCCACAGACACACATTTTGATATTTCTACTTTTGCGAGGGTCCTGCATCCCTAACCCTAGTGAATGTGGAGAGCCAATTGTAATGTGTCAGTGTCTGGAACTGAAGGAATCCTTGGAGAGGCTAGAAACTACACCCAGTTCTGAAACAAGACAGGGGATTTTAAAGAAAATTGAATTAAAATGACACTATCCCATGACATAAATAAGCAGAATTCAGTGCTCTCCTTTGGTAACCACAAAGCATGGTTTTGTTTTAGATTCATTATGCTACTTCGTGGTATCTTTAAATGTGACCTAGGCAATACCTTCAAAGGCATTTACATCAGTGCATGAAGGTTAATCTTGTGTGTCTAATTGACCTACCTTCCATGAATTTGTCACAGTCTCCTTTAAAGTCTCCTAACACACTGGCTATTGTGTATCTTGGAGAAGCAAAGTCTGCAAGATGAATTACTTGTTCACGAGCATTTCTATCAGCCATGATAAGAGAAAATACAAATGATAGCAGCTGTGGTGTTCAAGGAAAGAAAGATGTGCTTCAGGCCATTTCTGCACTACACTGTTATAGCGCTGTTATTCCTCTTTCAACATCCTATGGAATGCTAGGGTTTGCAGTTTAGGGAGAGGCATTTAAAATTCTCAGCTAGAGCTGTTTGGCCCCCAGTAAGCTACAAACCCCAGAATTCCACAAGATATTGAAAGCGGAATATCACTATAACAGTGTAGTGCTGAAATGGCCTCAGAGACACTTCAGTCCTTTTTGGCCTGAGTATGGACAGAAGATGATTCAGCCTCTTAAGAAGCCAGAGATTAAGCTCTCTATTTGCAGCATGAATTATGGGCTTTTTGACTTTCATCTCAATGGCAGTTTCAGCCTGCTGCTGTCTCGTTTTAGTCTTGCAAGGAACAACAACAGACATGAATTCTATAGAGATTCTATAGACTGAGATCTTTCTGTTTATTGAACAAATGTGGCCCACAAGCATCCCCATCTGACCTGTAAGCAGTTTCTGTTATTTTTTTTATCAGTGTCTGCTGATAACTCATAAGAGCCTATTTAAATCCCTGGAAAGTATCTTACGGAACTGAGCTCTTTGCTCAGCTTGCTTGCCAGGAACCCATTGCATGGAGTTGAACTCTGTGTTGCAGCTTAGGAAGGTGCTGGAATTATAAACCAATCTTTGGCCAAAATGGTCCTCATCCTAGCTATAGGACCTTCACAGAACTATGAGGCAGGATACAGCTCAATGGGAGAACACATCCTTTGTATGCCGAAGACCCATGCCTTGGGTACCAAATATGAGAGAGATTTCCACCCAAAACTTCAGAAAACCAGAACAGACAACATATGGTTACATATACTTGATCATCTCATTCAGTTTAAGGAACTACCACAGATTCACATGTGTCTTGTTGCCTAAGGAAAGTAGTCAACTGACCATCAAGTCTCTCTCACTAGGATAGTGAGTCTGTTAAAGTTAAACAGAGGAGGTGTTGGAGTTTACATACCTTCTTCTGGGATGGAGACACGTCCCATATTGCTGTCCAAGCCATGGTCCCCCCTTGAATATGGTTGCACCTTGAATTCATAAGTGTACCCTCTCTCAAGCCCTGTGACAGTAGTATGGTGGTCTCCTGGGACATTCCACTCAGTCCAATGTGTGCTCACCGGCAGCAGAGCGCGGTAGAATACCATATAACCATCTACATGTGTGGCCTGGCTGGGAGGGATGAGCTTCAAGGCAATAGAGAGGAAAGTTCAGTTCAGAGAGAATAGAAATTACTATCCATTGGCAGGTCTGTCAGTCAGTATCTTATTTCATTCAGCTTTTCCCCAATGGATTGTGAATAATGATTTTTCAGCCAGCACAAACAGTATTTGTATTTTTGTATTGTACGGAAAAAAATGTATTTTTGTGTGCACTTCTCCAAATGGGTACTATTGGGTACATATGGGTACTACTGGGTACACAAATGGGTACATATTTTTTTATAAGTCAGTTCTCCAGTAAAGCATTTTTGTGAACATTTTTCAAAATATGCATTTTTGTACATATAGTTTCAAAGGTTTTATTTTCAGATGGGTGCATTTTTGTAAAATGCAAAGAAGCAAACAGAGCCAGTAAATAAATAAACAAGGAAATGGATGGATGGATGGATGGATGGATGGATGGATGGATGGATAGATAGATACAGATAAACACACATTTGAAAGCTATAAATAATAATTCTGACAAACAGTCAATAGTCCATATATGAAAAAAGAGTCCAAACAATTTAGTAGCAATAGGTGTGAAGATCTGCTAGAGTTTGAGCAATGCTTGCTAAGAGTTAAGGGCATTTAAAATTAACCTTGCAGGTTTAAAACCTGATTCTTGTGTTTGCGAAAGTCTTTAAAAATCAGTAGTACCCATGATGATGAATAATGCGATTTTAAAAAAAAAAGTTAAAAATTAAATAATTGCAGACAATTTGGTGTTGGAATCAAACCAGAAAAAAAAATTAGACTCTAACTCCCAGAATCCCCTATTGAATGCAAATCACTAGGGTATTCTGGGAGGTTTACTATGGAAAGCAACTTTCCTGTGATGTGATTAGGAATAGTTGTATGACAGTTTTTGCCTCCTAGATCCACTTTAACTCTGAAGTGGAAAGCCCATTGGGTTTAGAAATCTCTCCTTTCTAACAGAACTTGCAAAGTGGATGAAAGCCCCTTGTTCATTCTACCTGAGATGCTGTTGGATACCTATGACCATGTAGGTTGCACAGGTCACAAAACAGCAAGACATTCGCAGGAGAAATAAAAAGGCCACCAGTGCAGAAGCCAAATCAGATTTATCACTGTTAAGAAAAGAAGGTTTCTAATTCCAAGTAGTCTATTTCTCCAATGTTGGCCTTCCAGAAAGGTCTACCCAGGATTATCAGAATGCTTTTAGCTCCAAAGAATGCCCTCTTTCCCAAAGGCTCCTTCAAACCAGTGGCTTCTTTTCCCCAAGATGACTACAACAAATCTTCCCCTTTGTGACCACTGTGTAACAGATATAAAAAGTTCACTATGCTTATGTAACAGACTCATAGTAGGAGACTGTACCAACAGCCCCTATGGGGGCATCCAGGCAAAAAAATTCATTTGTAACTTTTTCTTTTCTTTTTAATGCAACTAATAGTTCTTGTTACATTTAACTCACCTTCCAATGCAGGTGAGCTGCTGGAGCATAAGGGACAGCAGTGACATTAATAAGGTAAACTCTGGCATCCATCAGCTCCTTCAGGGCATCTTTTGGCCTGGCCTGTTCCCTCTGGCCAGTGTCCAGTGGATCTAAAGACAAAGAAATAAATTAAAATGTACCTTCATTGTACGTGTGCCCCAACATTTCATTACTGCCCACTCCTCAAAATGAAGAGACCACGTGCAGGACTTGGGATGAATTATGAGCAATTGACCTTGACCTTGACCTTGACCTCATGAGGGCTGCACAATAGCAAAATACCTGGTCCCGAGGGCAAGCCCCTGATCTTGGGTTGCTACCTCAGCAACCCTGTTTGGAAGGCGTGCCCCACAAAAAGCCCACCACCTGCCACAGAGCCCAGAAGTGAGGGCATAAAATGTGTGGGCCCGCCCCAAGGATGCCCTCCTTCTTCACCCATCACTCCCTGACTGATGATCGGGACAGTGAGCTTCTGAGGCGTATCCTACACCACCTTGTGCAAAGGTATCCAACAACAAAGAAGAGGCCAGCAGGGGAGGCGGAGTCACAGTTTAAAGGTCCCGCCTGGCCCAGCCCCCTCTCCAACAGCCAGTGTAACAATGGTGACGTGGTCCCTCCACGGTGGGGGACAGCAAAGTTGCCTCTCCATCCAAGCCACTTGGCAAGCAGGCAGGGGGGAAAATGGATAGATGAAATCAAGATACGTGTGGCCAAGCAACTTCAGATTGTGGTTAAGATGGCAAAAGTTATTAATGAGGAAGAAGCTGCAGCAATCTGCTTTTGCCTGTGTGTAGAGGAAAGGACAAGATTCCTGCCTCTCCTCAACTCTCCTCTCCCCCCTGCAGAATTACTTTTACACTGAAGTATGTATGTATGTATGTATGTATTTAATATGCCACCTTTTCTCCTAGAGTGCAACCCAAGAGAATAAAGGGGGAAAGTGGGAGGAGGAGAAAAAAACCAAGACATGTTAAGAGCATCTGAAAAAGTGGGATGACAGAGTATTAATCAGACCTGTCTCTGCCAATTTGGTACAGCTAGAGGGTATGTAATCAAAGAATCCTGAAAACAATCCTTTAATTACCATGCCTTCTCTTGTGTTTTCAGTTTCGTAGCTTTCAGTTCCTAACACCCTAGAAAGAAGGTAAGTCACTATCAGCATTTGGGAACACGGTGGTAGTCTTTTAATGTCCTGCTGAAATTACTGCAGCTAAAATTACTGCTGCTCTGCCTTCTCCTGGTTTCTATATGGAGGCACCAGTATGCAACAACACCAGTTCTAGGTTTGTCCACAAGGTTTTCAATGGATCCCCTTCCCTGAGTGTATCAACTATTTTGTCACCAACTATTTTGTCACCCACTATTGCCTCTACTTATTTGTTTGCTTTTCCTTCTGTATCTAATTTACACCAAGAAAGAGAGGATACAGGATACAGATGTTCTATCTCTTCTCCTTGTTTGCTCACTCAAGCAAGACAGGTGAAGAGCTAGTAACCAAGGGCCCTTTCACATGAGACAGCTATGATTCCACTTTAGACACTATGGACACTATTCCACTTTAGGCACATTTTAGACACATGAGACACTATGATTCCACTTTAATGGCAATAGCTGCATTCTATAGAATCCTGGGGTTTATTTTATTTTATTTATAACCTGCCTTTCTTTCAGCATGGGATTCAAGGTGAGTTTATAGTTTGGTGAGAGCACCAGAGCTCCCTGGTTGAGAATTCTAGATACATCTCTCCAAAACTGCAAATCCCAAGATTCCAAAGGATAGAAATAGGGCTGTTAAAGCAGAAACATAATACTATACAGTTGGCCCTCCACTTTTGCAGGGGTTAGGGGTTCCTGTGAAAGAGGAAAAATGCAATTTAAAAAAAATCCAAATGTTATTTTTTTACCTGAGAAAACTTCTCTAGGAAACCCTAGGTCCTTCGGCCAATTCTGTGGTGAACTTCTGGTGGAACTGGGGCACAGAGTCATGCTAGAGAACCTAGCAATACCTTAAGAAATGTTCTCTCTAGTAATCTCCAAGTCCTCCAGCACAACTCCATGGTCATCTTCTGGTGGAAGTGGACTATAGAATTGAGCTGGAGGACCTAGAGATTCCTAGAGAGAATATATTTTTTCTGTGTCTGGGGCAAATACAGTAAGAATTTTTCAAATAAATAAATAATATTAATAAAGTAACATAACTTGCAATTAATCAAATCTGTGAATGCTGAACCTGCAAAAGAAGAGGGCTGACTGTAATTGTCTAGTGTGAAAGGACATTAGAAGCAGGAACAGCAGCTTTGTTCCAATGATTTACAGTGGGGGCCTCTGTGGGACACAGATTTTGATAGATGCCAAATCTTGATGCCAGCCTTGTTGCCACCCTTGTATATGGTGAACATATCTCTAGTCACTCTGGCTAGTCCTGTAGATAAACCTACTTACCCTCTACTGTCAAAGTTGCCTTGGCAGAGGTAGTTCCTGCATTGTTACGAGCACTGCAGATGTATTTGCCTGCATCATCTATTGTCAGATCATGAATCCGAAGGCTGCTTTCTTGGCTTACTTCATACCTGTAGGTAAAGGTACAAAATGCACAGTTGCCACCTGTCCATCCGTTACTCAGTGATGCAGTTAGTAGGCAATGAAAATGTGTATCTTTACACTTGTCTGCTTAAAATAGCAAGCACAGATTGTATGCGAGACCAAACTCTCTGGGGTAAATATACTAATAAAATATTTTCTCGAGCCCAACAGATGTTTTATTAGAGTGACTAAGATTCCCATAATCTCTGGCCATTGACCACTGTCCTCCTGTTTTCCTTCACTCCCCAAATTATTAGTATTCGGGGGCGGGGGTGGGAGAGAGAGAGAGGCATTGAAAATAGAAGCGTTTTAGTACCTGGAACTTTTCTATTTCCTGGGTTCCCATTTCCCATGGTTACTTTGCCTGTGCCTTTTCTTTGGATGCTTAAATGGTATTTCTAAATGCTCAACTGAAGCTTTAATTCACTGCTGTGAGGACTGAAACAAAATTTCATTGGAGAGGGGCAGAATTGTCATTTGGGGGCAGTGCTCTCATTTTGCCTGCATGCTCCCCTATCTTAATTAGAGTTGCCAGATATCAGGGCCTGGCTATGGGTCTTCATTTCCATGGTTCATTTCCAGGAAGGAAGTGAGAGTACAAATTCTCCAGTTTTGGTACACTTAGCTCTGGGCAAGAGGAAGGGGATGTATGCAAATCTCCAGCTCACCTAGTAGAGCAGCAGCTTGATACAATTTCCAGGGCTTAATTGATTTGTTCCTACAGCTTTGTATTTATAAAGCTTTGTATTTAGGTAGCTTCCTCATTGTGACACCAGGGCTCACCCTGCTTTCTGTTGTGAATCTACCTTCTAACTAGAAGAAAGGAAAGTAGATTTAAAGTTCCCTATCCTATCTCCTTAAATAACTGAGAAAGAATAATCTCTTCATTTCACTTGGACCTGGGAACAGCACTTTAGCTAAGATTTCTCTCTTAGTTTCCAAACAGGAAAATATGTTCTCCCTCCCCCCCGTGTGTGTGTGTGTGTTTTTGAATGTTAATCTGTGAGCAACTGTGACTGATATTTAATGCATAACACTTAGGAAGGGCTGACTCTAAGTCTCAGGTTTGGGTCCAGAAACTTCAGTGCTTGGGATGATCCTGAACTGATTTCTTCTTGTTGTTGTTATGTACTTTCAAGTCATTTCCAACTTATGGAGACCCTAAGTAAATCTATCATGGAGTTTTTGGGGGCTGAGAGTGTGTGATGTGCCCAAAGTCACCCAGTGGGCTTCCATGGCCAAGTGGAGAATCAAATCCTGATCTCTAGGGCCATAGTCCAATGCTCAAACCACTGCACCATGCTGGCTCACTTTTTTGTTGTTGTTGCTGTTGTTGTTGTTGTGTGCCTTCAAGTCATTTCAGACTTATGGTGACCCTAAGGCAAACTTACCATGGTGTTTTCTGGGGCTGAGAGGGTATGACATGCCAAAGGTCAGCCAGTAGATTTCAATGGCCAAGCAGAGAACTGAACCCTGGTCTCCAGAGTTGTAGTCCAATGCTCAAACGTCTACACCACTCCCTAGTCTTAATCCCTACTGATTACAAAGCCTAAGAAAATAAATCAAGCCCTCCAATTTGGGAGGAAGGAGATAGACTTTACAGAAAATAAACACAGTAATTCTGTTTTCACAGAGCATGTGAACAGAGAGAGAGGGATGGAAACCAGTCCTCAGAATACAACAAATTATACTCACCTTCCTACAGGTAGCTCTCCATTTTCTTTGTGCCACTGCACCACTGGTGTTGGGTCTCCATGGATTCCACACATGAACTGCACAGTGCTGCCAAGTTTGGCTTGAACATCATTAGGACGCCGACTGAATGTTGGCTTCTCTAAGATGGGAGATCAGAACAATTTCATCAAATCTAATAGTTTCTCAGCTTGATGGAAGTTCTCAACAACATGGCAGTTAGACGGAGTCCTGTTACATGGAGCCTAACCAGCAGAAGTCAAGACTATTTGCCCCTGCAATAATTCACATTTATTTTGATTCATGCTGCCATCTGAATGATGTCATCTACCTTCTGTTTATGGATCCACTAAAACAACTTTGTTGTTATTATATTCCATGAAATCAGCTCAGACTTCTGGCAACCCTGTGAATGAGAGCCTCCAAGATCTCTGGCCGGCAACTGCCCTGCTCAGGTCTTGCAAACTGAGGATCATAGCATTTTGAAGGAATCAATCCACCTGTAGCATGCGGTCCCTCTTTTCCTATTGCCTTCCGGTCTACCAAGCATTATCATCTTTTTCCAATGAGTCATACCATCTCCCGGTATGTCCAAAGCACAACAGCCCTAGTTTAGTCATCTTGATAGAGGGGAGAGAAGAACCATGTACTTTACCTTGAGCATGGTGGAGGAAAGGTGGGTTACATATGTAACTACTATATAAATCCCTTTGATAAACACTCCAGCCCTTTGTATAGTTAGGGAAAGCCTATGGCAACCATGCCCTCCAACGTTTCATTAATGAAAACTGGGACATGTGTGGCCAAGGAACACCAAAGTGTGGTCAAGATCACAAAACTTATTGAAGGTGAATAGAGAGTTTAGGACAGGTTGCAGCAGCTTGCTTTTGCCTGAGCCTACTGGAAAGGGCAAGATCTGCCCCCCTCTTCTTGTCTCTTTCCACTGAATTACTTTTGCCCTTTGAATTCAGTTTGCAGCAACTGAGGTAAGCTGAGGACAAAGGGGGAAATAAGGAGGAGAGAGAAACTAGAATATTTTTTAAAGCAACTGGAAAAGTTAGTCAACAGAGAATTAATTGGAAGTATCCCTGACATATCAGGACAGCTGGAAAGCATGGACAACAAATCTTGCCAGTCCATCCTAGGTATTTATCATAGTTTGGAAAAGGTACTCTTTTAGAATGCAGCTGCCAGAATAGACTTGCTGACTCTTGGGAACTCTAGGAGTTGTAGTCCCTTCCAGGCTCCTGCATTTGTTGATGGTTCAAAGACCCCAATCAGTTGCAAGCACAGAAGGAAAAGATGTGGTATTCAGTCACTGTTGAACTTCTCACCCCAGACAGAGACTGTGGCTTCTCTGCTGGTTCTCTCCCCTACTTGATTGATGGCCATACAAATGTATGTTCCCGAATCACTCTTCAGAGCATGGGATACCAGAAGTCTTCCATTGGTGACCTGTAGAAATGGGGAAAAAAAGAAAATCATGGAACTCCAGAGGGGCTACTTTTGTTCCTGGAAGCATGAGCCATCAGGAAAGTTGAGGAGCACATTCTCCTAATTCTCTGGACAAGTGCAGGAAAGACAATTTTTTTAGAAGATGATTTAACTATGTTATTGTATTCTTCAAATGTTCTTCACCTACAAAAGTTTTTTAAAGAACACTCCCTAAAAAATTGTTAAGATTCCTGTTTCCAATAACCAGTGCCGCTGTTTTGTAAAAACAGGACAGCAGGCCTGTTGAACAGAAGAGTAGAAATCATCATACAACAAGATGAGGGAGATATTGGGCATACCCCCCAACGTTTTGCAGATGAAAACAAGGACAAGTGTGGTCAAGCAACATCAGAGTATGGTCAAGATGACAGATGTTATTGATGAGGAAGAACACACAAGTTAGAAGAGGCTGCAGCAGAGTGCTTTTGCCTGAGTATACTGCAAAGGACAATTGTTCTGTCTCCTCCTCCTTTCAGTTTCCATTGAGTGGAGTGCAAACTACATCTGCACTTTGAACTCCTCAGTTTGCAGCAGCTCAAGCAAGCTTAGGACAAAGAGGGAAAGGGGAGGAGGAGAGAAAAACTGGCACATATTAAAAGCACCTGAAAAAGTGGAACAACAGAGAGTTAATGGGGACTGTCCCTGCCAAATCAGGAAATGGTGAATATGCTTGGAGCAGTCTATTTCTTACCCTAAACTACCTTGTAGGTTAGGTGTGGTGATAAAAATGGGGGAAGGATGATTTATGCTATGCTGGACTATCTAGGTTTGATGTTAATGAAAGAACTAGATGCTGAGTCCCTTATCTTCAGCATGTTGTTCTTCCATACTATTGGTTTTTGCCCACCCTACAGCCTTGTGCAGATTATGAAGTTAATGCCTAGCTTGCACATTGCATAGTCTAAAACATGGTGGGTCAAATTCAGACTTAGAGCAGGCCCTTTGATATCAGTGAGACTCAGGTCTAGTCTGATTTGCCTCATTGATTTCAATGGGTCTGCTCTAATCACAATTTAATCTGGATCCAAACTAATATATGTATTCATTTATTCATTTATTTATATATTTTACCCATTATCTAAACATCTCAGGGTGGTATACAATAAAGTCAACCTAAATTCAAAACAGTGTAATTTTTTAAAAAAAATAAAGGATAAAACATATGGCAGAATTTAAGAAGTGTAAAAGACAAATTAAAACTGGTTGACAAAAGTTAAAATAATTTAAAACCATGCACATGTGAGGGTTTGTGTAAAATCAATTAAGCCCCCAAACACTTCAGTGCACAGGTAAATTCTCACTTGGTGCTGGCATGATGGCAATGCTGGCACCAATCAGGCCTCCAAGGGTGCCACAGTGGAGTAGGCCCCCTCCTGCATCCTCCCCCATTTAAAGGCTAGATGTGAGTATTGTTATTCATTATTACCTCATAATGACCACTTTCCATATTTATTGGCACTCCATTCTTTTTCCATAAGATGACTGGCTCAGGATGTCCCCGAGGAGGTATGCACTCTAGCATGAAACGTTCTCCAGTTGTTGTGGTCAGGTCGCTGGGATGAAGCCGAAACTCTTCCTGCAGAGCTATGAGGTAAAGCAAATACTCTAAGGCCCTTTTTGCAGCGCCGGCGCTCGCACGATGGAGGAGGGCGGCTCGCGCAAGAAGCCTTCTCGGGGAGGCTGCCGCTTCCCCCTCCTTCCTTCCGCAGGCGAAGGAACGAGCGGGGAAGCAGCAGCCTCCCGGAGGCAGCGGCGGCTCGCGCGTTCGTCCATCTCCCCCCGCGCACGTGAGAAAGGAGCCTGTCCCGTCCATTCCCCCCACCCGCCCACACGAAGCAGGACGTGTCGCGTCCGTCGCGCTAGCGCCCCGCCCTGTCCCTTCCTTCCGCAGGGGCGGAGGGAAGGAAGCGCGACCCGGACGGCTCCCCAATGCTCCGCACAAGAGGTAAGTGCGCGCGGGCGCCGGGAGCGTTGCGCAAGCGCGGGTGATTTTCGCTTCAAAGCGAAAATCAAAAAACCTGTGCTCGCGCCGCTTCAGCCCCGTGAGCCCGGCGGAAGTGGGAGTGCATCGTGCGGAGCAACGCTCCCACTCCCGCAAGGCTCATGGGGCTGTCGCGCGAGAAAAGGCCCGTGCGAAAAGGGCCTAAAACAGAATCTCTGATGGCAGGACCTTCACCTATCCATATTTCTAGAATGTCAGCAAAGGCTGGCAGCATGTTGAGCTCAGCAGCAAAATATCCTTGATATATTATCATACTGGTTTCTGAATATTGTCACTTTTTAATGTCACAATTATGTATGTATATTCTTATATCTCAATAATGATCAGTAGTGGCCACAGGTCAGTGACAAAGCATATGCTTTGCATCCAAAAGATCTCTAATTCAGCCCTTGAGATCTTCAAGTAAGACCAAGAGAGACTCCTGTCTGAAATCATTGAGAACTTCAATCAGTAGGTGTAGAATAAACAAGCATACCTCCCCACAATTCATAACAAAAACCAGGACACACTAAACAATATCCAAGAGTGGTCAAGATGGCAAAAGACACAAGAAGATTGGATGTGGAAGCTTTTTGAGTTGATTGAGATGGATAAACTAACTGTGTCCTTGAAAGATAGATTGACAACTAACTTTTAAAAGGATTGGGATAGAGTCATGATATTCTTCACTAAGTACTGGAGATGTTTTTGGAAATTTAAGGTGTGATTATAGATAATGATTATTTTAACAGAAGTATTTTTATATTAGTTTATTAACACAGACTAATTATATAATATTAACTGTATTAGTTCTACTATAGTTTTACTTACTATATCATTACACGATTATATTTGCTAGTAATTTAGAGGAAGTTTATCAATTTTTAAGCTTATAACCATCAACTGAGATGTTGGAAGTCAAACCAATCTTAATTCCTGTAATGTTCTGTAGTTTTAGTTTTTTAGTGTTTAGTGGAGTTAGTTTAGTTTAATCTTACTTATGTGTAGTTTTGAATGTGTTGTTTTCTTTTTTCTCTTTGTGTGTAGTTTTGTATATCTTTGTTGTTTTGTATATCTGAATTTCTATGTGTTTCATCAAAATATTATTCTAAAAAGATAGCAAAAGTTATAATCAACCCTGACACATTTGCAGGTTTCATTTTCACGTATTAGATTATTTGTGAGTTTCTCTAACTGCCTCCCCCCTCCAGGGAATCTTCCCTCTCAACAGCTCTGCACAGACCTTTAAAAGCCTCCCTGTGGTCCTCTTTCTCCTCCACCAGCCACTGCCTGGCCACCTAAGGATAGGTCAAAGCTCAGGTTCTCAGCACCACAAACCCCCTCCTGATCTGCGCCCCCACACTCAAGGAAGGAGATGGGAGAGGGAGAGGAAGTATAGGGCCACCATGCTGACCCAGCCCTTTCCCTCTCCTTTTCTTGACCTGCTTTGGACACCAGATACCTACTCTCCCTACCATGCCTTGCCCCCCTTCCCACACACACACACACACACACACACACGTGTATGTTGATATTTGTGGCTTTTCCACTTTTGTGAGGGTTCTGTGCCCCTAACCCTGGCAAATGTAGAGGGCCAACTGTATAACTGAAGAACTCACAAGCTAGGAGAGGCCTGCAGCAATTTCCTTTTTCCAGAGTCTGTAAGGAGGGGAAAGATTCCACCCCTCCTCTCCTCACTGCTGGGTTAACTGGGTGCAAACTACTTTTGCCTTTTTAACCCAGTTTGCAATAAGTGAAGTAAGCTGATGACAAAGGGGGAAAATGGGAGGAAGACAGAGAAACTGGGACATTTTTTAAGCATCTGAAAAGTGGGATGACAGAGAGTTAGGACTGTCCTTGCCAAACTGGGACAGTTCGAGGGTATGGACAAGTAGCTCTCAACCTTTTGAACATTAGCTCCTAGATTTTTGGGATTTAAATCCCCAGAATTCACAAACCGTTACCGTTGCTGGCTGGGATTTTGTGGAGTTAGCATGTAAAACATTTGACAGCCGAGATGTTGAAAAACACTGGAATAGACAATACTGGGCCAGATAGATAAACTCATGTAAGGCAATTACCCTGTGACTGAGCTGTTTCTCCTTGATAAGCAGTGGGGCTTCTGGTGATATGCTCACTCTTTATGCCATATTCTTTATTCTCATTGCTGAAGTATAACAAAAAACTGCTTTTTAAAACCAGCACTAAAACTTTTCAATATATCTGTGATGGTTGCACTACCATGACTGTTCTGACTTTCCCCTAAGCTCAGGGTTGTTTCATTATGCTACAGTAAAGGTACACAGGGCTTTGAAGCCACCCCAAGTGCTACTGCATTTGTTCCTACCTTTTTATATGGAAGGCATTGATGAATGTTAATTCAGTAAAGAAAGAAAATAGAAGAAAGCTGTTTCATTGGCTATTGGAAGTATGACTTACATTGGAAGGAGGATATCACATAGGGATGGCAGGAAATTTCAACATAAGTGGTCATTTAAAATTTGGCAACACAGCTTGGGCATCACCTCTAGCCATATGGCCACTGAGGCATTCTGGGAGTTCCAGGCTGAAAAAGGAACTTTTCCAAGCTTTGATTCATGAGCACACGCTCTTTGAACACAGAGGTTTCAGGAGTGCATCAAAAGCTGATAGTTACGGTATTTGTACTTTTCTTGCTGTTGTGGGCCTTCCAGTCATTTCCACGTTTGGCAAATCTATCATGGGGATTTCTTGGCAAGATATGTTCAGAGGGGGTTTGTCATTGCCTTCCTGTAATGCTGAGAGCGTGTGACTTGCCCAAGGTCACCCAGTGGGTTTCCATGGACAAGCAGCGATTAGAACCCTGGTGTCCCAGAGTCCTAATCCAACACTCAGACCACTACATTATGCTGCTGTCTGATTTTTACTTTCATTAATTTGTCCAAATGTGCTCCTCCAAATGGTGTTGGACTACAGCTCCCATTAGCCATAGCCAGCATAGACAATGACAAAGGATGAGGGGAGTTGCAGGTCAGCACTATTCAGAGGGCCACACGTTCCCCATCCTGGCTTGAAAATAACCTACCGCATCCTGGGGCAGTGAAATAACAAGACTGGTTATTTGTGGGAAGCTGCCTCCATTTCATTTCTTCTCCTTTGAACGTAACAACTGCCTTGACAACCTGAACTGGGAATACAATCAGAAGGGAAACCCCATGGAGAGCAAAGAGGATTGGCTCTTCCCTTCCCATTCAGTCCTTTGGTTGTTTCCTGCACTCATCCCACCAGGAGGATGTGAATCTATTTCTGATATAATCAAAACTCCAGGAGATGAGTCAAGTGCTTACATGCAGCAGCTTACAAGATCATATCTTAGGATGTTATTGTTAACATATTTTTAGGCTCTTGTTCCTCCCTCATTTTAATTGTTTCTGAGAGGCAATCCTCCCTATATACATTCCATTTACAGCCCAGAAGAAAAGATCTGATGATTTTGCAGTGATTATACTGTAACAAAGAAACACAGTATAGTTCACCCCCAAGGTAAAAAGGTGGCATTTAACTGACATAGAAAGATCAGCTTTGCCACAGTGATTATCTTTTGCCATAAGGCAAGAGGATCTCAAAATCTGGAAGGAGAACATTAAATTTAATTGCTGCTGACCAGATGTCTACAACTTGCTATGACTTTCTAGAGCTTGGAGATGGGGGATATTGAATGGATATCTTATCCATTACTGTCTTCTAAGCTGGTACACTTGAAATGAGAGTACCGGTAGTTAAGGAATCATAAAAGTACAGACTTGCTCCTTACCCTTTCAGTACATGCCCATGATTTTAATTGGCTTTTTAAAATCAGGGATGAGGAAGTGAGAGGTGCTCCTTAAGTTAATGCAAAACAAAAGAACTGTAATTTTTCTGTATACAGCCCTGTCACTTTTCCTTAGTATATAAAGATTTACTTTGTGTGCATTTTTCTTGAAAACAACATGTTTAACATAGATTGCTACCTCATAGCAGACATCTCAAGCAGTCATCCCAAGGGGTCAGGTTTTAGCCTAGTCCTGACATAGCGACTCCTTCCAGCAGAGTTGGGCAAAATGTGTCCGTGAGTCCATATGTGGCCCCAGGCTGTTTCTCCAGCCCTTGATCTCTCTAAACTCCCCAGATAGTCCTGCATTTGACCCCCACATAAGGGTAAATTACCTTTTTCTTAAAGTCTCTGGGAATGGGAGGCCATCTTTTAAATAGATTGCAACCCCCTTCCCTCTACTGTGAAACTTCATGAAAGCTCATTTTTTTGCTGCAGAAATGGGTTGCTGATCACTTCTGGGGGATGTTTTTTGGACATTTTTGACAGTCCCTGGATGTTCCCAAGGACTGAAAATTGACCCCAGGTGCCACTGGGAATTGCCCAGCACCGCTTTTATCATATAGATTTCTATCCCTTCGTTCTGCCTAATTGGCCAATCAGCTGTTAGACACATTCATGCCTGAAGCAAAAGGCCAAAACATATGTTCCCTTGCTGGCTTTGTTTTTGTGGTCTATAGTAATGCAATATCTCACTGAATGCTAAAATCATCTATTCCATCATATTTCTGATTTCTAAGTATGGCTGTGAAAACTGGATGTTGAAGCACGCTGACAGGAATAGTATCAACTCATTTGAAATGAGTGCTGGAGGAGAGTTCTAAGACACCGTGGACTGCCAAAATTACCACTAAATGGGTTCAAGAGCAAATCAACCCTGAACTCTCAGCAAAAATGAAGATGACTAAACTGAGGCCATTTCCACACTAGAGTGGAAGAGCATTTCACTGTGTTTTATGAATGGTGTTTTTTACTCCAGCTTATCCCGATCCCTATCTGTATGCCCTCCAATTTCTGTTGAAGTAAAGTGGAGAAAATCACTTGTAGCTTCCACATTGTCAATTTCCCTGGAACTCCTATTCGCCTCCCTCCTCTACTCTGCTGCTGCTGATTGAACCCACCTCTGTTGATGTAACACTTCTGCATGTAGGAAAAAAATGCAGCGGCACCATTGTGGTTGGTTCGCATCAGAGTTTTTCCGTTTTTATGTTACACCAATTTCACAACAATGTGAACTGAGCTGAACACATGCGGAACGAACTATGACAGAACAATGTCAAACCAGTTTGATGCGCAGATGTGTTCACAATGCAGCAACGCTAGAGCAATGTATCTCCCTTGTGCAGAAAGAGCCTGAGACTGCCATATGTTGCACATGTCATGAGAAGACAGGACTCATTAGAAACTATATTAATGTGTGATAAGAGAGAAAGTAGTCAGAATAGAGGTGACTGCAGTACAGGTGGATGGACTCAATCAAGGAAGTCACAGCCCTGAGTTTGCATGCCCTGAGCAGTGTGGTTGATAACAGGGTGACCTGGAGGTTTCTCATTCATAGAGTCACCTTGAGTCAAAGTCAATTTGACACCAGGTAGCAACAAAGTAATAGAAGGGGGCTAGAAATGGGGAAATCACTTTGTCAGAACTTTTCCATCCCCAGTGCATGCCTCACAGCACTTCATGGCAAAAAGGCCAAGACAAACAGGCTTCCAAAGAAGGGAACTATTTGCAAGCACATACTTGAAATGCAGTGTGCAGTACACTTAATCTAGCACTAATAGAAACATTTCCCAAAGTCTCCTTAGCTTTTATGCGTATTTATAGCTGCCAAACACCATCATGAGCCTTTATGCTGGCCCAAGGGAACTGAATAGAGCCTGATCATTAACAAAGTGTTCACTGGAGAGTCTCTGGGCCTGCAAATTAAAAAGGATTTTTAATTGTATCAATAATTAGTGCTGTTCAGTCTTACAAGAGCAACATTCTAGACTTAAAGTTGGAGAAGGCAGTGCTGCCTAACGGGTACCTTGTGTGATGCGGTATTTTGCGTCCCAGCATCACCCTGGGGACAGAGTGCATGTGTCAGGAACTGAATTCACACACACAAATATAACAGTGCAAATACACTATTTATTAGGAGCGTGATACATAGTACAGGACTTAAGTGAGCGAACTGGAGGCAATTAGCAAAATCCAAATCATTAAAAGCAAAGAGTTTCTCATCCTTCCCGCAAGAGAACTTGGAGTTCTGGTTTAGCCTGGCAGGCCTTATTGCTACGTTCCTAGCTTTGTTTATCTAACCGTCTCTGGTTCTCATACCTTGTTACAAGCAAGCTGCTAATTAACTCCTACTACATGTCCCCATAACTAAAATATGGAGGGCTACCCGACAGCATGGGATCTAAGCCATGCAAGTAGGAAGAAAACAAAAGTCTTTAAGATGCAGAACAGTAAAAAGGAATACATACTACCTCACACATATACTCTTAATGAGTACCCTCAGTCTACAATTTTATAATTTTCCCTCTTCTTTTTACTATGTGTTCTAAACATTTCATTTATTTTTACCAAGCTTTATACATGACTTTTGCTCTCTGAAATAATTATGAGAACAAAGTAGTTTCCAAAATATAACAATGAGCCACCAGCTGTGATACTGAAATGTAGAATTCCAGTATGTGAAACTGAAAAATGCCACCGTGTGAGGCTGGAAATGTCACATCCCACCGCTGCCACCATGTGAGGCTGGAAAATGACACCATGCGCTGCTGGGACGTATTTTCCAGCCTTTTATGAATTTTAGCTATTAATTCATCTTCGCTGCCACCACCCGCTGAATTATGAATTATCTGGACACTTGGACAGTACAGCGGGACCCTGTCCAACCACATACATCCCTAAGCTTAAGGATCTTCCTTTTCCCCCAGTCTACCTAGCTTGGCGTGGGAAGGAGAGAAACAGGGTCTTTTACAGAAAATATTTATTTAAGGTAGGCAAATAAACAAGGCAAATTACCACACATGGGAAGCCCCTTCCTCCCAGGCATGCTTAGTTACAAGTAGTTACAAAAAGAACAGATATGGAAGCACAGACACATTCTTTAGATCAGCCAGCTCCAAAATAACAGAAAAGTCCCTAACGCGACTAGATAACTATTTCTAATTACTCACAGTTGTTCCTAGGCTTAGATGTTCTAAGAGGAAGAGCCAGGAGGTGAGGCCTACGGCCTGCAACTGGCACAGAACCCCCCTCCAGGAGGTTCCTTGATTGTTATCCCTTTGGCATCTCTCGGCCACATGGCCTTGCAAGAAGTTTTATAACTTCTCCTTGGAAGCATCTGGAAGCATCCTGAAGATGCTCACTTCTTTCCTTTTTGATTGGTCAGTTCTCACCCTATGACCTGTGATGCTGACCCACATGACCTATGATGCTGACCACACACTAAAATGTAATCTAATCCCAACACCTTATTAACCCTTGATTTACCTGAAGAGGGAAGTGTCCCCCTTTTAGCTAAGTCTAGATAATAGGAAGCCCCATTATCACACCAGCATATGATAATTACCTGACCAAAAGCAGCATCAGAAAACTAGAACACTCACACTAATATCATATTGTGGGTTACTATAGCATTCCATTGATATATTTCTGCAGGACTGCAGAGAGAGCTGAGGCAGGGGATAGGACAAAGTATTCCCCCACATCGTTCTGGGGACAACATAGCCTGTTATAGCCCACATAAGAAGGCTTATGTAAGAAAGTTTCAGAGACCTCTTCATGCAAGCCAGTAAAATGTAAAAACAGTTGTACAATTGGTAAATCACACAACCACAAAGCTCCAGCAGGATTCCAGCAAAGAACTAAAGCTAACAATCAATAAATTAAATGGCAGACTCAAAAATGAGTTTAAAGACAAATGCTTTCAGTTGCCAAGAGAATACCAATAAGAAGGGTCTAATTTTTTGAGGCAACGAATTCCACATATAGAGTGTTACTACAAAGAAGGCCCTCTCACAAGTTGCCACTCTATGCCTCACAAATCAAGGATGCACTCAAGAGGAGGTACAACAGCTGATCATAAGGCATGGGCAGGACACACAGGAGGAAAAACAGCCCTTCAAAGAGACCAGTTTCAAGTCTTTTAGGGCTGTAAAGTTAATAACCAACACCTGGACTTGTACTTTGAAACAAATTGACAGCCAATGAAGGTGATGTGGGGTGTATGCATGTCGGAGAGAACCAGCGTGGCTAGTGATCTGGACTACAACCCTGGAGACCAGGGTTTGATTTCTTGCTCAGCCATGGAAATCCATTGGGCAATTCACACACTGTCAGCCCTAGAAAACCCCATAGGTTCTCCATAAGTCAGAAACAATCTGAGGGCATACAACAACAGCAACAAACTCAGATTCAAAGAAAAAAAAAGGCTTTTCTGAAATAGCTTTGCTTCCAACAGTGTGATGCAACAGCTAAAATAGCCAATGCAATTCTGGGCCACAACAATAGGAGAATGTGTTTAGGTTGAGAGAAATAATAGTGCCACTCTCTCCTGCTTTGATCAGACCTCACCTTGAGTACTGTGTCCAGTTTTGGGCACCACAATTCAAGAAGGATATTGTCAGACTGGAATGTGTCCAGAGGATGGTGACCAAAACAGTAAAAGGCCTGGAAATCCTGCCCAATGAGGAACAGCTTAGGGAGTTGGGTATGTTTAGCCTGGAGAAGAGAAGGTTAAAAGGTGACATGATACTGATGTTTAAATATTTGAAAGGATATCATAGGGAAGATGGGGGTCAGCTTCTTTTCTGCAGCTTCAGAGACTAGGACATGGAGTTATGAATTCAAACTGCAGGAAAAGAGATTACACCTAAACATTAGGGAGAACTTCTGGATGGTAAGAGCAGTTCAATAGTGGAAAATGCTGTCTCAGATTGTGATGGAGTCTCCTTCTTTAGAAGTTTTTAAACAGAGGCTGGATAGCTGTCTATAAGGATGGCTTTGACTGTGCATTCCTGCAAGGTAGAATGGGGTTCGACTGGATGGCTCTTGTGGTCTCTTCCAACTCTATGATTCTATGAAATAAAGCTACTTCCTAATCTTTTGATTGTCTGAAAAGATGTCGGTACCTTACCTTCTACATAAAGTGAAGCATTCTTACTAATAGCTGTTCCAAGATGGTTTCTGGCCAAACAGTTGTATACTCCTTCATCTGATTTTCCTTTCTTTTGGCTGAGGCGGAGGAAGAAGAGGGACCCATCTGGCAGGAGAGTGCGTTGGGAAGTACTATCGTCTTTGCTCATTTTCACATATTGCCCATTGCGATACCACTCAATTGTGGGTGCTGGATTCCCAGTAGCACGGCAGTGCAGTGTGGCTGGCTGATTCCAGCGAACTACAAGGTCAGATGGATGATCAAGGATTTGTGGCATGAATTCTTCAGAGCGAGACTTTGAACCTGGAGAGTAATAAAGGATGAAAAGTAGGATAAAGAAATTTAAAAAAAACACTTTACTTCCTCTCAGATCCTTTAATCTTGTTCTACCTTTCTGGTTTGTTTGCTGTCAAATATTTATTTAGTTAGTTAGTTCTGTATCAAAAGATCTCAGGGTGGCTTATAAGTATAATCAATACAACACACCCTCTAGCATTTCAGAAATGAAAACTGGGACATGTGTAGCCAAGTAACATCACAGCGTGGTCAGGATGGCAAAAGTTATTTATGAGGAAGAACACACAAACTAGAAAAGTCTACATAAGTTTGCTTTTGCCTGAACCTACTGGGAAGGATAAGATTCTGCCCTCCTCACCCTCCCTTTGGTTGAGCTAATTGAGTACAAATGACTGTTGCTCTTTGTACTCAGTTTGCAGCACTGGAAGCAAGCTGAGATCAAAGGGGAGACATGGAAGAAGAAGAGAGACTCTGGGATATTTTTAAAGCATCTGAAACGTGGAAAAATAGTGGATTAATCAGGACTGCCCCTGCCAAATCAGGATAGCTGAAGATAACTGACGATAGCTGAAGATAACAGATGGGTTAAAATAATAAAAATAATTTAAACAGACTAAAATCATATTAAAGATATTAACAAGTTAGAAACAGGTTTAAGTGATTAAAATAGTTTAAAACACCTAAAGTAAATCACTTTGATAAATAGTCATGTTTTTACTTGGCCACTAAGTAAGACCAGCATTAAATGCCAATTGGACCCCAAAGAGGGTATTCCACAATTAGTATCACATCACTCACATCTTCACACAGTATATTCTGCTCATTGATGCAACACAGAGAAGGGCTCCCCCCTACAGCAGACCTCAATTCTCAGGCAGTTTCACATAGGGAGAAGGGTTCTCTCAAGTACCACAAGCATTTGGAATTCAGACCAAAAGTGTCTCGGCAGACAGTGCAATTCTTTTAGGACGGGCATTATATGATGATTGTATATTATTCAGTCAGCAATCAAGCCCCTGCATTTTGCACTAGTTGCAGCTTCCAATTCATCTTCAAGGGCAGTCCTGGGTACAGAGCATTATAGTAGTCTAATTACCAGTGCATAAACTACTCTGGCTAGGTTATTTCTGGTGCATCAGTCAGAGCTGGCAGCAAATACTCCACTTGTGCCACCACTGGCAAAGACGGATCTAGGAGTACTTCCAGGCCACACAACTGTTCCTTCAGGGGAAATGCAACCCCATCCAGGACAGGCTGTTTACCCAGCCCACTACTACACCCAGGCACTGGTCTAGTATCAGCTGAGTCCCAGCTGACTCCGATGAAAAGGAGAAATAGAGCTAAGTGTCATCTGATGGTACCCAACTCCAACATTCCTAATGATTTCATACAATGAATTCATAATAAAATATGGAGGATAGAACCCAGCAACTTAACAACCATGGGTATGAACAGGAATCCTGCAGCACCAGTCCTACAGATAGAAGCATAACCATTGTAAGACAGTGGCTCCTACTGCCTTGCCACACAACCAGTCTAGTAAGATGCAATGATCAATGGTATCACAGGCAATGGAGAGATCCAAGAAGATCAATGGGGTAATACTCCCGCTGTCTTTAACCCTGTGTAGCTGATCAGTCAGAGCAACTAAGGCCATTTCAGTGCCATTTCCTGGCCTGAAACTAGATTGAAATGAGTTCAAATAATCTGTTTCTTCCAAGAATACCTAAAGTTGTCCAGCCACCGCATGCTCAAGTACCCTGCCCAGAAAGAGATATTGACAATAGGTTGGTAGTTCTCATATACCTCTGAGTCAAGGGAGGATCATATACTCAGCACCTTGATGTTCTAAACATATTACCCAAGTTCAGTGGCAAAAGGAATCTATGGATGAATCATGATGCAGTAACAGACTGTTGCACTTGGACTGGAAACTCTAGGATTCATAGCCCTACTAACTAAGCCACAAGACTAAGCCAGCTATTGCCAGCTTAAGGTACTTCCCAGGGTTGTTATAAGGATAAAAGTGAGGAAACTGAGGTCAGAATTCCATTTGGGGTCTACACAGGTATAATTTGCCCTAGGCACACAGAGTGACTTGTTTAGATAATGGGGAATGGATATATGCAACCATTGATGGTGGGAACAGAGTTCTACATGTAGAACTGTTTCAGATGCGCAATAATGCACCAAGAGTAGCATGTCAGGGCATACTGCATACTTCCTACAGGCACTGTGCATTGTGCAACAAGATGACAGTTACATGCACTCACTGGTTCTCATATGTTTAACAATGTTGTTCAGTACTGGTAGACTGCATAACACTAGCATGACATAACTCTGCAAGCAGGTGTTTATTCAATGCCAATCTAAGATTTCAGCCTGAGTTGATGGGGGAAGGTGAGATACAGTGTAATTGCAAGCACCATTGAGTAGTCATATGGTATAATGGCAAGTATTGTATTTAGAAGTAACAAGTGAGCCTTGTGAAGGATAAGGAGCCCTGGTGGTGCAGTGGTTAAATGCCAGTACTGCAAGCCACAAGGTTATGAGTTCGATCCTGCCAGGCTCCAAGGTTGACTCAGCCTTCCATCCTTCCGTAGGTCGGTAAAATGAGTACCCAGCTTGTTGGGGGCATGTATAGAAAAATGTATCGAAATACATTCTATTTCTAAGTTGTTCGCCGCCTCGATCCATATGGAGAGGCGGATAAAATAAATATAATAATAATAAATAATAATAATAATAATAATAATAATAATAATAATAATAATGCCACTACATGTTGCCAGTCAGTCCCACTGCAAGCAGAAGTTGCTAAAACAGAAGTCGGCAATCACAGCAGGGATTAATTTTGGAGCCTTAATAAGCCACAACATTTCCAACAATGCAACATTTCCAGCTAAATTCAGCTAAAAGGTGAACAGCAAGTGGTCAGAAGTCTATAGCTGGTTTGTATGCTCTGTTGCTTTTGTTAGGTTTTTTTGGGGGGTGGGGGCTTGTTTCAGGATTGGATAGATGTGGTACAGGTTATAAAGATGAAAGTACAGCTCTAGCAGTGCTGAAGTAGCTGTGTTACTTTCTTGCAGCATAAAAAGGAGGAAGGTTATCACCTTCAACACTGTGATGATCTTCTGTTAAGGCACATCGACCATTTTCTTTTAAAAATTGGAATCTGGGGGCTTCAGGGTGCTTTGAAAAAGGGACTATAGGCAGCATATTGGCCCTAATTCTCCCCCAGCCCTGCCAAGTTAAACTAACCACGAACCTTCTATCTATAGTTTACTTATTAAGAAGTTCAAACACAGCACTCTGTCTTGTTTTTATCCCAACAAGCCAGTGAAACAGCCAGCAGTATGGCTCCACTTTGAGTGCCATGGGAACAACCTATGGAATTCTGGGATTTGCCATTTAGAGGTGGGTATTTAGAATTCTCACCCAGAGAGCCATACCCTCCAACTGTCCCAATTTAGCAGGGACAGTCCCTATTAATCCTCTGTCATCTCACCTTTTCAGCTGCTTTGGGACATTTTTAAAAGCAAATAATCAAGTTTGTGAAAGTCAAACCCACAAACGTGGAGGGAAGACTGTAGTTGAAGTAGTCTGTGGACAAAGGAGGAAATGTCCTAGTTTCTTCTTCTCAGTTTCCTCCTTTGTCCACAGACTACTTCAGCTACAGTCTTCCCTCCACATTTGTGGGTTTGACTTTCACAAATTTGATTATTTGCAAGGCACCCAGTTGCCTCCCCCATTCTCCCCTTCTCATTTGCTTGCTTTTTGCCCAGGCACACCATGCATTCCTTCCACATTCCCAGGCATCCCCTCTCATTCCTTTCCCTTTTGCCCAGGCACACTGCCTTCCTTCCCTGCAGCTGAGTAAAAAGGAAGCAAATGGGATGGGGCAGCCCTGCACACTGAGAAGGCATACTTGAGCCTCCCCCCGCCATTCCCCTCCTCTCATTCTTTTGCCTTTTTGCCAGGTCAACTACCTTGTGTGTTCCTCCTCATTAATAATCATTTCCACTCTGATATGGTTTGTCCACGTGTACCCTGGTTTTCATTTATGAAATATCAGAGGGTATGAAGAGCTCTTGTGCCTCACCAAACTAGAAACACAAGATCCACTGGATGGAACTATATAGCAATTAAAGTGGAGTAATAGCACTAGGACTGTGTAGTATGAAAAGGCTCCAGAACTTGGACAAGTCACCTTTTGAATAACAACTCCCAGATTCCTCCACCCATCCTGATTGGAGAAATCTGGGAATTGTACTGCAAGAAAGTAATACTTCCAAAGTCTGGAAATGAACTATGTTACTGGTTTGTTTCTCTAGCTTATTGGAGAGATAAGATCTCTGATCTATAGTTGCTTGTGAATGTAGAAAACAACTGCATTTACCATTCTAAATTCCTAAATAAAAATGAAAATAATTCAGTATTTATAGCTTCTTTATGCCAATATATGTTAACAGGTATTCATTTTCCTGTCTTTCTGCTCAATGTGAGAATCAGATTTCCCAGACTGCAAACAGACTTTAGGATTTAATGGATATGGTAAAAGTCACCACATCCTCTTATTGAAGTTTATTATAATGCATTTCTGCTGATCTACACCTCCAAGAATCCAACCCATTGTTATTGTTGTAATGCATAGTAATCACTTCAGAACTTCCTGTGCAAAACTTCCTGACATTGTCTTCTCAGAGTTGATAGAATGTCATAAATGTTTTATTTGTGGGGAATACCCCTATTTCCCAGTGGCAATCTTGCTTTTTTTGGCCTCCCCCCTTAAAAAAAAAAGGATCTCTGTGCCTGCATCGGTGCCATTATTTTGTGTTTTGGAAAACCTCCTTGAAAAAGATATTTAGCCTGACCTATCCTTCCACAAAAAACAGAAATATTGTGATCTTGGTCCTAGTGCATCTTGTTTCAGAAGAAAATATAGGGCAATCAATTGCAGAGGGAATTAAAGAATGGAGGTTCCCAATTTTCCAACTAGCCTCTCTTATGTCGTCAGCAGTCCTGGTAGCCACTGCCAGATAAGAAATGTCAAGGAAGAGCCCAAATAGTTGGGAAAGAAGCTAAACTGAAACCCCAAGTTTTTATTTTGAAATATTACTCAGTTCTCCCATCATTACTATTGCTGTATTTCTCTCTCCCTCTTTGTACTGTCAATGTGAGGCTTGGTTGTGCTCTGCATAAGATCCATGAACTGTGAAATAGCAACACTCAGCAGCATCATGAGAACATGAATTAAAGCAGAAGCCCAGTGCTGACCACAGCTTTACTGATATCCAGTCTTCACCTTCAGACTCGCTGGTAAGCTTTTCTGTGGGATCCAATGATGTAAGAAAACCCAGCCGGCCACTTTACTGAATGGGGAAGACTTCAAGTTTGAAGTCAATTTTTCCTGCTTCCTCTCTTACACGCTGCTTGAGGCTCTTAATTGTCTATATGGATAGTGGCACTACACAGTTAAGTCACTAGGTGGCAGTATCCCTGAGGCCAATGCAATCTTATCTGAAGTCTGTTCAAATAACTCACAAAGAAGGGAGTGGACTAACCTAGCTTCAGTCCATCCCCAATTACACTGTTCTCCTCAAGTTGAGAATGACACATTTGAATACGAATATGTCCTCTGTGTTTGTATACTCTTCACACAATTGGGAACCATGGTTTGATTCCCCCCCGCCCCAGGTACTATCCTTATAGGAGAATTGTTCTTATCCATACCAGTTGCTAGTAATAGCCACCAGTTTTCATGTCAGTTGGGCAGTGAATCAGTGAAGGCACTATACAAGTTGTTGGACATACTTTGACTGGAAGCCACTGGCCTCTCTTGTTCCATGTGAGGAGAGCAACAGAATGGGGATCAGACAGGGCTGGCATGCACCTTTTTCATGCTTTTACTAAAAATTCTTCAACAATGATTTTGTTTTTAGATGCCATCAGGTTGACTTTGACTTACAAATGAGAGAGACTATGAGACTATGAAAGAGAGACTTCCAAGTCACCCCTGTCAGCCACTGCCCTGTTCAGGTCTTGCAGATTCAGGGCCATGGCTTCCTTGATTGGGTCCATCCATCTGTAATGTTGGCTTCCTCTTTTCCTACAGCATTGCCAAACATTATCGTTTTCTCTAGCGAGTCATAGAATGATAGAATCATAGAATTATAGAGTTGGAAGAGACCACAGGGACCATTCAGTCCAACCCCCTGCTATGCAGGAACACCCATCAAAGCATTTCCAACATGTCTTCTTGTTAATGATGGCACAGAACTCTACTTGTTTCTGGATAGAGTCAGAAGTATCCTATGTCTATTCTGTCCTTGTTCTTCAAGAGAAAACAAAGTCCTTCTCTAACTTCATGATGGGTATGTCCACAAGAACAAAGTCCTGAGTTATCTTGAAAACTAATTTATTTTATTTGACATAGTTTCCAGGGATGCACTGCAACCCAGTGCTTTAAATATGTGAGGTAGCTGATGAGGTGGCCTGCTTATGAACGCTTATACCAAATATAAAAATTCAGTCTTGAAAGTGCTACAAGACTCTTTGCTTGTTTATTCCCACAGACTACCAGGGTGACCTTCTCATTCCCCAGGAAATTGTTGCAATCTAAGCACTGCATGACGCTGCCTATTGTTTGTTGCCTTCCTTTGCTCTGCGACAGTCTGAAGCTTCCATTGTTGGACTTCTGAATTTGCTTGCCCCATTTAAAAATGCAGTTTGCCCTTCTTCTTCCCAAATATCTTTTCTCGGCCACTGCGGAAAGTCACGTTGATTCCCCACCTTCACAAAATGCAGCAGGGAAGAGGAAAGCATATAGGCTCAATACACCTGACTGTAACATCTCTGGAATTTCCTGTTTTTCCATATTTAGTCCTAAAATAATTTCTACACTTTTCCCTCTCTTTCATCTTAGCTAACTGAAGTTTGAAATTGCATTCCAAACCACCAGCAGAAAATAACATATGTGGGTAATGGGGATCTGTGGGATCTGTGAAAATAAATTATTCTTCAGCAAAAGCCAGCATGGTGTAGTGGTTTGAGTGCTAGGCTACAACCCTGGGGACCAGGGTTCAATTCCCTGCTCGCCCATGTAAAACCCATGTAAAACCTTCGGCACATCACAAATTCCCAGGGCCTGAAAACCCCATAATAGGCTCACCTTAGGGTCAGAAATATCTTGAAGGCACACAGCAACAACATTCTACAGTAGCTGCTTGATGTGGCCCATGGTGTGAAAGTCTGTGGACATAGCAAACTTTTTACACAAAATGGAAAATGCTTTAGCAACAGCTTTGGTTAAGCTGCATTACTATCCTCTTTCGGAGTTATACAATGACTGTGTCTGACAGCTTCCAGTGCTTCTTCCATCAAACCGAGAAATATTTCAGAGAGGGAGGGAGGGAGGGAGGGAGGATGAATTGCTGCCTCCATGATTCCCCACTCCAAAAACAAAACAACACATAACAAAACAAAAGGAGAAATAAGCAGAAATAAACTGAATAAGCTGAAATAAACATGGCTTCAATAATTATGGTTGCCATGTGAAATAATGGTCAGGACTCCTTTATTTTGTTGTTGCTGCTGCTGCTGCTGTTGTTGTTTGTATCCTGCTTTGTCTTGAAAATTGGAACTCAAAGTGGCTTACAATTTTACGAAACTATACAATTAAAAACATACAAAAAGTGAACATTAAAATAGAATTAAATTATACACAGTATTACAGTAATAAAGCACAGTATCAGTTTTTTAAAAAAATACAATTTAAAAAGATTTTAAAAGCTATTAAAACAGTTCAGTTTAAAACAATACACACACATACCCCCCTCCCACAATCATTCTTTCTTTTAAAAGCCTGTTGAAATAAAAGGGTTTTAGCCTGAGGACAGAAGGAAAACAAGGACGGGGTCATTCTGGCCTTCCTGACAAGGGAGTTCCAGAGTTCGGGAGCAACCACCAATAAGGATCTCTCTTGTGTTGCCACCAACCACACTTGTAACGGTGGTGGAACTGAGCAAAGTGCCTCTCCTGTTGGTCTCAGGGCCCAGGCAGGCTCATACAGGGAGATAGGAGATAGAATCTGCCACATAAGACTTTATAGACTTTAAGACTTTATAGGTCATAACCAGCACTTTGAATTGTGCCCTGAAACAAACTGGCAGCCAGTGGAGCTGTTTCAACAGGGGTAAGGTATGGTCTCTGTATAGCAGAGTATACCAGTTTGGCGGTAGCTCTTCAGACCAGCTTCAGTTTCCAAAGACTCTCCAAAGGCAGCTCCATGTAAGACCATGGCTAGATTTGATGTCTTGAGGAACAGGTACAGCTTTAGATGTACAAAAGTTCTCGTAGCCCACCAGAGAAGCCTGGGCCTTGAGGTTCAAAGCCAAGTCTATGAGTATACCCAAACTTTGAACCTGTGTCTTCAGTGGGAGTGTAACCCCATCTCTTAACATAGGCTGAATCCCTATTCCCTGATCTGCCTTTTCACTGACTAGGAGCACCTCTGTCTTGTCTGGATTAAGTTTCAGTTTATTTGCCTTCCTCCAGCCTGCTACTGATGTATTTCCCTTTAATGGCTGTGTAGAAGACAGAATTTCAGCAAGAGTTGCTTGTCATGAAGGGTTTATCTGCTGAAATTCCTCTTCTTCACAACCATTAAAAAGAAAAGAACTCTGACACTTATTTCACCTGGCAGCCCTGCTCCAAGTTCACACTACAACAAAAGTGGTGAACATTGGGCCTTCAGATATTTGGGATCACA
This sequence comes from Ctenosaura bakeri, assembly GCA_948474755.1. NCBI lineage: Eukaryota > Metazoa > Chordata > Lepidosauria > Squamata > Iguanidae > Ctenosaura > Ctenosaura bakeri. The sequence goes on from CAOLHI010001978.1 coordinate 192,964, forward strand.
GTTCCCATAATCCCTTCCCACTGACCAGACTGGCTGAGTCTTCTGGGAACTGAAGCCCAAAACATCAGGAGACCCAAAGACTTCTCTCCCCTGTCCTAGAAGAACAGTGCTGCTACTGTTCTTGTTCATTAATAATAATAAAAAGTGAATTCATAAGAAAAGAAAGAGCTAAAAAATTGACTCTTTTAGGATGAAAACCATTTAAATAAAAATTCAACAAGCAAGCTATTTAACTTGTTCTGTGTATCCCAAATAAGTCACTCATCTCTCCTTGCTGCTCTTACCAGCTGAACTGCCCACTTGAATGAACTGCCCTGTGAATAAGTGGGTGCCATGAAATGGTTTTTAAAGAACTGTAAGTCCAAATGCTAGTTGATAATTCTTCCAGTTGTGGCACATAAAGGCTCAGATGCCACTCTAATATACCAGTCTGGTTTCATGGTTAGAGAACTGGACTGAGATTTGGAAGACACAGGTTCAAGTCTTCACTGAGCAATGAAACTCATTATCTGGCCATGGGCTCTTCACACTACGCAGTTATAGTACTACAATTTCACTTCAGCTGCCATGGTTCCATTCTATGGAGTCGTGATATTTGTGATTTAAGGAGTATTTAGAATTCTCGAATTCTTGAGAGCCAGCTTGTTGTACTGTTTGAACTACAGCCCTGAAGACTCATGTGGCTGTGGAAGCCCACTGGGTGACTTTGGGCACATAGGTTTGCCATAGGTTCACCATAAATTGGAAACAACTTGAAGGCAAACAACAAGAACAATATTTACAATTTTCATTTTCAGTCAGATAGCTCTAGTGCTTCACCAAACTGCAAACCTCAGGATGCCATAGGATGTTGCCATGGTGGTCAGAGTAGAATCATAGTGATATAGCTGTGTCATATGAAAGGAACCCCTGAGCCTGACAGACTTCAAAGTAGTGACCTCTCTCTCAACCTAAATGACCTCATAAGGTTGTTGTAAGAATGAAGTGGCAAGGAGGAAGAGAAGTTTCTATGCCACCCTGAACTCAGAGAACAAAAGGTAGGATATAAGTGCAACAAAATAATCAAAGAACTCTATATAAAGCATACCAGAAAGCCAAAGAAAGCAACCCCAAATCCAAAGAACACCAAGCAGGTTAGTTAGAAATTGACTGAAACAAGTCCACTTTGCAGCTGTGGAGGCTAAGTAATCTTTGAGGCATGAGGTCTCAGAAACTACTTGCAATACTAATGAATACTTGCAATACTATTGAAACTACTTGCAATACTAATGCAATAATATTAAAAGGGGGTTCTCAAGGCAAAACCTATATAAAACACTATTAAGACAACTTACTCACATTTTCAGCCTTATCTTAGCATCTCACCCTTTCCAAGTTCTGGCAGCTGGGTTGAGGAGAGATCTAGCACAAACAAAAGATTTTCAGTCCGAACTGTTCACTCACCTTCCATTAACAGAAAGGCTGCCCATATCAAGATCCTCTGTAGCACCAACTGGATTAATCCTCTTCCTGGCATGCTTACCTTCTTGCTGAAACCACTTCTTTCAAAGATTTTGAACCTAAAGACTAGACTCCACTCACTTTTCCCACTGTTTGCTAACCCTTTTCTTCTATTCAGTATCACGGTGGCTTTTCATCTCTCTTCTCCAACAAATACATGCACACAAATGTCAAGTTTCATCAAGGCAGTTGCAACCCACTTGGGCGGTGTGTGTGTGTGCGTGTTTTCCTGGACTGTTCACAGGATACAGGAAGAGGTGGGTGTGAATTTCAGCTTTTTCCACTCCTTCCACTCAAATTTGGAAATACACTAGCTTAAAGGCCCACCTCCTCCACACACAGACATGATCACAACTGGGGGAGAGAGGCTATACAAAAATTTTCCAGTTCATTCTGGCTTCACAGGAAAGTTGGAGTCTGACACTTTCAAAGCTTGTAAAGCAAAGCTTTGAAAGACAGACAGATAAATAAACAGACAGACAGACAAGACGGTAACTTCCAGAAGTCTCCTTGGCCATGTTGACAATAGAATTTTGGCAACTGTGGTCCAAAATTAACTTTTCCAAACTCTTACAAGATAAGCAAGTGCCTACCAAACATATTTTACAGCTTGCCATTGTTCAGACTACAGAGATAACTTGGATGCTAGTGTTTTATATAGGTTTATACAGATGTGTGTATGTATGTGCATATATGTGTGTGTGTGTGTGTAGAGGTTATGACTGGCTCCATGGTAGGGACCAGCTGACACAAATATACAGGCTTCACTGTTTGTGATAAAGTCCATATAGCACAATTTGTTTTTTGAGGAACCAGAGTGCTTTTTGAGGCTTGTTTTTTGAGGAACCAGAGTATTGCCAGCCCAGGACAGAAGGTGCTACAGATTTTCTGCTGGAGGCCTTAGTTTGAAACACAATCCCCTCCATTGCGACTCCATGTTCTTAAACTGCCAACCCTTGCAAGGTCTGAGAAGGGAGGGCTCATCTGATTCCATGGCTATGACTGAGATACTATTATGTGTCATTAGAGCAAAATATCATGGCAATACCAGATTATCCACATCCATGCAAGAAGCCAGCTTTTTCTAGACTAGCCTATTTCTTCAGTATCTGGCTCTTCAGCGTCCCCACGGCCAAGGCACTAAAAGATGTGTGCCTTGCAGAACTGCTTATCATAAAGGCACAAGTGAGTTCATAAGCTACCCTTTCCATCATGCCTTGATTGTGGGGACCCCTAAGATCTAGACACTGAAGAAATGTTTAGAAAGAGCTGGCCACTGGGTGGAGGTGCATGCTAGTGCTCTTTGCTCTTTATTTGGTAGTGAATGACAATGCAGTGGGTGATCAGAGCCTCCTGTCACTGCTGCTTTTTCAACTGCACAGGGAGCTCTTGTGTACTTCTCAGTGTGAGCAGTGAAACTATCAGACTGCTCATAGAACATCCAATTTGGCAAGTTGTTTGATAACTATGAGATCCTGGACTTCATGTCCTGCTTTTACTGTGTTCCAGTGTTTCTGAATAAGCTGTTGCACATCCAGAAACTCCAGCCATTATGATCAATGGTCAGAGATTATGCAAGTTATAGCCCAACAGTATTTGGGCCTATGTTTGGGAACCACAACTCTGTTTGAAGGCTTGCCAAATCTAACTCAGTTTGAAGGTACAGATTCATAACTAGAGAGAGAAGGATCCTTTAAGCAGCCCATTGAGCATGCTCAGTCTTCATTGGGTTGTTTTCAGCATCCTCCACATTTAAGAATTTTATCTAAAGATTTATTGTACAATCAGACCTCCACATTTGCAGGTTTCACTTTTGTGGATTTGATTATTCATGGATTATTTGCTCTCAGCTCTACTGCCTCCCTATGCCATTTTTAATAGGGGCTGCAAGCCTAGTGAGACTGAGAAACTGCGAACAAGGCTCATAAAATCCCTATTAAAAATGGCGTGGGTCAGCAGTGGAGGTGCCAGTAACCCTCACCAACCACCCTCTTCTGATGCCTCAAAGGAATCCATGGTGGGTTGAATATGGTGATCATAATTATTTTTTTGGTTTGTTAAATATGGTTTGGGAGGGCCAAGAGTTATTCATGGTTTTTTTATTTTCATGGGAGTCCTGTGCCCCTAAACCTAGCAAGTGTGGAGGGATGACTGTACTTCTGCACACTTGGGGTTTTTTTAAATCTTCTAATCCTTACCATTTGTGCATGAGTGGTTCTGTGTTGATAATGTAAGGATCTATATTCAAAGAATGAGTTTGCTATTGGTCCATAGGACTGCAGAAAACACAACATTCCAAGCTGGGCAATATTTTATTTTTATAAAACTACACATGACAACTGCTCCCAATAAATGTGGCCTGATCTGTGTGCTAACAGGAATAGCCCCTGAGATTTTGGGATGATGGTGGTAGTGACTGACAAATAGCTAACATTACCAAGGCCATTTCCACACTACACTGTTATAGTGCTGTTATTCCACTTTCAACATCCTGTGGAATCCTGGGGTTTGTAGTTTAGGAAGAGGCATTCAGAATTCTCAGCCAGAGAGCTCTTTGGCCTCAGTAAACTACAAAGCCCAGAATTCCACAGGATGTTGAAAGTAGAATAATAGCACTATAACAGGGTAGTGCAGAAATGGCCCCAGTCAAAACTGTGTCAAGCCCTGAGATTTCAGTACTCAAACCTGAGACCTAGGGATGTCAGAGAGGGTGAGTCCCTGTGATGTTAGAAGGGTGATATTGTAAGAGGCAGCCCCTAGTGATGTCATTAAGCATGTGACACATTAAGCACAGAGTGTGCTATTCAAATAAAATAGCAAATGTGGAAATATATATACACACACTTTTTCAAGGTGATGCTGTCATGCTGAGATTGTTCTCTCTCCCCTTGAGAATCAGAGAAGAGGATCCTGAAATCTGGGAGCCCTACAAACTGCAAATACCCATGCAATATTGGGTATACATATGCCATGGCATTGCTTTTACCACTCTTCAGTTGCCAAAATAATTTGCCATGTGATATGTGCAGCTAATGGCTGAGTATCAGTTGCTTCAAAAGATCACTTTTTGGAGCACAGAACTAGTTGGATGTGATTTTTTCTAATCCAGGCTGCTTAAGTTAATTGGTAGTGCATCATGCTGTAATACAAAATCTTGAAAATAACTTGAGTTTGCCAAAGACATGCAACTGGAGAATAACAGGATGTTGCAAAAACAGCAGGAAGTGCAGTGATGGATAAACCTAAACAAAAAAAACAACATACTTGAAGAGAAGTCACGAAAGGCCAGAGTGGTGGAGGTGTGCCAAGATGGAGGACAAAGGTCGGAAGTGAGCATTATTGTAGCCAACATGTGGTTCCTCTTGCACCAGGTGAAGAGCAGACATGGTCTCAGACACCTCTGTACAAACTATACAAACACTGAACTTTGGGATGGGAAAGATGTTTAGAAGACCAGGGCAAACTGCAGATCACTGTGCAATCAAATAAGAAACACTTAAAACAGCACCAGCTAGTGCCTGATATATACTACCTATTGTATACTGCAAAGCATATGTTACTAGAGAGTTAATAAATCTCCTCGAACTCCTTGAACCTCCTGCTGACTAGAACGAAGGGGCATTCTTCCCTGAAGCACTGCTGCTGCTGCTGAAAAGGCCATTAAGATACAGCATCTCTAACCTTGTTTTTATGAGTATTACAGAAATATAAGGACAAGATGGCACAGAAAGAGCAAGCTGGACAAGAGGGGTGCATAACCCCTCCAGTATAGACAGACACCCTTTTCGCACAAGCGAAAGGGCCCCTTGAGCGTCGTGTAAATGTGAGGAGCAGTCCACACGACACACTCACATTTGTGTGACGCTCAAGGGCCTAATGCGCATGCATTTTTTTATTTTTGGCTTAAAGTCAAAAATGCTGCGCAGTTGCACATTGCTCCAGGGCCCCGCGCACACTTACCTGGTGTGCAGAGCCTCAGGAGCCAGGCCAGTCACGCTTCCTGTGCAGTGCAGGCTGGGAAAGGTCCCAGGCTGCACTGCGGAAGAAGAGGCAGGGCGCTCGCGCGACCAGGAAGCTGCTGTGGAGCCCAAGCAGGAGGGATGTGAGCGCATTCCTCTGAAGTCTTTGTGCGCAAGCCCTGCCACCTAGCACTGGAAAAGGTCAGGTGCGAAAAGGGCCTGATTCTTAAAGCAGGTTACTGCTTTCAGTATCTTTACGGAAACCTTTAAAAAAAAAGTCAGGGGACTCTCACAGGTAAGAATTTTAAGCAACCCCGATTCTCCCCTATAAATACTGTCTTAGCTTCCAAGTTAGCATTAAAGGGGAAACGAGGGAAGGCAACCCTGTGTTTATATCCAGAGACCAGTCTCTCTCTTTGTATAAGATCTCTCACAGAGCTCAGAATGGTACTTTTAAAACATTGCTTATTACAGGACACCAAGAGCACTTCCGTAGTGTTATCACCAGGTGAAACTATGTTATGTTACCCTGTTCACTGGGGGTCCAGGGAGGGACACCTAAATAACCAGACAACAACACACTTTGGGGAAAATTAGCTTAGAGCACTGCTGGCAAAATGAGAGGCAGGGTAAGGCAGCAGGATCTTATAACCCAGGCCCTTTTCGCATTAAGTCTTCTCGCGCGAGCGGGGGAGGGCGGCTCGCGCAAGAAGCCTTCTCCGGGAGGCTGCCGCTTCCCCCTCCTTCCTTCCGCAGGCGAAGGAACGAGCGGGGAAGCGGCAGCCTCCCGGAGGCGGAGGCGGCTCGCGCGTCCGTCCATTCCCCCCGCACGCGCGAGAAAGGAGCCTGTCCCCTCCATCCCCCCCTCACGCGCAAGAAAGGCGCTCGTCCCGTCCGCCCCCCGTGCGCGCGCGAGAGAAAGGCGCTCGTCCCGTCCGCCCCCCGTGCGCGCGAGAGAGAAAGGCGCTCGTCCCGTCCGCCCCCCGCGCGCGCACGAAGCAGGACGTGTCGCGTCCGTCGCGCGAGCGCCCCGCCCCGTCCCTTCCTTCTGCAGGGGCGGAGGGAAGGAAGCGCGACCCGGCCGGCTCCCGGACGCTCCGCACGAGAGGTAAGTGTGCGCGGGCGCCAGGAGTGTTGCGCGAGCGCGGGTGATTTTCGCTAGGAAGCGAAAATCAAAAAACCTGCGCTCGTGCCACTTCAGCCCCGTGAGCCCGGTGGAAGTGGGAGTGCGTCATGCGGAGCAACGCTCCCACTCCCGCGAGGCTCACGGGGCTATCGCGCGAGAAAAGGCCCGTGCGAAAAGGGCCCCAATGTTTACAGGGTCAGGCCAAGTCAAGAAGCAAACTGTGTTGGAAATAATGAATGATCTTTATTAAATACAGGCACACAATGTAAGCAACACACACACACAGATAACTAAGGAAAATAAAGGTGTGAGTTTGATAGTGGGATTTTCAGAGAGATAGTTGATTTGGGTGATATGGAACCTGTTTCTGGAGCCTGGAAAGAAGATAGAGAGTGAAGCTGGGGTGCGATATATCTCAGCACGTGGAGCTGAGGGGAAGCTCGCCAAGCAAAGCAGCAGCAAGGTGGTCTGGAACTTGGGAGCGATCTGAGGATGGCCTCGGAATCAGGGGTTTTTATAGGGAGAAATGTGACTGCAGGCTATGCCATACTTGGGGAAAACAATGCAATTTAAGAGCGGGACAAAGCTTTGGAAAAGTCAGAATTTAGCATGATTGAGTTAGTCCGAATTGACAAAGAGTTAGCCAGTATGCAAATGCAGGATGTTTGGCAGTTGAGTATTCAGCTTGCCAGGTTGCCTGCTTGGAGCAAGGAGTCTTTTGTAAACAGCGTGCATACATAATGAAGGTGTTTGCAGAGAGGTCTCCTAAAGCAAGGATCTGGCTATTTCTGGCCTGCCTGAGTGGAGAATGGAATGTCCAGCAATTAGTGGCCGCGCCTAGTCTGTTTGTTTGGGGGCCTCACAAACACATGGAGAGGGGTGGTAGAAGAAAGCCAAATTATTGATATCAAAATGATATCTGGGGGTATCTCCAAGGAGGCCTAACCTGCAGTAACAGTTACATCTGTCCTCATAACCTTTCCTTAGACTCACTGCTTAGTTTCTACAGCGCCCTCCCAAGCATTCCAGGGCTGATGAAGAGTATGGGGGGACTGGAAAAGAATGGTTACAGTCCTGTATGGGTCAGTGTAAGGGGGGGATGAGAGATTGCAGTTACTTTGCAAGGTGGCCTGAGATACTTTTTTTTTTCTTTCTTTCTTTCTTTCTTTCTTTCTTTCTTTCTTTCTTTCTTTCTTTCTTTCTTTCTTTCTTTCTTTCTTTCTTTCTTCAAAAACAAAGATTAGAGCAGCACAAAATCCAGTGGTCCAGCTCTTGGCTATATCAGTCAAAGAGAAGAAAATGTCTGTATGCTATAGCCAGGAGCTGAGCTCACTGGCTCCTACATTGCCTTCAGCAGCAGGAGACTTTTCTTTTAGAACCTGGTCACCTCACAAGAAAGCACAACGTCTCTTCTGGCTCCCCTCCTGTGAGTAATGGTCACCAAGTACTAGGTGGTGTGTCCAAACTCCTCCTACGTATTTACATTACCATACTCTCCAATTGTCCTGATCTGGCAGTCCCAGTTAATCTTCCGTCATTCCACTGTGGGGTCTGCTTTTAAAATGTCCCAGTTTCTGTCTCCTCCTCCTTTTTTAGTTGCTGCAATCTGAGTTCAACGCACAAAAGTAGTTTGCACTCAATTAATTCAGCAGCACAGAAAAGAGAGGAGGATGTGGAATCTTGCCCTTCCCAATAGGCTTAGGCAACAGCAAACTGCTGCAGCTTCTCCTAGCTTCTGTGTGCTTCCTCATTAATAAATTTTGCCATCTGGACCACATGCTGATGTTGCTTGGCCAAATATGTCACAGTTTTCATCTGAAATGTTGGAAGATATGCATTATATCATAAGGTTCAATACCATTTCCTTCAATGCCCCAAAAAACAGCTTGTTGTGAGTAACAGCGTTCCTTGTAAATACTTACTTGTAAACTCTGGTCTTTCCCTGCCAGAACCTCTAAGCAACCTACACTGCTGCAAAATGCATAGCACTGCTCCTTGTTTCAGTAGTTGGCTACAAAGAACCCACTGGCACTGAACACGCAGAGGTACCTCACATTCTGTGTCCTTCCTAGGATCTGATGCCTTTGTTCTGGGGTTTGCTGCTTACTTTTGGCTACCCCCCCCCAAAAAAATGCTATCAATTTAAATGAGCCGTTTTGCCTTTGAGCAAGGAAAGTCTTTTGTGCGTACATTTTGCAGCTATACATCCCAGCACATTCGTCTTCAGGTACCAGGGGGCATAGATCCCAGCTTGACAGATGCCTTCTATGGGTGTATCAACTCTGCAAAATTATAGCAAATTATTAAAACTGTAATTGCTATGGCTTTCTCCTGGGATTTGTAGTTTGGTGAAGTGTCTTCCTCCAAACTACAGCAGTAGAGCTTTCTAGTACAGAATTCAGAACATCTTCTTTGTCAACTATAAATCCCAGGATTCCAGAGGGTGGAACCATAGCAGTTAAAGTGGTATCAAACTGCTATACTTGTGCAGTGTGGATACACCCTACCTCTGCCTTAATCAAACTGGAGTTAGTTCCTTCATTCAAAATTCTAGGTCTCCTTCACACAGATGGCGCACTTGTGGAAAACTAGGGCCATTTCCGCACTAGCCTGTTATAGCACGATGATTTCACTTTCAACATCATCTGGAATCCTGGGGATTGCAGTTTCAGGAGGGGCTGGTCAGCTAGTGCGGAAATGGCCTAGGTTTTCAGTACCTTTTCAATGCAAACCAACGTATGACTACTCAAGTAATATGTTAAAAGAAGGATTAGCCCAAGGAATTCTGCTACTTGAGGCAAAGACAAAACTACACATGCACAACAGTATATTCTATCTAGAGGAGGTTGACAGGTTGGCTGTTGAATCTTATTTCAACATAGAAGGGGCACAGGGTACTTTTAAATAAATTGTTAATGGGTGTTCCTTCTCCGACTCAAAAAATTTTTATGAGTGGAAGTTTCTCCTCTGCATACAATCCTGCCATTGCAATTGTATTGCAAATGACTAGAAGAGGAGGAGGAGAGGAGGAGGAGGCCAGTACAGAGCTGCAAACACTTCAATATCTTACCAGTTTTTATTATCCTGAACATCACCAGAATATACCTGAATTAAATGAAGAAAAATCCCTAAAACTTTTATCAAAGGTTAGGGAGGAAACAGCTAAACACATAACTGATCAGGGGTGGCAAAATATATAGGCTTAGGAATTATATGTCTTTTTGGTTTGCAGTAACTCTCAGAGAGCATTGAAAAATCATGTGGTTCCCTGATCAAATTGTATGCGCACATTTGTCTCCACTGGGTGTCCACAAGCCAAATGGACTGCGAACGAGAGATATTTGCTTCCATACATTTTTCTTCCCTAACTCTTGAAGGGCTAGAGGTTCAGACTGAGGCCCTTTCCGCACTGAGGCTTCTAGCGCAAGCGGGGGAGGCCGGCAAGCGCAAGAAGTCTCGTCCGGGAGGCTGCCGCTTCCCCCTCCTTCCTTCCGCAGGCAAAGGAACCAGCGGGGAAGCGGCACCGAAGGAGGCTTGCCGCGCAAGCCGCCCTCCCCCCGTGGGAAGCGGGAGACCTTGCGCCGGATTCCCACCCCGTGCGTGCGAAGTGGGCGGCATCGCGCCGGATTCCTCCCCCGCGCACACCGGATTCCTCCCCCCGCGCGCGCGAAGCAGGCAGCGTTGCGTCCCCCGTGCGCACGCATGCGCGAGCGCGAAGCGGGCGTCGCGTCCGTCGCGCTACCTCCCCACCCCGCTCCTTCCTTCCGCAGGGGCGGAGGGAAGGAAGCGCGACCCGGCCGGCTCCCGGAGGCTCCGCATGAAAGGTAAGTGCGGGTGGGTGCCGGGAGCGTTGCGCGAGCGCGGGGTGATTTTCGCTTGGACGCGAAAATCAAAAAACCCGTGCTTGCACCGCTTCAGCCCCATGAGCCGGGCGGAAGTGGGAGTGCGTCGTGCGGAGCGACGCTCCCACTCCCGCGAGGCTCACGGGGCTGTCGAGCGAGCAAAGGCCCGTGCGAAAAGGGCCTGAGACACCTAGAGGTCGACATTTGAGTTCATGGGCTGAAGATTCCCTGCCCCAATATATGCTAGCTGGAGAATTCTACTTGTTGTAGTCCGAAAAATAACTTTTCCAAATTCCATAATTAGTAAAGAATTCATCTTTCTAACCCAGAGGTGGACAAAACAATTAACACTTGTTACCCTGACTTCTGGGGGTCCTGTGGGGGACATCTTGATTTGCTCCAAAAATGCTAAGATTGGGGAAATTAGCAGAGCATTGGCATTAGCAAAATGAGTGGCAGGGTAACTCAGCAGGATCTTTTACCCAACTCTACGGGGTCAGGCCAAGCAAAAGCCAGACATTGATTAAAAGGTAAGCTAAAATGCGTTTTTATTGGGGGGAATTCACTCATGCAAGCACACACGATACACACAATCAAGTATTCACACAAGAGCTAACTGAAAGAGAAAGGGAGGAAAATTATAGAGAGGCTGAGGGGTTTGGGAGGATTTATAATTACCAGTCCAGAAGAGTAGTGAAGAGCAGAAATGTGTTTTGGCTTAGATATGACCTAAGGACAGTTCTCATTCAGGAGCCAGATGGACAGAATGATGGGTAGACCTTCAAGAGCATCCTAAAATCAGGGGTATTTGTACCCTAAAAATAGCCTGTGGCAGTGAAGGTTCCAGATGCAAGACAAAGGGAACCTGTTGTGGACAATGAGTCTGGAATGGACTGATTGGTTTCAATGTCTTGGTTGAGAGGGTGGTTTTGGGCTATCTGCAGTAGGATATGCACACAGTAGGGGTGCCAGACACCTTATTGTTTTCTGATGGCAGTTGATAGGATTAGCTCAGAGCCATTAAGTCAGGCTTTCTTGGCTGATTTCAGAGAACTTTTGACCTGGCCATGCTGAGGTCACCTCTGACCTACTTCCAGCCAGTGTCCCTTTCTTCCACATGGCCTTGCCAGCCATAAGTATAATTTATATTTTATGCCAACACATCTGCCAATTAATCTATTTTGCCAATTAGACCATATAAAAATGTGGGAGTGTATGGCCTGGTAAAACACTGACCTATCATAAAGGCCCAGGTCTTCTACTCAGCAGATGTTGCTGTTGTTGTGTGCCTTCAAGTCATTTCCTATTTATGGTGACCCTAAGGTGAACCTATCATGTGGTTCTGAGGCTGAGAGTATGTGACATGCCCAAGGTCACTCAGTGTATTTCCATGGCCAAGCGGGAAATCAAATCCTGGTCTCCAGGGTCATAGTCCAGTACTCAAACCACTAAACCACGCTGGCTCTCTATTCAGCAGATAGAACGGTTCTTTCACTTTACTAAAATGAGGCTGACCCGGCATGCAGAAATTGTTGTTGTTTGCCTTGAAGTCGTTTCCAACTTATGGTGACCCTAAGGCAAACCTATCACAGGGGTTTTTTGGCAAGATTTGTTCAGAGGCGTTTCCCTTTGCCTTCCTCTGAGGCTGAGAGAGTGACTTGCCCAAGGTCACCTAGTAGGTTTCCATGGCTGAGTGGGGATTTGAACCTTGGTCTCTAGAGTCATAATTTAATGCCACAATGGCTCAGAAACGGATAGGGAAGTTATTTCTGCTGCTTTCTCTTTTTCCTGTAGCCCCAAATGCACCTCTTCTGCTATTCCAGGATAGATCTTTTGGGGCACCAGGAACTGCAGGATTGTGGGAAAGTATTGAAAATAACCTTTACCTTTCCCAATATGTGACTTATCAGTTTGTAGAATCTTTCTCCATGGAACTCTGCATTTGACTTGGGAAAGGAATAGTGTAGCAAGGTCTTTATTTTATTTTTGGATCATGGCCAGAATTTCCATGAACATGGGCTTCTGGCAAGGGATGGGCCGCACCTCATGAAACTTGGCAGGAATGTTTTTGCAAACAGTCTCGCGAGGAGGATTAAGAGGTCTTTAAACTAAGTTCTGCTGGGGAGGGAGACAATATTAGTCAGGGCAAGGACTCGGCGAGTGCAGGGGGAAAAGGCCCACATGATATTGGCCAAGTAGTACAAGCGTCCAATGGCAGGAGGAGTAGAAACAATAGTACAGGACTTGCAGGAAGGGCCCGGGGACTTAAGTGTCTCTACACTAATGCATGTAGTATGGGAAACAAGCAAGATGAACTTGAACTCCTAGTACAACAAAATAAATACGATTTGATAGGCATCACTGAGACCTGGTGGGATGAGTCTCATGATTAGAATGTAGGAATAGAGGGGTATAGCCTATTTTGCAGAAACAGACCAAACAAGAAAGGAGGAGAAGTAGCCTTGTGTGTCAAGGATGTTTTCACCTGTGAAGAGATTCATGACTTAAACCTAGAAAGCCAGATTGAGAGCATCTGGGTAAGAATTAAGGGAGCAAGAAACAATACAGATATTCTGGTGGGGGTTTACTACAACCTCCAAGCCAGACTAAGGGCTTTGATGACGCCTTCCTCAACCAAATGACTGCACATTCAAAAAGGAGAGATACAGTAATAATGGGAGATTTCAATTACCGGGATATATGTTGGCAGTCAAACTCTGCCAAGACAGCAAGGTCCAGCAAGTTTCTTGCTTGTCTTGCAGACAATTTCATGGTCCAGAAGGTGGAAGAGGTGACAAGGGGATCAAATATTCTTGATCTGATCCTGACCAACAGGGATGACCTTGTTAATGAGGTAGAAGTGATTGGATCTTTAGGGGGAAGTGACCATGCCCTATTGGAATTCGGCATTCAGTGGGAAGGAGAAGATAAGTGTAGCCAGACATTCATCTTAGATTTTAAAAAAGCGGACTTCTGTAAACTTAAGGAGCTGCTGGCTGAAATTCCGTTGTCAAGAATAGTGAAAGAGAAAGGAGTTCAGGAGGCATGGGAGTTCTTTAAAACTGTGCCAATAAGGAGGAAAAATGGAAGGCATCTGAAGAAACCAGAGAGGTTGACTAAAGAACTCTCAGCTGAGCTAAGTGTTAAGAGAAACATGTACAGGAAATGGAAGAAGGGGGAAAACACCAAAAAAGAATTTAAGCAAGTAGCCAGGAGATGTAGGGAGGAGGTCAGAAAGGTTAAAGCACAGAACAAACTTAGGCTGGCCAGAGACATTAAAAACAATAAAAAGGGCTTTTTTAAATATATCCGTAGCAAAAGGAAAAAGAAGGAGACGATAGGGTCACTGTGCAGAGAAGATGGTGAATTACTAACAGGGGGAAGAGAAAAGGCAGAACTACTTAACACCTTCTTTGTCTCAGTTTTTCCCCAGAAGGATACAAGCCCTCACCCTGGTGGTTGGGGAGCAGGGGAGGAAGCAGAGGAAATGAGGTACGTAATAGGTAGAGAGGTGGTACAGGAATACCTGGCCGCATTGGATGAATTCAAGTCTCCAGGGCCAGATGAATTGCATCCTAGGATATTAAAAGAACTGGCAGAGGTCATTTTGGAACTGCTTGGTATAATTTTTGAGAAATCTTGGAGGACAGGAGAAGTTCCAGCAGACTGGAGCAGGGCAAATGTTGTCCCCATCTTCAAGAAGGGAAAAAAAGAGGACCCAAATAATTATCGCCCAGTCAGCCTGACATCAGTACCCAGAAAGATCCTGGAGCAGATCGTTAAGCAGTCAGTTTCTAATCATTTAGAAAGCAATGAGGTAATCACGAGAAGTCAACATGGATTTCTCAAAAATAAGTCATGCCAGACTAATCTTATCTCTTTTTATGGTAGAGTTACTAGCTTGATAGATGAAGGGAATGCTGTGGATGTACCATATCTCGATTTCAGTAAGGCCTTTGACAAAGTTTCCCATGACATTCTTGCAAAGAAGCTAGTAAAATGTGGGCTGGACAGGGCTCCTGTCAGGTGGATCTGTAACTGGTTGACTGACCGTTCCCAAAGGGTGCTCACCAATGGCTGCTTTTCATCCTGGAGAGAAGTGACTAGTGGGGTGCCACAGGGTTCTGTCCTGGGCCCAGTACTGTTCAATATCTTCATCAACGACTTGGATGAAGGAATAGAGGGCATGCTCATCAAATTTGCAGATGACCCCAAATTGGGAGGGGTTGCTAATACACCAGAGGACAGGATCAAAATTCAAAATGACCTGGACAGATTGGAGAGCTGGGCCAAGGCTAACAAAATGAAATTCAACAGAGGTCCCACACTTAGGTAGAAAAAATGGAATACAGAAATATAGGATGGGGAACATGTGGCTAGATAGCAGTATGTGTGAAAGTGATCTAGGAGTCTTAACAGATCACAAGCTGAACATGAGTCAGCAGTGTGATGCGGCAGCCAAGAAAGCCAATGCAATTCTCAGTTGCATCAATAGGAGTATGGTGTCTAGATAGAGAGAGGTCCTGGTACGACTCTACTCTGCTTTGGTTAGACCTCATCTTGAATACTGTGTCCAGTTCTGGGCACCCCAATTCAAGAAGGACATGGTCAAGCTGGAGCAAGTCCAGAGGAGGGCGACCAAAATGGTGAGGGACCTGGAAGCCATGCCCTATGAGGATAGACTTAGAGAGCTGGGTAAGTTTAGTCTGCAGACGAGAAGGTTAAGAAGGGACATGATAGCCATGTTTAAATATTTGAAGGGATGCAATGTAGAAGAAGGAGGGGGCTTGTTTTCTGCTGCTCCAGAGACCAGGACAAGGAGCAATGGATTCAAGCTGTGGGAAAGGAGATTCCACCTGAACCTCAGGAAGAACTTCCTGACAGTCAGGGCTGTGCGGCAGTGGAATATGCTGCCTCGGAGTGTAGTGGAGTCTCCTTCCTTGGAGGTTTTTAAGCAGAGGCTGGATGGCCACCTGTCAGGAGTGCTTTGAGGGTGTTCCTGCATGGCAGGGAGTTGGACTGGATGGCCCCTGTGGTCTCTTCCAACTCTACATTTCTATGATTCTATGATTCTATGATTATAATGACAGCCCCAAGGCTATGGAGTGATCATTCCTCCGTGATGGGAAGTTACTCCCCCGTTCCTTGCCTTCAAGAACAGCTTATAAAGCTTCTTTTTCGGTTGTATTTTGGCTTAGTAGACTAGGTCCATGATCCTGTGGGGGCTGTATGTTAGCTTGACTGAGTGCTAAATTTTTTTTCCAGCATTACATAAGTTCCTTCTTTTGCAATGGTTATGCCAAGCTAAGCAATGGATTCCTGATGTTCCCCTGACGTCAGCAGCTAGTGATTGGCCCTGGGAGTACACCAGGAGAGTCACTCTGTCTGTCCACTTTCACCCTCCTAGATCTCCTTGTGAATATATTAGTAGGGCTTATTGCTCTACTAGATTCAAATAGGATCTCAGCTGTGGTGTTAGGAATTTGATCATGTGTTTACTGCCTCTTTCTGGGCTCTTCCAAATAGTCTAAAGAAGCATGTATTCTCCTCGTAGTGTGTTCTCCTTTGATTTTACCAGGTTTCTTAAGCTGCTGCTGTCTCTGTACTTGCTCCATTCTTTTCTGAGGCTATTTGAAGTAATTTCTGGGATCTTTAAGGTTTTTTTTAAAAAAACTGGGACATGGTTTACTGAGGCAGTCCCATGGATTGGAAGGGAACAAAATCTTCCCTGAATTTTAAAATTTTCTAAAGACTTACAGAGTTGTAGTGCAAAAGTGCTATTTCATTGATTTACCTGATGTTATTGTGTGCCTTCAAGGCATTTTTGACTTAAGGCAATCCTAAGGCCTACCACAGGGTTTTCTTGCCAAGATTTGTTTGGGGAGGATTGTCTTTGCTTTCCTCTCAGGCTGAGAGAGTGTGACTTACCAAAGTTCACCGAGTGGGTTTCCAGGCCCAAGCAGGGATCTGAACCCTGATTTCCAGAGTAGTAATTCAGCTATACCACACTGGTTCAGTCATCATTGATACACTACCTCACTATAATTCAAAATAAAATAAAATAAGGAGAAGGGAAGGGAGCATGTTGTTCCAATATGTCTTGGAACTGAGAAGACACCTACCTGAGTTTAGAAATAAAATCTTGCACCTGGTGGTGCCAGTTGCCAGAAAATAGTCTAGGACAACATACACATTGTTATCCAACGAGCACTGCAACTTCCCAAAATGTTTGTCGAACCTGGAAGAATCCTCCTTCTTCTCTCATCTTTACTTTTATATTTCATTGTTTTTGATCTTTGAACTTATTGAGTCGGTGGGGGGAATAAGCTTGAAATGTTTTAAATTTTGTATGTGTGTGGTTTCATGGCTATGCTTTGGTGGCTTCCTATATAAGAGGATAGGACATTACATTTTCCCCATAGTGTGAATTCTAAATATTTAAAGGTATTGCAATTTGAAACACAAAAGGATGTGAACGTTGGTCCAGACCATAGTCGGGCATTGTCTACAACTGGCAAATGCTCCGTACCTCAGGGAAAAATCCAGCTAACAGAGTTCCACTTAACTGGAAATAGCAGAGGTGCAATGTGGGGCTTTCTCCACATGAAGCAGATGCTCTGCTGCTGAACATGGGTCCTTCCACAAACATAAGAGGAATAATTTCCCACATATTGTTTACCTCTGCAGGAATGGAAAACGTTAAATCAGAATTAGTCATTTAGGTAGCTCTTGTTGGAAATAATTAAGCTTAACCTATTCCATGTTGCTGACTTTTGGTTCCAAAACCAAATAGTCTGTGGAAAATAGAGAGGAATACCTTTCACAATGATCAGAAAAGGATGGGGTGAAATACAGTTTGATTGGGAACACTGATGTGTTCTACAGAAGACATGGACTCAAATGGCAGCTGAAAGCTCCCATGTTGGTAGTGCATCGACTCTGCTCTGAGTTTTAGTCTGAACTTTAGAGGAGATATTCAAGGTTCTGAAAACTATTCCAAAATAGAGTCAGTATCCTGGATGGTTGCTTGAAAATTCAGACTGAAACCTGGAGAGGATTTACAGCCACTTAACTTGAGATCCACTATCATGGTCACTCTGATCCAAAGGTTCCTTTCTTTGACAAAAAAGATTTTCCCTCTGGTTGAAGGAAGACTTTAATCCTTTCATTGGTGGAGAAAGGTAACCTTGACAGCCTACCTTACGTGCTGTAGGTATGGAAAACACAAAGGGCAACCACAGGGTGGGAGGTCATGAGATGTCATCAAAAATAACAGATTTTAATCTATAGGTCTAAATAATGACAGAGGGATGTGATGTTCTATACTGCAGTTTGCCTAGGAAGCCACCAGATGGCATTTGGGAGTGAACTCCCTTTCATCTTCCTTGAAACAAATCCACAAGAAGTTTCTTCTTGAGCAGCCATCACCTGGCTCTGCTTATCCCAGAGGTTTTGCAAAGGCTGCAGAAGTTTCAGAGTATGAGCCAGATCAAGAATGTAAAGATAACTTACCATGTGATAGTTCTCATGATAGCAAAATCAGACTTGTCATGTAATCCTGATACAACTAGTTGCAAGCAAATCATTTGTCAAGAAATTTTTGAAGTAACAGTTATATATCCAAACAGTCACTCAGTCCAAGGTTTCAGAGATACTGGAGGGAAAGGAACACATAGAATATAATCAAGGAAGCAAGAATACATATTTAGTTTAGAAGATTTAGATCTGATGATGTGGACAATGACCACAAAAGCTTATACCAGAAATTTCTGCTTCCCATTAAGTCTCAAAGGTTCTTCTGGATTCCTTTATGTCTTTTAATGCCAGGATAGGGCCTAGCTCACTGTATGCATGGTTAAGAATTTGTACTGTTCTGTCACCCTTTTCCCAGATTCTTCTGGTATTTCAGTCCACACCCAGAATTTTCAGTGCCAGATGGTGAACATTTAACATTGGACTGCACAATCAAACAACTGAACAATTGCACAGCACACCAGAGAGTCTCTATGCATCAGTATGGCCAGCATATAACTTTATGATCAGAGGCATGGAGCCCAGTCATTAGTTCCCTGAAGATGAAGGAGCAATTTTCAGCCTTTGCTCTGGGAACCAGTTTGGAAAGTAATATTTAAAAGTGGGTACAGTTTAAAAGTAGTTATCATTCCAAAGCTGGGAAACAAAAATTATGGTTCCATTTTTTAAAAAAAGCATTCTTTATTTTCCCATTATTTTTAACTGCTTTTTTAAAAAATCTAAATGCTGACCTACATTACAAATCAATCTCTCCTCTGATTTCTCACGGCCAAAACCTCACAACATGGAGGGCAACATAAGGTACAGCACAAGCCAGTCTTTGAACCATGTGATCGTCCTCCCCCACCCTGTAATTATAGACACAACTAAAAAGTTACAATTATACTACAAGAGCGCTGTAGTTATCCTTTACTCAGTTACAGTAATAAAGAAACTTAGCTATATATTCATTATTGAAAAAGCAAACTAAATAATTATTTTCAAATTCTGGCAGCAAGTGCCAATGAATTAGGCACACAGATATGGTATGCTGATATGTGCAGTAGGCTTGGAAAGTAATAGTCTGTAGCAAACACATGCCTGTGTGCCATTCAGTGGATGTGATGACTGCAGATTTAGGAAACAGACTGGTTGTGAGTTCAGTGGCTCAGAGGTTGGTTCCATGTCAGTGAGGTGGTCCTGATTTTAGTTCAACCATTAAATGAGCTATTTGTCATGTATTGGCTAGCTCTGAGTTCAGAGAACTGGCTTAGAAGGTTCAAAAGTTTATTCAGAACACTGAAACAACAACTGCACGTCTTGGCAATTGTCAAGACTAAAGAACTATCAGATATGCAGTACCATATAAGCTGTAACATTACAAATTTGTGTATGCAAGCATTCTATTTGACAGCTAAATAAAACTCCTTTCCCAGACTCTCATCCTGCCTGCCAACTTTGCAACTGTATCTGCTCTTATCAAAAATTGTTAAAACAACATTCCCTTGTTGAGGCAGTTCATTCAATTCAGTCATCTTTGTCCAACGTTTTATCAAAAGACTACATGGCATTACATGGCAGGGAGAGCAATGCCAACCTATCTAAGGTGTAGAACCTGTTTGGAAAATAGAGTTCAGCAATTTGGTTAGCTCCTGTAAAGTTCAGACTAAATTCTGGAACAGATTAACCGCTGATTTAGGAGCATTAAGATAATGCTGCAATAGACATTACGCTCCAACTTAATTCAGCCAAGCTGGGCAATAGTTAATCCCACAATCCCTCATGCATAGGAATGTCCACTGTTGTCATGAATTAGGCTTGCAAATCAAGGTTCTCATATGCTGGATGCAAGCCCCTTGGCTTTTTGCATTTAGTTATTCAGTCCCAGCTTGATGGCATGCTATCAGCGGTTAAGCTGTGCAAGAGGTGTAAGGCAGAGTGTCTACAGGAGCAGCACCTCCATGGCCTATGCTCTTCAATGCACATGACATAACATTGATTTCTGAAGGTCAAATGTGTGAGAATCAGATTTCTTTCCAGAAAATCATGAGTACTCCTTCTACTGACATTCCTTTTGTTACCCTGATTTCTGGGGTCCCGGGAGGGACACCTCAATGTGCTCACAATGGGGAATGGGAATTAGCAGAGCACAAGCTAAGCAATACACGAGGCAGGGCAACCTAGTGAGATCTTGAACCCAATATCTACAGGTTCAGACCGAGTCAATGAGTAAATAATAATTGTTTTCTTTATTTTTGATAAACACAGTCAAAACGTATGTATGCAAACACACTCACACAGACCTACTGAAAGAAAGGTAGGAGTTGGATAGAGGGTTTTTGAGAGGGATTTTGGCATGGGAAATACTACACCTGTCCTGAAGCCCAGGTAGTCTGAAGAAAAGCCCATAGAAGTGGAGATTCTCAGGCACGTGGAGCTGAGGGGAAGGCTCATCGAACGAAGCAACAGCAAGGTGGGATGGAAGCCAAGAGCAATCTGAAGAAGCGTTCAAAATCAGGGGGTCTTATAGGGAAAAATGTGCCTGTAGACTAGTCCGTTCCCGGGAAAAACAATGGGTTTCGGGCTGGAGACAAAGCCTCCGAAAGGTTAGTACTTTGCATAATTGAATTATAACAGCATTGTCAATAGAGTAGATAGTATGCAAACGCGGAGTGCTCGACAGTTGAGTATTCAGCTCGTCAAGCCGCCTGCTCGGGGCAGGGGATCTTTTGTAAACAGCATGCATACATCATATGATCTTAAAAGGGGTACTTGCCTGGAGGTCTCCTGAAGTTGCAGTCTGGCAATTACTGGCCTGCCTGGATTTGTTTTGAATGGTTCAGCTATTTTCAGCCGTGCATGTGTGCGTGCTTGTCCGGGGGTCTCACAAGCACATGGAGCAGAATGGGTAAAGAAGGCCGAATTCTTGATATCAAATTATATCTAATATGCCACAAGATCGGACTAGAAACTACAGTAACACTTTTATCTCCATCCTGTGTTTCACAAAGGTCAATTCAGTATTCATGTAACATGTCAAGCTGACTTTCCATACTGATGATCTTGAACAGGACTTAGTGAATGCAAGATGTTACCCAAATGGGAGTATTTGCAAAACAAAACTGAACTACAAGGCAGGCCTCCAGATTTGTGGATTTGACTTTCACAGATTTGATTATTTGCAAGTTTCTCCAACCTCTGCATCACTCACCTCAGGCACTTCCTTTCCAGGGGAACCTTCCAATTCGATGGCTCCAGTCAAGCCATGAAGCCCATTAAAACTTGCTTTTGGTCCTCCATCAGTCACTGCCTAGCCAGCTAAGGGCAATCATAGCCTGATTTCTCAGAACACAAACATTCCCCCATACACCCAGAAAGGAAATGGACAAGAGAGAGAAAACGTGAGCCATCATACTGATCCACCCCCTTTCTCTCTCCTTTCCCTGATCTGGTTTGGAACCTGGGTTTCTTGTCTTGGCCCCTTTCCCACAGACATGCACAAACATTTGGATATTTGTGACTTTCCACTTTTGCGGGTGTCTTATGCCTCAACCCTAAATGACTGTAGAAGGTCAACTGTATTCATAGAATCATAAGAGTTGGAAGAGACCACAGAGCCCATCCAGTCCAATCCCCTGTATGCAGGAACACCCACCAAAGCATTCCCAACAGATGGCCATCCAGTCTCTGTTTAAAAACCTTGGAAGAGGTTTCTATCTACCTACACCCATTCATTAACATGTTTCCCAAAGAGCATCCACTCACAGAGCTTGCTCTCTCTCTCTCTCTCTCTCTCTCTGAATCTTTCTCAGAGAAAAAAGGAAACTAAATTTATTTGGCTCACATTTTCACATGAGCCAACAGAACATGCACTTCCTGAATTAATGCATCAACCAGAATGCAATTATGCTTTGGTTTATGCATTTGTGATGCAAAAAAAATGTGGGCAGAAATCTGCAAATTAGGGGGGGGAATAAAGAAAAAGTCATCCACTAGGCAAAAGTCCCTGTCAAAGCAATGCATTTATTAGGAGAAATTGTGTAGAAAAACAAATGAATTGTATATGAGGCAGATCAGAAATGGATAGACTAAATTTGTACTTGGAGAAGAAAATGAGAATGTGGTAGAAAATGGAAAAAGACAAGTTCATCCATCCCAGCTCTGAACAGAGGAATCTGACTTCATGCAGGATCTCTGATTGCCTTATCTTCAAACTTATCTTCAAACATTCTAATGAGTGCACATAGTGCAGAGATGAAGATGCCCTTCTATGCATTTGCATTCATTCTCTATGCCTGTTGAACCCCATAAGGTGGCTTCTGTTACAAACACAGGTTGTCAGTCTCTGTTTTTGGCCCTTTTCACACCTTACCTTTTAACACTGCTGGGTTGGGGTTTTCACATGAGAAGGCTTGGAAGGAATGCTCTCGCAAGCCTCCTTCTTCAGCTCCGCAGCTCCTTCCTGCTTGCATGAGCGCCTCTTCCTTCCTTCCGCAGTGCAGCCTGGGAGTTGTAGGCTGCGCTGGGGCAGGAAGCAAGACCAGCGTGGCTCAGGAGGCTTCACATGGCAGGTGAGTACGCCCCAGGCCCCTGAGCGATGCGTGAGCACGGAGCATTTCCGGTTTGAAGCCGAAAATGAAAAAAATCTGTGCCTGCTTCGCGTCAGGCTGTTATGTGTCATGTAAACGTGAGTGCGTCATGCAGACCGCTCCTCACATTTACACGATGCTCAAGGGGCCCTCTCACTTCCAAAATGCCGTGCGAAAAGGGCCTTTGTTTTTTTTAAAAAATCCCACAAAGGACTATGGACTTTTGTGAAGCATGCAGAATGCAAAAGTCAATTTCAATAACATTATAAAAAGGAAAGAATGGGTTAGAAAGAATTTATCAGTGCTTGGCATATGCTGTCATGGACTCTTTAGATACAAGAAGAAGGTGACTGGACTCTGTAAAAACTTGTATTTAAATATATAAGTGAGTCCCAAAGGGACTTCTAGAGCCTTCCTTTCCCTATTTTTATTCTTATGCTGAAACAGAATAACACATCTGTCTCGTTGAAAATTTGTCCAATAACATTTGTAACTCAGGGTCATTTCACACTACATAGTGATAGTGCTATCATTCCATTTCAACTGTCACGTCAACATCCTATGGAATGCTGGGATTTGCACTTTATGGAGGGGTTTGTTGAGTCAGTGTGGTGTAGTGGTTTGAGCATTGGACTATGGACCCTGGAGACCAGGGTTTGATTCTGCACTCAGTCATGTAAACCCACTGGGTAACCTTGGGTGTATCACACACTCTCAGCCCCAGAATACTCCATTATAAGTTGACTTTAGGGTCATAATAAGCTGGAAATGACTTGAAGGCACATTACAACAACAAATGTAGAATTCTCTGCCAGAGAACTCTAGTACTTCACCAGACTACAAGCCCCAGGATGTGCTGTTACTTCACTGGTAAACCCTATCCCGGAGTCTACAATTTTTAATATTAAATGTGATTCAACATGCCAGAGAGGTCACTCAGATGAACACATAGGCAGCAACAGTCGAACGATCAAAAACCAGATCAGGCCAGTAAAATCCCCAGTCATGTAGCCCCAGGAGACCTCAAGCTGTGCAAGCCCACAGTAAACAAAAGGTCCTCAGTTACTGAGGAGCCAACATGAGGGGATTAGTGTGTTTTCCCCAAGTTGAGCACTGATATCAGTAAAATCATATCAGGCAAGGACTATTTACATAAATTCACACCACAACCCAATGCAACTGAAGA
The DNA here is from genome assembly GCA_948474755.1 of Ctenosaura bakeri. Taxonomy (NCBI): domain Eukaryota; kingdom Metazoa; phylum Chordata; class Lepidosauria; order Squamata; family Iguanidae; genus Ctenosaura; species Ctenosaura bakeri. Next base: position 216,678 of record CAOLHI010001978.1, read on the forward strand.
GCCTGAAACTCTGGCAACACCTCGTAATCCCATCATGCAAAAGGAGTTGCCATTGTGGAGCTTCTTTTCCTTTGCAACACCCATTGTTCTCCCTGGGAGAGGATTTGCCCTCAAGGTACGTTTTCCTCTACAAATAGTCCCAGTTTTTGAGAGTTTCTTTGGATAACTCCCAGTCATACCAGCAGACTGTTTCTCCATCAGTCGAGTAATCCCCTCAGCTGTCTCCGTGCTGAGCTCTACTTTGCTGTTTTTCCGGACCAAGGACTTCAGGAAAAGGTGCAGTATCACCCCAGCTACAATTCCTTCAATAATTCCCCTATCCTGTTTCCACTCTTTGCTTCTTAATAGGTCTTGAGTGAGTGTGTGTGTGAGTGAGTGTTTTGATGCGTGAGACTTTCATTCAATAAAATCATTTATTGCACATCTTTGTTTGGGTTTTTGGCTTGGCCTGACCCTGTAAAAACTGGGTAAAAAGACCCCGCTAGGTTACCCTGCCTCTCGCATTGCTATTGCCTATGCTCTGTTGAGTTCTCATTCCCTATCACATGGAGCACATTAAGATGTCCCCTAAGGGACCCCAGAAATCAGGATAACAGTGCCATGTCAGTTAAAGTGGCACTATAACTGTGTAGAGGGGAAAACCGCCAGCATTCCTGACTCCCCAAGAGAAGGTTTGCTGCTGCCTGTCTGCTGCTTGCTGCTGTCTAGAATGGCACTGGACGATTGCTGCCTGTACTGGAGACTGCACTCCTGACAGAACCAGGCCCCAGGAATCCCAGCTAAGTCTGCTGATGAGCAGGAGAACTGCCTGTCCCCTTCTGGAAAGGGATAAAAGCTAGGAGCCTGGTGCAGTGGAGTTGCCACTGAAGGAGGTAACACCAAAAGGGGAGTCACCCCTTTGGGGGAGCTACTTTGGGGATAGAGCAAGAGAGCAAGTCCCTATGGCTGGGAGGGGGGGAAATGGATAGGGTTTCTTCTCCAATTTCAATGAAGCTTCCCCCCCCCCCGAAAAATGTTCTATGGTGAGCAAGGGAGGGAAGTAGCTTTGGGAGCAGCCATCATGATAGTGATGGACAGAGGGAGATATGGTGTGGGGAGACAATCTTATCACAATTATAGAAGTGAGAACCACAGGGTGTTGGTTGGTTCCAAGTTGTCCCCCAATTCAAATAGTTTGGATGGCCTTTTTCAACAGGCTCCCTGGGTTGAAAATGCTCCTGCTCAATGCCAGGTCAGTAAATGGAAAAACGTCTTTGATCCAGGACCTGATCCTGAATGGACATGCCAACCTAGCTTGTATTACAGAGACCTGGCTGGATGAAGCTGGGGTGAGAGGTTAATCTCTCCCAGCTCTGTCCACCTGGATTCTCTGTACAGCAGCAGGAGAGGCCGGGGGGGCAGGGAGGTGGAGCTGCAGTGGTCTTTTGAGGTTCCATCTCCCTCACCAGGTCCCCTGTCCCACAGTCTGCTGGATTTGAGTGTGTGTGTTTCTGAAGGTGGGTGGCTGAGAGCAGGGACTCTGTTGGTGTACCACCCACTCTACTGCTCAACAGTCTCCCTTACTGAGCTGGCTGAGCTCATCTTGGCAGTGATGTTGGAATCCCCCCAACTCATCTTGTTGTACTTCAGTATCCGTGCAGAGACTACCCCATCCAGAGCAGCTCAGAGCTTCATGTTCACCATGACAACCAAAGGCCTGTCCCAAGTAATAGCTGGTGCCACCCATGCTGCAGACCTGGTTCTGGACCTGGTTTTGTGTTCTGGGCAGTCTGATGGTGATCTAGGTGTGGAGGAACTTTCTATAGTTCCATTGACATGAATTGATCACTACCTGGTGGGGTTTAGACTCACTGGGACTCAGTGTCTGTGCAAGGATGGGAGGCTGATTAAGATGGTCTGCCGCAGGAGGCTTATGGATCTGGATGGATTCCTAATGGCTCTTGAGGAGTTTCCTGTTGCCTTGGCAGGTGATCTAGTTGAAGCCCTGGCTGATCTATGGAACAGAGACATGGCAAGGGCAGTGGACACGATTGCTCCTAAGCATTCCCTCCCACAAAGTGGAGCCAAGCAAACCCCCTGGTTTATTGGGGAGCTAATGGTGATGAAATGAATGTGACAGAGACTACAGTGACATTGATGGAAGATTCAGCACAAGTCTGACCAAACACGGGCTAGAACTCATTGGAAGGTCTATGCCATGGCAATTGTGGCAGTGAAATAATCATTTCCCTGCCACCATTGCATCTGCATCCAGCAGAGCTGTTTCAAGTGGTCAAGGGATTTTTACATTCTGGCCCACAAGAAGGAAATGACCACGCTGCTGCACACTGTGATGAATTTGCGAGACACTTGGCAGACAAAATTGCCCAGATTCAAGATACGACAAATAAAAAGCTGAAAGATGAAATTAAATTACTACAAGAACAACTAAAGTGAAGATTGGGTATGTTTTTAATGTATTTAATGTATTATTGTTGTTCGCCACCTCGATCCATGGGGAGAGGTGGGATAGAAATAATAATAATAATAATAATAATAATAATAATAATAATAATAATAATAATTATTATTATTATTATTATTATTATTATTATTATTATTATTATTATTAAATGGTTGGCATATGAATTAAGAAAACATAAGAGAAGAAGCAAATTTTCCAATTAAAGATGGCAGAAAAAAACATATACAGATCAAGATTCAATTAAGGAAATATTTCACAGATATTTTACAGACCTATATAAAGAGAATACAGAACAACAAGAGGATGAGCAACGGATACATACCTATTTGAAGTGACAAGAAATGATGGAAATCTCTCAAGATCAAAAACAGATATTACATGAGAAAATCACAAAAGAAGAAATCTCCAAGGCTATCAAAAATTTAAAAACTTCAAAGCTTCCGGACCTGACAATTTTACAGCAAAATATTATAAAATTTTTGAGGAAGAGATGATACAAGCTTTACATGACATGTTTAATCAAATTTTAATAGAGGGAATACCAAAAACATGGACAGAAGCAAATATTGTCTTAATCCTAAAAGAAGGAAAAGACTCAACATCACCAAATAGCTACAGACCAATCTCGTTATTAAACACAGACTGTAAGATATTTACCAGCATATTGGCAGAAAGGGTGAAGAAGGTTATGTCATCAATTATACATGAAGACCAAAATGGCTTTCTACCAAGGAGATTAATGAGAAATAATGTAAGAACAGTATTAAACATCATAGAATATTTCGAAAGACATAATGAAAAAGAATTGTCAATTATCTTTCTAGAAGCCGAAAAAGCCTTCAATAAAGTGAGATGGAAATTTATGTTAGTGACGCTGGAAAAAATGAACATGGGCAATAATTTTGTAAAATGGATAAAGGAAATATATTCACAGCAAACAGCAAGAGTGATTGTAAATGAAGAAAGAACAAGAGACATAAAAATTGAGAAAGGAACCAGACAGGGATGCCCTCTCTCATCCCTTCTATTTATTTTAATATTGGAAATACTAAACAATAAGATCAGGTCAGACTCAAACATAAAAGGTGTTAAAATCAAGGAGCAGACGTACAAATTACAAGCATATGCAGATGACCTGGTAATATTCTTACAAGAACCACTAGAAAGTATAGACAAGCTAATAAAGGTTATCTATGAATTTGGTGAAAAAGCCGGCTTCAAAATAAATAAAGAAAAGACAGGAATAATAACAAAAAATATGCATATTAAGAAATAAGAACAACTCATTAAAAAGTCTAACTTTCAATTACAAAAGAAAATTAAATACTTAGGCATCTGGCTTACGAAACAAAACTCAGATTTATATAATAATAACTATAAAAAAAGTCTGGGCAGAAATAAAGAAAGACTTAGGCCCTTTCCGCACCGGGCTATTAAAACAGCACAGAGTGACCTCCGACAGAGGTCTTCTGCACCGTGGAGTGGACTGGGGCGGACTACTTTTTGTAGTTCCACACCTCAGTCCAGTTCGGAGCGACCGGAACTGGTTGCGCAGCGTGCTTTTTAAAAACCTCTTTTAAGAGGTTTTTAAAAAGCACGGAGCACACAACTCCGTGTCGCTCCGTCACCACGCTCCAGTGCAGATTTGCAGGTGCGCACTAGTACATGCCTGCAGATCTGCCAGAGGCAGGCTTTAGGCTGGCGAGCTTCTCTGGTTGGTGGAGAGCCTCCACCAACCGGAAGCTGCCATTTTGGATGCCGGAGCAGTGTGGGGCAACAAGCTCACACTGCTCCTCATCTCGATGGACTCGCCCAGATGCTGAAGAAATCCGGAGAGTCCCGTTTTTGCACGATTCCTTTCCCATGTGTGGAAAGGGCCTTTGAGAAATGGAGCAAATTGCATCTATCCCTACTTGAAAGAATAGCAATAATAAAAATGAATATCCTTCCCAAAATGATCTTTTTGTTCCAAAATATTCCAATAATAAAAAATGACAAACCATTTAAACAATGGCAAAAAGAGCTTACAAGATTTATATGAGAAGGGAAAAAACCAAGGATTAGTTGGAAAAATCTTGTAGATCAAAAAGAAAGAGGAGGATGCAACCTACCGGATTTAAGATTATACTATTATGCATCCAGACTATCCTGGATAAAAGACTGGATCAAATTACAAAACACAAGAACATTAACATTGGAAGGAGCTGACAACAGGATGGGCTGGCATGCCTACCTGTGGTATAACAAGGTGAAGATAGATAAATAAGGATTTTCCGAATCACTTCATCAGGGGACCATTACTGAAAATGTGGACACAAATAAAGAAAAAATTCTACAATAGAATACCAAGGTGGATATCCCCACAGGAAGCCTTTTTTGGGAGATGGGTGGAAGGGCAAGAAAAATGGTTGACATATAAAGATTTGTTAGAAATCACAGAATCCATAACACCACAGATCAAATCAAGAGATAAATTAGAACAAATAGGTTTTAAACTGGGCTGGTTTCCATACAGACAACTATACGAAAGATATAAAATAGATTTAAAAGTAGAGAGATTTAATATGAGATCGACATTCAATGAATTAGAGAAGATTATATTTGGACAATCAAATCATGTTAAGTTTTACAAACATCTATTTGGGATAAAAAGAGGCCAAGAATAAGATGGAAATTCCTAACAGAGAAGAAAGAAAAAGGAGGTTTTGGACTTCCTGACTTGAAACTGTATTACCAAGCAAATTCCCTGATTTGGATCAAAGAATGGCTAACATTACAAAATGAAAAAATATTAAATCTGGAAGGAACTGGATTACGAATGGGATGGCACGCGTATGTATGGTACAACAAGCATAAAATAGATAAAGAATTCCAAAATCATTATTTAAGGAAAGCCCTTCTAGTAAATTGGCAAAAATTCAAGAAAAAACACTATAGAAAAATACCATTATGGATTTCCCCACATGAGGCTTTTTACTGTAGATGGTGGGAACCACAAGAAAAAATAATAAAGTATCAAAATATGATAACTGTTGGGAAGAATCAAGAAACAAGACTAAAAACCGGAGATGAATTGGAACATGAAGGGTTTAAGCGCTCATGGTTTCTCTACAGACAACTTAAAGAAAGATATAACATGGATAAGAAACTAGAAGGCTTCCAAACAGATGAATATGACAAACAGTTTGAAAATATACTATTCAAATCACAGAAACAATTGACCTCTGAACTATACAAACTACAAATAGAGAGAGAACTAGAAACGGAACAGATAAAACCTTCGATGATCCTATGGGTGCAGAACATAGGCCATGAGATTCAATTAGAGCACTGGGAGAAGACTTGGTCAGAAACACAAAAATTCACAGCAGCCCAAAGTCTGAAGGAAAATTATTTAAAGATGCTGTATAGATGGCATCTCCACCCTGTGAAAATTAATAAGATATATAAAACAAGGGAAAACAAATGTTGGAAGTGTGGCCGAGAAAATGGGACCTACTATCATGTATGGTGGACCTGTGACAAAGCTAAAATATACTGGAAAAGAATACAAGAAACAATCTCAGAAATATTACAGATAAATATCCCACTGATACCTGAACTATTTCTATTAAATATAACACAGAAAATAGATAAAGAGCAAAGAATAAAGCTTTGGAGAATAATTCTTCATATGATCACAGCTGCCAGAATGGAATTCGCACGAAAGTGGAAAAACGATCAGGTACCACAAATAGAAGAATGGAAAGTTAAGGCCTTGGAAAACAGAGAAATGGACAGACTAGCCTCGATGATACAAGGAAAAAATCAAGAAACAAATGATGCAGAATGGAGACAAGTAGAAGAGTTTCTCCTCTCAACATAGAGAAGAATATAGGAAAATGTAACTTAAGGTTCAGACATTAAAATAAAAACATAAGATATGGGGGAGACTGAATTAAGAGAAGGCATGCAAAGTTGTGAAAGGAGGGTATTGAAAGAGTAACATGAATGGGACTAAAAAGAATTAACTCCAGGGGAATAAGGAAATGGAATATAATGTAAATGAGATATGAAATATTCAAATGCCATAATGTATGAAGAAAGATGGATATGAGTTGGATTTTCTATAAGGGCACAATGTACATTTGGATATTTATATATTACTATATACTATTACACATTATAGAATCATAGAATCATAGAAATGTAGAGTTGGAAGAGACCACAGGGGCCATCCAGTCCAACCCCCTGCCATTGCAGGAACACCCTCAAAGCACTCCCGACAGATGGCCATCCAGCCTCTGCTTAAAAACCTCCAAGGAAGGAGACTCCACTACACTCCGAGGCAGCATATTCCACTGCCGCACAGCCCTGACTGTCAGGAAGTTCTTCCTGAGGTTCAGGTGGAATCTCCTTTCCTGCAGCTTGAATCCATTGCTCCTTGTCCTGGTCTCTGGAGCAGCAGAAAACAAGCCCCCTCCTTCTTCTACATTGCATCCCTTCAAATATTTAAACATGGCTATCATGTCCCCTCTTAACCTTCTCTTCTGCAAACTAAACATCCCCAGCTCTCTAAGTCTATCCTCATAGGGCATGGTTTCCAGACCTCTCACCATTTTGGTTGCCCTCCTCTGGACTTGCTCCAGCTTGTCAACATCCCTCTTGAATTGGGGTGCCCAGAACTGGACACAGTATTCAAGATGGGGTCTAATCAAAGCAGAGTAGAGTGGTACCAGTACCTCCCTCGATCTAGACACCATACTCCTATTGATGCAACTGAGAATTGCATTGGCTTTCTTGGCTGCCGCATCACACTGCTGACTCATGTTCAGCTTGTGGTCTATGAAGACTTCTAGATCCCTTTCACACGTACTGCTATCCAGTCACGTGTCCCCCATCCTATATTTCTGTATTCCATTATTTCTACCTAAGTGTAGGACCTTACACTTCTCTCTGTTGCTCTTTATCTATTTTCTGTGTTATATTTATTATTATATATATATTGTATATTACTACACAAGTAGATATATTTATACATCATTATTATTTGCATGCCATTTTGGTTATTTTATATATATATATATATACACACACTATTGCAATTTGTAGACGAAAAGATGTCATATTAATGTATTTGCAATGAAAATTGCGGTAAAATATAATAAAAAAAGTTTTATAAACATCTATTAGAATATGATTCTGCAAAGTTTTACAAACATCTATTAGAATATGATTTAGAAGATCAAACAGTAAAAGATACTATGATAACCTGGGCGAATATAGTAGGTCATTCAGTCGTACTAGACCCATGGGAGACCTCTTGGAAACTAACACAAAGATTCATGCTGTCGCAGGATCTCAAAGAAAACTACATAAAGATGTTTTATAAATGGTACATAACATGAGAAAAAAAATTTAAAAATGTACAACACACATCAGGATAAATGTTGGAAATGCCAGGAAAAAACAGGTACTTTTATACATATGTGGTGGAACTGCCCAAAGGTAAATAAATTTTGGAAAGAGATAAATAAAATATTGGTGGAAATATTTAAAATCCAAATACTGTTAAGACTAGAAATCTACCTATTAAATATTATTCAAATTATAGATTCAAAAATTTCAAAGAAATACTGGAGAATCTTACTATATTTAATAACAGCAGCCAGAATTCTGATTGCAAAAAACTGGAAAAATAAAGAAATCCCAACTATTGAACACTGGATGTTGAAAATATTAGAAATGAAGAAAAATGATCGATTGACTTTAAGAATAAAAGAGAAATCTGACAAAATAATGAAAGAGTGGAATCCAGTAACAAAGTTTCTCCATAATAGATGGTGTAATATATTCATGGAAGAAATATAGAAAATTAACTTGATGGGAAAAAAATAATAATAGTAATAATAATAATAACTGTAGAGGATTGGAATAAGAGGTTAGGACAATTATGGTTATTTGGGTGTAAAAAATCAAAAGAGGTACAAGTATGGATGAAAAAGAGAAATGAGGACACAAAGAATCTATAAAGAATGTATGTGTATAGAGAAAGACTAAAAAGTTTGCAAAAAGTTTGTATTATGTATTAGATGTGACTGAAGGAATATATATGACTGCATAAAAATATACATGTTATGGTATAATCTCAAAGGATCAACGGTGAAAGGGAGGAGAAGTAGGAGAACATTTACGTATAGAATAACAAACAAAAGGAGGAACAATAACAATGACAACAGAGAAAACTGTAATAAGAAGAGATGGAGGGGAAGTATATGTAAAAGATTTACGAATATTTAATACTGGTTGTCAAGTTGTGTGAGTTCAAACTAGAGAAATTTATATTATATATAAATATTTTTTCCTTTAATTTTTTTTAAAAAAATAAGATAATTATTGATAATAATGGAAAACAGTATTTTGCATGCAATGTATGGAAAATAGAATCTTGTATATAATGTAATATGTAAGTTGAGATCAATGATGATCCAAATTATTTATATAATAACATAATTTGGTATCAATAAAAAAATAATGGAAAAAAATTGCCCAGATTCATTCTGACTTAGATGCTATAGTTGAGACAGGTCCAGTTGATGTAATCTTGGCACCTGCTTGTCCTGTAGTAATGGATTCATTTCAGTTTGTGCAGCCTAAGGATGTGGACAGGATCCTTGGAGAGGTGAGAGCCACTACGTGTATGCTAGACCCTTGCCCCTCCTGGCTTTTGAAAGCAGCCAGAGGGGGACTGGCTGAATGGGTAAAGGGAGTGGTGGATGCCTCACTGCAGCAAGGAAAGTTTCCAGCATGCCTAAAAAGGGACTGTGGTGAGGATATTACTAAAAAAGCCCTCCCTTGATCCCACCAATCTGAATAATTATTGGATAGTCTCCAATATCTCATTTTTAGGCAAAGTTCTGGAGTATGTGGTAGTCTCCCAGCATCAAGAATTTCTGGATGAAACAGAATATCTTGATCCATTTCAATCTGGTTATGGGATGGAGATGGCTTTGGTCCCCTTAGTGGATGACCTATGCCAGGAACTAGACAAGGGGAGTGTGTCCCTGTTGGTTCTGCTGGACCTCTCAGCAGCTTTTGATACCATCAACCATGGTATACTTCTGGGCCAACACTCTGGGATGGGACTTGGGGACACTGTTTTAGTCTTTCCTGGAGGGACAAACTGCTGGGAGATTCCTTTTCCTACTCCCTGACCCTTGGCCTGTTTTGTCCCGCATGTTTAATATCTATATGAAAGTGCTGGGAGAGATCATCCAGAGTTTTGGGGTTCGGTGTCACCAATACATTGCTGACACCCAGATCTATCTCTCCTTTCCATCTGATTCCTGGAAAGCTGTCTAGGTGCTGAACCAATGTCTGTTCATAGAATCACAGAATCATAGAAATGCAGAGTTGGAAGAGACCACACAGGCCATCCAGTCCAACTCCCTGCCATGCAGGAGCACCCTCAAAGCACTCCCGACAGATGGCCATCCAGCCTCTGCTTTAAAAACTCCAAGGAAGGAGACTCCATTACACTCGGAGGCAGCATATTCCACTGTCGGACAGCCCTGACTGTCAGGTGGAATCTCCTTTCCTGCAGTTTGAATCCATTCCTCCTTGTCCTGGTCTCTGGTGCAGCAGAAAATATGCCCTCTTCTTCCTCTACATGGCATCCCTTCAATATTTAAACATGGCTATCATGTTCCCTCTTAACCTTCTCTTCTGCAGACTAAACATACCCAGCTCTCTAAGTCTATCCTCATAGGGCATGGTTTCCAGGCCTCTCACCATTTTGGTCGCCCTCCTCTGGACTTGCTCCAGCTTGTCAATATCCATCTTGAATTGGGGTGCCCAGAACTGGACACAGTATTCAAGATGGGGTCTAACCAAAGCAGAGTAGAGTGGTACCAGTACCTCCCTCGATCTAGACACCATACTCCTATTGATGCAGCCAAGAATTGCATTGGCTTTCTTGGCTGCCGCATCACACTGCTGACTCATGTTCAGCTTGTGGGCTATTAAGACTCCTAGATCCCTTTCACACGTACTACTATCCAGCCACGTGTCCCCCATCCTATATTTCTGTATTCCATTTTTTCTACCTAAGTGTAGGACCTTACACTTCTCTCTGTTGAATTTCATTTTGTTAGCCTTGGCCCAGCTCTCCAATCTGTCCAGGTCATTTTGAATTTTGATCCTGTCCTCTGGTGTATTAGCAACCCCTCCCAATTTGGGGTCATCTGCAAATTTGATGAGCATGCCCTCTATTCCTTCATCCAAGTCATTGATAAAAATATTGAACAGTACTGGGCCTAGGACAGAACCCTGTGGCACCCCACTAGTCACTTCTCTCCAGGATGAAAAGCAGCCATTCGTGATCACCCTTTGGGTTCGGTCGGTCAACCAATTACAAATCCAACTAACAGTAGCCCTGTCCAGCCCACATTTTACTAGCTTCTTTGCAAGAATGTCATGGGGAACTTTGTCAAAGGCCTTACTGAAATTGAGATATGCTACATCCACAGCATTCCCTTCATCTATCAAGCTAGTAACTCCATCATAAAAAGAGATAAGATTAGTCTGGCATGACTTATTTTTGAGAAATCCATGTTGACTTCTCGTTATTACTGTGTTGCTTTCTAAATGATTAGAAACTGACTGCTTAATGATCTGCTACAGGATCTTTCTGGGTACTGATGTCAGGCTGACTGGGCGATAATTATTTGGGTCCTCTTTTTTTCCCTTCTTGAAGATGGGGATAACATTTGCTCTCTTCCAGTTTGCTGGAACTTCTCCTGTCCTCCAAGATTTCTCAAAGATTATAGCAAGCGGTTCCGAAATGGCCAGCCTAAGTTCATTCTGTGCTTTAGCCTTTCTGACCTCCTCCCTACATCTCCTGGCTACTTGCATATATTCTTTGGTGGTTTCCCCCTTCTTCCATTTCCTATACATGTTTCTCTTAACACTCAGCTCAGCTGAGAGTTCTTTAGTCAACCATTCTGGTTTCTTCAGATGCCTTCCATTTTTCCTCCTTATTGGCACAGTTTTAGACTGTGCCTTCAGTATCTCCTTTTTAAGGAACTCCCATGCCTCCTGAACTCCTTTCCCTTTCACTACTCCTGACCACGGAATTCCAGCCAGCAGCTTCCTAAGTTTACAGAAGTCAGCTTTTTTAAAATCTAAGACAAGTGTCTGGCTACACTTATCTTCTCCTTCCCACTGAATGCCAAATTCCAATAGGGCATGGTCACTCCCCCCTAAAGATCCAACCACTTCTACCTCGTTCACAATGTCATCCCTGTTGGTCAGGATCAGATCGAGAATATTTGATCCCCTTGTCACCTCTTCCACCTTCTGGACCATGAAGTTCTCTGCCAGACAAGCAAGAAACTTGCTGGACCTTGCTGTCTTGGCAGAGTTTGTCTGCCAGCATATATCCAGCTGATTGAAATCTCCTGTTATTACTGTATCTCCCTTCCTTGAATGTGCAGTCATTTGGTTGAAGAAGGCGTCATAAAAGTCCTCAGCCTGGGTTGGAGGTCTGTAGTTAAGTCCCCACCAGAATATCCCTTAATATCCAGAATATCACTTAAGTCCCCACCAGAATATCCCTATTGTTTCTTGCTGCCTTAATTCTTACTCAAATGCTCTCGACCTGACTTTCTGGGTTTAAGTCCCAGATCTCTTCACAGGTGAAAACATCCTTGACATACAAGGCTACTCCTCCTCCTTTCTTGTTTGGTCTATTTTTACAAAATAGGCTATACCCCTCTATTCCTATATTCCAATCATGAGACTCATCCCACCAGGTCTCAGTGATGCCTATCAAATCATATTTATTTTGTTGTACTAGGAGTTCAAGTTCATCCTGCTTGTTTCCCATACTCCATGCATTAGTGTAGAGACACTTAAGTCCTCGGACCCTTCCTGAAAGTCCTGTACTACAGTTTCTACTCCTCCCACCATTGGCTGTTTGTACTACTTGGCCAATATCATTTGGGCCTTTTCCCCCTGCACTTGCTGAGTCCTTGCCCTGAATAATATTGTCTCCCTCCCCAGTGGAACTTAGTTTAAAGACCTCTTAATCCTCCGTGCGAGACTGTTTGCAAAAACATTCCTGCCCAGTTTTGTGAGGTGCAGCCCATTCCTCGCCAGAAGCCCACGTTCATGGGAATTCAGGCCATGTTCCAAAAACCCAAACCATTGCCAGCGGCACCACGTGCGGAGCCAGTTGTTGACCTCTGCTATTGCCCTTTCCCTTTGTGCACCATATCCTTGAACAGGGAGGAGAGATGAAATGACCACCTGCACACCAAGGTCCTTAAGCTTGGTCCCCATAAGCTCGTAGTCCTTCGTGATGTAAAAGTTGCTCCTTGCAGTGTCATTGGTTCCGACATGAACCAAAATGAGGGGCTTATGGTCAGTGGGCTTAACCAACCTGGTTAGCCTCTCCGTTATGTGGTTGATCCTGTCCCCAAGAAGACAACAGACCTCTTGATTGAGCTTGTCCGGTTTGCAAATTGCCGTTTCAGTTCCTCTGAGTAAAGAGTCCCCACAACCAGAACTTGCCTCCTCTGAGACTTGTCCTGGGCTCCTCGACGGGGATGTTCTCCTAGGACTGCCTGGGCATTCTGTAGAGGCTGGGAGCGTTGATCTAGTTCCTGTTGCCAAAATTGGATTCCTTTTTGTTGACATTCTGTTCCCTCCACGTGGTGCTCCTCACTGTTCGTAAGGCCAAGTACTTTGAAGCAATTGTGTAGGTTAAGAGTCTCTGTTACCTTCCTGGTCCTTTTACTCCTCCGTGTGACATTTGCCCAAGCCTCTATTTCCTGGCACAGTGTGCTGACTTCTTGATCTGGCAGCTCCTCCGTGCATTCGGTCTTCCGGTAGGTCTCCTCTGCCCTATCCAAAAACTCCTCCCCTTCCCTAATAAGATGAAGATCAGAAACTCGTGCCTCCAGCTGGCGAACCTTCTCCTCCAAGAAGGTGACCAGCTTGCACTTGGTGCAGGTGTACCCGAGAACATCTTGTGGCAAGAAAAGGAACATCCCACAAGTGTTACAGGTGACCGCGGCAGCTCCCTCACCTTCCATCCTTGAAACTAGAGTAGTACAGGATGTAGTTCTAGAAAGAATAACTGGGCTTTCTTTCTGAAATTCAGCTGTATAAGCTACGTCTGCTCTACTGATTGCCAAGAATTAAACTTGGAGGATTGAACTAGAGGACTTCAAGTGTGCGTGCCAAAGGCACTTGCCATTGGCTCCTCCCTCCTAGCTGACTCCTCCCCCTCATTAGTCAGACCAGGTGCTCAGGCAGAAGACACGGCCAGCACAGAAACAAGCAAACAGACAAAGAAACACAGCCCCACAAGCCTGTAAACACACTTGGTCTAGGATGTCTTCACAGACCCAGCTCTCTTCTGCTCTCTCCTCTGGGAAATGAGCTATCGGGCCGTTGGGAGCTCCTAATAAGGCTCCTCCCCCAGCTGACTCCTCCCCCTGGTTAGTCAGACCGGGTGCTCAGGCAGAGCTTTTGTCAGTAATGGACTGGATGAGGGCAAACAAATTCAAGCTTAATCCAGATGAGACAGAGGGGCTCCTGGTCAGTTGGAAAGCAAGGCAGGGAACAGGGGATTTGCCTGTACTGGATGAGGTTTAACACACACACACACACACACCTTGAAAATCTTGGGCTTGCAGCCTTGGTGTTCTCCTTGATTCTACTCTGAGCCTGAATGCCCAGGCCTCAGCAGTGGCCAGGAGTGCATCTGCACAGTTAAAACTTGTGCACCAGGTGTGCCCGTTCCTTGAGACGTCAGATCTGGCTTCAGTGACACATGCCTTGATTACATCTCAGTTGGATTACTGTAATGTGCTCTACATGGGGCTGCCTTTGGAAACTGTTCAGAAACTACAGCGAGTACAAAACACAGCAGCCAGAATGCTGATCAGGGCCAATTACAGGGCACACATAACTCTGTTATTGAACCAGCTCCATTAGCTACTTGTTTGTTTCTGGGCACAATTCAAAGATTATGACCTATAAGGCCCTATACAGCTTAGATCCAAACTATTTGAAATACTGTATTTCCATGTACAAACTAGCTAGAGCTAGACCCTTAAGATCTGCTGGTGAAGGCTTTCTCTTGGTCCCATCACCATTCCAGGCAAACCTGGTGAGGACATGAGAGAGAGCCTTCCTGGTGGCTGCTTCCACCCCATGGAATGGTCTTCTACAGCAGGCTAGGCCCCTTCCCTGCTTTCCTTTCGCTGACAGGCAAAAACATTTCTTTTTTAAGCAGTCTTTTATGTAAGCCAGGGAGCTTTATTTATTAATGTGTTTTAATTGAATCCTGTTTTAGTTATATTATGATTTTACATGTTTCTAATGTTTTTAATTGTTTTTAAATGTTTTAATATTTTAATTTGTTTTTGGAAACCACCTTGGGTCCCATGCTGGGAGAAAGGCAGCATATAAATAAATAAATAACTAGTGTAAAAGGGCTCCAGATGGCCAAGATTCTACCTCTACACTGCATAGCATAAATCTTTATATGTGGAATTGATTGTGTGTGGTATTGATTGTCACACAGTCCTTGTGTCGAATGGCATCACCATGGAACCAAATGAACAACTGGATGTGTACCCAAATGTGCAAACTGAAGGCACAAATCAATGTGCAATTGCACTTCATTTTAAGAAGACATTGAAGTGGATATTTCGGAAATACAGGCCTAGACCTTTGAAAATTTAAGATAAGGGACAAGATTTGTGTCTTTCTGGATCCTATTTCATTCTATCCCATTCTGGCAGTGGAATGTGCTGCCTTGGAGTGTGGTAGAGTCTCCTTCTTTGGAGGTTTTTAAGCAGAGGCTGGATGGCCATCATTGGGAATGCTTTCATAGGTGTTCCTGCATAGCAGGGGGTTGGACTTGATGGCCCCTGGGGTCTCTTCCAACTCTATGATTCTATAACAAGTGTATAAGTATACTTTATATGTGAGGCCTCAATACCACTCAGTACTGCATCTAAAGAAGTGGGTTTATCTCCATGAAAGCTAAAAAAAAAGTTAGTCTTAAGGGTGCTGTCACATTTCTTTTTTTCTTCCCCTCCTTTCTTCCTTTTTGCTTTGCTTAGTTGCTTCTTCTGCATGCATTCAGATTGTTCTGTTTGCTTATTTAGCAGATGCTGAACATGCCAATCAATTTAATTTAGAAAAACAGAGCTTTGTCATAAACCATATTGTTTATGGCTCTTTCTTTTATCAAATATATAGAGAAGGTAATTTGTCACATGATTTAGGCATTCCAGAAATCAACTGTGCTTCATATTGTGAATCTGTGGAGCTGCTATAGGCTCTTCCCAGTTGATTATTTTGGTAAAGCTGAGGGAACAACTCTCTTTTTATTTCTGCGTTGGCACTGTTTAGTACAACTGCACAAAACATCTATGAACCTGCCAGAGTCTTAAGATCTTCAAGGTGCGGGGAGGGGCTTTCTCTCAGTCCCACCATCATCACAGTTCCAGCTAGTTAGGAGATGAGGACAGCCTTCCCAGCAGCTGCTCCCACCCTGAGGAATTCCCTCCCATGGGAAGCCACACTGGCCCCCTCTCTGCTCTCCTTTTGTTGGTAGGCAAAGACCTTTTCATCCAACCAGGCTTTTAATCAGTAACTGGTTGAAGGGTGCTTCTTTATGGAGGTGTGTGTGCTCTTCTTAACTTTATGTTTTTGAAATATATATATATATATATATATATATATATAATTACTAGTTTCAATGTGATGATTTTAATAGAGTTTTGATTTTTGTTTATGCATCTTGTTTTGCCTTTAGTCTCACATCTGCAGAAAGCCAGCATATAAATGGGATAAATAAATAAATCCAGTCACCAGAAACCACTATCAAGGCCCACTGAATGAAACAAAAATTTAACCATGTGTTTAATTCGTTCTCATTGAAAACAAATGCTATCAGTTGAATCAAGCCCAGCAGTATAAATCTACAACAAAACCCACACTTTTGTATAATTGCTGTGAGAGGGGCACAGCAAGCGTTCTTGTTGGGACTCTTTTTCATAAGGAATCAAGTCCCATGCTAAACCCCTACTAATATCTAGTCAAAACACAGTTAGCATCTGCTAAAGTGACAGAGAAAAGCTTTGCTCAAGAGATTCCTAACAGCTGCTGCTGGGCAGAGAAAGTGATTCTGGACAAGACTGATAAAAACCAATGTGATGTGATGTAAGTATGACCTGGCATAATTTTCGTAGGAGAATTAGGCACTCTGAAGCATGACCACAGATTGATAGGCCCTCCAGATGTTGTTGGAATGCAATTAGGGATGACTGGGAACTGCAGTCTAAGAGCATTTGGAGGTCACCAGTTACTCACCAGTTAATGGTAGAGCATGGCCTTTGCACGCAGAAGGTTTTAGGTTCAATTTCTGGCATCTATAGTTAAAAGGATCAGATAACACTTGATGAGGAAAAACCTGTGTTTCAGGTTCTAGAGAGCCACTGGAAGTCAGAATAGACAATAGAGCTACACGAGCTACAGTACAGTTTACTGTGTTCCCAACTAGCATATACTAACTGGGTTGCGAGTTTGGAATAGTGACATTTTTACCATACAATTCCCAATGATCATATTGTCTCAGGGATTCCAGGAGTTGTAATATAGAAATTGATTTATCTCATCTTTGCTTCAGAGTAATTTGTATCCCCCATCAACCTCCAAGAACATATTCTTCAACATTTCACAGAGAAATGATGAATCTATGATTATATGTGGGGCCAAGCAACATCTGAGAGTGGTCAAGACGGCATGCATTATCAATGAGGAAGAAGACACAAGATAGAAGAAGCTGTAGCAGTTTGTTCTTTCCTGAATCCACTGGGAAGGACAAGATTTGCCACCTCCTGTCCTCTCTTCCTTAATGAGCTGAGTGCAGACTACTTTTCCACTTTCAACTCAGCTTGCAGCAGCTGATGTAAGCGAAGTACAAAGGGGAAAAGAGAGAGGAGGAGAAGGAAAGTAGAACATTTTAAAAAGCAGCTGAAAAAGTGGGATTAATTGGAGGACTATCCTTGCCAAATTGGGACAGCTGAGTGAGATAGATAATGGGCTGGATAGCCCCGAATTCTGTCCCGAAGGGAGACTGGAATTTGCGCCTTCCTCCTAGACAGGACAACAGATCGAGACAGGAGCACTGGCAGGCCAGGAACTCCCATAGTCAGCCCAACCAGGCAGGGAATTCCGCTCCTCCGCCCTCAGCTCCAAAGCAGACCACGGACACTGGTGCTCCTAGGGAGACGTCTGGTGGTTATGACCCAACGGCCCAGACTTACTCTTCTGATAGAGTAAAGATCTGGGGCATGTTAAGAAAGCTCAGGCTGGGCATGAGCCAGTCCGACAAGAGACCCATCTCAGAACTTTTGGTAGCCTTAGAAAAACAACTTCAGGTGGGAAGTAAACACCCAGTCAATGCCGTGACCAACAGCCCTCCTCCGGCTGGATACTCCTAACCTGGACTTGCAAGAATAGGGGTGCCCCTGGTCCAGGAAGCTTCCTCGCAACGTTGTGGCTCGATTGAAGCCAGACAGGTGGAGAAGGTTCTGGGTGAAGGCAGGCATTGGGACCGAGAGGGACAAAACTCCTGCCACCCTTCATGTGGATTCTGGTGCAGCGCTGAACGTGCTGCACCCCAAGTTAGTGAGACACGGTAAGCCTACCCCTGAGACTGTCCAATTGTCCGGATATGGGGGGGGACACCAAGCTAAAGCATGGACAAACATCCCCATGTCCATAAACACATTCCATTTTAAGCTGTGGGCTTGTGAGAACCGCGGGGAGGACGAAGGCCTTTTGGGCATCGGATTCCTCCGGGGAAATAAGCTCACAGTGGACTATGCGAATGGGTTTTTGTGGCAGTTGGATCAATGACCCTTAGAGATCTCCGCGGTACACCGCGGAGATAGCAATCAAAGCCCCTGCCCCCGTGCAGAGTGTTGCTAGTGATCTGTGGGTACAGGCTTTCTCTGAAGTTTGGATTAGAGACAAAATTAAGTGTGGCAAGGTGAGAGGTGCTTGTGTGTTAATCGAAGGCAAGGATCTCCTGCCACAGAAGCAGTACAAGTATCCTGCAGAGGCAGAGGAAGGCATAGGAAAGACAATTGAAGAACTTGTCCAGTGAGATGTCATCACTCCTATGCAATCCATCTGCAATGCGACCTTGTGGCCAGTGCTCAAGGCCAACAGTAAAACGTGGTGAATGACGGTGGACTTTCAAGCCCCGTAGCACCGGTTGTGGCCAAATACCCCCCGTAGCACTGGTTGTGGCCAAATACAATTAGTCTTGCCTGCTATTGCTGCTGGAGCCAAGTATTATAGCGTATTGGATTTGGCTACCGCCTTCCATTCAATACAGCTGCACAAAGTGTGCTGGTACAAATTTGCCTTCATGTTCCGAGGGCAACAGTACGTCTTCAAAAGAACGCCTCAAGGTTTCCATTCAAGCCCTAGCATCTGCCATGCCCATGTGGTCAAAATGTGGACTATGCTGCAGCCAGCCTCACGAGCCCACATCTTGTTCTACATGGATGACATTCTCATCCATTCAGATTCAGAAGAGAAAACCAGGGACATCACCCACGAAGTACTGGCCATTCTTAGAGACACCAGATTTAAGGCCAGTAGAGAAAAAGCACAGTTGGTGACCACAGAGGTCAAATACTTAGGACTTTGTTTAGGCACAGAAGGACGCACTCCTGATGTGCAAAGGGTCACGGTAATTGCCAAATTACCTGCCCCCACAGATGTGCATTCTCTCCGTTCACTCTTTGGAACTTTCAATTTCTCCAGGGATTTTATTGAGTCTTTTGCCGCCAAGGCAAAGCTTCAATATGCCCTATTGAAAAAGAATGCCCAATGGGAATGGGGAACTGCACAGCAGCAGGCATTTGCCCAACTAAAAGAGGACCTTATCAAAGCACCAGCGCTTACCCATCTGAACATGTCTAAACCGTTCCTCATACAACTAGCCACCTCGGATAGGAGTATAGGAGCAGTTCTGTCAAAGCAATTAAATGGCATTCAATGTGTTATAGCCTATGTCTCCTGCAATCTGAGCTCCCATGAGACCAAATTCACCCCTTGAGAGAAAACATG
Organism: Ctenosaura bakeri; assembly: GCA_948474755.1. Lineage (NCBI taxonomy): Eukaryota > Metazoa > Chordata > Lepidosauria > Squamata > Iguanidae > Ctenosaura > Ctenosaura bakeri. The sequence continues at coordinate 236,290 of CAOLHI010001978.1, forward strand.
CCTCGCACTAGTCTGGGCCTTAACACACTGGGAATTTATGATGGAGGTGCCTGTGTGGTAGTCCAGACCCCCCACACACACTGCTTAAGTATATTTTATCTGGGAAGGTCCAGAACAGCCAGGTATCCAACACAAGGATAGCCAAATGGACTGTTTCCTTGGTGTCATGTGGGGTGGATTTCCAAAAGCAGCCGCAAGATCCACTGGCTCCCTGTGGTCTAGTTGTGACCAGAGTCATGCATGAGTATCCTTTGCCACCAATGTTTAAAACTAACTGACCGGTTGAGTGGGAGCTTCTCTCAAAGAGGCTCAATTGCAAGGCTTTATTTGTTGGTTCTGTGACGGTTCCTCCATGCACGTGGACGGAAGCCCTGGAACAGGCTTTGGAGCGTGCCAAGTCACAGATTCCTTCACTCTACAGGGGAAAGCCAGGACCCACTCCAGCCAAGCGGCAGAAGTAGAAGCTGTAAAGGCTATCTTAGAGCACAAACCACTTGTCGGGAGTCCTCCATGTTTTATTGTTTTAGGATAGCAGTAGACTGAGGAAATAGTGATAGTAGGCTGTTAGCTATTCCCAGGCGCCAACCATTCCTTCTGGCTGGAATTTCAAAGGAACCGTTTGGCATGATGACGTTCGTTCTTTTACAACTATCTTAGGAGAAACTGTCTGTTAAAGTGTAAGGTGGGGGGAAAACGTTCCCATTCTCGAGCTTTAACGTCTGAAGACAGCATCCCTTACTATGTTACAATAAATCTTCTATTAAGTTTGTTGATCCGTGTAAGAGTGAATCTGTTCCTGACAGAAAGCTCGAGAATCCTTTCAAAAAATGCACCAATTGATGGACCAGTCGATTACTGAAGAAGAGCAAGGATCTGCAGAATCTGATGGAGCTACAGAAACTGAAGTGCCCCTGGATACCAAGACAAAATTGCGCCTGACCGAGGCTATGGAAACCCCCACAAGCGGCCAAACCTGGGTCTGGGGAGAAAAGCCACGTACGTCGTTGAGACAACGCAGAAGGGCTGCTAGATGGGATACATCAGCAAAAGACCTATCCCTTTTGGAGGAGATAAAGCAAATGGAAACCGAACTGGAAAGAAAAGATGAGGAGATACTCGAACTCAAGACCATGCTACGCGAGATGCGCATCCGTCCCTCGCAGACAGGGAGATCACCAGGAGGAGAACCACGAGCGGCTGTCTCAGCGGCAGGCACCCCTGGTCCGCCCCAGCAACCAACAGGGCACACGCCAACGCCACTGTTACTCAGAAATGTGGGAGACCTGAAAGCGACCTTCAACGGGAAGGGGGAGAAACTCTCTTTTTTTTTGACTATGGCAAACAATTTCATGATTGATCACGGCCATCTATTTCGGGATGATGCGGCCCGAATTCGATACCTAAGCCAGAGGATGAAAGGACTGGCAGCAGACTGGGTAGCGAACCTATATGACTCCCGCGCCCCCGAAACTGAAAATCTGCAGCTCTTCATGAACCATCTGCGGGAACGCTTTGAAGACCCCCATTTATTGGAAAACACCAAATATCAACTGAAACGAATGAAACAAGGCAGGAACGATGTGGGGACGTATTCCCGTGAATTTAGAAACCTGGCCACCAAAGTCCCGTGGAGTGATGAAATTCTAATTGAGTTATACAAAGATGGACTAAATCCTGATATTCTACACGGGTGCTTAATGCAGACCAATCCACAGACCCTGCTAGGTTGGGTCAGACTAGCTACTGAAATGGAAGGCATAACCCAGACTGTTCAGCTGAACCGACAAAGACAAGACGTGCCAAAACGACAACCTCGCGGTCCCACCGTCCTCAATGCTGAGGAACGGAACAAACGTCTCCGTTTGGGCATGTGCTTTAACTGTGGAAAACCGGGCCACCTCGCCAACACCTGCCGCGGAAACCAAGCTCCGACTGGGACTAAGGGAGCACAAGCAGACCCAAAGAATATAGAATTCACACATCAGACAGCGGCCGCCAAACAACCACTTAGACGCACTTCTAAGGACCCTGCAGCGGCGACAGGAGACTCCGATCCCGATGATGAAACCACCTCTTCGTCCTCATCTGACATAGATGGAGATTCTAAACCTGACTGCGATGACTGGCAAGCGGCGGGAACATCTGTAAGTACTCCTAAAATTCCCCATTTCTACGCCACGGTTGCGATTAGTGGCAGCGATGGGACTTTGCATGTACATAGGGCATTAATTGACTCTGGCTGCTCCAGAAGTTTGTTACACCCCAAATTGGCCAAAAAATTGAAAACTCTTTATGAGCCCTTGGAATGCCCCATCAAATTAACGCAAATGGATGGGACCTCAATGACTGGGGGAGTAATTAGTAAAATCACTAAGCCCATCTCATTTCAAATGGACAAAAACAATTACAGCATGCGATTTCTAGTTCCCAAGGCGATGCAGTTCAAATTGGTCTTGGGAATCGATTGGCTTCGTGAATATAACCCCCAGATAAACTGGACTGCTGGCACTATGTCCTCTTCAGATGAAAACTTTTCTATTCCCCATGAAGAATTGCAACAAATTCCTTCACACTACCGAGACTTCCAAAAGGCTTTCCACGAAAGGGAGGCTGACAAATTGCCTCCCCACACGGACTTTGACTGTAAACTGGAATTAGTTGACGGGGCCACCCTGCCTAAACCGAAAATTTATCCCATGAGCCAAAAAGAACTCCTTGCTCTCAAGAAGTTCCTAAATAAAAACTTGGCTCGCGGCTTTATCAAGCCCTCTACAGCCCCCACGGCGAGTCCTGTCTTCTTCCGAAAGAGAAAAGATCCCAGCGCGGATCCGAGACTGATAGTTAACTACTCTGCTATTAACCAGGTTATTTCCTCCAATTGTTATCCCATACCTCTGATACGGACTGTTTTGGACCATCTTGTTCAAGGAAAATATTTCACCAAACTTGATCTTAAAGAGGCTTTTCATAGGATTAGAATGGACCCGGACTCTGAGTGGCTCACCAGCTTTGCAACTCCTCTAGGTAACTTTAAATGGACGGTTCTTCCCTTTGGCTTACAATCGGGGCCATCTGTGTTCCAAATGTTTTTGAACACCATTTTCCATGACTTGTTGTATCAGGGGGTTCTGATTTATCTGGATGACATTTTAATTTACGCAGATTCCATGGAATCTCATGTGTCCTTGGTTCGTGAAGTGTTACGAAGGCTTATAGATAACAACCTCGTGGTTAATCTATCTAAATGCCAATTTGACACCCAAACTTTTGATTACTTGGGATATAGGATTCAAGATTGTTCACTTAAAATGGACCCTTCGAAGATTAACTCCATTTTGCAATGGCCCGTCCCTAAAACTGTGAAGCAACTGCAGCAATTTCTTGGTTTTGCGAACTTCTACCGGAACTTTATTGAGGATTTTGCGGCCATAACGCTTCCACTCACCAACCTTCTACGGAAACCTAAAGGATCCACTGCGGGCAAGGCGCATAGACTTTGTTGGTCGCCTGAGTGTCAATCGGCGTTTGACCATTTGAAATCTAAATTTACGTCTGAGCCCTTACTCCTTTTTCCCGACAGTTGTAAGCAATTCATTGTGCAAACGGATGCTTCGGACTTTGCCATGGCAGCCGTTCTTTTACAACATGACACCACAGGAGCACTCAGGCCTTGTGCTTTCATTTCAAAGAAATTTTCCCCTCAACAAGCTAATTGGCCTATTTGGGAGAAAGAAGCCAAGGCTATCCATTTTGCGCTGTCCTCTTGGCGTCATTTGCTTGAAGGGGCTCGACTTCCCTTTGAAGTTTGGACTGATCATAGGAATTTGCAAGCCTTACAGTCTGCTAAGAAACTCTCCCCTAAGCAGGCGAGATGGGCTGAATTTTTCCAGAGATTCCGATTTAAAATTGTTTTCAAACCTGGCCGAACTAACCAACTGGCGGACCCTCTCTCTCGACTTCCCTGTTTTGCGGAATCCCCTGCTACGTCCTCCCACTCCAATACCTTGTTTCCTGCCTCCTCTCTGGCTTCTCAAGTGACTACTCGTGCATTAGCAAAGACAAGGCTTTCTGCCTCCTCTCTTTGTGACTCCGCTCTCCGCGATGCTATCATTCATGCAGCGCATGCAGACTCCTGGCTACCGGCAAACAAGGATAAAATAGAATGGGTTGACAATCTCCCCTTTTATGGCACCAAGGTCTACGTTCCCCCTGCTGCCCGCGAGCAGGTACTTCATCGTTATCATGATTCCAAACCCGCTGGACATTTTGGGTTTTTGAAGACATTGCATGCGATTCGCCGCCTTTTTTGGTGGCCTGGATTAAACCCCTCCGTGCAAACTTACATTAAGCAGTGTGCCACTTGCAACGTTTCTAAATCGCCCACATCTAAACCTCAAGGGCTCCTGCAACCTCTGCCTGCGCCTGCTAGCCCCTGGTCGGTCATCGCATGGGATTTTATCGTGTCTCTTCCCTCTTCACACGGCTTTCATGTTATTTGGGTTGTTACTGATCACTTTTCCAAGCAATGTCATTTTGTGCCTTTAAAGAAACTACCCCGTGCTGACCAGCTGGCTGACCTGTTCGTTAATCATGTATGGAAACTTCACGGACTACCTTCGGTGATCATTTCGGACAGGGATCCAATTTTCACTTCCAAGTTTTGGACTTGTCTACTGAAAACCCTGGGAGTCACTCAGAAACTCAGCAGTGCTTATCACCCTCAAACAGATGGCCAATCTGAGCGTGTTAACAAATCTCTTGAACAATTTCTTAGGTGTTTTGTTTCTGAGAACCAGAATGATTGGGCTCCGCTCCTTCCGTTCGCTGAGTTCGCCATCAATTCTGCGGTTCATACCTCTACTGGGAAACCCCCCTTTGAAATAGTTTACGGCTTCCTTCCTTCTCCTTTCCCCCCCCCTCTCCCTCTCTTCCTCCGCTCCTCCTTCTGTTTCTGCTTGGGTCTCTAAATTTTCTGGCATTTGGCAATCCGTCTCAGATGCTATAGCATCCGCTAAAGCTTCCCACAAACGTTTCGCTGACCGTAAACGGCAGCCTAATCCCCTTTACCAGCCCGGGGATTTGGTTTTCCTTTCTTCTAAGAACATTTCCTCTCCTTCTCCGTCTAAAAAACTTTCCCCTCGTTTTCTCGGACCTTTTCCTGTGAAAAGGGCTATTAATGATGTCTCTTTTGAACTAGATCTCCCTTCTTCCCTCAAGGCTATTCATCCTGTTTTTCATTCCAGTTTGCTGAAGAGGGCACCTTCGCTGACTTCTTCGCCGGCTGATGTTCCTCAACGCCCCGACTGACTTGCTACTGCATTCATATTACTATTTAGTTTTCTTGTCTTTCTACTGTTCCGTGATATTTTCTATATTTTGTGTATCTTTATGTATATTTTTTTTTAAAAAAAGTGGGGCAGGATGTCGGGAGTCCTCCATGTTTTATTGTTTTAGGATAGCAGTAGACTGAGGAAATAGTGATAGTAGGCTGTTAGCTATTCCCAGGCGCCAACCATTCCTTCTGGCTGGAATTTCAAAGGAACCGTTTGGCATGATGACGTTCGTTCTTTTACAACTATCTTAGGAGAAACTGTCTGTTAAAGTGTAAGGTGGGGGAAAACGTTCCATTCTCGAGCTTTAACGTCTGAAGACAGCATCCCTTACTATGTTACAATAAATCTTCTATTAAGTTTGTTGATCCGTGTAAGAGTGAATCTGTTCCTGACACCACTTGACTGCCCATTACCCATTTACACCGACTCAGATTGGACTACTAAAGCAGCCAGTGTGTGGCTTCCAATCTGGCTCCAAAATGACTTGAAAACTAAAGATGGGAAACCCATAGCCCATCTGGATAAATGGGTTTGCATTGCTGCCCAAATTGAAGAGACGACTGCCCCTACATGGGTTACTCATGTCCGAGGGCATCAAAAGAAAGGCATGGCTTCTTGTATCTGGAACAACTGGGCAGATGCCCTTGCCAGGGACACCGCTTTGCAGGACGATGGGGCTCCCATCGCTGCTATCAATGTCAACTCAAAACAGCCGATGCTCCCTCCCATGTTTGATTTAGGCACCCTCTAGAAGGGAGACACAGAAATTTCTGAGCGGGCCAGGAACGGCTCTGATGAGTCTGGCCACTTTAAAATAGAGCAAACTGATGGTGTGTTCTGGGCAGTAGATGCCAGTGGCCAGCACCATTGGATAGTGCCCAAACATCTTAGAGGTGACGTGATTCAGTTCATTCATGAGCAGAGACATTGTGGATGAGGAATCACGTTAGATAGAGTCAGGGAAACCAGCTGGTGGCCCCAGATGAAGCAAGATGGACCCAAGGCTCCCATACAGCACCAACGGATTGAGGGTCCCTGGACCAGGATCCAAATTGATTTCATAGGTCCTTTGCCCACCACACCTAGAGGGAACAAGTACTCTTTAACAATGATTGATCCCTTTAGAAAATGGGTTGAGGCTTTTCCCTGCAGAGACAATACAGCCAGCACAGCTGCGCAGCTACTGTTTAATAATATTTGGGCTCGCTGGGGTGTGTCACGTGACCTTGACTCAGATCTTGAAGTTCACTTCACTGGTGAGGTGACTCAAGAGTTGTGCAAGGCACTGGGCATACGCCAACAATTCCATATAGCGCATCATCCACAAAGCTCAGGATAGATTGAACGTACCAACTGTTCTTTGAAGGAGGCACTCCGAAAGGTTGTGCGTTCCTCAGGATTGGGACACCAAACTGCCGATCATCTTGATGGCCTTCAGAGGCACAGTGGTGTCACATGGCTTTACACCACACGTGGCTATGACCGGGTGTAAAATGATGTTGCCAGAAGCCTTCTGGATCGATACCAGCATTCTTTCAGATTTGGAACCCGTTGTCCTGAACAATGAGTGGGTGAAGAATCTGATACAGCACATAAGTCAGATACACAGGCAGGTAGTGACGCAACTAGGCAAGAACTTGCAAAAGATGGACAAAAGACTGGGATGGGTACATCACCCATGCCACTGGGAAAAGGAACTTCTATAAGGACAAGCACTCTCTTGCAGCTAAATGGGTGGGTCCCGTCCCCATTGTGAAAAGGATTTCTCCTGCAGTCTATCAAGTTCGCATTCCTAAGAAAAAGGGAGACTGGCTTAAGTTCTTCCACGTCTCCCAGCTGAAAGAGTGGAAGGGTCAGCCTGTCGATCCCGCCTCTGTGGTAATCCCCGAGTCGGAAGATCCAGGCACCCAAAAGCCCAATGTGTGCTCAGTAATTTCTCAGATTTCTTTGAGTCACAAGGAAGTGCCTGCCATTAATTTGTCCAAGACATTTGTCTCAATTTACAAGGCTTTTGAAAACGGGTAAATGAACGTTGTTGGAATGGGACAGAGGAGGAGTGGTGACCCCTCTGACTCCCCCACTTCTATAGATAGCCCCTGTATACAGGTTAGTATAAGTTAGTGATGGACTTCCGTATCTGTGTTCCCTACAGGGAGACAGAATGGGACCATTCACGTGGATCCTGGTATTGCTTGCATTGTTTGAATATACCCTCGGAGCCTCTCCCAAATACACGACCCAGTTCACAACCGATTGGCAATACAATGTACAGGCAATCTGCCATTGGAATCCTTACCAGGAGGCAGAAGCCCTGCTATGCAACACCTGGCTGTTACCATGGTTTCAAAAATGCTATCCCTTCAAGATATTCACTCAAATACAGGTACGCCCCAGAGGCAGACTTAGCTCAGGATTAAGGATGGCTGTTGCCAATAACGAAGCTAAGCTATACACCGAAATGGCAACAGTACTGTCTCCTTTGACCGTTAAAATGGTCAGGAGCTTACACTGTAATGCCTTCCCGTTTGTAATTAGATTCACGTATGACAACTGCCACCCAGCATAGGAATGGAAAACTTTTCTGTTCACTTGCCAAAACCTCACTCGCACCCCGACCGGTTGCAAATTCACCTGTGGGAAAATGTGGTGCCCAGATACCCCTGTTTATACCCCTCCTTCTGATAATTCCCCTGCCATGTATGTGGGTAGCACCATAGTCTGCAAAGACATTGAGGTGGTCGCTTATTCAAACTCTCAACCCATTGTCACTGTCAGTGTCAAGGCAGCAGCTAAGCAGATGCAGTGGCAGAAGCTGGGTTTTATAGCTTTAGTAGCAATAAATCAAGAGGTTACTTTGCCAAATGTCAGCATAAACAAACAGCAAAGTCCCAGGAACAGCACACTCAAGCCGCTAGGTCAGCCTGGAACAAAAGCCCACATCACAGGACACAGATTCATGGTTGGTAGATGGTTGTTGTCCATGCCCAACCCCAATAACATCTGACTTAAATAATCAGTCTTAGCCCAGATGAGGCCAATCAAACGTCTGTTGGCCCAACTCACAGCTGGAGCCTCTCATGCCTTCAGGGCCGAGTCATCAATCGCTTCTCCTGCAACCACTGAGACCTCCGGACTGCCCCCTTCTCCAGTTGCCTCTGGAGGAACATGGGGGAGGATCCGCTGCAAACTCCGGACCGGAGTCAGAAACACTGGCCTCTGCCTCTGGAGCACAAACGTCTGCTGCAGGTACTGGAGACCCCTCTCCAGAAGCCCCCCCCATCCAGAAGGCCCCTCCAAGGGATCCTCCCCAGCCTCGGAGTCCAAGTCCGAATCGGAAGTGAGATCAGCCTGGCTCATGACAGTCACCACCATGATTCTAAATTTTACTGTCGTGAATATTTCCAAGGTCATTCCTGCCTGCCAACTGTATTTGAAACTAGCATGGACACAGTGGGAGCACTGGGGAAAGCGGTGGCTGTCGTTTTCCCACCCACATGTTTGCCCTAAGCCAAGTGTCCTAGGGACCGTCTTAGGAGGAATAGGAACTAGCGGCGCAATAATTAATCCGATGGTTAACAAAGTATTGGCGAATAAATTAGGCATGATTGGCTGTAAGACAAAGGAAATTGGCGTGTCCTCCGCCGTGGGTTTAACTAACCTGGCGAGAGGAATGGATTTGATCAGTCAATTGTTACCGCAATGGGTTGGCGCAGAGAGAGATATAGTGTCTGACCTTGGCCGCCCTTTAAAAACCACGACTCACAATATGTCAGTTGCCATCCAGTGCACGCAATTGCAAAGCAATATAATCACATTTGCTGCTCAGGTGATCCAGGCTAGCCTCATGCAATTAATGCACCTGGAGATCCTAGCCTGCTGAGAGAGCGATATCCAGAATCTTTGGAACACCCCGCCGCTTTGGCACAAATATGGCATGCCACTTGGGAGAGCCTAACTCTAAAGGTGGAAGTCGTACATGAAAGGATTCTGGACCCAGTAATTTTACATCCATTATCCCATCTTGGACTACCCTTGATAGCCGTTAATGCCACCTTACAACCCCGACATATGTACCATTGGTCTAACAGTACGCACTCTATTGATTTATCTGGCTGTTTATTCTACCACCATTGGGTACAGTGTTTCCGAAGTATAGACAGTTTCTCTTATAGTAATGTCTCTGAATATATCATAGTACTGGTCAACTATACAGTAATGGCTCAGATCAATAATGAGTGCTTTTGTTTAAGAACCCCTTGTCCATATATTACAGTACTGCCTAGTGGTGTGACCGTAAGAATCAACCACACAGCTGGCAACCCTTGCTTTTGCTCGCAGCACATACAGGATTGTTTTGGAAAGAACTTCTATCTCAGGCAGGAGATAAAAGATTATGTCTTAGAGACTGGATACGTGCCCACGGAGTCTGAACTAGTCGGATTCCACCTTGAAGATGAGATCTCCGTGTCTACATGGCTATGGAATCTCACCCGCTTGGCACACAGAGTACTGGAGGTATTGTACTTCCTCCACCAGATTGCTTTGACAGTTAACCATTCCGCCAAGGTGACTGTCGAATCATCAGAAGATTTAGAATCAGCTTCCCAACAGTCATGGTGGGACACCTTCAGTTTGTTGTCCACGGGGCAAACGATCGCCCACTTTGCCTTGCACCCTCTAGTAATACTAGTAGTCTTTCATGTCATACTAGGCCTATGCTTAATTGGCCTCGCACTGTGGGTCAAGAAACAAATTTTCCAGCTTCAAGCTGGCCGGTTTTATTGAGAATTGAGAGCTCCAAGGCTCGTAAGTTGTAAATAGTTTATTGCTGGTTTAAATTGCTTTGATAGTGATGTCCTGTCTGTTTACAAAAGCCTATCTGGGTGACCAATCTTCAGGCCTGCCTCGGAGTCCAGCTTTCTTGAGGTAGGGAAGTTGTGCACTCAGAACCAACATCTAACCACCAGCACCGTACTTGCAGCATCCCAAGCCCTTGGTATACATCATCAGGCTTGGAGCCCAGCTCTGGGTCTGAGTGAAGGGGGAACCTCGGCGAACCATCTGCCAAGTGAAATCCCATCCTATTATGGAATGACTTTGGCTATTTGTCTGCTAACTGGAGGCCAACCTTGTTCTGGAATGACTTTGGATATCTGAATCCATCCTCATTCCGGGAACCAGCAGAAAGATGCGGGTTCTGAATTCACAGCCTCAGTACCTGGATGGGCCCTGGGAAGGCCAATACTGCTGTATTCTTGGGAGCTATTTAAACCCTTGCTCCCCCACAACCTTTCCGGTTACAGTAAAACGAAATTTTTAGAGTTCAATTTGAGCCTCCAGCAGGCACTGAGCTGGTAATTTGCATTTTATCTATGCACTGGATAACCTCGTTGTCAGTTTTGCTGCAAAATAGCTACAGATCATTGGCTCCAGAGAACCATGATGACCCCTAGACCAGACTATCACCTCCGGGTACTGTGGGGGGGGTGAAGAAGAAAAATCGCAGCTCCATTCGGGACCCAGTCCGAGGAGATGCCCAATCCCTCTGCTGCAGCTGTGGGACCATGGGGAGGGTGATCCAGACACCTCCCGACGGAGATAAAAGACTATTTTACAAAGGACTCAGTTTAAAAGACTATTGCCATTCCAAATGGACTATTCCTCACTCCAAGATCTGCAAGATGCAAGCAGCTAATAGTTAGCAATCAATTGTTAGCTAGTTTGCAAACTTTGATACATTGTAACCACTGCCATTTTTCTTTGCTCATTTCTGCAGTGCCTCATTGGTAGGCATGTCTTTGCTTCAAGTTCAACTGTTTTGCATTGTGCTATTTGCCGTAACTGCTCATTTACCACTAATTCCTCTATTGACGAGATGATTTATTATTGTCTATTGCCTATGTACATTTGTGTGAATGTGTTTAGTTAAGTTAGGACTGCATTTTTGAAGGTAGGAATCCTCAGTTTTCCCCAAAGTTCCCTTTCCCACTGCACCTTAAGACCCCTATTTGGCGCTAAAAACTATGTTTGATTTTTAATTGGAAAATGTTTGATATTGTCCCCAAATCGCCCATTTTTGGTGGGGATTGTTACTGTAGTTTCTGGTCAGGTCTTGAGGTATATTAGATATCATTTGATATCAAGAATTTGGCCCTCTTTACCCATTCTTCTCCACGTACTTACGAGGCCCCCGGATGAGCATGCCCACAGGCACGGTCAAAAATAGCTGAACCATTCAAAACAGATCAGGGCAGGCCAGTAATAGCCAGACTGCTGCTTTAGGAGACCTCCAGGCAAATACTCTTTAAGATCACATTATGTATGCATGCTGTTTACAAAAGACTCCCTGCCCCGAGCAGGCAGCTTGACGAGCCGAACACTCAACTGTCAAGCACTCCGCGTTTGCATAATGTCTACTCTATTGTCATAACCCAATCATGCAAAGTACTGACCTTTCGGAGGCTTTGTCTCCAGCCTGAAACCCATTGTTATCCCCGGGAACGGACTAGCCCACAGGCACATTTTCCCCTATAAGACCCCCTGATTTTGAGCACTTCTTCAGATTGTTCTTGGCTTCCATCCCGCCTTGCTGTTGCTCCGTTCGATGAGCCTTCCCCCCAGCTCCACATGCTGAGAATCTCCACTTCTACGGACTTTTCTTCAGACTACCTGGGCTTCAGGACAGGTGTAGCATTTCCCATGCAAAAGCCTCTCTTAAAACCCTCTATCCAACTCCTACCTTTCTTTCAGTAGGTCTGTGTGAGTGTGTTTGCATACATACATTTTGACTGTGTTTATCAAAAATAAAGAAAACAATTATTATTTACTCATTGATTCGGCCTGACCCCGTAGACATTGGGTTCAAGATCTCACTAGGTTGCCCTGCCTCTTGCCTTGCTAGCTCTGCTAATTCTCATTCCCCATTGTGAGCACACTGAGGTGTCCCTCCCGGTGTTACTCTGTAGGTTGGGGGGTCCCGGGGGAGGCACCCAAATTGCCAAATAAAAAGACAAATTGGGGGGAATTAACTGGAGCACTCTCTTGGCTAACGAGAGGCAGGGTAACTTTAGCAAGATCTTTAACCCTATGTATACAGTTTCAGGTCAGGGAACAGGTACGCAAGTTTAAAGTAACCAAAATAACAGTTTTATTGAAAAATAAACAGAGAATAAAACAACACACACACTAACTAACTGGAAAGCAAAATTGGAGAGTGTAGGGATGGGTAATACGACATCTGGTCTCATTGTCCTGGAGGGAAAGATGGGGTTCCGAAGAGGAAAGCTCAGCATGGCTGGCTGAGGGGAGTTTCCTTAGGCGACCAGCAGCAAGGCGGGATGGCAGTCCAAAGTAGTCCGAAGTCCGTTTGGAAATGCGGGGGTTTTATAGGGGAGTTTGTGCCTACCGGCTATGGCAAGCCAGGTGAGAACAAAAGGAGTTTTAGCGCTGGACAAAGGATTTGGCAAAGGTCAAGTTTACATGATTGGATTTGCTCTTGATGACAATAGCGTGGCCAGTACATTGATGGCCCAACATAAAGGAATGACTTGGCTGAGAACCGTGCCACTATTGTGAGGTTTGCAGATGGAAGTTCCCTGAAGCTACAAGCGAGGCTGGAGTTGCTGGCCTCCATGGGGTCTGGAATGTCAAACCATTAGCGGCCGCACTCTGTCCGTGCTTGTCCGGAGAATCTCGCAAACACGTGGAGTGGGGTGGCTGGAAAAAGGTCAAGCTAAGGCCGAACTGTTGATATCAAAATGATATCTGGGGTCCTCACCCAGAGTGCCATAGTGGAAGTAACAGCCCCCCCCCCAAAATGGGGGTCTTGGGGCAATATCACATATTTTTCCAATTACACAATTACAATCAATTTGGAGCCGAATTTAGGACTACTGTTCCAGGGTCATATTACTCCAAAGGCAATAAATGGTTAACAACACTACTAACTAGTAAAAGCATTCCCTAACTATCAATACCCTACACCTAACTACATATTTACAAATAAAGCGTGAAGGCCAACAGTGGCTGAATGGCAAAATGGCAAATTAACAGAGACAGTAACGGAAAGTGGTATACAATGAAGCATGAACAGACATAATAACAGTAATGCAGCAATTAAAATCAACAGGGTTGCAAACATACTGTGGAGATGGGCAACAGACTTGCTTCTGAGGGCAATGCGGGCATGGAAGCTGATCTTGAGCTGAGACGGGCATGTGAGGCCGTTCCGGCAGAGAAGCGGGCACAATACTGGCGCGTGCAAAAGCAATAGTCCCGGGGAAAATGAGCAATGATAAAAGTTCCAAAGCAAACAGTTTGGTCTGGATACTGGAGGCACAGTTCCTGGTTTGAGGGAGGCGAGGTGCAAACAAGAGTCCCCAGGCACCCCCACTCAATACAGAAAAGTACCATGGCTTAAATGCGGTCAGATAATTGGAGGAAGTCCCAATGGGGCCCAAAATGCGGGCAAAAGCTGAAAAGAGTCCGCCGGGAGCTGAGATGCGGGCAAACAGGGTTGCCAACAAACTATCCAAGGTTGTGGTTGAGCTAGCCCAGGCTTGCTAGCTTTTTGCAGGAGAAGGCTTGTGGAAGAAACCAAATGGCACAGGCTGCAGTCAGAAGAGTAACGGAGGTCATTTTTGCAAAGTCCGTTGGGGAGCAACTGGAGCTGGATCCCCACCGGTGGTATGCAGGTTCAGAAGTCACCTTGGGCTGGACCCTTGACCAGAATAGTGGATTTTCGCCACATACCCCCCGCCCTCAGTGCCCGGGGGTGTGGGCTAGTCCGGGGATGGACTTGGCAACAGGAATCCTCGGCCTATAGGTCTGCAAAAGAGAAACTGACACGAATTAAGACCAATACCAATATTTAATGCAAATCCAAGGCATGAAGCCTGCTGGGAGCTGGGTTCAAATTTGTCCTCACCATGACCAAGAGGGTTGCCTGCTGGTGGGGATATAAATAGCAGCTGAGTATAAGGCTGTATTGGGCTGTGGAAAGGCCGTTCAGTTGGCGGTGAGGTAACTGATTCAGGACCCCCGCCCGTGCAGCTGGACCAGAGAGTCAGTAGCTGCAAAGCCACAACATTCTAACCCTACCCCCTTAGTAAAAACTGTCATGCAAACAAATGAACCGGGCAGCCGAGAGCAATGAGTAGCCACCATCTTCCTTTCTAGGAGCCAGAGCCGAAGCTCCAATGCCTGATGATATAGCCCGAGGGCTGGGGGCAGCTCAGGTACAGCACACGAACAGTGGTTCCGAATGAACTGCTTCATTCCCACATACAAAATGCTGGACTCCTAAGGCAGACCTAAAGACTGGTCGCCTTCGGATATGCTTTTACCGGATTCAAGAAAGAAAGAGATATACACAAGCTACATTTTACCTATACTATTTACAAACATTTAGTGGGTGCGCATCGGGGATAAGTATCGCCCAGCTTGAAGCTGGTAAATCTGTTTCTTGGCCCAACAAGCCAGGACAAGCAAAGATATAATAAGCATGACTTGGAAGATGATCAGAACAGTCAGGGGGTGCATGGCGTATCTGGCAATATTCTGTCCGGTAGATGACCAATTAAAAATGTCCCACCATGAGTGTCTAGTTTCTTTTTCCAGAGGTTTTTACAACCGTCTGGGAGGAGTGATCGACGCTTATAGCTATTTGTCAGAGGGAGTATGAAGCCTCCTTTACCTTGTCTGCCAATTGACTGAGATTCTGGAGCCATAAAGACGATGGGATCTCGGTGTTGAGATGGAATCTGACTAGTTCGGATTCGTTGGGTACATACTCAATTTCCAGAACATAATCTCGCTTTTCTTGCCTAATGTACAAGTCTTGGTTAAAACAGTCCCTGACATACTGGCCACAAAAGCAGGGATTGCCCTTGTAACGGTCAATCCAAACAGGGACACCACTAGGAATTAAGGTCACACTCTCACAGGGGGTTCTCAAACAGAAACACTCTCTAGTAATCTGGGCCATTGCCGAGGAGTTTACAGGGACTAACATGTAGTCAGAGCAGATATCGTGGCTGAAGCTGTCAATACTGCCAAAACATTGTGTCCAATGCTGGTGGAACAAACAACCGGACAAATCATAAAAGTGGGTACCGTTGGACCAATGGTATAGCGGTTGGGGAATCAAAGTAGCATTAACAGCTAAGAGGGGCAGTCCTAAGTGGGATACTGGATGCACAATTACCGGGTCCAGAATCCTTTCGTGGGCAACTTCCACCGTGAGAGTTAGCCCTGCCAGGTGGTGTGCCGTACTTTCGCCAAAGCGGCGGGGTGTTCCAGAGATTCTGGGTATCACTCTCTTAACAGGCTCAGGATCTCGAGGTGTATTAAACCCATAAGGCTGGCCTGGATCACCTGAGTGGTAAAGGTGATCACATTGCTTTGCAGTTGCGTGCATTGTATTGCAACTGACAAATCATGCGTTGTGTTCCTTAAAACACAGCCGAGGTCAGACACTATGTCACGCTTGACACCAACCCATTGCGGTAGCAGTTGGCTAATTAAGTCCATGCCCTTTGCCAAATTGGTTAGCCCTGCGGCGGAGGATATACCAATATCTTTAGTTTTGGTGCCAATTACTCCTAGCTTATTGGCCAAAATTTCTTCGTTAATGGTATTAAGAATGGTGCTTCCCTTTCCAATCCCTCCTAATACAGTTCCCAAAATACCTCGCTTAGGGCGAGTGTGTGGGTGGGAGAAAGACAACCATCATTTCTCCCAATGTTCCCATTGAGTCCAAGCCAATTTCAAATATGGTGCGCAGGTCGGGAGTACTTTAGAGAAGTTGACGACGGTAAAGTTAAGGACCATTGTCGTGAGCATGGGTTGCACATCTGAATAAGCTACCATTTCTATATCCTTGTGGACCACAGAACTACCAATATACATAGCCGGCTGCTTACCGGAAGGATGTCGGTGTGGAAGAGGAGAGTCAGGATACCATTTCTTGCGGCATGTGAATAAGCAACCTGTTGGAACCTGGGTGATGTTCTGGCATGTAAACAGGAAAGTTTTCCGTACCCATCTGGGGCGGCACTCGTCCATGTCGAAGGAGACAGAGACCAATGCTTCCCGCCGGAGGTTGCTACGAACCAAGGTGATCGTTGCAGGGGCTGTGTCGGTGGACACTTCCACATACAATGTCATGTTGTGGTAAGCGACAGACATGGTTAGGCTGGCGCCAAGCCATTCATTTGCGTACACTAGGGGGTGAGTGAACAGCTGGAAAGGATACCTCTTCAGGTAATATGAATACAGTTCTGATTTGCGCAGCATGGCTTCGGGGTTCCAATTACACACCGCTTGTACATTGAACTCCCATTCTGTATGGATGTATGTGAACACTGGGGGAACTCCTATCCCTCGAACGCATCCAGGTAATGACAAAAATACCGCGATCCAAGCAACAGGCCCATTCCGTCTCCCTGTAGGGAACACAGAGATGGAGACTCCGTCATTGCCAAAGCTAAAACTGCAGGGGGTTATTTAGCAGGAAAGGGGAGAGAAGGCCTAGGCTGCACTCTCTTCAAGATGGTTGCCAACCCATGAAGGGAAGCAACTTCCAGTCTGCGCTAACACGAGCTATCGGAAGGGATTTCCCGTCTGGGGGTTTCCCTTTCCAGTCCTTTGCTAGGGATCCCAAGATCGCCTGCAAGAGCGCCCATACTTGCAGTGCCTGCAGGAACAGAAGCATCTGTTCCCGAGTTGGGACCCACTTCCTCAATTCGGGGCGGAGGTTGGAGTTAGGCTCCCGAACCTCCAAAACAACAGCCTTGCTGGGTAGGACGGCGGTCGTCAGGAGACTATAAACTGTCTTGCCACAGCCAACAGCTAACAGAGTCACAGTCAGTGTGCCGCCAGGGCCCTTAAAGGAAAAGCAGCGGTACGCAAAGCAAACGGAGGGGCTGGCAGTAGCCACGACTGCCTCCGCTTGCGGAAACACAGTCTGTCCCAGGGCTAATGGGACTAAAATGGGGACCTCAAGGACACCGCCGCGGTGTGCAGCCGAAACTACTCTGAGTCCCTGAACTAGCAGCCATGGGAGCATGCTCCGGTCGCAGGCAATTGCCTTGTGGCTCCGTGGGAGAACGATGTCCAAAAGGCCATTACTTTTGGCACGGATCCCCCAAGACAAAAACCTACAATGAAACAACTCCAGGGGCCAAGGAATGCCTTCCCAGGTTAGTGTGCAGCGACCCCCCACACCGTATCCAGAAGACTGGGCACGTTCGGGTGCAGGCTCGCAGCGACTAACTGGTCTGGGGTATAACACACTCAGTACTGCACCAGGTTCCATTATCGGGGTGGCTGGAGAAGTCCCCCCCTTGGTCTCAGTGCCTACCTTCACCTTTCGTTTCCGCCTCTGGTGTGTCCGCTGCTTGGACACAACCCTAAGGGGAAACTCTCTGGACCAAGGGCATCCCCAGTCCTGCTTAAGATCAAAGGTCAGATAGTAACCAGCAGGGGGTGGACCATTCATGACGGCCTGGACTGGATGTTTACCATCTCCGAAAGCCTTTTTCTCTAGGGCCTCCACCAGTTCTTCTGTGGGCTCTTCTTGTAATCGCACGGGTCAAGCCCGACCATGCGAAGCAAATTGCAGATTCTGGCTCTGTCTGACGAGTACGCCTGTGTTGTGGGGTCGTACCCACAAGACATCTCGCGGGACGGACCAGAATCCGACTGCTGTCTGGGGGCACTGTGTTGGTTTGGGTGACTCCCTGCCTTACCTGCCTGGCTGCGGGTGTCCCTTCCCTGCCACTGCCTATCCTGTCTGGGAGCTGGCCGTGAGTTCCAATTCCCTTTAGAATTCCCTTTAGAATACGTAACCTCCAATATGGGTTCCCAGTTCCTGGTGTCACACTTCTGGGCCTTGCGGGGAGGTCTGAGGGAGCCCGCCTCTCGCAACAAGTCAGCGACCCTGGGGAGGTTGTTCCCGAAGTCTTCCCAGGATGTCATGGCCGGATCCACTAAACCTAGGGCCATCTTTGTCTCGTGGTTCAAGCCTCCATATAGCAGAGTCTTGAACTCCACCGAGTCAAAGTCCTACCCGTAGGCTGTGAGGGGGACCTTCTCGGACAGAATCGCCAGCAATTGCTTCCGCGCCATGTAAGCCTCAGGGTTCTCATGAGGACCCTGCTGCTCCATGATGTAGAGCATACTAGAGCTCTGACCGGGTCAGAGTATCCGAACTACCTCCCTCATCCAGTTGTGCGCCTCGAGCTTAACCAAGCCGCGAGCCACTACGGCTGACTCCAGGGTAGGGAGCTCAGATGGGGACATGCACAAACGGGCCAATTAGGTCAGGTTCTGGCCATTGGCTGTTGGGTGAGAATTAATCACTGCATTCAGCCACATGGCTTTTGCCTCCGTAGCACGCCAATGGCTTTTGCCTCCATAGCACGCCAAGGGATTCTAGTCTCTGTGACTTGGGTCTCCTCAACCTCTGCTCCCTTGGAGCTGCCTTCTCCTACAGGGGTGGTCTTTTGTTTCACGGACCGTGTCTCTACTGGGTGGACTGGGACCTTAGGGTCACTCCAGTCTGGATTAACGGGAGGGGAAACCAGAGCTTCCTCCGGGAGGGGCTCGAGTTCCCTGGACAAATCTTGGGCACATGAGGGGAGCAACTCCAGACATACAGCCGATATCAGGGCCTTATGGGTCTGGAGCTGACTCTCCAAGGCAGCAATTTGCTTATGGCAGGCCGTGTGACTAACAGCCTCATGCTGTTCCTTAACCTGCCCCACCATGTACCTGGCCGCAGCTCGGGCATGATCCAGCTCAGCCTCTAAGGCACGAGCTTCTCCTCCCAAGTCTGGGCGACTAACGTGAGGTCACTCAACTTCTGGGCCGAGGACTGAGCAACGGAGGCAAAAGTTACTTTGTCCGCCCGCAATGCCTTGACTTCGGCTTGAAGCTGGGTGTTCTCCTTCTGTAGTGTGGCTAGCCTAGCCCGGGTCTCTACTAGGGCGGAGCTAGCGTCTCTGGCCGCAAGCCACAGTCCCCATGCAGCCAGTGAGTCCTTCGCTGGACCGAATGGATTCCTGGACTTACGCACCAGGGCATAAGCTTCTCTAAGGGAAGTAAAGAGATCTGCCGTCTGGAAGACTGAGTCCTTCCAGGGGCATTTGCCTTTACTAAGTACCCATTTCTCTAGTTTCCCATGGACCTCGTCCTCACACATGAGGTCCTTCACTACCAATGCACTGGGGCCCTCCTTAGCCATTGCTAAGGCAAGCCAATAACTGGGCTGCACAAAACTGTGGGACCAGGGCTGCAGTGACGGGCAGGACCACCTAGGTCCCTTGGGGGAATTCAGGGAAATTAACTCTCAGGGACTTACAGCGCTGTTTGGCTTAACAGCGGGGGAAGAGGGAAACGGCACTACTCTACAGCCCGTCCAAATGAGGAAACGGTTGGTGGATGGGGAGGTCGCACCCGACCTGACGGGGCTTCTACAGGAGTGCTCGCCTGCCCGCAGAAGGGGGTGAGTGAGCTCAACTCCGGAAAGGAACTCGCAGCACTGCCTGGCCTAGCAACGGGGAAAGGGGGATAAGGAACCAAAACCAAACCGTCCCTGACTGGTTTTCTGGGTGAGGGGTACCTTCCTACACCACAGGCTAAACCGCTAAACCCTATACAAAGACTAAGTCGGGATTCCTACCCAATTCTTAGTCAGCTAGCCAAATGGGATTCCTACCCACAAATTCTACAGAACCGGGATTCCTACCCGTGTCTACAAAACTAGAAACCAAAACTCAGGGGAAAGGGGCACCAGGTGAGCCACACCTTTCCTAAAGCGCTGGTGTGTGTGCCTTGCTGCTAAAAGTGTTGGATGAGTGTGGACTGTTCCTAACGTATCCACTAGCGCTAGGTTCCCAGACCACGATAGACCCAAGATGGGGAGGTGATTTCCAGGACAAGAAGAGAAGAGGGGTACAGATTACCACCCGACAGAACTATCACACACACACACAGAGAACATGCACAGACTATCCTGCTTAACTGTGATCTAACACCAGCTCCACTGACCATCCCCTATGTCAGTACTGCCTGTTCTGGGAAGGTTCCGGATTCCTTCTCAGACTAGGGGTACCGGGGTTGCCTGCATTCTCCACCACTCTGTTACCCTGTAAGTTGGGGGGTCCTGGGAGGGGCACCCAAATTGCCAAATAAAAAGACAAATTGGGGGAAATTAGCTGGAGCACTCTCTTGGCTAACGAGAGGCAGGGTAACTTTAGCAAGATCTTTAACCCTATGTATACAGCTTCAGGTCAGGGAACAGGCACGCAAGTTTAAAGTAACCAAAATAACAGTTTTATTGAAAAATAAACAGAGAATAAAACAACACACACACTAACTGGAAAGCAGAATTGGAGAGTATAGGGATGGGTAATACGACATCTGGTCTCATTGTCCTGGAGGGAAAGATGGGGTTCCGAAGAGGAAAGCTCAGCGTGGCTGGCTGAGGGGAGTTTCTTTAGGCGACCAGCAGCAAGGCGGGATGGCAGTCCAAAGTAGTCCGAAGTCCGTTTGGAAATGCGGGGGTTTTATAGGGGAGTTTGTGCCTTCCGGCTATGGCAAGCCAGGTGAGAACAAAAGGAGTTTTAGCGCTGGACAAAGGATTTGGCAAAGGTCAAGTTTACCTGATTGGATTTGCTCTTGATGACAATAGCGTGGCCAGTACGTTGATGGCCCAACATAAAGGAATGGCTTGGCTGGGAACCGTGCCGCTATTGTGAGGTTTGCAGATGGAAGTTCCCTGAAGCTATGAGCGAGGCTGGAGTTGCTGGCCTCCATGGGGTCTGGAATGTCAAACCATTAGCGGCCGCACTCTGTCTGTGCTTGTCCGGAGAACCTCGCAAACACGTGGAGTGGGGTGGCTGTAAAAGATAAAGCTAAGGCCGAATTGTTATGAAAATGATATCTGGGGTCCTCACCCAGAGTGCCATAGCGGAAGTAACAGCGGGACCCCAGAAATCAGGGTAACACTTTCTATTTCCAAGTGATAAGGGTATAAATAATATCCCACCATTCCAGTCTGGCAGTAAATCCTCTGGTGTCCCACTTTTCCAGTCTTACACCCTGTAAGTTTAACGGATTTCCTAGGAAGCTATTGATCAGCTAACTCAGTTTGGACCCAGTTCATTTCTAGGTGAGATGGAAATAAATAATAAACCACACACTCAAACAAAAGAAACAAATTCAAATGTTTGAGCATTCAGCTACAATATTGAAAATGATAAAGGCAGCAGAGAATAAAGAGATGCAACTGTCTCTTCATTGTTTTCTTTAGTAAATGTGTTAATCGTTAATGAATACAACCTCCACCCTCAACAGACAGCTCAAGACAGACAAGCAAAATCTATTCATATCACACAACTCTCTTTCTTCTGAAGATTTTGATAATGGTACATTCTTTACCACTCTTCTTTACTCACTGGTCATTCTTTCTTGGTTATTTCCCCAAGAAACCTTTTTTTAGAATGCGTTAAGAGAAATGCTTTTCTTTTGTAAAATTACACAGAAATTGTTAGAAACAAGAACAGTAGAATTTGTATTTTGTCTGCGAAAGTTAAGAAACAGATAAAGTGACTAGCCATTCTCTAGAAAAACAAATGGAGTAATAGCAAAGTGGTCAACCAAACCCCTTGTGGTGTCTGCGTGCTGAGAACTGACACTATTATTAAGAGGGCATACCTGTCACCTTTCTGTTAGGGGGCACAAATCCCACAATGTCCTCAAGAAGAGCTTTCCTCCAGAAAAAAACAAACATGGAAATGAAAAGTATCTAGATCTGGCCCAAGAGAATTTGCTGCCTGAAGAAGAGCACCAAATGGCATTCACCAAATGACACTCCCATCCTGCTTCCCAAGTCAAGGCGCAGAGTACGCAGAGTCAGGCCAATTATTTTAGTACATGCGGGGAAAAAATCCAACAACCACTTCTAACTGTCCAGAGCTAAGAAAATACAATAGTAATAGAGGAAATAATAAATAGTTATACTACCCTTTCATGACGTTCAAATTATCCTGCCTAACTTACGTGGCTCCCTCACCCTGCCTATGGGTAGGGCCGGCCTTGAGAGTGCTGGCGTGCTCACAGAAGTCGATGCTGGCTTAACTCTACTTGATCCCCTGTGCTTCACTGGTCTTTCCAAACAATTTTTTTCTTTAGCTGCCCTATCATCTCTGCATCTATTCTTCGTCTCTGCCCCAAAGGCCTTACAATCTACTTTGAAACATTTAGGGAAACCAGTGACACATGCAAAAGAAATATATTTCCTCTAGCCATCCTCAGTTACTCTCTTTTGGCATCATCTGTTTCTACACTTCCTAGACCTTGAACTCAAAGCTGCTTCTGGAATTAGAAAGCAAGATCAAGGTGCAAAACCCAAGTTCACACATTGATACACTGGAGATCATTTCTCATTCATGGAGCTGCAATGTGTCCTTGCCACCAAGAGCCATCCTTTCCAGTAAGTATCAGTGAACTGAAGGGCAGGTCATAAATGCTTGCCCCCTACCTTGCCTGAAATCATTCTAGAAAGTAAGCTCCCAAGCTGAGAAAGATGCTAAGCAAGATTAAACAGCCATAGGTATGAGGGGCTGCTATGTCATCTTGGCAATTCAGCTCTGGATTCTCCATCATTAATACCTTAACAATTCTTTTTTAAAAAGTGAGGGTGGGGGAGTGGACGGGTTTCTTACCTCTTAACCTGTGCCTCTGCCTAAGCTGGTGGCTGTGCCGAAGGTGCCGGGTCTGCCGGCGTGGTGACACCTGCAGGGCCTTTTCCGCTTGCTCGGGCAGGCAGGTGCAGTGGCATTGGCATCTCTGAGCCCCCCAAACCCAGGGGAGGGACACAAAGCCCAGCAGGAGAACCACAGGCAACATCCTGCAGAGGAAAAGACGCCAAGGGAGAGATGGCTGGCTCAAAGGAAAAAAATCCCAACTCCCCTCTGGTAGTATTCAAGGAATCCAAAGAAACTCTTGTCCAAATGCCCAAGAAGCCTTGGGGGCAGGTCCCCCCCCTTTCTCTCTTATTTTCTGTCTGTGTCCCTCTTTGCCTGCACAGCTCTCCCCTCTCTGCTTCGTTCTAGCCCTTCTGTTTGGGAAATTATTTGGAATTTGTTATTAAGCATGTTTTCCAACTGCTTTTGTATTTTCCCCCTTCTTTTTTAACTGGGTGAACAATGGGGGAGGCAAGCATATAGGCCCCATGCTGTGAGCAGGCTGCTTCTCTGCACCATCTGTGACATCAGAAGGTAGGGAGGGGGCATCTGTGGGTAGGGTCCCTCTCTTTCCTGCTCTTACCCCCCCCCATATGTACACAATATTGTGACGAACTAAACTAAATGATCAATGAAGAAAAGGGAAACTTTCTTTGTGGCTTCCTTCTTGACTGCCAGGCATTTTTCATTTTCATGCCCCCCCCGCCTCATCCTTCTTTCTTCCTCTCTCTCACTATGTGTGTGTGTGTGTGTGTGTGTGTGTGAGAGAGAGAGAGAGAGAGAGAGAGAGAGAGAGACTTAAAAAAAACTCCCCATGCAAAATACCTTCACACTCCCTCACCCCTCTCTGTCTCTCTTTTTTGGAATAGGCAAGGAAAAAGTTGAGTTCCAGCCATCCTGGTGAGGGGAGATTGACTGCATAAAAGAAAGCTCACCGCTTTGCATGGGGTTGTGGGGTGGGGATGGAAGGGGGAGAGAAAAGAGTGTTTTCAAACAAAATTGACCATCCCCTGATAGATTTAACCGCTTGTCGGCTGCTCCTTTGTCAACCTGACCGGGGGAAACTGCATGCCTTGAAGGGGGCCTGCAACATTTTCATTTGTCACAAAAGCGCAATGTGCTCGAGATGGTTACAATTACATTTATTGCACTTAGTACCAATTATTTCATCATTTCAGTGCAGAAAATCTCTCTGTCTTTATTGCTGCTGTTGCACCTAGTTTTTGGTACTCTTTTCTCCTACTTCACTGCATTCCTCACTTTTCTCCTTCTCCTTGTTTCTGTCTTTTTTATTGACTCAAACAGATTTAACAAATATAATTAGCCCTAAAGTTCCCATTTAACTCACGAACACACAAGCCATCTATCATTCTTACTCCTTATTAGTGGTGCTGCCCTTCACACCTCCCTGGCTGCCCAGTTTAGTATCTTGTAATTAAGCACAGCCTTTCTCCCATCCCCATCAAGCAACCAAAAGATATATCCATGCTGCCTGATGGTGGGTTAATCTAGAGCAGAGCTGAGAATCCTCCTTGACTAAAAAACTTTCTGGTTGAAAAAACAAATGCATAAAAGCAATTTTCAATTTTCTGTTGCAGCAAAATGAGAAAAAAAAAGTAAATGAGGAACCTTTAAGGGGTTGAGGGAGAGAGAGAAGCAGACAGTGTAACATTTTTGTGGCTCACAGACTGCTTCCATAGATAGGAGTATAAATTTAATTAATGAAATGTATATCCTACTTTTCTCCCAGCAGGGGAGTCAAGACAATGATCTCAGGTATGAGACCCAGCATGATATACCTGCTTAAGTGTTGGACTAAAACTTCTGGGGACCAGGGTTTAAATCCCCATTCAGCCATGGAAACCTGCTGGGTAATCATGGGTCAAGTCACACTCTCTCTGCATATCCATCAGTATTTCACAAATGAAAACCAGGACACACAGGGCCAAGCAACATCAAAATGTGGTCAAGATGGCAACATTTGTTAATGAAGAAGAACACTAGAACTAGGAGAGATTGCAACACTTTGCTTTTGCCTGAGTGTACAGGGAAGGGAAAGATTCTGCTCCCCTGCTGCTTAGTCCCTCCTCTGAATTAACTGAGTCCAAAGTACTTACATATTTGAAATGACTTTGCATCAACCGAAGTAAACAGTGGGACATAAACAAGAAAATGGGAGGATGAGAGAGAAACTGGGACATTTTAAAAGCAGCTACAAAAGTGAGATGACAGAGGATTAATCAGGACTGTCCTTGCCAAACTGAGACAGTGGGAGTGTATATCTCAGGCTTACAGAAAGGCAATGGCAAACCTCTTCTGAATAAATCTTGCCAAGAAAACTCTAGGCTAAGGCTGTGGTAAGATGGAATCAACTTGAAGGCATATAATAGCAATATGATTGGAAACAGAAAGTTGTTCATGAGGTCAAAACAAGATTAGATACATAAAAAGAGAATTAGTATATTATTAATACTGACGATTAACTTTTTGAGGTAACACAAACATCTGGGGAACAAGTAAGAGAGTTAACACAGACACATATTCTATTTGAATTAAACTTCTGCTTAGCACTTTAGCAGTCTGAACTATCATTGATGTTTCCTCCTCTTACAAAATAATAAAGAATCCTGTTTCCAAAGCAAATGCCTCTGTTGTTCAATTGAGCTGATACAACAGAAAGTCCTCTTGCATCTTGAATACTTATTAGCATTGGCCATGAATAAAACTGTTGCAAAAACAAGCCCACTAATTCAGGCAGCCTGCAAAGAAGCCACCATCCTGATTCAAATCAATGATGGCCAAACACATGTGTAGGAGAGATTTCCACAAGCAACATGTAAAGCAGGGTGGGGAACTGCTCTGGGGGCAGGGACCCTTTTGGCCCTCACAATAGGCAGAGGTATTTTTGTCAGTACAGGAGTAATGTCAAGTCACTTCCCATTTCATTTTTGACCATGTTTTGGGCATTTGGGGGTGGGGTTTCAGGACAGAATTAAACAAAACCATTATGTTTTAAGGTTTTTGGCCCCACTTGGATCTATTTGGGGATTTAAAAAAAGTCTGACCATATACATAAAGCAGGATTAGAGTCAAAGTAAGGAAGTGTGAAAATTGGAGGAAGGAAAATTGAGTTTAAGATATACAGATGATACTACACTACTATTAAACAAATAGCAAAAACTAGGAACAATTGGTGAAGAAAGTCAAGGAAGAAAGTGCAAAGGCAGGTTTTAAGAAAACAAAAATAATGACCACAGATGATTTACATACCTTTAAGGCATAAGATGAAGACATTGAAATAAAGATTTCCATAGCTTGGCTCCATCATTAGATTTCCATACCTTGGCTCCATCATTCAGAGAACAGGATCAAAATTCAAAATGACCCTGACAGATTGGAGAGCTGGGCCAAAGTTAACAAAATGAATTTCAACAGAGAGAAATGTAAGATCCTACACTTAGGCAGAAAAAATGGAACGTGCAAATATGGGATGGGGGACACGTGGCTGGATAGCAGTATGTGTGAAAGTGATCTAGGAGTCTTGGTGGACCACAAGCTAAACATGAAACAGCAGTGTGATGCTGCAATGAAGAAAGTTAACACAATTCTTGGTTGCATCAATAGGAGTATGGTGTTTAGATCAAGGGAGGTAATGGTACCACTCTATTCTGCTTTGGTTAGATGTCATCTGGAATACTGTGTCCAATTCTGGGCACTTCCATTCAAGAAGGATATCGACAAGTTGGAGTGTGTCCAGAGGAGGCAACCAAAATAGTGAAGGGTTTGGAAACCATGTCCTATGAGAAGCAGCTTAGAGAGCTGGTTATGTTATTCTGCAGAAGAGAAGGTTAAGAGGGGACATGATAGCCATGTTTAAATATTTGAAAGGATGTCATGGCGAGGAGGGAGCGGGCTTGTTTTCCACTTCTCCAGAGACTAGGACAAGGAGCAATGGATTCAAACTGCAGGAAAGGAGATTCTACCTGAACCTCAGGAAGAACCTCCTGACAGTCAGAGCTGTCCAGCAGTGGAATATGCTGCCTCGGAGTGTGGTGGAGTCTCCTTCTTTGGAGGTTTTTAAGCAGAGGCTGGATAAGTATCTGTTGGGAGTGCTTTGATGTGTGTTCCTGCATGGCAGGGGTTGGACTGGATGGCCCCTGTGGTCTCTTCCAAATCTATGATTCCATGATTCTATGATTAATCAGAACGGAGATCATGGTCAAGAATTCAGTAGAAGGCTAGGACCTGGAAGGGCAGCTATGAAGAAACTAGAAAAGATTCTGAAGTGCAAAGATAAATAATTGACTACTAATGTCAGGATTGTCCATGGCATTGTATTTCCAATTTCTACATAGGATTGTAAAAGCTGGACAGTGAAAAAAGCTGAGAGAAAAAATATCAACTTCTTTGAAATGTACTGGAGGAGAGTTCTGTGAATACTCTGGACTGCTAAAAAAACCAATAGAGCAAATCAAGCTTGAACTCACCCTAGAAGCCATGATGACTAAAGTGAGACTGTTGTGTTTTGGACATATCATGAGAAGACTTGGTCCACTAATGCTTGGTAAGGTAGAAGGCAGTAGGAAAGCAGAAAGACCGTATTACAGATGGATAGACTAAATCAAGGAAGCCACAGCCCTGAGCCTGCAAGACTTGAACTGGGCTGTTGAGGGTAGGATGACTTGGAGGTCTCTCATTCAAAGGGTTGCAGTAAGTTGATGGCAGGTGACAACCATTCCTCCAACGCCCAGCATTGGTCTTTCTCCCCATCTAGTTCTATTTGATTGCCTTGTTGTTGTTCCTTGATTTTATTGTACTTAGCTATCAGAAACTTACTTTTTACTCTTTATTAAATCTAGCAAATTTTCAGGTTTGAAACAGAGATTCTGAAATAAGCATTTCCATGTGAAAATTCAATAATAACTCTTCTTCTCCTTCTCCTTCTCCTTCATAATAATCCCCCTTTCCTATCCAGATAATATAGATCTAGTTTGAAATCCTATAGTATCCTACGAAAAGCTAAGAGCTGAGCTGAGCTTGGACCCAAATCTTATATCTTATTGCCCAAAAGGCACTCAGTTGTACATGCACATATATGAAAAGCTGCAACCGCAAATTGAAGCAAGTTGTTCCATTGTCTTTCATTTCAGCCCGCCATTTGGTTGGGCAGCTGCCTCACTGAGCTGTCTGCACTGTCTTCCCTTCAAGACCCTCATTGTTTCCATTTGGTAAGGACGGAAGGAGGAGTCAAAAGGCTGGAAAGGGATCTGCAAGTGACAACAGTTTTTCAGTTGCCTAGCTTTAAAAACATTAGACACATGCTGTTGCTGTTGTGTGTTTTCAAGTCCTTTCTGACTTACAGTGACCTTAAGGCAAACCTATCACAGGGTTTCTTGGGCTAAGAATGTTTGACATGCCCAAAGTAGGTTTCCATGGCCAAGAGGGGAGTTTCTAAAAAAAAACAACTCATGTGTAAAGAGGCCCTTAAGTGCAAGAAAGGCTCAATCTTTGAGTCCTTTTCCAAGGGAGCTTCTACAAGACCATTGTAGCTGTTGTGAGTCACCACCATCACACAGCATGCTTCTGATGAGATCAGCCACCACCCCTGTCAATCAGAGACAAACATGTATTCTCATTGGACATTAAAGTTTCTAACAGTGTGGAGCTGTTCTCATTTGTTTAAAATCTTTATTACCTCATATCCTAGGCCCTGCTTTTTCCTCAGAGACCCTCCCAATTGATAGGCGTGGGAACTGTGACTGCAGTCATGGACAGGAGATGACCCGCTCTCTTTTGTACAGCACCTCCTTGTCCAGCTGGGTTGTGTCAAGTGAAAAGGTCAACACAAAGGGAAGGTTTCAGAAGCTCCAGGTCAACCCCAGGGGCCTGGCAGGAGGCAGAGAGGTTAGTGTTTCAAAGAGGCACCCATAAACCCCAGCAAAGATTAAGTGCTTGAGACCTTTTTCTTGCTAGCATTGAGCTGAGCAGTAATGTAATGTTAGCAAAAGTGAGGCAGCAATAGAGATACTAATGGAAGTCTGATTTTTGCCCCTCGGGAATTATCCAGATTATTATTTCTTACACAGATTTTCCTATTAGTGTTATTGAGAAATACTAGTTTATACTGAATTTGTACTAGTTCTTGTACCTGGAGGAAAAGAAGAACCACAACTGTAGTGGGAGGGATGACTACTTATTCACCATCTAGAAAAAAAGAAATACATTTCCCAAAAAGAAGACAGCAATTTGCAGAACATTTGGTTATGTTAATACAGTATGTTGTTGTGTGCCTTCAAGTCATTTCCAACTTATGGTTGGAATCTATCATGGGGTTTTCTTGACAAGATTTGTTCAGAGGGGTTGCCTTTTCCCTCAGCTGAGACTGAGAGAGTGTGACTTGCTCAGACTCACCCAGTGGTTTTCTATGACTGAGTAGGAACTCGCACCTTGGTCTCCAGAGTTGTAGCCCAACACTCAAACCACTACACCATGCTGGGTCCTAATTTACATCTACAATGTAAATTTGGAAATAATGGCCAGAATTCTATTGGCTGGTGCCAACTAAGGTAGACTCATTGGACTAAGTAGTAAGACAATCTGTAGGTAAATTTCACTGCTTGGGTGGTTCTACTCTAAATGGTACAAATAATGAGATTCAGGCCAAGGATCATAATACAGGTACAGCACATCTCACCTACCTGGGAAAGACTATGGTCATATGGTTCTATTTACTGCTCAGTACTGTCCAGATATTAATTGCTGATGGATCATTTCAAGTCTCCTCCCCTTTCTTCTTACAGCTCTTGACTTTCAGCTTTAATCCAGACTTCATTGTGATAGCTCTTCAGAAGGCAAGGGAATGTAGCAAGATGCCTTTGATTCTGGGCCAGTCCCTTGGTTTATCTAACTTAGTCAACAATTACTGGAAATGGGTCCTTAATGTGGCAGGAAGGTCTCCCCCACCTGTACTGTGAAATGTTAGGAAATGAACCTGGTTATTGCATATACAGCAGGTGTTCCACCACTAATTTGCGGTCCTTGCCCTTCAAAGATAGAACACTTTTAGACAGAAAACTGTCTTGTCAAAAATAGATAACATTGCTAGTCCACTAGATGGATACATATTTCACAGATATTCAACCATCTTTCCTTGCCTTTTTAATTCTCTTCCATTCTCTCTCCTTTTCACAATTCATTCGTGACATTGGCCAGGATTCTAAATCACTTACTTAGTTATAAATGTCTAACTAAGTAGCATCTCTTTACCCAACCTTCCCAAGCCTACTTTGCTGGGCAGTCACAGGATTGGATAAGGGTAGAAACTTTATCTTCCTGAACCCCAGTCACCTGTTGAATGGACCTGCTTCACCCAAGCTGGCAGTTGCCTGGTAAAGTAGGCTTGAGAGGATGTTCATAATTGTGGCCATGATCATAGAATCAAAGAATCATACAGCTGGAGGATACCACAAAGACCATCTAGTCCAAACCCTTGCCATGCAGGAATACACAATCAAAGCACTCCTGACAGATGGACATCCAGCCTCTGTTTAAAAATCTCAGGAGAAGACTCCATTGCACTCTGAGGCAGTGTACTCAATTATCAAACTGCTCTCACTGTCAGGAAGTTCTTCCTAATGTTTAGGTGACTACACAGTGATGTTGAGAGCCAGTGTGGTATAATGGTTTGAGCATTGGACTATGACCTTGGAGACCAAGGTTCAATTCCCTGCTTGATCATGGAAATCCATTGGGTGAATTTGGGCATATCACACACTCTCAGCCAGAAAAACCTGTGATTGTTTGCCCTAGGAGCACCATGAGTCAGAAACGAGTTGAAGGCACACAACAACATAGTGATGTGGAATACGGATCTGTAACTAATCCGTAACTTGAGGTCACACTGTAACTGCAATGCTGAATTCCAGCTCACACAAGAAAGAACATGTGCATAGTATTTTACCTATTGCTAGTTTTAAAAGTTTGCCTTACTTGAAAGGAGTTTGGATTATGATGACCATTGGTTCTAAAATCATTAGGATAAAGTATTGTGAAAGCATTTCTTCATAGCTAAGCACTTTTAAAAAATGTACTGTTTTGTTTTAAATCTAATATATAAAAATCAAAGTTTGTGAGTTTGTGTCAGCAGGCGAAGACCTCATATGATTGGCTGTGTCAGGCAAGAAGAGCTCATATGACTGGCTGGCTGTGAAGATTCTATGGAATCCTAGGGTTGGCAGTTCAGGGAGGCGCCTTTAGAATTCTTAGCCAGAGAGCTAAGAGAGCTAAGGCAAGCCTGGGATGGTGGCAGGACCAAGAGAAAGCTCGGCCCAGCAGATCTTAGGGCTCTGGAAGGTTTGTATAGGGAGATACAGTCTTTCAGATAGCCCGGATCTTGGCCGTATAGAGCTTTATAGGTCATAGCCAGCACTTTGAATTGTGCCTGGAAATGAACAAGTAACCAGTGAAGTTGTTTTAACAAGGGAGTTCTGTGCTCTCTGTAACTGGCTCCAGCCAGCATTCTGGCTGCAGCATTTTGAACCTGCTAAGTTTCCCTTTCTTCAGGTACAAAAAGGTGACAGGAT
This sequence comes from Ctenosaura bakeri, assembly GCA_948474755.1. NCBI lineage: Eukaryota > Metazoa > Chordata > Lepidosauria > Squamata > Iguanidae > Ctenosaura > Ctenosaura bakeri. Next base: position 267,955 of record CAOLHI010001978.1, read on the forward strand.
ATGAAAGCCACAGGATGCTTTGTGCAGTTCATAACTTGGCATATTCTGACATTCTTAATTAGCAAACGATTAAGAGAACTGTGCCAGTACACATAAAAAGAAGCCAAACCAACCATCCTCAACTGCCAGCATTAGGTTAATTATGTGGTTGGTGGGGTTTTGTTTTAAATAAAAATCAAGAGCTCTTTGTGTTTGGCCTGTGTCTGGGTTCATGTTGTTGTTGTTGTTTTTCCTCCTTGTAAGCTTTACCCTTACAAGGCAGGTTGCTATGAAGATGAAGTCTACAGCAAGTCTGCTCAAGAACCCAAACTCTGTATGTTAACAACTCTGAATACATATTGGATTGGGAAATATGGGGAAAAGTTACAAGTACTGAACAAGACAGTTTGAGGAATTAGAGACACAGGATCTCAAATCTGTTTAATTCAACTGCATCTAATTCCTCCAGAGAAATTACCTGAGAGAAAATAAAATCTTGGGCAACGCCAGGTAAACATGCTAGTACATTATAAAACATATCTAGAAATTATATTAGTAGTTGGGACACAAACACTGCAAAAGGAAGCAAGGAAGGAAGGAAGAACAAATAATGGAGTTGTGAATTAGGTGACTGGAAGAATAATTCTTTCAGATATTCCATATCTATTAACTTAAAATTGTTTTCCTCTGTCTTCTTCCCTAAATTTATTCTATGTCATCTCTGTCTTCATTTAATTTTTAAAATGCACAAAAAATTATATATGAATGTACAGTCAACCCTTCACATTTGCGAGTTCCACTTTTGTGGATTTCATTATTCACAGATTATTTACTGTCATCTCCGCTGCCTCCCTATGCCATTTTTAATAGAGTCTAAAGCCTCTTGAGATTGAGAATGAAGCTTGTTATTAAAAATGGTGTGGGGCAGCAGTGGAAGTGGCAGTAAGTCCCACCAGCCTCCCACTTCTGCCTTGTGAAAGAACCCTGACGCCTCAAAGGAGCCGATGGTGGGTTGAATATGGTGATCATATTTGTGTGTGTGTGTGTTAAATATGGTTTGGAAGGGCCTAGAGTTATTCAAGGTTTTTCCACTTTCATGGAGGTCCTGTGCCCCTAACCATAGCAAATATGGAGGGATGGCTGTATTTGAATAACAGTCTTAAAAGGTGCTCACTTTTAAAATGCTCATATATAAATATTTTGTTTTTTCTTCAGATGATACATTCAATGTAAAATGTCTTTTCCTGTTTTACTGCTTTGTTTCTTGTATGGAGACAAAAACATGGACTAGCTTTCTACATGGATCGACACCCACCCTGGCCAAGGATAGACATGTTCTGGGCTTCCAAAACAATGTTGTATAGGATCAAGGATATGAAAATCTTAAACAAAAGCCTATCTGACCACAACCCAATATTGGTTGCAAGCAGAAAGAATATATATGGAAATTAAAAGAGAGATTATTAAAGAATGAAGAAATTGTGAAGAAAGCCAAACAAGAACTTAAAAGATATTTTCAAGAAAATTTAAATAAGGGTATGCTGACAAATACAGTAGGAGTCACAAGAAATGCAAGAAGAAATCTACAGGAAAAAGAAATAATGCACTTTCATTTTTGCACTATCTGCTCTTCTCCTGTCAGCATCTATATACATGGTTCCAATAGACAGGCTGTATGGATACATTGTAACTGCAGGGATACATGGTAGTTTAAATTCAAAGTTTAAATATGTTTGCCCCAATACCCATCCAGCAGGCCATACTCACTGCTCTGTAACAGGGAGCCTAGCTACCTGGCATTCTGTCTCCCTGAATCCTTTGTAAGCCAAATGAAACTTTTTAATCAATCTAGATGCTCCTATATGTTGCACACTCACCTATTCTCTTTTGCTGACTGGTAGATGTTTCCAATGGACCAAATACTGCAACTCACTTCTGTGTTTCCTGGAATCAAGGATTTCTGATATTTCAAAGTACTGATCCTGTCTCACCATGATGGGAGGGAGAGGTATCTCTGACCCTGGTTGTCAGTCAACAGATTCTATTGCAGGTTTGAGTAAGCTGAAATGAAACTACAAACACTCCAGCTAGGCTGGGCTATTTTAAAATAGGTTCAGTACTGAACAGTCTTTTCAATTCCTCAAAAGTTTGTTGGCACTCGGGGTCCATTTAATGTTTGTACTCAGTTTGGGTTTCTCAGGTGCTGCTTCGATGTCCCCATTCTTCTTTCTTTTAGTTTTTAATAGGTCAGTCAAAAGCAATATGACTTGGGCAAAGTTTGGAATGAACTGTTTGTACAAACTGGCAAACCCCAGTTGCCTGCACTTTTGTGGAGGCTCCTACCTCAGCACACCTTGGACTTTGTCCAGATCCATCTCCATGTTCCAGTCAGAGATCTGCTACCCCAAATAATCCAGTTTACTGTTATGAAATTCACATTTCGATAATTTTACACACAGATTGTTAGGCAGCAACTTTGTTAAGACTTTTCTCATCAATGCTATGTGCTCTGCATAAATGCGACTATAGATCAAAACATCATCTAGGTAAATAAAGAGCCCCTTATACAAACGTTCATGTAAAACTTCATTTATGTCTCTCATGTACACACCAGGGCCCTTGCTTAATCCTAAGGGCATTATGAGGTATCCAAAGCCCCTCAATGGGGTGTTGAATGTTGCTTTATACCTGTTCCCCTTCTGTATGCATACCCAATCTTAGATCCAGTTTAGTAAAAAATTTCCCGGTGACCAGTTGTGCCGGTAGGTGTTTCATAAGTGGGATAGGGTACTGGTTGGAAGTGATAATAGCGCTCAGCCCTCTAAAGTCTATCACCAGCCACAGTGACTCATTCTTCCTGTGGAAGAAGACTGGCACTTCCATGGTAGACTAGGCTGGCTTAATTTTTTATCTATAAACTCTCTAAGCACTTCCATCTTTTTTGGGGACATTGAGTTCAATTTGCTTTTAGGTAGTGTCATCCCGGCCTCCACTTCTATAGCACAGTCCTTGTCCCTGTGTGGTGACAGGAATTGCACTCCTGTTCTGAGCCCACCTCCCACAAGTCCGAGTATTCCACCAGCATTCCATACAGCAGCTTTAAAATGTCTTGTTGGTCAATGCTATCTTCATTACTCCCATCCATGGGGCTGGCTGACATGGTTGGAAGTGATAATAACATTCAACCCTCTAAAGTTTGTCAGCAGCCACAGCAACCTATCCTTCCTGTGGAAGAATAGTGCATGTGCATGGCATGATAGTGCATGGCAGAACCCAGAGGCAGCTGATCCACATAAGTGAGGGCAGAGAATCTGCTCTGGGCTTGAGACCATATTTTAAAGATGCTAACAAGGATCCTGGACCTGGTTTTTTAAGGGTTTCAGCACTTCATATAGCTCCTTTGAAGTTCAGACTAAAATCTAGGGTGGAGACACCACCTCACTAGCTGTAATTAGGAACTTAGGCCCTTTTCGCACGGACCTTTGCTCGCGCGACAGCCCTGTGAGCCTCGCGGGAGTGGGAGTGTCGCTCCGCACGACGCACTCCCACTTCTGCCCGGCTCACAGGGCTGAAGCGGCGTGAGCGCAGGTTTTTTGATTTTCGTGTCCAAGCGAAAATCACCCCGCGCTCGCGCAGCACTCCCGGCGCCCACCCACACTTACCTTTCGTGCGGAGCCTCCGGGAGCCAGCCGGGTCGCGCTTCCTTCCCTCCGCCCCTGCGGAAGGAAGGAGCGGGGTGGGGAGCTAGCGCGACAGATGCGACGCCCACTTCGCGCGCACGCGCGCGGGGGGACGCAACGCCGCCCGCTTCACGAGCGCGGGGGGGATCCGGCACGAGGTGTCCCGCTTCGCACGGGGGGGAGGGCGGCTTGCGCAGCAAGCCTCCTTCGGTGCCACTTCCCCGCTCATTCCTTCGCCTGCGGAAGGAAGGAGGGGAAGCGGCAGCCTCCCGGAGGAGCCTTCTTGCGCTTGCCGGCCTCCCCCACTTGCGCTAGAAGCCTCAGTGCGAAAAGGGCCATACTCTATGCAAAATTCTCTCATGGTTGATTTGCACAGAGATTAACTTTTTATACATAGGAAACAGCTATTACTCCACAGAAAATATTTCTGTGTAGAAATATTATTTTCAGCACAGAAAACACTCTTTCCTCCACAGAAGAGGCTGTTTTCTGCCCAAATCAGTTGCATATGATTTTTCCACATAATAAATCCTGTGATTTGTAAAGACTTTCTCACATTGGGAAAAAGGTTGATAAAATTACTCATTGTTTCCTTTGAGAAGAAATTTAATTAAGAATAACAGTTCTATATCCATCCCACTGCTAAGGAAGCCACAGGACTGTGCCACTAGAGGTGGTGCATTGCTCAACTAGTTAGCCCTTTCTTTCCTGAGAATAAGAACAGGAAGTAACAATGGAAGCAAGAGGAGAACAATGGGTGACATCTAGTTTGAAAGCAGTGCATATAGAAAGGCTATATGGGCCCGACTAGATTGCCAGCCAAACATGTACCAACACTTGTGATGTGGCAACCAAAAAAGCTAATATAGTTCTGAGCTGCATCAACAGAGTAACAATGTCTAACTTGGAGAAGATTTTTGTACCACTCTATTCTGCTTTGGTCAGACCTCACCTGGAATACTGTGCCTCATAATAGGCACCCCTGTTTTAGAAGGATATTGACAAGCTGAAACACACCCAGTGGATGGAAATCAAGAGGAAATCAAGAGGTTCAGAAACCAAGCCCTGTAAGGAAAAACCTAACAAGCTGTGTATGTTTATGTTGAAGAAGACTGAGAGGAAGTGATGTAGACTCGAGTCAACTGACTTGGACTCAAGTCAGACTTAAGTCACTTCAGTGACTTGACTCAGCAATAAATGATGCACTGACTTGACTTGACACTTGTATATTTTTAGTGATTGACTTATTGTCCTTGCTTCAGTAACATAACACATTCATCCAGAAATCTTACAACTTTGAACAGTACTTCCATCTCTTTTTGCCTACTGGTCACATAACAATCTGTCTCAAGCCCAAAGTGTGGGCACATTTCTCAGAGGGAAACAACAAATGGGCTAGGCACCAGGCTTGAGGCAGGCCTGAAGTCTGCTCAGCAGCCTGTCCCTGCTGCTTATTGGAGGAGCCTTCTAAAACTTTTCCTAAGAGCTGAAGTCAAGACTTGCCCCCAAGGAATAGGGCATGTTTCTCAGAGAACAGCAAGTGTGTTAGGCAGTGGGCTTGAGGAGGAAATATCCTTCCTTCTAAAGTTTTTGAAGCTTCAGTAGTGGGGAGTAAGAAGGATCCTATTCCCTACTTCTGAAAAATCTTCAGCTTCAGAAATGGGAAGTAAGAAGGATCCTATTCCCCACTTCCAAAGCTGCAGATGGTAACATCACAAATGTGGAGGGCCGACTTTGCTTAAATTGTCAAAACTGACTTTATTTGACTCTGTCCAGAAATTCTGGAATATAGGTTGGGATATAAAATTGGTTCCCAGACTTCAGACTTGACTTGAAAGTATCTTGCAAGGACTTGAGACTTGGAGTAAAAGACTTAAATACATCACTGCTGAGAGGTGATATGATAGCCATCTTTAAACATCTAAAGGGATGTCATGTAGCAGATTAGGACATGAAGTACCAGATATAAATTTCAAGGAAAGAAATTCCACCTAAACATTAGGAAGAAATAACAATGACAATTTGAAATGGAATAGATTTCCTCACAGAGTAATGGACTCCCCTTCTTTAAGGTGTTTAAATAGAGTTTGGATTGGCATCTTTCAGGAATGCTTTAATTATATATTCTTGCATGGCAGGAAACTGAGATAGATGGCCCCTCTGGTTCCTTCCAGCTTTATGATTCTCTTATTCTGAGAACTGGAAGGTAGTATTGGCTTTGTGTGTTGTTGGCAGGCTTTTGAGTGGCGACTATTGTAGTTGTATAAACAGAATGCTGGACGAGGTCGGGCCTTGTTCTGATCTAGCAGGGCTCTTTTTATGCTACTATGCTACAGAAGCACAAATAGATTTTAAAAGCTCTCTCAAAGTGCATTCTGGGTGTTTTGTGATCTTTGTTTGAATGTAAAGCTGTTTTCTTTCTTCAAAATATATCTTAGTCAACATTTCTGGAGTATAGCAAAAGGTATTACTGTTAATTTTTGCAGCTGATCTGAAACTTGCTGAAGTTTGGTTCTCTTGCCCAGCCCAGGGCCTCCTATAATAATGCACAATATGACTATTTTCTGCAGCAAAAGATCAGTCCCCTGAAGGATTTACCGCCTTTGTGGGAGCTTTACTCCTTTTTGCATGCTGTTGACAAAAGCATTTACATTTCTTTGGCTTCCATTTCAGTACTGGGTGGTTCCTTGGATTTATTTTCTTTTTTCAGTCCACGGTTTCCTCTTCTGCTCATCTCCTTAGAGCTTCACCTGAATCAATTGATGGCAAAACAAAAAACTAAGCACTGGAATTTTGGGAATTGGGGGAGTGGAAATGGACTTTGGGTTCCTCCTTTGGCATGCACATCACATTTTTCTCACCCCTGCTCTATACCTTAGCATGGCTTCACTAATACTTTTCCACTTGATGCCACTTTAGCCCAATGTGTGCATTTTAAAAATTGATCTTTCCATTTGTACTTCCCATTTTGTACTTTTCAAAAGCTGCATGACCCCATCCCCCCAAGAATTACTGTTACTTTTAAAGCTGCAAGCATTTCTGAAAGAAATTAACACAAAGCAGATTCAGAAGGCCAGAAGCCAAGCAGAACACATTGAAATGACTTCCATGGAATGCTAAACAAATGTTCCCCAACTAGTTGCCTTCTGGATATCTTGGACTACTACTCTCCAGATTCCTGACTGCTGGCCACGCTGAGACTGGTAAGGATTTATTGCTGTGCTGGCTTTGGACCCTTCCTTTCCACTCACACAGAATTATTGTTGTTGAGTGAACTGCTGTCATGTCAACTTCAACTTATGGTAACACTATGGATGAGAGATCTCCAAGTTACCCCATCATCAACCATCCTGCTCAGGTCTTGCAGATTCAGGGATGTGTCTTCCTTGATTGAGTCTATCCATCTGTACTGTGGCCTTCCTCTTTTCCTACTGTCTTCTACCTTACCAGCCTCTGTCTACTCAAGATATTTCAAGGAGGTGAGGTCCAAAGTATCCAGAAGACAACAGCTTGAGGAAGACTGTACTAAACTATCATGTGGCACTGTGGGAATGAGTCCTATTTCCCCAAATTCCCTGTCAGTAAGACCTTCCGAATTATTGCAGCCAAACTGACTTATGAGTTATGACATTGTAAGTCTGCCTTATGACATTGCAATTCATTTTTTGGTCACATGACCACGCAACAAAAAACCCTCCAAAACCCACCTTGTAAGCACCCCAACATGGTGATTTCTGAGTTGTCAGAGAGTGAGGGGTTCATCAGTGATGCATTCACCTATCTTCCTTTAGCTGCAAGAGCGTCAGTTGCAGGGGTCTCCCAGGAGCCCCAAAGTTCCCTGCTGGTGTCTGTTGCAGCATGTACAGTTAATGGAAACAGCCATTCATCAACTCACTCTCTGACAACTCAGAAATGGTTATGCTGGTGGAAGAGGCTACATGACTTGCAAGGTGGGTTTGGAGGTAGCATTGGGAAACATAACTGCAGAGATGTAACTATGTGAGACATGGTCATCTCCTGATGCAGGATCTCAACCAACATTATCTACAGATGAAAGCCTGATATATATACAAAAAGGCATGGTCACAGAACAGAAGGAACAGAACTCTGTTAGACAGGAGACACTAGCTACACAGGACCTTGTAGAGGTTAATTAATTGCAAAGCAACATCACGCTATCAGGGCTATTAATTAACTCTGCACTCTGGATGATCATTGCTGGTGGTGAGCTCCTCAATCCAAAACTCCAAGAACAAATGAATCCTTTGGAGCAGTGATGAGCAAAATGCAGACTCCAGGTCACATGGAGCCCTATCACTCATTTTTGTAGTTCTGGAATGCCTACTCCTTACCCAACCACCCCAGAGAAAAGTGACATTATTGAAAAGTTCTAGGAAATGTTGCTTCACTACATTTTTAGTGAAATTAAGGGGTTTGAAACAAGAGGCAGGCTTTCAGCCACTTCCACTTTCAATGGGAGGGCATAGGATGATCCATAGTCAGGTCCTTTTCACATGGTATTTGCCATGCGAAAGGGTGCCTGGAGCATCATGTGATTGTAAGGAGTGATCTGCACGATGCACTCACAATCATGTGACGCTCCAGGGTAGAGCAGGCACTGCTTGCGCACTTTTTCATTTTTGGCTTTCAGCCAAAAATGGTGTGCAATCACGCATTGCTCCAGGGCCCCATGTGCACTTACCATGCGTGTGGAGCCTCCAGAGCTGTGGTGATTGTGCTTCCTGCCCCAGTGCAGCCTGGGAAATTCCCAGGCTGCACTGCAGAAGGAAGAGGCGGGGCTCTTATGCTGCCTACTCAGGAGCAGGCAGCTCATGCAGCGCTGAAGCAGCAGGGACACAAGAGCCTCTCGCTGGAGGCTGATCGCGCAATCCCCACACTCCAGCTCCACAAAAAGGTTAGCTGCAGAAAGGGCCTCAGACTCGAAGATGGTAAATTGTCCCCCAGCCCTTTGAGATCACCTATGCCTCTCTGGTATGAACCACAATTTTTGTAGTCTTTTCCCCAATTCTTCCTTGCCTGACCAAGCCATGCTGGTGGAGGGGGCTACATGGCTTGCAAGGTGTTGTATCTGGATCAGGAAAACTTTATCTTTTGATTGCTTTCCATTCCAGGATTGCAAAATAGACACAAAAATGACTGAGAAATGTGCAGCTATGGGCATCCTGATGAAAGCTGTAAAAGGCATTCTCAAATCCCACCCCCACTACAACTGTATGTCTGTACATGTACACAGATAGTCGGAAGGACAGATAGATAGGAGCCTTAATCAGCAGTTTAGAAAAAACAAACAGAATAAGAGCATAATAGACCTGTCTCCCACCATCATCACACTCCAAACATGGAGAATGGAAGTCTTGCAAAGAAGGCAAAGTCCTGTGTGCACTTGAGGCCTAGCAGCAGTTGGTGAATCCCATGCCAGTGTGACGGTAAATCCAATTCAGGCTTTAGTCTGCACCTTAAAAGAGCAGTATAAGGTACCAAACCTCATTTCCAAAACAGCTTCAGCAGTTCAGATAGCCTTTTTGAAGTTAAAAGTAAACTTCAAGAACTGAATCACTGTCCCACTGACTATGGCAGAAATCCTGTTGGTGATAAACACAGGTGCAATGTCAAACTATGCCTATATATATATGTTAAGGAATATTGCAGATGAAGACTCAGCACTATCATCTGAAACTAACTACCTCCCCATTCTTTATTTATTGATCTACTGTCAGGGTGCCTTCCCCCCACCAATTAGTGGTTGAGGGAGGATGGGGTCAACCAGACCAGAGAGGTCTAGGAGGATGGTGTTCTCTTCTTACTGCTAGCCCATGAAACATGGGTGCCTGTTTCCTTGCTGCCTCCCTGCATTGCTATCCAGTTACTGAATGGCCATGGGGTCACGCTAGAAGCAAATCAGTATATGAAGCACAGTTACACTTGGCAGAGCTTTATGCCAATGAAATCACCAGCCAGTGCTTGTGAAGCCTAGCCACATGATCAGGTTTTTCACGGTTTTCAAGTCACATGGAGAGCCACCATGCACAGGGGAGGCTCTCTTCTTCCGACTGTTTCTTTCCATGTAAAGAGGATAATGAGGGAAAGAGAAAGCTAGTTAGCATACTCTTCATCCTTTCTAGTTGATTTTAAGCTTCTTTTTTTTTTTTTTAATGAATGCCTGAAGATAGCTGTAGGTGTCTATTTAGAAAGACAATGATGGACATTTGAAGCAAATGCATTTTCTCTGCAAACTGCTTTTAAGTAAGCTAATGCCAGACCTTCTCCTTTCCTAGGCAATTCTGCACTGGTTGCATGTGTAGATTGTGTGCCTTCCCTTGCTTTTCACCTGTGAACCCTAGCCCAGTGGGAGCCATAGAGGCACACTCCTGCCTAGCAGGCAGGTAGTTGTGGCACAACTGTGAGCAGCGTGGGCCTTTTTTCCTGCCAAAGTGACCTTTAAATTGGTCCCTAATCATCCCAACAGGAGAACTGGGCTTTTAAAATGCCTCCTGAGGAGAAGCCATTTTTCCCTCCCACCACAGAGACCTTTGTTTGGGCCTCTTCTTTTTTTGCATTCTGAGAAGCTTCTGAAGCCAACAAAGTGGGAATTGGAGCACAGCAAGGCATGTAACCTAGAAAAAGAAAGAAAGAAAGAAAGAAAGAAAGAAAGAAAGAAAGAAAGAAAGAAAGAAAGAAAAAAGAAAGGAAAGGAAAGTGATAAAAAAAACCTTTCATAACTTCATGTCCCTGTCCACCCTCCCCACCTCGTCTCTGTAGGTGAGACATGTTGGGGAGGTCATGGCTTTCTCTGGGTTGGTGTCTCCCTCCCTCCGTCCCACCCACAACTCTTTGCATGACCTCTGTAACAACAATTTTACCCTTCCTTTTCCCCTCACCCAGCCCCATTTTTTCCTCCCCCCTTCCCCATTCCTTCCCTAGTTCCCTCAAGCCAAACTCCCATGAAAGGAAAGATAGAGTCTGCAGATGTTTCCCTGAGTTAGTTAAAACAGAAAGTACATCTCATTTGCTGGGCTGGCCCAAGAAAAGAGAAGCCCATCAAGGAAAAGAGCAGGTCTTGGGAGGAGGTTTTGTTGGGTTGCATTAAGGGGGGAAGAGGGGGGAGGATATGAGGGGAGGGGGAGGGAGAGGGGGAAGGAAAAAGAAAAGAAGTGGGGTGAGAGACCAGAGCCGACTTCTGCTTGACTGCAGCTCAATGGAAGGAGCCCCAGCTCCAAGGGAAAGGAGGTTTCTCTTTGTAACTCATTCCCAGCTGGTAATGGACAAAAGGGGAACTGCTCAGAATCCCTCTGTCTAATACTGATCCAGGTCTGCTTTGTTCCAGTTATTTTCCCACTCTGTGAGGAATGATTTGGGGGTGGCGGAGAGATAAAGGGAAGGGAACAGAAGGGGAAAGGGGCTGTTTTTCAACATACTCAGTTGAAGAAGGAGGGGGCTCTAAGAAAAGCTTAAAACATGCCCTTGTTGTGCAGTTTCCTTCACTGTTGAGGGTCCTGTCTGTGCCAGAGATAGAGCATGCTGACAACTGTTTCCTTCTGGTTGGGGGATTCTGGGAATTGTAGTCCAAAAAGTAATTTTCCCACGCTTAGTTCTCAAGTTACGCAGATGCCTCCTTGCTTGCACGGACATTTTATGCAACCTATATTAAGGATATATACACGCTACACAATTATAGCACTTTAATACCACTTTAACTGCCATGGCTCTGTCCTATGGAATCCTGGTGTAACTTCCGTTATGGCATGGTAGGTGAGGACCCCTAGATATCACTTTGATATCAAGCAATTCGGCCATAGCTGGACCTGTTTCAGTCACCTCACTCCACGTGTTTGCAAGGTTCTCCGGACAAGCACGGACAGAGTGTGGCTGCTAATGGTTTCACATTCTAGACTCCATTGAGGCCAGCAACTCCAGCCTCGCTCATAGCTTCAGGGAACTTCCATGTGCAAACTTCACAATAGCTGCACGGCTCTCAGCAGAGCCAGTCCGGTAAACAAGACATTTAAACTATTGTCATCAAGTGTTAAGCTCATCATGTTAAATTTGACCTTTCCAAATCCTTTGTCCAGTGCCAAAACTCCTTTAGTTCTCACCTGGCTTGCCATAGCCAGTAGGCACATTCTCCCCTATAAAAACCCCGCATTTCCAAATGGTCTTCAGACTACTTTGGACTGCCATCCCACCTTGCTGCTGGTCGTCTAAGGAAACTCCCCTCAGGCAGCCACGCTGAGCTTTCTTCTTCAGAACGCCATCTATTTCTCCAGGACAACGAGACCAGGTGTTGTATTGCCTATCCCTAAGCTCTCCAATTCTGCTTTCTAGTTAGTTAGCGTGTGCGTGTTGTTTATTTTCTGTTTGTTTTTCAATAAACTGTTATTTTTGGTTACTTTTAAACTAGTGTGCCTGTTCCCTAACCTGAAGCCGTAGACACTGGGTTTAAAGATCTTGCAAAGTTATCCTGTCTCTCGTTAGCCAAGAGAGTGCTCCAGCTAATTTTCCTCAATTGGTATTTTATTTGGCAATCTGGGTGCTCCTCCCGGGACCCCCAAACACACAGGATAACACTGGGAGTTGTCGTTTTTTGAGGTAATTAAAATTCTGTGCTACAGAGAGCACTTGTGCTGTAGTTCAAAGAAACACACAAGATAATGAGTAGAATCTCAATGAACTACCAATCCCCAAATTCCATAGGAAATAACCATTACACTTAAAATGAAATCAAACTGCAATATTTGTTCAGTGTCTAAACAAGCTAAGGTGACCAGGTATTATGTAGAAGACAGTCCTCTGTTTGAAAAGTTGTCAGCCAATAATTTTCTATGAGAAAGGATGTTCACATCCAAGTTCCTTTTAAGGAGGGAATGGTCCATTTGTGTTTTTTGGGATGTTGTTGTACTACACTCCAACGACACTCTGTGACCCACTCCACTCCAAATTCAAAGACAAAGAAAAGGGAGAGCAGGTGCTTTGATACTGTTATAATATATGGACAGCAGCTGACTAAAGAGCAGAAGAAGCATCGGCTTCCCTGCTATGTCAAAAAGTATTTTATTTCCTCTTTAGATCATCATAATTATCTTGAAATTTACATCTAGCCATATAGAGATACATTTCATCTTTTGCCATTACAAAAGTGGCCATTCTGCCCCCAGATCTTTGTACTTTACAAAGTAAAGTGGGGCTGATATAACATGAAATGTCCTTAAAACCCTTTGAGATCATCATGTATTTATTTACACAGCTCCCTACCAGGTCTGTGTTGCCAAAAGATGCAGACTTATTGGCCATGCTGGCTGGAGAATTCTGGGAGTTGCAGCCCAAAAAGATAATTTTTCCACGCTCTATCAACAGCTGCTCAGTAGCATTTCAGTGTCACGGGGACTTCAGGTGGTTTTAGATTCTGGACTTAATAGGGGAGGTCTCTTCAAATGGTCAGTATATAGTAAGCCAGCTGTGTTCCACTGAGCTGGAACCTCACCAGTTTAAAACAGTGGAGCCACAGAGGAGGAGCTGCAACCTGGCCTCAAGAATCTGATCTATTTGTTGAGGTTTTCCAGATCTACCACCACCAGGGAGAATAAAATGGCTGCCTCAGTAATAGGTCGTGGGGAAAGGAGAAAGGTACAAGAAGTTGGGGTCAGAGGATAGATTTGTGTGTGCCACATGTCTTATTCTGAACCCTCTAACCTTGTCCACTGCTGGCGGATGTCACTGAAGATGTTGCCCCATAGCCAGTGTTGAAAAAAAATAATCCAATACCTATATGATCAGCTTCTGTACTCAGAATAGGAGGGGGGTGTCATTTTGTATTTTCTCTCAGGTGTCAAAACAAGCTAGCATGGCATAGTGGTTTAAGACTAGGATTCCTTCTGTCTCAGCTGTCACCACCTTTTCCCTCCTCCCTTCACTGCAGCTGTGCTCATGGCCCTTTTTCACTTTGCTCTTGGTGCTGCCACTTCAGCCCCTGTGGGCATAGTTACCCAGTAGGATCTCTGCTGTAGTAAAACTGCATCTGAACAAATCTTCCCAAGAAAACTCCATAACAGGTTCATTTTGTTTGTGGGCATGTACCTTCAAGTCATCTGTTAACTTATGGCAACCCCATGTATTTCATCAGGTTTTCTTAGGCAAGGTAGTTTTGCCTATTCCTTACTCTGAAAGATAGCCTACAGCACTGTAAGCCCTATGTTTGGGTCTGACATTGGTATGGTCTGGATTGGCACCATATCTAATTGGCATCACATTTAATTGGAAACACACATTAATTGGCACTGATATCAAAATCAAAACTGAAGGTGACTGGAAGGTCAAACTGACTGAAGGAGACTTCTGACTGTGAACATGAGAAAAAAAGGTGGGTCAATCTAAGACATCCTCCAGGTAAGACTAGGTCATTTGTCAGGCAAATAAATACTGTTCTTGTGGATAATAAACTTGAATAGCTAGAAGCCCACCAGGATGCTTATTGACTTATACCCATCCTCTGTGTACCTGGACTTTTTCCTCCTTCCTTATAGCACCCACAATAGACAGCTATTACAATACCCATCAACGTCTTTGTCACCCAAACACTGCAAACATTAGTGGGTTGATAGTCCATTGTATACACTGCAATTCCAATTATTCTACACCTGGAACTGCATGTATCTTCCACTGTCACGGGCTATTTTTTCGGGTACAAACACCCTTGATTCCAAGCTATCCAGTGCAGTCTCTCGCAAATCTGAACACCACTCTGTCCATCTGTCTCCTCACCAAGAACTGTTCTTAGGTTCTTTACCTAAGCCACACCACTGCTTTTCTCTGCTTCTGTCCAGATCTGGAAATTGTTGCCTGAATGCCTCCACAGTCTCTATCCCACTTTCCTCCTTTCTCTTCATCTAGTCTTTGTCTGATTGTCTGCGTGCTTGAACTGTTGCATGAATGAATTTATTTCAGTAAAACACGTTTTTAGTTTACATTTTACTCTTGGCTGGTTCTTTTCCTGCATGAGCCCATAAACATTGATAGGAAAGGTCTCGCTAAGTTACCCACCTGTTGCAAGCCTCCTAAACTTTGAGCTAATTCATTTCCCACTTTTGCAAGGAGGAATTGACATCACAGGGTGGCCCTTGTGGCACCTACATTTTGGGGTAACAGCACAACAGGTATTTGTTGGTGGTCTCCCATCCAAAAATATTAACAAGTGCTGATCCTGCTTAAGTTCCAAAATAAGACAGGATCTGGTGCCTTTAGGGTATTTAGGCGCAAAAATTCACCTTAGAGTCACTGGAAGCCAGAGGTGAAGACATATAACAACAATAACAACAAATCAAAACAGGGAGCCAGAGGGACATCTGGCTTCCAGTTACTACTTGACCATGAAACTAACTGGTTGATCTTGAATCAGTCACCACAACTCAGCCCTGGTGACTGACAGATTGTATATCACTGAGCTGGTGGATCTGTTCTGGGTTTCAGCCTAGATTTAAAGGAGTTATTAAAGGTGCTGAACTTCAGGCACAAAAACAGGTTGAGCACCTTGGAAAGATCTTTAAAGCTCAACTTAAACCCCCTTCTGGGTTTACCATTCACCATCCTGTTGACATGAAAGCCACCAACCACCAGGTCTCACAGGCTAGCTTATCACAAAAGCTTATTTTGAGGATAAAACAGACCATGGGTGAGGAGGAGAAAAGCACATTTTTGAGCTTCTTGGAGAGAAAAGTATGGCATGAATGAACGATTGTGCATAATAGAGTTATTGTCTTCTGTTCTCATGTTTTGTTTTGTTTTTCAATCTGGCTGGCATCGTGTTCTTCCGTTAGAATAACATAAACTAGACTTAAGTATTGTAACTGTGGGGAATTTACATTTACAGTCATGAAGAACTGAATGTGACCCCCAAAACCTATTTTCACAACCTGGCAGTGCCGCTACTGAAGCATTTCTAAGGCAGCAAAGATTGGGGTGTTAGGAAACAACACCCACAGCTTTCTCAGGGTGCTGTGAGAACAGGCAGCTGGAGATGCCCTCTCACAATTCTGCCACTACTGCTTGTCCCAAAGTATCTGATGATCTGGAGAGTGGTTTGGACAATATTTCCCTGTGCCCTGATTTTTAGCACCCAGGAAATGCTTCAGTCAAGGTGCTTCCAGACTGTGAAGGTAGTTTGGGAGGTGTTGTCGGCTGTAACTATAATGACAGCCCTCCATCATTATAGTTACAGTAACACTGTAGGATCTCAGCCTATAATTCAAGTTATCCGTGACAGATTTTTAAAAAGTGACACGGTAAGAAACAGGTGATTAAAGTAAACCAAAGTATGTGTTTTTTCATCTGTATAAAAACCAAACATGCAAGAACGGTTTGCCTATGCTTGCCACTTTACTTGAAAGTTCATGTAACATGCATTTTGCTTTTATCATATTTATCTACTACTGTTGGCCTAATCCAGAAGTTTTTTGTCCAATCTAGAAATTGTATTTTATTTCTTTGGGGCACAGGAGGTCTGATAAATTCCCATATTGAGATCTCTGCCAGGACTGTACTGACAAGAGACAGACATGCCTCCCAGCTGGATCCTAGGGGTCTGGTAAAGGAACTTATGTCTGTGAGAGCGGATATGCTTGTCTTATCCTATCACCACTGCTATGAAATACAACTCTACCAAATGTTCTTATTAGGCCCCTTGATTAGACCACCCAGCTGTCATTGAACATTTTCTTCATTTTGCAGATGGAGAGCTGCTCAGCAACATCCCAAGAATCCTTAGAGTTCTCCAATGCAAAATAGAATAAGGACAGATATATTACCTTTATACCTATTAAGCTGGATCCAGGCTCCCTTAGTTGAGCTTGGTTCCCACAGAAATGAGTGGGACAAGTGCTGAATAACTGGTCCCATCAGTTTCAATGGGGCCTACTAATTTAGGATATTCCATTGCAATCCAGCATTGTATCTGTTTCTGTGAGTGACCAGATGGATGTTTGTGCAAAATCATAAGCCTGGCATGAAAGTCATTGCCATCTTCTGTTGCTCAGACTAGCATCTGATCATCAGTTAAAATTGTTGGTTTGAGCACCGGACTATTACCTTGGCAATTAGTAGGTCCAATTCCCCACTCAAGCATGGGAACCAACTGGGTGACCTTGGATGTGTTACAAACTCTCAGTTCCAGACAATCCTGTAATAGGTTTGTCTTAGGGTAGCCATAAGTCAGGAATGACTTGAAGGCACACAGCAACAACAAGGAGATGCTGGCTAGGTACCTCAACCAATATTAGAAAATGTAGCCTCTGTGGTTGGGAAGGATACTCAGTATGAAATTCTGTGTGCATGTGTGTGTGTGCGTGTGTTTGTGTGTGGACACATGCACACATCTTCAAGTTGCCTGTCAAGTTGCTTTCCAGTTACTTGTATGGTAAGTTCCTTCCTCCGAAATATAGCCTACAGAACCAGATATTTGTTGGCAGTTCCCATCCAAGTACTTAGCACAGCTGACCCTGCTTAGCTTCCAAGATCAAACAGGATCTGAACTGATGCATTGTAACTTATCAAAAAGTTCAGAACAATTGTTTGTTTTCTTTCCTACTGCAAGTATTAATTAACATAGCAAAACACAGGATGATTGAATTAAATCACCACTGATGTCTATTGTGAATGCTGACTGTTCTTCCTTTGCAAATATTTAAACTTTAATTGAATTGTCATGGACTGTACTTTTTTTGAACTTGCTTGCTGTCCAATTCTGGTAGTCTTACATGCATGTAACTTGCTTTTATGGAAAGATGCCTACTCAAAAAGGGATTACATTGGGCCCCTACAGTAGGAATCAGGTTAATGGCAACTACCAGCTTCCTTGTCAGTGGGGGGTAATGACTCCACTCTGGGCTTTAGTCCAAAGTTTAAAAAGAGCTATCCAAGGTGCTAAACTTATTTGAGGACTAGAATTCACTACCTTGGATAGCTCCTTTAGAGTTTGGATTAAAGTCTGGGGATGATTCATTACCCCAATGAAAGTAAAGAAAGCAAACACACGCCACTCATTAGAATGGTTGGGGAGCTAACACACAGTCAGCATTTTCCCCAGCTTGGTAGCACAACTATTACAAGCATTGAAGAAGATGTCAGAGAATGTACAAATCCACTGCCATGTTCAGGAGACCAAAACTCTAACTCCTGATCCAGCAAAGTGACATATAGAAATACATTTTGGGTAGAGATTTCCTAGTAAGAGTTAGCAATTTTACACACAAATTAGATAGAACTGATAGCATCAGATAGCACTGAATTTCCATCCAACAGGCAATGGGGGAGGGGGAGAAGAGCAGAAAGTTATTGAAACAGTAGTCATGGAGCATTAAAATAACACAAATCATATAGAACTTTTTTTAAAAAAAATACCACCTTATTTCTAGTCTGGCACCCTATTAGTTTATCATGCTTTTAAACATTCTGGTATATAAAAACTAGAAAGAAACCCCTATTTTAAGAAGAAACTGGAAAAACTTTGAATTCAAATTAAGCTATAAACTCTATGTTATGTGGTAGGTCCAAAATTCTACTTTAAACACTGCTTTTCATTCCTGGTTTAATTTCCAATAAGAGTTCCAAGGTGTGGTAGTACCAGTTGCAGTACCAGGCACATGTCAAGATCCAACTGGACAACTGATGGAATATAAACACTGTCAGTGTATTTACTCCCTCTTCCTGCCCTGTTTTCCCTACATCTCTCCTGGGCACACTTCTACTCTTTGAGCACAGATTGGGTGCCAATGAATAGCCAGAGCAGGCAGACATTTATCTAGGACCTATTGGAGAATGTGAGAGATAGTAGTGTGTTTCAGTTAGCCAGGTAATTAGTATTGGCAAGCAGAAGGTGAGCAACAACCAATCCCTCATCACCACACCCGGGTTCTAGCAATAAAGGTTCTAAAAATAAAGTGGGCTAAATATTTTTTTTCCCAAACACATGAAGTAGGTTTACTTACAAATACTACAGGTTTCATAATAGCTCATGGTGAGATGTTCTGTAAGATGTGCCCTTCAAACATGGAGGAGAAGAAGAGAACAGCAAGTAGAAAACAGAGGGTGAACAAACTCAGACTAACAAATTCAGACTAACTGAGACTAGAAAAGAGAGAAGGTGTGACTAAGATCAACAAATAGGAAATAACATGAATACATGTTATATTTAAACATTTAGAGAGACATGCAAGCTAGCAACTGCTTAGCTACATACTACATGCTAAGGTGGCTACCTCTAATTGAAAGTGCCCAGCTGTCATTGCATAGTGGAAAGGAAGAATCAGGAATAAAGTGAAGAAAAAGTAAATAAATTGGCTGATGCATTGTGCACCCAGGGCAAAGGCACTGCTACAGGTACACCATATACCTCCTTGATCAAGATCTCTCTCCCTTCCATCCCCATAATTACCAGGGATTACTCCAGCATAACACACCTGGACTAAGACTGGAAGGGCCCAAATTAAAATCACTAGTCTACTACATCAAAGTCCTTTGGGTGACTTTGAACCAGTCACTGCCTCTCAACCTAAGCTTCTCATCCAAGGCAAGTTCTCAATATAAAATGGATGATACTATGCATGTTGCTCAGATCTTTTAGAAGGAGAGGCAGGTAATGAAGAAAGTCAACTCCATGTATTGGTGTTACAGCAGGAGTGAACAATTTCAGTAGGTCCAGGAGTCAATGTTTTCCTCCTCTGGACCCCACTGCAAGCTGTAATCCTTCACCTCTACCAAACTACACTGAATTTTACTGACAAATAGTGCCTCTGAAACCCTCATTTAAAGTAAACAACACACTAGCTTTAAATGAAATTTTCCAGCATTGCCACCAAAAATTACTGTGTGAATTTGGACCATAAATTGGCAGTGCAGGCTTCAGGAGTGCACAAGCACATTTTTAGGGCCATGTTTCCCACCACTGCACAATACTGATGTGGTGATGGTTGTGTGATAGCCTGAGCAGTTGCTGGTTGATGCAAAAGGTCACCAAACTGAGTGGGCACTTAAGCATCATCCTTCCTGCATTGAGCAAATAAGAAAGAGACAGAGAGAGAGAGCACACCTTTGTATTAAAAAAATTCCTTCTACTAATTTGTATGTATAAATGTAAATATATATATTGTTTGAAAATAAATGCAATACTTCACACTCCCCTGGAGAATACTGTGATCAAACAACCTGTGCAACTGCTGCTCAGTCCTGCAATTTGGTTTCTAACTACTGGGCAACCTCAAGGCTCCTACTCTTTCTCGTCAGAGTTTTTGATCTTTAAATTGCAAGGACAGCATAGTTGATGCATACAGTGCCAGCAACAGGAATGGGCAGTCCCTGGGCAAGGGGCTTTGAGGCTCCCTCATTCTCACTAATGTCGCTGTTGTTCATTTCCTTGCCTTCTTCTTTGGGCACAATCCACCCAGAGGATGAATCCTAGCAAGTGAAGTCTTCTGCTTCATTTTGTCTCTCTCCCTCTGCTACTTGTTCACTCAAGAGGGCAAGTAATAGCAAACAGATATAGCAAGGAGGGAAGAGGAGGAACAGGAAGAGCAGAAGGCCTGCTGGGCTCTGGGGGTTGGGAGTGGACCTTTATTAGGGCCTGGGCATCAGAACTCAACCAACCATAATAACGCTTGCAGAAATTCTTCAACAAACAAAACATTGGCCCTTTCCACACGCGGGTGGAGAACCAGGGTAAGCCATGCTAAAACGGAGCTTACCTTCATCCGTCGCCGCATGGAGCAGCGTGTTTCGCTGCTCCACACTTGTCGGCGTTCTGCGGCGTCCGGCAGTACCCAAAATGGCGGCTGATGACTGGCGGAGGCTCTCCACCAACCGGAGAACCTCGCCAGCCAGAAATCCCACCCTCGGCAGATCTGCAGGCACGCCCTTGTGCGTGCCTGCAAATCCACACCGGGAGCTGCGACGTGGCTGCACGGGGCTGCACACCCCATGCCTTTTAAAAACCACATAAAAAGTGGTTTTTAAAAAGCACACGGCACCGCCACTTCCGGGTGCCCTAGTGCAGATTGAGGTGTGGAATTACTCTAAAGTAATCCACCCCAATCCACTTTACCGTGTAGACAACCTCCCATGGAGGTCGCGCTACCACGTGTTATTTTCCTGTGTGGAAAGGGCCATTGTAAGAAAGAATTCAAAGACAAAGATGTGTTAGTCTGGATCAGTATACAAAGGGATCTTGTCGCACCTTTGAGACTAAATGAAAGAAAGAAGTTGGTAGCATAAGCTTTCATAAACAAAGTGCTTTTCTGCACTACATTGTTATAGTACTATTATTCCACTTTCAACAACCTGTGGATTTTTGGTGTTTGTAGTTTACTGAGGCCAAATAGCTCTTTGGCTGAAAATTTTAAATGCCTCTCCAAAATTCCACAGGATGTTGAAAATAGAATAATAGCACTATGACAGTGTAGTGTGGAAAGCCCCAAGTCTGCCTCATCAGATAGAATGTTGTAGACTAAGGTCCCTATCACACTACACTGTCATAGTGCTATTATTCACTTTTAACTGCCCTGGCTGTACCCATGCCTCTCCCAAAACTGCAAACCCCATGATTCCATGTGGTACTGCCATGGCAGTTAAACTGGCATAATCGTGCTATGCTAGTGTAGTGTGAAAAGGCCCTACATCTATTTCATCAGATGTTGCATCTGATGAAGCAGACTTAGCCTACAAAAGCTTAGGCTACCATTGAAGGTAACTGCTCTATAACACTAACAGAAATGCAGGATGTGCTGGCTAGATATACTACATAAGAAAATATGGGTATTACAGGAGAAATGGAGGTTATGTGATTTGTCTAATGCTACGTAATGACTCAGTGTCAACCAAGAACAGAACCAAGAGTTTAGTTGTTGGACCACATTGCCTTTCTATCCCACAGCATCATCTAAAGGCTCTGCTTTCCTGCACCCCCACCCCACTCTATTGCTGGTAAATGCCTCCTCCTTTTGTCTGTCTCTACCTCAAAGCCATACAGGCCGGAACTAATAGGATTGACTCTGTTTCATTAATTCCCTTTCATGTGGTCTGGTTGGATTTCCACCACACGTAACACCATCTTTCCCAACATTTATCATGGATTAAGAAATGCAATGAGCTAATGTGAATGGCAATACACTCCTCAAACTGAGGCACAGGAAAGGAGGCACTCAAGTTTGCAAAGAGTTTTTCTTTTTTCTTTTAAAGGAAAAGATTAAATACTCCACTGCCTCTTCCCCCTCCCACTCTGATGCTCTCTTCTCTCACACACAACAGTCTTTTCATAAATAGTTTTAAAATCCCCTTGTCATCCATGCTCTTCACAGTGAAACATTTTGTAAAGCAGACAGGAAATTCTAATGAGGTGAACAGCAGGTGAGGTGTGTCAGTATCATAGCTGAGCACGTACAGAGAGCAAAGCTGGGCCGCTAAGCACTTTCCAAGCCAGTGTCAAAGATCTGAAAATGAATTTGGTTTTCCAAAATGCTTCTCTGCAAATTTCAGTATCAAATGGGCACCTGATTTTCTTTCAGCCTGCATTTGCATGCCCACACACCATAACATCGCAATTCAATCTCAAAGGGACACCATAGTTCAAGAAAGATACCAACAAGCTGGAATGTATCCAGAGAAGAGCAACCAAGATGATCAAAGATCTGGAAAACAAACCCTCAAGAGGAACAAAATAGAAAGTGTGGTGTGTTTAGCTTGGAGAAGGCTAATGATGATAGCCATCTTTAAATATCTGGAGGGAGGTCACGTAGAAGATGGAGCAAGCTTGCTTTCTGCTCCCCCAGAAACCAGAACACAAATCAGGGGGTCCAAATGCCAAGAAAAATGATTCTACCTAAATATTAAAAATAACTTATTGACTGCAAGAACTGTTTGACATTGGAATAGACTGCCTTGCAGGGTGGTGACTCTCCTTGTTTGGAATTTTTTAAACAGAGGCTGGATGCACATCTTTCAGAGATGCTTTACTTGTATGTTCATGCACAGCAGGGGTTGGACTAGATGGCTGTTGTAGTCTCTCCCAGCTCTAGGATGTTATGATTCTGTTGTTCTAGTATCTGACAATATTTGATTCCAATATCAAAAGCAGAAGTAAGGACACACTGGACCTTTGGAAGCTTTTGGATCATAACACCCTCAATCACTTATTGTCAGCCATTATGACTGAGACTTCTGGCAGACGAAGTCCACAACATCTGTAGGACTTAAATGTGTCCCACTCTTGATGAACAGCATATTTGTAGCAGTGGTCAATATTTGCTGGAGAGTATGCAATGATGTTTCATATGTGAAAATATGTAATTATTAGGAGTTCATATTTGGTTGTACTAAATTGATGACATGCAATGCTAATTCGTTTCTTCCATATTACATGCAATGGTATTCACTGTTTTGAAGATGATACATTATACATGTTTGCACTTGATGCCAACTAAAATCAAAACATTAAAGAACCAAATCCTAACATGCCTTGGATATACTGTAGCATTTTGATACCATCTTAATATTTGGCTATACTATGAACTCCTGAGACCTGTAGTTTTATTAAATCTTTCGATTTTTTTGCCAGAGCACTCTAGTATTGTTCACTGGAGTGGACAACTCTAGAATCATAGAATCATAGAATCATAGAAATGTAGAGTTAGAAGAGATCACAGGGGCCATCCAGTCCAACCCCCTGCCATGCAGGAACACCCTCAAAGCACTCCCGACAGATGGCCATCAAGCCTCTGCTTAAAAACCTCCAAAGAAGAAGACTCCACTACACTCCGAGGCAGCAGATTCCATTGCTGGACAGCCCTGACTGTCAGGAAGTTCTTCCTGAGGTTCAGGTGGAATCTCCTTTCCTGCAGCTTGAATCCATTGCTCATTGTCCTGGTCTCTGGAGCAGCAGAAAACAAGCCCTCTCCTTCCTCTACATGGCATCCCTTCAAATATTTAAACATGGCCATCATGTCCCCTCTTAACCTTCTCTTCTGCAGACTAAACATCCCCAGCTCTCTAAGTCTATCCTCATAGGGCATGGTTTCCAGGCCTCTCACCATTTTGGTCGCCCTCCTCTGGACTTGCTCCAGCTTGACCATGTCCTTCTTGAATAAAAGAAAAGAAGAAAATTCTAAGAACTTCACTGTGACAGAATACTGGGGGTGTGGCTATCTGGAGTGCCAGAGCAGCCTAGAAACAGGTTGCCAGGCAGCCAAAATAACTCCTCAGGAGAGAAACCCAGTCCAGTAGTGTGTGGGAGGGGCTGGTGGCTGAGAGGAAAAGATATATCAAGGCAAACACTGATTGTCATTCAGTGAGAGTTCTCACCAGAGAGAGCTAGGGAGTAAAGTCTCTCAGACAGCCAGGGAGGGTGACTGTGTGGGAAGGGTTTAATTTTCAGAAGAAGCCTGATGAGAGGCAGAAGAGTAATTAAATCATCATATAATTTGGTCAGAAAGTGTGACCTAGATTGCGGCCTTTGATGAGAGTGTAGCCAAAGGGATGTTTATGATACCTCTGCTTATATGAGAGTTTAAATATATAAGGAAACTGTCCAAAAGTACTCTGAAGGACTGTATTAATTTTGTAATTATTTAGAAAGCAATGCTGTAATCACTAAAAGTCAACATGGATTTCTCAGAAATAAGTCGGGCCAGACTCACCAATGGCTGCTTTTCATCCTAGAGGGAAGTGACTAGTGGGGTGCCACAGGGTTCTGTCCTGGACCCAGTGCTGTTCAATATCTTCATCAATGACTTGGATGAAGGAGTAGAGGGCATGCTGATAAAATTTGCAGATGATGCCAAATTGGGAGGGGTTGCTAATATGCCAGAGGACAGGATAAAATTTCCAAATGACCTTGACAGATTGGAGAGCTGGATCAAAGCTAACAAAATGAATTTCAACAGAGAGAAATGTAAGGTCCTGCACTTAGGCAGAAAAAATGGAATGCACAAATATCAGATTGGGGATGCATGGCTAGATAGCAGTATGTGTGAAAGGGACCTAGGAGTCTTCATAGATCACAAGCTGACCATGAGTCAGCAGTGTGAAGTGGCAGTCAAGAAAGCCAACATGATTCTTGGTTGCATCAATAGGAGTGTGGTGTCTAGGTTGAGGGATGTAATGGTACCACTCTATTCTGCATTGGTTAGACCTCATTTGGAATACTGTGTCCAGTTCTGGGCACCTCAATTCAAGAAGTATACAGACAAGCTGGAACATGTCCAGAGGAGGGCGACCAAAATAGTGAAGGGTCTGGAAGCCATGCCCTATGAGGAATGGCTTAGGGAGCTAGGTATGTTAAGTCTGCAGAAGAGAAAGTTAAGAGGGGATATGATAGCCATGTTTAAATATTTGAAGGGATGTCATGTTGAGGAGGGAACGGGCTTGTTTTCCACTGCTCCAGAGACTAGGACAAGAGCAATGGATTCAAGCTGCAGGAAAGGAGATTCCACCTGAACCTCAGGAAGAATTAACTTCCTGATGGTCAGAGCTGTTTGGCAGTGGAATATGCTGCCTCGGAGTGTGGTGGAGTCTCCTTCTTTGGGGGATTTTAAGCAGAGGCAAGATGGCCATCTGTTGGGAATGCTTTGATGTGTGTTCCTGCATAGCAGGGGGTTGGATTGGATGTCCCCTATGGTCTCTTCCAACTGTATGTTTTTATGATTGTGTGATTCTTTGTTTATGAACTCCGATACTTTGTTCTGTATGTTATCTTAATAAATACTATAATTCATTTTTATAAAAACTGACATGGCTGAGTGGTATACAGTATTTAAGGTAACATAGAAAACACATGCTACCATAGAACTATTAAGGGATTCTAACTAACCACTGAAAGGCTTCACTCTTTTACGCAAAAGTGGAGTTATAAGAGGGAAGGCAGAGGTGTGTGGAAAAGACAGGGTGCCTTATCAGATTGGGAAACTGCCATACTAAGCTGAGAGAGAAAGAAACAAATCCCTGTCACAATTACCAACCTACAAATTCTAGGATTCTAGAGAGCAGAGTCATGATAGTTAAAGTGAGACTAAATTGCTACAGCTGTGTAGTGTAGATACATACCAAATTGCAGTCCTATATGTCTTAATTAGTTGTCCCATTGAACTTTTCTTCAGAAACAAACAATGATTTCTCAAATCATCAGCAAGTCAACAAACGGCAAACAGAGCAGACCTGTGCAGGGCATATATCTGCCTTTTATAAAGGACAATCCTCTCTTTAACTTTAACCTGTCAAAGTGTGGTCCAGGCCAACTGTGTATTTAAAGTGCAGTCCAGGCCAACTATATTTTAAACTTTTAAAGAACCATGATTTAAGTAACAGTTTTAAAGAATAATGAGAAGGGAAAGCAGAGCCTTTGGAGTCAGATGACAGCACACTGAGCAACAGAAACATCAGTCATCTGAACATATCCTTCACTGCTGTGATTTATTCATTTATAAAGAGATTACTTAATTTATAGTTTATAATTTATAATTAGTTATAATTTATATGCAAATTAATACTAAAATAAAATTGCAGTTTAATTTCTACATTTTTATTTTGCAATTTATTTCCTTTTAAATAATAGCAAGGATAGGTAGCTGTGGCCTACTAGATATTGTACCTGCAGTTCCCATCACATATACCAGGCGTACTCTGTGGTGGAGGGCACTGGGAGTTACAGTCCAGCAATATCTGCAATGCAACATTTGTTATTTGCCCAGATTATAGTAATTCATGTACTGTGAAGCATGTGTCATTCCATATGCTGTTGGAAAGCAGTCCCCAGCAGCCCTCACCATTTGCTTTTAGATTTGAAGAGAACTGCATTCCAAGGACATCTGGAGACCTACCTATACCACACTCCTCGCCTTGCTCATATGTAGATCATCAGTTATAAACTTGCTGTGTCACTGAGTCAGTCTTATTCTTGTCTTATACATTCATCAACATCTCTTGCAAAGCCAATGTTGCCATTTAGCACAACAGAACAGTGGAAAGCCCACACCAAGGTGTAGGGAGTGATATATGTATTCTGTTGCAGTGGTGTTAATGTGTACAAAGGAGTTAGACAGGGATATATTTTAGCTCCAACCTTATTTAACTTATATGTTGATGACATCCCAGGCTTCCTCTCTTCAACAACGGCTCATACACCCAAGATAGGCAACACATTCCTCAATGTCCTCCTTTATGCTGACAACATGGTTCTGATTGCCCACTCGCAGGTGGGTTTGAGATGGCTTTTACAGAACCTAGCTAATTACTGTTCCCATAATGACTTAGCCATTAACAAAGATAAATCTAAGGTGGTGGTATTCAGGAAAAGGTCCAAAAAATATAACTGGTTCCTGGAAGGAGCCCCGATTGAACAAGTCAGCTCTTATTTATATCTAGGGTTGTCCTTTTCAAATACAGAGAAATGGACAAATAACCTTAGAAGAAATAAACAGAATTGGCCAATTCTAATATACTTTATAAATTGATTAGCTACAACCACCCCTCCAGTACATCCCCTATTCTAAAAGTTTATAAGGCTGAAATCATGCCTAGTCTGTCCTACAGGGCAGAATTGTGGGGTCAAATGAAAGTACCCCTTTTGGAGCAGGCACAGAGCTGCTTCCTAAGGAGGATACTAGGAACAGATAAGAACACTCCGGCTCAAGCAGTGAGAACAGAACTATGGGCACATTCTATTCAGTGCCAGGTTTTGATAAAAGTTTTTAATTATTGGCTAAGGATCCTTAAAATGGACCCAGGGAGACTCCCTACACTTTGTTTAGATGAACAGTTAGATCTTCAGTGCTCAAATTTTTGGATATGCCAGCTGTTTCAATTAACGCACCAGTTAGACTTTTCTCCGTCCTGTTTACTAAGTTGTGGACTCTCAGCTCAGGAAATATTAAAACAAAGAATTTTGGACATCAGTGCCCAAACAGATATAGCTCTGCTGGCTGGTTCTAAGTCTCTAACTTGGTTAGCCAAAAATAAAACTATATTTGTTTTAGAAAAGTATCTTAGGCTGAACCTAACACAGAGAATAGGACAGTTTCAAAAAATTCCATACCACGGAAGATTATGCATTATGTGGTGCTTCAGCCATAGAGCCATAATCTATAAATTATGTTTCTCTGACAGATAAAGCATGGATCAGCTTGGTATTTCCTTCAAGCTTAATATCTGAACCCTGGCACTTCTTGCAGGGTAGGTCCTATGTGGCCCAACTTCATGATCAAACCTGTCTCTGATTCCTATCCTGGCTTATGAGCACACAATGCTAACTGTTCAAGCCCTTCCCCTACCCTTCAATACAGACATCCAAAGAAACTAGAAGGTGGCTGCCCACAAGAACTTTCCATTGCTAGGGTTCTTTGAACACAGAAACTGTCTTAAACCACTGACTCATTTAGCTGAGTATTGTTTACTTCAGACTTGAGGAGCCTCTGGCTCACCTTATTTTCTCTACATCTTCTAAGACTGTAGTGCCCATTGTTATCAAACACTGTCTGTACTGTCAGGGTAACATGGAAGTTAGTGTCCATCAATATCTAGAAGTTCTCCGCCCTTGATCTTTTCAGGGTGGCAGCAACTCTCCTGCACCTTTGGCTCTACTTCTGATTCCAGAAATGTTTTCATAAATAAAGATGTATAGAACCAGACCCGGAACATTATTAATGTACAGGATGCATCTGCCTACTAAGTTATGCCTCCATTCTCCACACTTGCAAAGAAAGGTGCTCCAGCTCCTCTTCGCAGCTCTACAGCTCAGAACCTGCCTAGATCCAACTAGTATTCTCAGGTGTAGCAGTCCTAGTGAATTAATATATAATTTCAAAAGGACTGCCCTAAATAAATCCCCAGTGATTAAATGGATCTGCTCCAGTTAGGATTAGGTTTTAGGTGCAGCTCTGCCCCATCCATCACAACAAAATTGACTTGGGTGGACATTATGCACCTGCACAAATTAACTTCTGAACATGAAGTCAGAAATACATAGCCATCTTGCTCACAAGGCTATCCCCAAGTAAATGACTCACCACCCTTTCAGAAACATCCCTTGGCTCTTGTGGGAATTAAAAATAATGGTTTCTGCTCTTGAGTCAGGAATCATCAGAAGGGAACCCATGTGACATTGTTGACAAGTGTCTGGTCAAGACTGAGGTGGTCTGGGTTCAAAACATCCCACCACAGGTCATTAGGTAACCCCAGCCTCTATGCTCAGCCATTTGGCCTAAAAATCTCACAGGATTGTTGTGAAGGTAAAAGGGAAGATCTTGTGTACTACCCTGAAAAAGGGTAATTCCCATAGATGAAAGAACTTGAAATGGTTATATTGAATTTTACAGTATTTGCTATTAAAATGTGTAATCTCAGGAAACTATAGCAAATGAAAAGAACATGCCTGCATACCAAGTCAGACTCCTTGGCCATCTACTCCATTATGGTCTGTTCTGACTGGCTGCTCCCAAAGTTCTCTAGCAGATATCTTCCCAGGCTTGATCTTTACACAAAATGAGACTGAAGACACCATGGAAAGACTGACTCCCAGGTATACAGGTAATTAGCTTTCCTAGTGAGCTATGACTTCTGCAATCAAGGCTTCTTTTTATGAGAAATGGTTGTTATGTCTCATAGGAAGATCTGTAAACATGTTAAAATCACTCTGGGAATATCTGGCAGGGGGGACCAAAATGATGACATTGCCCCCTAAATAAGAATTCTGTTCCCCCCATGAAATTTTCCTTCAGTCTCCAAATTTTTAGAATTACAGTAACTTAAAACTTCAGTTGAGTGTTTAGAAATAAATACAGTTTAGTCATCAAAAGAAAAGGAGCAGGCAAAGGGACCCAAGAGAATGAGAATACAACAAATGTAAGAGTTCTAGATGTGAACAATTTTCAGTGACTCAATCTCCACAATGTTAGAAATTTCAGAACAGAAGGAAAATTTTGAGGAAGGGATAGAATTATATTTTTCATCAGGGCAAAGCCCCCATTTTGCCCCCATCCCCCACAGCTACATCACTGAGGTCACCACCTGGTTCAAACACACTTATAAAGCTGGGGACCTCTAGTCCAGAGGTGAGCAGAGAATAGAACTATGTCATTTCTAGGGTTTACGCTAGATTGGTAACGGTTTTTGACTCCCAGCTTCTGACTCTAACATTGTAAACAACTAAAACATCTCTTCCATCCGCTTCCTACTTTCCAACTATTAGGTAGCTCAAACCCAACAAAATCAGAAAATCCAAAGTGGACTTTTCTGTAAAAGGACTTATGAGCTTGGTTTTATTATGGCTCACAGATTTCAAGGCTGAGGATGTGGTTAGAGGAAGTGTGTTCCTTGGCTCTCATTTTATGTCTTCCCAACTGAGCTGGTATTTTTTACCTGGACCTGGGTAATGTTGGTGGAAGATCTCAAAGTTCTAGAAAAGAACAATGTAGATTGAACGCTGAAGCTTACCCACATTTATTCTAGTCCATAATGTCTCAGGAAGATGATGAGATAGAATATCACTTCTTGACAGTTATCTTTCTGAAATGGTGTCAAGGGATTCCCATATCTCTCTGAGGATACAAGTGTCCATAGCAGCCAAAAGTTGGATAATTCCTAACAATGCATCAGGATTAACTGAAAAGTCCCATATTTTGTTCCTGTTATTTAAAATTTTATACTGGGTTAAAATAAGTTGACCTGGGGAGCTGGTATATAAAGTCTCTGACTGTACTGGGAGCTGACACAAAATATTCTGGGATAAACAAGACACATATGGCTCTCCAAAATAAAATCAAAAGAATGAAAACAAAATCTGGGACTTTCTCTTCTTCTTAATCAGTCTGGATGTGCCAAGTGATAGTGAAAAGAGTAGGAATATTGAAAGACTCCCAAGATATCCTAATCTTTGAAAAGGGGTTGATGTTAAGGACAATTTTGACAATGTTGAAGTCCACTGGAATGCTCTGAGACACTTGACTTGTGGATAAGTTCCCACTGGGCACACTCTCCAACCCATGACCAATACCTACCAAAATCTCAAAAGGTTTGGATAGAAACATAAGGTTTTATGGGAGTTAGTGGCACCCCTCTCTCTCAAAGAAAAAATACTTTAGTAACACCTGTCTGCTACTGTTTGGATGTTACAACAAATCACAGGGTTAGTGCCTCTAACGACGTACAGAAGCAAGAGCACTGAATCTACTGTAAACCTTGCAAAGCAGGTCCATCCAGCCAGTAGAATGCTGTGTGATTCCCACTTTTATCTACAAGCAGAGTCCAGGAGTCTTCCCTATAACTGGAAACACACGTTTGCATGTGCAAAAAATGGCCAGCGCCAACCCATCGCTACCCCCGGAAACATTCACAGGCACAGCGAGGCCTCCTCGCCACATATACAGACATATACACACAATTATATAAACACTGCCAACAGCTTTCACGCATTGATTTCCACAGTGCTCCCCTCCCCTGGCTGCTCCCGGACAATATGAACTCCAGCAGTCCGCACCATGCGTGTAGTATTTGGGGTGCGCCCCGGGGAGCTGGGGGAGCTGGTGGGAGATATATGTGTTCTGGAGCTGGCTGGAGACCTGATGGGGGAGCGGTGGTATCTACGCGCAGACTGAATGGGCAGTCCAGGTGATCTTCCTGGAGGAGGAGGAGTGCTTGAATAGCAGGGTGGAGAGGGTTCAGCCACATTTTGGGAATCAGGAAGGGCTTCCTCTTCAGTTTCTGGAGAGTCCTTCAGTGGGAAAGGAAAGAGAAAAGAAAGAAATTGGAGGCTGAGAAGAAAAATCAAAGTCCAAGGCTTTTCAGTTATCACTTAGAAGGGTAAATGGTAAAAACTGTGATATTAGACACAGTTGGATATATCTATGTATAGAGGGGTAGGAAACATTTGGCCCTCCAGATATTTGTGACTTTAACTCCAAGGTAGGGAGGCAGCTGATCTAAACACCAATGCAACCTGCTCAGGGTCAGAAAGACAGACAGATCTTCTCAGGCTCATTTGGAGAGAACAAGGGAGAAGGCCTTCTTGGTGGCTGCTCCCAGACTTTAGAATTCCCTCCCTAGGTGCCTTGAGTCCCATTCTGGAGGACCCAAATACAATAGTACTATTACCAGTAGTAACAATAACAATATAAATTTCCTTCCTACAGCCCAAATAAACCCATGTTCCTACTACATTATTGCCAGGATGAACTTCTTTACTCTTTATCTTTTCTGAGACTGGTCCATAAAATAATGAAAACCTACACCTGCCACTTTGCTAAGCTATCATAGTGCCATTGAACAATGTCAGAAGGAAACTCCTGAAGTGTTGCCAGTGAAGTACATTCCAAAGCTGGGCTGACTTCATCCACCCAGCCTGGCCATGGAATTCTATTGAAAACAGCATAAGAATGTTTCTTTCTCTAGCTAAGCCAATAATATACCTGAGCTCTGGTGTGTGTATCTGTCATTAGTTCTTCTTTAGTCCTGACTTCTGGTTCACTCCTTTCCTGACTCCTGGTTTGTCCCTGGTTCCTGAGTCACCTGAGATGGTCACCCAGCTCTGATACTACTTTACACTCTCAGATACTGCTACTGATGGCTCTGTGACCACAGCAAGTTACTACAGGAGCCCATTCTTCCTGCCAATTCTCCAGGTACTTGATATAACTCTACCCAAAGTCTCTACCATTAGAACTGGAGAGGTTCTGCCCATTTGAAAATTCCTAACCAAAATTTGGATTCCCATTCTCTACACCAGAGCTAACATGTTCTAATGTGTTAAAATTAGAACATGTTAGCTCTGGGGAGGAAAAGGAGTAACACCCCTAAGAAATTAGAACAAAGCACCAGTTTTACTGTGTTCATGTTCTTAGCCATACTGTAAAATGTGTTGCTGTTATTCCCATTTTGTAAATGGAGAAATGGACTGCACTGGGTCTAGGAAGCAATGATCACTGCCAGCCCATCTTCAGCACAATAGACTGCTACAAAAATTGGTACCACAAGATGTCAGTCATGAGTCAAGTTAGTGATATATAAAGATGGAGTCTAGTCTTCGCCAACTTAGTGCTCCACAGATGAGCTTAATGACAACTCCTAACAACCTCAGACAACATGGTCTATGATGGTTGGGGGCAATGGGAACTGTAGTTCAACACATCAAGAAGGCAGTTGGTTGGAGAAGGCTGAATTCTAGTAAAAGAGATTTTGATTCCTTAGATTAATAGAATTCTGTCT
This sequence comes from Ctenosaura bakeri, assembly GCA_948474755.1. Lineage (NCBI taxonomy): Eukaryota > Metazoa > Chordata > Lepidosauria > Squamata > Iguanidae > Ctenosaura > Ctenosaura bakeri. Next base: position 300,855 of record CAOLHI010001978.1, read on the forward strand.
AAATAGAAATAGGTGCCCTTTGGACTGGCATAAGGTTTCAGAACAAATGGGAAACTTTGGAGGTTAAAAGTGAATCTTTCTGTCCAGCATTCGACTCAATCCATAGCCTACACAGAAAAGCTAGAAAGTACTAGAACTATGTGTGATGAAATACTTTTTTTTATAACAAAGACCCAAGCACAATAATTTATAAGGGGAGACTGCAGCAAAACGTTGCAATGGAAAACCCTAAAACAAGTGCCCAACTTTCCAAACTCTCTGTATATCAGAAGTGGGCAATCCTTGGCCCTCCAGAGGTTTTGAAGCAGAATGCCTGCAGTCCCGTACCCTGCAACATTGTTATATGCATTCACAGCAACTCCAAGTTCTGGAAGCCCTATGAAGGTGTTTTCTTGGCAAGATTTCTTCTGAGGACATTTGTCACTGTCTGAGGCTGAGTTTGACTTGCCCAAGGTCACCCTGTGGGTCTCCATGGCTAAACTGGAGTTTGAATCCTTCTCTCCCAGAGTCCTAGTCCAGCACTCAAACCACTACACCAAACTGGTTATCTCCACCATATGACATGCTAGCTGGCAATTCTGCAAGCTACCATCCAACCAACCATTATCTCTCAGGAAGACATTCCACTCTCCACTTCTTTGTGTTTCTCTTTCCCAAGTGTCAGTCTCTGAACTACGCCTATTGAGCATGCTCAGTCTTCACTAGTCTGTCTCAGGGGGAAGCTGATTAGAATGATGATTTCTGTCTCTACTTGGCCTAATAGCTTAGGTTCTTTAGAAATATTTTTGTGTATTTTTGCAATCATCTACTTTTAAGTACTTTTTGCAATCCCCTGAACATACTGGCACCCCCTCTTTTCATTTGCTGGCACCATCCGGACAACAATCACATTGGTACTCAGCAGCTGTGTTTACTATTAGGAGTGACTGTGTTTTATTAAACGTTAAATATTTTACCTCAGCTTAAGAGTGGTCACTTTAAAGCAAAGTACATGTTCCATGTATTTCACTTATCCCAAATGTTTGCTTTCCCCTTGAAAAACAGGTGTGACTTTATATTTGTTTCTACTGTCTCCCAAATGAAACTTTTACAAGCTGTGGCCAACCATTCAGGGCTGCTGATTGAATCTTGAAGTTATCTTGTTTTTGTTTTATGTGCTTTAGTCTATGTCAAACTTTCATTGTTTTGATTTCTCCTCTTGTTTTTTACAATTGTAGATTTAAAATATTGCTGTCTAAGGTCATTTCTGCACTACACTGTTATAGTGCTATTATTCCACTTTCAATATCCTATGGAATCCTGGGATTCGCAGTAGGGGAGGGCATTTAGAATTTTGAGCCAGAGAGCTCTTTGGACTCAGTAAACTAGAAACCCCAGAATTGCACAGGATGTTGAAAGTGGCATTATAGCACTATAACAGTGTAGTGCAGAAATGGCCTAAATCACTTTGGAGGCTTTGAAATAAACAAATTCTTCTTGGTATGTGGGAACACTATGCCCCCTTGTGGTGACATTGAGGCATGACTCTGTTTTTGGACTGCTGTTGCAGTCTCCTTTGAATCAGCCAACTCCCTTGTGGTCCTTTGCAAGAAAGGAGTATCAAAAATGAGGCAACACTCATTTTTTATTTATTTTTATTTACATGTGAGCTGCTGTGCTATAAACCCACTTCTTCAGATACAGTAGTGAGTGGCATACCATTTTTTCCCCTTCTTATGCTACAAGAGACTAACATGGCTACTTTTTTGAATGCAGTATCAGTTAGGCAGTACCCATTTAAGAACTAGTAGAAGAAAGTGATGATCGCTCTACATTCTATTTGTGCTATGGGACAAATTCAAAAGCCACTTCTTCACAGCACATTCACATGGGGCAGTGATGTATTCATTCATTCATTCACTCATTGGTGGCATTTATATACCACCTCTTGGCCCGCTAGGACCTCTGATGTACAAGGGTAAAACACATTTAAAATATTAAAGAAATAACTAAAAAGTAATTTAAACACTCCAATCTTCTTCAAAAATAGCTCTAAAACCAAACAGTTTTAACAACAGCCAATTTAAGAACTAATTTTAAGAGTCAAAGCAGCACAGTCCCATAAACTCAGACAGAAGGGAGTGAGAGGGAGTTCCAGTTGGGGTGTTGATACAGAGAAAGCCCTCTCACATGTACTCACCAGCCTAACCTCATGGTATAGTGGGACACATAATGCTGATGCTCTTAGATTTCAAGCAGGGTCATATGGGAGGTTTCAGAGCCAGTGTGGTGTAGCTGTATGACTGTTGGATTTGGGCTACAGGAGGCTACAGTTCAGATCACCACTCAGCCATGGAAACCTCCTAGGTCACTTTGGGCAAGTCAGACTGAAAGGCAATCCCCCTCTGAACAAGATTTTATCAAGAAAACTCTGTGATAGGATCACCTTAGAGATGCCATTAGTCAGAAACACCTGGCCCTCCAGATGTTGGTAGACTGCAACTCCCTTCAGCTCTAGTGAGCATCACCAATGGTGAAGCACAATGAGAGCTGTGGTCCAGCAATACCTGCAAGTGCATATGTTCTCTGGTGTGTCTCTGCCATCAAGTCAGCTGTCAACTTACAGCAAATAAATTTCACAGGGGTTTCTTAGGCAAGGAATACTCAGAAGTGGTTTTGTCAGTTCTTTCCTTTGAAATATAATCTATAGCACCTGGTGGTCTCCCATCCAAATGCTAACCAGCTTTCAAGATCAGGCAGGATTGGGTGGCTTTTAGGGTATTTAGGCCCATCACATGTTCTCTAGCCATTTTAAATACCATTGTCTGATCCACCCACAGTTGTCAGACTGGCAGGTACCAGGGACACAGCTTTTTTGATGGTGGTCCACTATCTCTGGAATGCTCTCCACAAGAAAATACTTCAAGCCCTCTGCTAGTTGGCCTTTAGGCAGGCTCTAAACAGCTATATTTATTTCAGTTAGTTCTTGGATAATCTGTGGTTCCTCTTGTGTACCTTCAAGTCATTTCCAACTTATGGCATCTTTTGGTAATGCTGTTTTGGTATGATGCTAATATGTTATTGTATTGGCTTCTGTAACCCACCTTGGGAGACAAATCTATTTTGAAAGGTGACTATTTTTTTAAAAAAAATCCATCTAATAAAGAAATACATTCCAGCATATGAGCCCAAAGCATCTCTAAAGCACAGTGCTTGAAACTTACTTTGTCTTTCAAGATATACAGAGCAACTGGATTCTTGCGCTCATGTTCTCCAGTTCGAGGAATAATCTCAACTGCATTAAAATAAGATTAATCAGTGTTCTATCTGAAATGCAGGTAAAAAGGATCCTGAGCATGGCAGAGACAAGGATGCAGAAAGAGGCTATAACAAATGTTATTTACTTTTTCATTTTGTAGATTCCATATTTTTTGACCAGAAAAAGTAAGAAGAATCTAAGAGTTCTTAGATTGTAAAACAATAAGCAAAAACCCAAGCAACTATATTGGGGGAATGCATAACCCTTTAGACCAATCTGGATGAGCTCAAAAGAAGAACCTTGCTAAATCAAATTAAGAGTCCAGCAATATGATTCTAGAAAGCCTAATCCAATGGCCATCACAAGCACTGAAGATAACTGTTTTCCCTTTTTGCTTGTCCTGGGAAGTAGCAAATAACATTTCTATAATGTGTCAAGTTTGGGGAGTAGTGAGGGCATAACATGTTTTAATTTGCATAACAACTTGCAATGTGTTTAGTTTTTCCATGTAAGGAGTAACAGGTGTATTTTCAGAGACTTCCATCCAAAAAATTTATTATTTTTTTCCCAACCAAAAGAACTAGAACATAACTAAAACCAAACAATGAGATATATATAAAATGACAAATGAAATAAGGGCAAAAAGTAACAAGGAAACTGAGGATTGTATACTAAACAGTAGTCACAGCTCTTTTTTAAAAGGAACTTTCTAACATCTGGTTCCTTGCCTAAGCAAATGGTATTCAGAGGCATATTAGCTCTAATGAGTCAAGATGCCATTTTTAGCTGTTCTTAGTAAGAGCACATTAACAAAAAGAGCTATTTATCACAGATTCTGTCCTCCATGAATTTGTCTGATCTTTCTTTCTACTTATGTAAATTATCAGGAAGTTACATAAATCTTGAAGGAGGGAGTCCCATAGACTAACTGGGCACTGATAGCTAATGGGGTTTAAGCATTAGGGTACTGGATGAGGGAGAACCAAGAGAATCACGTTCCAGTTCTGAGCCATGAAATTCACTGGATGACCTTAGTCCATTCACTCTCTCAATCTGCCCAACCTTGTAGGCTTGTTACAAGGACAGAACAGTGGAGTATGAGGAGAGTCATGTATGCAGCCTTGAGCTCACTCAGGGAAAAGTGCGGTATTAATGTACATAACTATCAAATACACATGTTTGTAAAGCTGTACTCCCTCTTTCCTTACTGAATTGACTGCCCATCAGTTTTGCTGGGTGAGGCCAACAAGAAGAGGGAGAAGATCTTTCCAGAATTACTCTTTCCACACTATTTATTATTTTACAAAGTAGTTTCATTTATGCCTCCCCACAGACATCTGAAAAGCATTTTTACTTTTATGGATGGTGTTCCATTCTTCTGTAGTTTCCCCCATGTTTTGATATTTCAGACTATTAGAATCCCCTAGGTCTAGAGTGAGCAGAAGATAGATTAGGATCTACTAGCAGATCAGAGCAACTTGCAATAGATAACCAAATGGTTCGGACTCTCAATTGTTCAACAATAGATAAACCAATATGACATATTCCACCTCAATTGGGCTGATGAAATGAACAGATCTCTCAGATTAACCTCTAGAAATGGACGTCTGCATGAACAGACAGTGAGCTGAATTCAGTTCTGGTGCATGTATGTGTACTTTCAAGTCAACTAATGGTGACTTCATGAATTTCAAAAGTTTTCTTAGGTAAGGAATATACAGAGGTAGTTTTCCATTACTTTCCTCTGAATGTAGCCTTTAGCACCTGGTATTTCTTAGTGGTTCCCATATGAGTACTAATCAGGATTGATCCCACTTAGCATCCAAGACTGGATGGGTTTTCGTGCATTCAGACTATTTAGGCCTGCTTCGGGTACCCAAAACAGATTCTTAGGCTCAGAAAGAACTGAGGCCTCCTGCTCTTTAATTCTGAGGCCTAAATCCAATTATCAGTTTCAAATACAACAAACCCACTGAAAGAATGGGATTTATATAAAATATAAATAGCTGAAACTAGCAGTTGAATTTAGGCTGGAATGTAAGTTTTTTTGTAGCTGGTTCTGGAAAAGAATGCCAAAGGTCTACTGAAAAAGTCAATCAGATTCAACAAATTTCATACCTGGCCACCTCCTACTCTAGATCAGTGATTCTCAAATTTAGGTCTTCCAGATGCTTTAGACTACAACTCCCAGAAGTCCAAGCCAATATGACCAATGTTTAGGAATTCTGAGAGCTGAAGTCAAAAACATCTAAAGAACCAAAAGTTAAGAATAACTGCTCTAGGTAACAAATCTGGCATGGTCTCCCAATAATTTCTCAAATTCTGGTTCTGGAAGCCCAATTTTCTTCTGATTGCTTTCTATAGCTCCAGCTCTAGCAATCTCCAGATTAGTCCAAAATGATGCTAGCCTGGGACTGAGGGGGTCAGACACTGGCAAAAACAGTTTACCATCATGTTTTAAATGCGCTTCATTCTGATCCACGTATTCCAAGGAGCTTTGCTTCTCCATTTTCCGTTTGTTCCTAAAACAAAAAGGCCACAAGTTTTGAAATTCAATTTGTACAAAACAATCCTTCAGATTCAGATGAAACGGTTTCACTAAAAGAGATCCCTGCAGCTTTGTTTTAGGGATTCTCTTTGCTTTTATTTCTGCACATTTACTCGGAAGTCAGTATTACTGGACCCTCTGGGCTCACTTCTGCGTAGACAGGCTATAGACAGATTATACTGCTAATCTCTAATTTTCATCTCTGCTCCTTCAATAAAATTTAGCACAGGGTGATGGGATGCCTTTTAAGACTTTGGATCTGCTTTTGAGTAGAGCAAGGATGAAGAATAGTGGCCTTTTATTGTTGGACAGCACTTTCCAGCATCACTCAGCATTAGCTATAATGGAAGCTACAGTAAAACAGCCAATGGCGGGACACACATTTCTCACTCCTGCTTGAAATAAGGCATTGCTGGATTTTTGCAAAACATTCTTAATTATTCTGCCATTTCTGTGGAGAAGCTAGTAAATCAAAAGGTTCATTTTGAAGTGAATAATATGGCTTAGAAGAGATCTATGTAATTTAGATTTTTTTAAGTTTCTGAGTTCCAGCCAGCCCTATAGCAAGTGTAGCATTGACTTCACCAATGCTGATAGATTTTCACCAAGCTGTCCATGACATTCAAGGGACACCAATGAATCTCCCTCCAATCTAAACTGCTGGGGGTGGTGCTGGAGCACCTCTTTGACCCTGCAGGGGTTCCTCCTGGGGACATGGACCACTAAGAGTGACCTTCAGTGTCTCTGTCTCTAAACAATCAGGACTGTGTTCTTGAAGTGGACTGACACATAGATATTAAAGATCATACTTCTTTGATGGCTTCCAACAGGCACAGACGGTCACTAAGGTAACTAGAAGGAAAATGCCCCCTGTGGAGAGGATTATATAGAGGGAGCTCCTTCCTAGAGGAACAAAAGACAAGAGAGGTATTAGAGGATAAGGAAAACCAATTAGATTTGTAAGATTCCTATTAAGGTTTGTTCTGGATTTCAGGAACTGATCTATTATTTTTCTGTTTTCAGCTGTCATTTCAAGGTCTTCAGTTTATCTCAGCACCGTGCTGTTCTACAGAACATAAGAAGAGATGTACTGGATCAGACCAAAAGTCTGTTTTTTCTGAACCAGCAGTATCTTGACATAGCAACCAACTAAATATCACTGGAAAGCCTGCCAACAGAACAATAGCACCCTGATGCTCATGTTTTCCAACAACTGGGGCCCTACAGACCACACAGTTGTACCATTTTGATACCACTTTAACTGTCACAGCTGCATCCTATTGAATCTTCTTGTTCATAGTTTAGTGAGGCAAAGAAATTTCTGAGCTGAGAATTCTAAATACCATTGCTTCCACTGCAAATCCAGGGATTCCACAGGATGGAACCACAACAGTTCAAGTGGAAACATAGTGCTATAACTGTCTAGTGTGAAAGGGTCCCAGAATTGAGAGACATACAGACACTGATACTGGAGGTAATATAGCCATCACCATAGAACCACCAATCCCTATATTTTCCAAGATTTTGTCTAATTCTGCTTTTGAAAGCCAACCAAGTTGGTGGACATTATAACATCTTATGGTCACAATCTAACCATGCAGTAAGTGAAGAGGTATGCCCTTGTATCCATTCTGAATCTCTCACTATTTAGCTTCAGAAGATAACTTTCCCCCATGGTCTAGTACTATGGGAGAGGGAGAAAATATGCTCTTCACTTCTTCTACAGTAGGAGTGGACAAAGTGTGGGTCATGGGCCACAGATAGCCTCCAGGGCCATTTTTGTGGTTCCTAGGGTCCCCCAGTGGTAATTAATGTGTGTGTGTGTGTGTGTGTGTTGTGCAAAAAAATTATATTTTTAAAAAAAATAATAATTTTTTTGCTCTAAAATATCCCCAACTGATGTCTAAGGGGTGCAGAGGGCATTTCCACCATGTCTGGAGCCCCTCCCCCCAGGACCCACTTTCCACAAGAGTCAAAGAGTCAAAACAAAATGCAAAATATTTCAAAAACATTTTTTTTTTGCCTCAAAATGACTGACAATGCCCTCTGGTGCCTAGGAAGCCCCCCAAATATGGTTAGAATGTCCCCTGAAGGATATCTGGGGAGTGAGAGGGCAATTTGTTTGTTTGTGGGAGCAGATGCAGTGAGGGATGCAGTCTCCCAAGGTCTTCTGGACGACAAATGCAGTCCCCCAGCCTTCCAGAGTTGCCCACCTCTGCTCTACACTGTGCATAATTTCATGCACCTCTGCCATGTGTTCTCTCCCAACTACTCAGCCTTTCTCCATACCGTCCCAGTTTGGCAGGAAGTATTCCACTTCATCCTCTCTTCTCCCACTTTTTCAGCTGCCTTTAAAATAGGCATTTCTGCACTAGACTGTTACAGTGCTATTATTCCACTTTCAATATCCTATGGAATCCTGGGCTTTGCAGTTTAGGGAGGGACCTTTGAGGCCCCTCCCTAAACAGCAAACCCCAGGATTCCATAGGATGTTGAAAGTGGAATAGCAGCACTATAACAGAATAGTGCAGAAATGACCAATGTCTTAGTTTCTATCTCCTCCCACTTTCCCCCTTTGCAACAATTGAAGTAAGCCAAGGACAAATCCAAAGTGCAAAAGTAATTTCCCCTCGGTTAACTCAGTGGGGAAGAGAAGACAGGAGGGGATGGAATCTCACCCTTCCCAGTTTGCTCAGGCAAAATCAAACTGTTGCACAGTATGCTTTTTCTAAGCAAAAAGTCTGGAATTCTTTTAAGTTCTGAGGATTGTAACATTACAGAGGTACTAGCATTTGTGAAGCCCAACTGCATTTATTCTGATTTTGGGCGCTACAACACTTGGTATCCTCCAACCAGCATGATTACTGACCATGATCTTTTAGGTGTTGCAGTCAAAACTTCTATGAAGACTGGTCACAACTCCTTAATACTGTTATATTGTGGGAACTTCAACAAAATAACTTTTTAAAAATCCTACAGCAATCAGAAGTTCACAATGTGGTGGAATCCAGGGGAAAATATTCTGGAACATCTTCTGCCTAGCACCATCTGAAAGCAGTCTGCACAGATCCAACCTCAGCTGTGATTTATAACTACAGCTTGAGTTTCACAGGCAATATTTCAAGCAATTGTTCTGAAGGATGCCTTGGAGATCCTCCTGCCTTCCCTGGCATTGCCTGTTCCCTGCCAGTTGGAAGATCTGGAGCTTCTAAGTGCAGCTGAGCTGACCCATTTCACATGGCACTGCCCAAGAGCAAATTCAAACTCTTGAGCCAGTGGCAGAAAAGAAATTGGCCTGGCCCTTTATAATTGTGGGGTGGTTTCCTCACACCAGGAAATAGAGTGTGAACACATGAAACAGAAGTGCAATGAGATGAGCACACCACTGATTTTAATAGCATATGAGACAATGTGTCAGGGGCTCTACTCCTTTCACTCAAAGCAAAACATCCAAGGGATGGCCGTGAGACACATGACAAAGGAAGGTGAGAGAGAGAGGAGACTAAGAAAAGTGTTCCAGAAGCAGAGCCAAAAGGCTTCAGAAAATTATCTGTCACCAGGCAGCAGCAGTCACTGCATCAAGCTGCAGCAGTGTGAAACAGAAGTGAAGCCATTGCATCAGCTCTGGTGAAAGACCAGGAGCCCCTTCAGACTTCACAATTATTTATTTTATTTGTATTTTGTTCTTCTTCCAATATGGGGTCCACGCTACATTTATAGTATTATGGTTCCACTTTAACTGCATGGCAACAGCTTATGGAAGGCTGGGATTTGTAGTTTAAGGTGGGATGTTTAGAGAGCTCAGCCAAAGAATTCTGGTGCCTCACCAAATGACAAACTCCAGGATCCCACATAATACTGCTATGGCAGTCAAAGTGTAATCACTGAGCAATAATTAAGTTGTGTGAAAGAACCCCAAGTTTATGAGCTGCTCCCTCAGTTGTCACCTGGCATCAGCTGTTCCATCAAGTTGCAGCATGGAAGAGGAAGACAGAACCATTCCATCAGCTCTTCTAAGAGACCAAACTTCTCAGGTTTCTACTCTCTCTGAATTATTTCCAATCCAGCTAAACATTAGAAGAACTACTTAACTGCTAGTGCCTTAGTTTTGCTTTCCTTCATCCTTTTACCTACCTCAGACCTCTTTACTCCTATGCTGTGTGTCTTTTAGATTTTAAGCTGGCTTTTTGTTGCTAATGAGCAAGGTAAACATTTTTCAAATAAATAAAATAGATGATGGCATGAAAACAGCAAAGCCAGCTGTTTTTCTCCTTTGGCTTGCAGATTTGAGAACTCTTCACATCATACAATAATTAATAAGCAATGAAACTCCTTTCCCCCCACCTCATTCCCAGTTTTCCTACATTCTCTCTTCTGTGTCCCATATCTGTATTGGTCATACTTACTGTATACTGTCAGTTTTATGGGGACGCTGCGCCCATAGCTGATGGGGTTCTCAACCAGACAACTGTATGTGTCATCATCAGACATGAGGACTCTGGTGAAAGTCAGCACCTTCTGGTCATGAGACAGTATCAGCCGAGAGTCATTGCTAAGGGGTTTGTTATCCTTCAGCCACGTGTAGGTGGGCTTCGTGCCATTCTCATGGGTGCAGTTCAGAGTGAAATATTCACTGAGTTCCAGAACAGTGGAGGAGGCCAGGGCAACATGAGGCTTGGAGACTGGAACTAGAAAAACAAATAAGCAAACTGGAGAGCTGCCCCTTGTAAATTCTTAGCATAAGGAACATGGAAATGGCTATCATTTGATTCTTTCCCAACAATAACCACCTTTTTGTTTCCATCTGGAGTCCACAGTATAGTCTGACTAATCTACAATGAGCTAGATGGTTGGGAAACTCAAGATATACTCTTATGAACAGACTGGTCACATGTAACACATCTCAAACAGTCTTGTGTTCTAACTGCCCTTCAAATTCTTCTATGTCTGTCCTGCGGCAGCTTTTTTAAGAAATATACTCAGAGAATCAGCCGTAGATCTCTTACTCACAAGCTAGTTTGTACCATAGATTACTTGTAATACTATCACAATGAGTTGGAAAATGCATAAGAGCTATAGGCAGGCTAATAGATAAGAGTGATGTTGAAAGTATAGAAGTGTAATGAGTGGGACTCTTATTAATGCTTTCAAATATTTAAGAACATCTAATGTATTCAAACAAATAATCCAAAGGCTGCATTGTAGGTTCATCTTCAAAGAATCAACAGGACCAGTTGTTTTACAGCAATAGTTTAAGTGAAGTTTATTAAAACAACCATAATGGAATTTAAAAAAAAAGATTTACTAGGATAAATTGAATTAGAATTTAGAGCAAGGCTTCCATCACAGCAGACTACCAGCAAGAGAACCTCTAAGATGGAAGAAACCACACAAGAAACATGATTGCCAGTGTTACATACCCTTTATTCTTTGAATACAATTACCACATTTATTGCAAGAATTTAATTTCCAGTTGGCTGCCACTCTGATTTGTGTTTGTCCTCCCCCAGGATATATGTTTGTACCCTCCAACTATCCCAATTAGGCAGGAAGAGTCCTGGTTAATCTTCAACCATTTCACTTTTTCAGCTACTTATAAAATATCTCAGTTTCTTTTTCTTCCTCCCATTTTTTCCTTTTATCCTCACCTTGTTTCGATTGCTGCAAACTGAGTTCAAAGTGCAAAAGTAGTTTGCACACTATTAACTTAGTAGGAGGAAAGAGAAGAGGAGAGGGTAGAAACTTCCCAGTAGGCTCACACAAAAGTGAACTGTGTTAACCTCTCCTAGCTTATTTTTCCTAATTAATAACTTTTGCCATCTTGACCACACTCTGCTGTTGCTTAGCCACACACGTCACAGTTTTCATCTGCAAAATGCTGGAGGATATTTATTTGTTTGACCACTTCCCGGGGTATTTTTCTATATGACTCTCATATATATGCAACTCGTTTGTTTTGGTGACCAGTGTATATCACATTATCACATTTCCAGCTAAAAGACTTTCCTCTCTTGCTTTGAATATGCACATCTGTCTAAATGATTGTCACACCCAAAATATAGCAGAGATTGCTCCCACAGCTTTGGAAGTGTGCCCAACAGCAGAGAATACCTTAGTAGGAATGCACTGGAGCCAGGAAAAACTCACCCACACCAATTGTTCTCTTCCATCAAGGAGGCACTTTATTCTTGAGTTACAATGTGTACATATTTACAAGAATCTCCAAAAGGTGTTCCAGCATCCACGCTTGCTCTTTCTGACATAGCCTCCAGCAGACACATCAAGCACCATGTGCAACTTGTTGGCTAGCTCTCAGCTATATTTATACTCACACTAGACTGATGCAATACTGCCAGTCTTTGCATTCTCCCCACACCTGATGCAACCTTCTCCCCTGATTGCTCATCAGCATGGCTAAGTTAAAGTCACATGGCTCTTCACAGGTGCACTTAAGCCACATCACAAAGTATTTTCTACAGGTTTGGTCCAACCTTTTCTGACAATGATATCTGGTCTATCTCCTCTAGCTTTTTCACTGGCTATAGTGGTTCAGCTAGGCCCCTTTGCTCTGGATTTATAGTTGCTGCATTTCAGATCTTATAGTTTTGTCCCAATTTTATATATCTGCATGTCCCTGCAAATATTTATTACAGAAGATATTTTCTAATCTATACTTCAGAGATCAATCTGTCATAGTTTGGTGGGAACTTCCCTTTTCTGCTCAGAGATGTCTAGCTCTTAGCATAAGACTGTTGTCTCTAAAGTTGCTTTGTAATCTGCCTGACAATGACTTCAGTTTCGCCTAAGTGTGGCTGACCTGCCCTGCAATCTCATGTTTACAATCAGTAATTTTCCTCTTTCCAACTTGACCTTCCAGTCACCTCAGGTTCCATTTTATATCAATGCCAGTTAATGTAGTGCCAATTAAATAATATTGCCAATTAAACTATTTCGATCGGGGGGGGTGCATGGAGCTGTAAAAGACTTAATATTCTTAGTTTAAGGAACATATATTGCCATGTAAATAGAGGTGCAGACATAGGTCAATTAAATTTGAGTCCAAAATCAAAAAGCAGCATCCTTGACTAAGATGTCCTAGAGCCTATTCACACCACAAAATTATAGTGCTATTATTCAACTTTAATTGCCATGGTTCCATTATACAGAATTTTGGGGTTCTCAGTGTTCTAGCAAAGAATTCTAAATGCTCCTCCTTAAAATGCCAGTCTTGGAATTCTCCTGGAATTCTTTCCTAAAGCAAACTGCTGGAAAATTGGGAAAAGGTTTAAAAAACTGTTCTGTATTGTTTTAGGAGAGTATGGTTCCTGTAACTAAGGAAAAAACTTCAGAGAAGAAACTGTCTGCTTAAAAGGGAAGAGAAAGCTATTTAAACTTACAATCCTTTACACCAGAGCTTTCCAAACTTTTCATGTTGGTGACACACTTTTTAGACATGCATCATTTTGCAACACAGTAATTCAGTAAGTGGAGGCAACCCCTCCACCCAAGACTGGCCTGCCACCGCCGCACGCACCAGGGTCTTCCTCAGTCCCAGGGTGGTGGCGGCAGCGGTGGGAGAGGCAGCCCCTCCACCCATTACTTTCACACAACATGCCTACACACTGCAGCTGACATACTAACATGTCACAACACACAATTCAGAAACGTCTGCTTCACATTGACCTTGCAGCATGTATGCTGAAAGCTATTGTTCAAGTTAAACTCCTGGATGGCAGAGTTAAAAAAAGATATAAGGCTTTGGCCATAAGCTGTTCCTCTGAAGAGGAATGTGATTTTAAAAAAAAGGACAGGCAAAAGAATGTTAACTATTTCCTCTATTCAGGTATTCTCGGTTTTGCTGAATCTATTTTCTCAGCTGTTCCTCTGTCTAATGTATGTGGAACTATTGACAGGAGAGGATGACTGCTATTGAAGACAGTGAATCGCTGTTACAAAGGCACTGGTTGTCTTTTCCATTTGCTCCAATGCATTTGAATTATCTGTTTGCCAAATAAATTATTACAACTACTAAAAAAAAAAAGCCAGACCCAGAATTCCACAGGATGGAACCATGACAGATAAAATGGAATGATAGCACTATAATTCTGTAGTGTGAATGGGCCCGTGATTAGGCTACACGCCCAGTGCGAGGAACCTCTGGCATGAACACTCACTCAGCTGACAAGGTGAAACATATGCAGGTCCAATAGGGCAGGGATATAGCAAGGCATGATGGATTGACACAGAAGACATTATGATGAGGATAAAGGTTATGAACTGTTCACAGGTGTAATGTCATAAGGCATTATGGCAGTGAGGGGACTATAGTCTCACATTTAGGCCCTTTTCGCACGGGCCTTTTCTTGCGCAACAGCCCCGTGAGCCTCGCAGGAGTGGGAGCGTCGCTCCGCACGACGCACTCCCACTTCCGCCGGGCTCACGGGGCTGAAGCGGTGCGAGCGCGGGTTTTTTGATTTTCGCTTCGAAGCAAAAATCACCCGCGCTCGCGCAACGCTCCCGGCGCCCGCGCGCACTTACCTCTTGTGCAGAGCATCGGGAGCCGGCCAGGTAGCGCTTCTTTCCCTCCGCCCCTGCGGAAGGAAGGGACGGGGCGTGGCACTAGCGCGACGGACGCGACACATCCTGCTTCGCGCGCGCGGGGGGGCGGACGCAACAAGCGCCTTTCTCACGCGCGAGCGGGGGGATGGAGGGGACAGGCTCCTTTCTCGCGCGCGTGGGGGGGATGGAGGGGACAGGCTCCTTTCTCGCGTGGGGGGGATGGAGGGGACAGGCTCCTTTCTCGCGCGCGCGGGGGGGGATGGAGGAGACGGGCTCCTTTCTCGCGCGCGGGGGGGATGGAGGGGACAGGCTCCTTTCTCGCGCGCGCGGGGGGGAATGGACGCACGAGCCGCTGCCGCCTCCGGGAGGCTGCCACTTCCCCGCTCGTTCCTTCGCCTGCGGAAGGAAGGAGGGGGAAGCGGCAGCCTCCCGGAGAAGGCTTCTTGTGCGAGCCACCCTCCTCCGTCGCGCGAGTGCCGGCGCTGCGAAAAGGGCCTTAGTGTTAAATTAGAGACAGCAAGTCGGACCAACTGCATATCCTCCATTTCACAGATGAAAATTGAGACCTATATAGCCAAACAACATCAGAGTATAGTCAAATTGGTGGGGCAGGCAACCAGAAGACAAATGTTATTAATGAGGAAGAATTCACAAAACTACTGTTTTAAGCAGAGAAATCTTAGAAGCTTACGTACTGAGTTCAGGAAAGCAGGTGGGGAGGGAGAATAAAAACACAAAAAGTCTACTGGGAAAAGCAACAGATCCTCTGAAGATGCCAGCCACAGATGTAGGTGAAATGTCAGGAGCAAATACTACTAGAACATGGCCTCATAGCCCGAAAAACCCACAACGACCCAAAGACAATATTGTTTCCTCTCGTCTCCTTTCCTTCTGCTGAGTCAAATGAGCGCAAACTACTTTTGCACTTTGAATTCAGTTTGTGGCAACTGAAGCCAAGTATGAAGGGTAGGAAATGGAAAAAGAAAGGAAAACCAGTACATTTTAAAAGCAGCTGGGAAAGCAGGATTACAGAGGATTAATCTGGCTGTTCTCCCTGCTATATCTCTCTGTTGCTGTGCTAAGGGATTTTTTTGCAGTAGTTGTGCCATTAATTTGTGCCTTCTTTTTGGGTAACTGTAAATCTTCTCCTGTCTAATCTCCTAATCTCTTTAGTTAGATCTACAAACACTGATACACCAAATACTAGCAGTAGTCCTTAAAAGAGTGAGGGGCGACCTCTGTAGCCAAATCTGGCCTTCTTGGGACCCCAATCCAGCTCACTGAATTTTTCTAGATGGTCATGGCCCCTGATAACATTGTTTAATGAATTCTCACTGTTCACATGTTTTTCCTCCATTCTAAAAAATGGCTCTTCTAAGGTTTAGTTAATAGCAAGAAGAATGTTATGCTAAACTTTGCTGATATTCTTGGTACCACCCTTTTCACCTTTTTTGCCACCAGCACAATGTGATACACACACACACACACGGAACGGCTGTGAAACTGAATTTAGCCCTTGGTTTCAAAGAGGTTCCCCATCTTGCTTTACAGGGCCTGCAGCTGTTTCTGTAAGTACATCCTTTAATGCTAGGAGAAACCATGAGGTATCATTCTTAGGTTGAGTCAGAAGAGAGAGCTAGCTCCTTGGGTCTGGAAGCCTAGGGTTCTCCTCGAAGTAGGGAAACTGCTGATTTGTAGACTCTTAAGGACCAAAAGATTGGGGATATGATGCCAAGGACTCCAAAAGAAAAGAAAACAGCACCTGGCATCCTGTTGGAAATTAATGACATTACAAACCACCTTATGATTTAGTAGGTTAGAACTGTGGCATTGCACAACAGTTTTATTACCAGGAGGGGAGCATTGTCATAGCACAGCCATTGGGACCACTGCACAGTGAATAGGGTGGTCATTGTGCAACAGGCACAATATGCAACATTAGGGCAGTTTGCAGGACAGGTTCCCCTTGTGCAATGACTGTGCAAGGAGAGGGGGCAACAGCCCCCAACAGAGACACAGGACAGTTGTAATCTAGAATGGAGGACAGTGGAAAGTCATGGTGCTAGAAAAATGCCCTACCTTTCACAGTGTTCTCTTATGCAGTGGGTATCCCTATTTCACAGTGAGGCATCTTGCACGGTGCCCTGTTCAGTATCATTGCAATTCTATAACATGGTTGCACTGGTAGCAAAGTTCTGTCACTTGGAAAGTTTTATGTCTTGCATGAAACAGGATCTCAGCCAATATGTTTCCAAAATCACACTTACCATCCACTGTAAGGTTAATGTTCATCTCCCCTGTAAAAGTGTCATCTGTGATGGAGATTTCCACTTCATATGTCCCCTCATCAGACAACTGCAGCTCATGGATCAACAGAGAGCCATTCTCAAAGATTTTAATCCGATCCTTGTACTCTGGGCGCAGATTACCAATGATCCCAGTGCCAATGGACTGCACCACAGTCACAGCCTTGTCCCGCTTTACTTGCCATTTGATCACAGGCTTGTCGTTGCTGGTGCTGGTATATCTAACAGACAACAGAGCAGGTTTGCCAACAGTACCATGAATTAACAGCACTGGGCTGGTGATATTGACTCCTTCAAGCAGCTCTAGTGAGAAGTAAAAAGAGGGAAAATAAGTGAACAAATGCTCATTACCAACCAGTAAAGGACAAAACCCATGAAAAAAACTAATAAATATACTGCTAACTGAGACGCTGTCTGAAACCAACATTGGGCTGAATCAAAATGGAGCTGGCCATGTTTTAATCCCATTGAAATCTATGTGGAAAGAATGATGAGTAACAGTGGAATACAGACAGTCAGAAAAATTAGATAGAGAGGTTACAATGTCCTCTTGTACTTGCAGAGAGGGGCTCTATGAGGGGATCCACCTAATTCAAGGCCTCAGTTATGCCCACTAAAAATGTCACGGGTGTATGGCCACCACTGGTGTACTCTCACTGGTGTTAACCAGCAGAAGTCCTAGAGCCCACTCATACTACAGAATTATAGTGCTAGTGTTGTTATTGTGTGCCTTCGAGTCATTTCTGACTTATGGTGACCCTAAAGCAACTCTATCATGGGATTGTTACTGCGGTTATCTGGCCCAAGCCCGAGGTCTACAATTTTATATTGGTTATACTTAATATTTCCACGTGGCACTCCATAAGATGAACTCCACGTGTCTGAAAGGGTCACGAAAAGCCAGTGTAGGCAGGCACGGCCGCATGGCCTTAATTATGCACACTAGGTCTAGGCCAGTAAACAACTACCGGTATCTGTCGCACAGCCAGTAATGCCCTCAAGACACAGCCAACCATTAAGTAAATGCAAGGGCTCTCATCCCCAAACTGCTTGCTCTATACGAACGCTAAGCGCTCCTCATCTACATACTGTTATAACAATTGACAGTGCTGGCCAAATCTCATCCATTCTAATTTTGACCTTTCGGAGGCTTTGTCTCCACTAAAAACCTTATTGTTCTCCTTGGGAGAGGGCTAGCCTCCAGGTACAATCTTCCCTATAAAAACCCCAAGTTTGAGCTCCTTGTGGGAACGCTTGTGCCTTGCATCCCAAATTGCTGCCGTTCTGTTCAGTGAGCCTCCCCTCAGCCTCCACATGCTGGGAAACCATGAACCCAAGCCTCAATCTCTATCTTCTCTTTACTGGACTGCAGGATCAGGTGGAGTATCACCCCAAAAATCCTCTGAGAACCCCTATCAATTTTCCTCACTTTCTGCTTCCATAGTTCTTGGATGAGTGCGTGAGTGCGTGTGTCGTTGTCTGCGTAATTAAGGAGAGTTTAATAAAATCTTTTAATTGAACAACTTGCCTAGTTCTTGTCGTGGCCCGACCCCGTAAACATAGGGTTAAAGATCTTGCTACGTTACCCTGCCTCTCGTATTGCTAGCTTGTGCTCCTTGCTAATTTCCCCAACTTAGTAATATTTGGAGTGCGCTTAGGTGTCCCTCCCGGGACCCCCAGAAATCAGGGTAACAGGATTTTCTTGGAAAGGCCTGTTCGGGGAGGGTGTGTGTGCCATTGCCTTCCTATGAGGTTGAGAGAGTATGACTTGACCAAGGTCACTCAGTGGGTTTCCATGGCCAAGCGGGGATTCAAACCCTGGTCTCCAGAGTCATAGTCCAATGCTCAAACCACTATACCACACTGACTCTCTCACACTGCTAATAATGCCATTAATACACTTCAACTGTCATGGTTCTGTCCTATGGAATCCTAGGATTCACAGTTTGGGGATAATATTTGGAATTCTCTGCCAAAATCCCAGGATTCCACAGGGTGGAATCATGGCAATTACAGTGGAATAATAATTCTAATATTGTGCAGTGTGAATGGGCCACCAGAGATGAGATGTTGGGAGCTTTGGACAGAGATGGCTTTACAGATATTAGATCCAAAGCCCCTCTATTTCCATGAAAGGGCTCAGGAATGGACCTCCAACCAATGGCAACTTCAGGTTGACATTTCAGTTCTCATTTTCATTAATAGGCATTTATGACAGCCATTCCTAACAAAACAAAACAAAACAAAAAAACAGCTGCAAAATCTTGTCACTCTCCCCACCAACTGGGCCATTTTTGTTCAGACAGGGTGGGGATGCCCTGGGGGTTAGGAACTCTCCTTGGGTTCCCAACAACATAAAGAAACAGAACTCTTCCCTTTTTAGGATTATTGGAATTACTGATGTTTCCATTGACTGACTAACTTAATTCACTGAGGAAGTAATGATTTAGGTTGCAACACTATGCATATACTTATTGTGGGAATAATCTCCATCACATATAGAGGGACTTAGGTGCATACAATGGGACACAATTCTAAATAAACATGCTTAGGGTTCTACTGTATGTTCATATTAACTATGCATTGTCTGTTAGGATTCATATAGATATGTGATAATGGGAATTCCCATTATACAGGCAAAAGAGATGAAGGCAGATAGTTCTCTCTCCAGGTAAACAAGGGGTTAATGAGGTGTTTGGTTTAGGTTACATTTTATTGGGGGTCAGCATCACAGAGGACATCACAGGTAACAAGAATCAATTGCCCAATCAGCAAGACCAGAGAAGAGAAAAGATTAGAAGCTTTGAGATGCTTTGGTCAAGAAGGTTTTAAAAGGCCTCAGGAACCACGAGGCAAGAAGAACAAAAGAAACTTCAACAAGAGAGACAGCCAGTTGTAGGTGAGCAAGCTGAGCCCAGCCTCCCACTCTGCTTCCTCTCCCCCACATACCATCCCAGCATCTGGATAACAATGTGAGTAGATAAGAATGTTCTTAGATAGTTGCATTAGGGGTTTTGTTTTTTTGTTTTTGTAAAACTCTGACTGACTTGTCTGAAACTTTGTAACAACTAAGTAATGTTTGCAGAAAGGAGCCTCTATGAATAATATACCTTTTTATCATTGTATTGTCTGTTTTAGAATAAAACGTCTTTCCTTAAAGATCTTTCTGCTAACTCTCTTTTCCATGTACGTGTACCGGCTATGGTCACAGATAGAATTCCTTTTTCCACAAAGGATGGGGGAGGAAGGCAGCTCTAGGTTTAGAAATTCTTTTCCCTAGTTGTGTCCTATTGTGTCACAGGAATGGAGGTTTTAATTCAGTAGGTGGTGGCAGTAGAAGATTTCCAAGGGCAAAAGGGAGGAGGTCCAATTTGCCTTTCACAAAGAAACAAGTGGTTTATTTAAAGGATTTAATACATCTCCCTAAAGTCATAGAATCATACAGTAGGAAGAGACCACAAGGGCTACTGAGTCCAAGGCCCTGCCATACAGGAATACATCATCAAAACATTCCCAACAGATGGCCATCCAGCCTCTGTTTTAAAACCTCTAAAGAAGAAGACTCCACCACACTCAGAGGCAGCACATTCCACAGTCAAACTGTTCTTACCATCAGAAAATTTTTCCTAATGTTTAGATGGAATCTCTCTTCCTGAAGTTTGAAGCCATTGCTCTGTGTCCTAGTCTTTATGGAGCAGCAGAAAACAGGCTTGCTCCATCTTCCATTTGACATCCCTTCAAATATTAAAGCATACCTATCACGTTGCCTCTTTCCAGGCTAAACATGCCCAGCTCTCTAAGCCAATCCTCATAAGGCTGGTTTCCAGACCTTCTACCATTTTGGTTGTTTTCCTCTGGACATGTTCCAGCTTGTCAATATCTTTCTTGAACTGTGGTGCCCAAACCAGACACAGGATTCCAGGTGAGGTCTGACCAAAGCAGAATAGAGTGATACTCTCACTTCTCTTGACCTAGACATTATATTCTTATGACGCAGCCCACAATTTCATTGCATTTTTCACCTTTCACATCACACTAATACAAAAACCATACTATAGAGACATGACAGGGACAGTACTTACAGCAGCGAGTGCAGGTGGAAAAGGAAGAACTTGTTAATTAGGCCACAGCTGGCCAGGACACTGAGACTATATTATCAGAGATCAGGACGGCAGAAAGCTGCTGAATCTACTGACTCCACTGGTGGTGACAGTCTTGCTGATTTCTGCATTCTCTGCTCATGGACTTTGGACCATTGCCTGGACTATAGCTTCTGCTTGTGGGCACTCTCTTCCTGGACTCTTGGTAAATTCAAACTCGGTAGCTCTGGACTGCTTTTGGACTGCTTTAACAAATGCTATTTGCTAGTTACTGCTGATTACATAGCTGCTATGAAGCCTTGACAGGCTGCCAGCACAGAACAATCAGGCTGACTGGGTGGTAATTGTTTGGGTCCTCTTTTTTCCACTTCTTGAAGATGGGGACAATATTTGCCTTCCTCCAGTATGCTGGGACTTCTCCTGTTCTCCAGGAATTCTCAAAGATTATTGCCAAGGGTTCTGCGATTACTTCTGTCAATTCTTTTAATACCCCTAGATGTAGTTCATCTGGTCGTTGAGACCTGACTTCATTTAGTGGAACCAGGTATTCCTGTATTACCTCTTTACCTATGCTGTGCTGTGTTTTTCCTACCACATCATTTGTTCCATTTTCCCCAGGCAGGGCACTGTTTTTCTTTTGGGAGAAGACGAAGGCAAAGAAGGTGTTGAGTAGTTCTGCTTTTTCTTTGTCCCCGATAGCATTTCACCACTGTCTCCACATAGATGCCCTATCATTTTACTGTTCTTCTTTTTCCTCCCTAAACTGCAAACCCCAGTATTCCATAGGATGTTCAACATGGAATAATAGCACTAAAACAGTCCAGTGCGGAAATGGCTAAGATCATCACAGTTGGTTTGGATCAGATATAAAACAGCCACTCCTCCACTTTCTGGACTACGAAATTGTCTGCAAGGCAAATGAGAAATTTGTTGGACCTGATACTCTTGACTTCCAAGAAATATCAGGGTAGTTGAAATCTCCCATTATGACTATATCTCCCCTTCCTGGATGTATTGTCATCTTTTCAAGGAAGGCATCATTCAAATCCTCAGTCTGGCTTGAAGGTCCGTAGTAGACTCCCCACAATGACATCACATTGATTTTACCCAGATGCTCTCAACCTGGCTTCCAGGATTTAAGTCATAGATCTCATTACAGATGTAAATGTCCCTGATATATATTGCTACTTTCATCCTCCTTTCCTGCTTCATCTATTTCTCTGAAAAAGATTATAACTCTCTGTTGCTACATTCCAATCATGAGACTCATCCCACTAGGTTTGAATCATGCCTGTTATACTTACTTTGATGTGCTACAAGTTAATCCTGTTTATTTCCCATGCTCTGCACATTGGTGTAGAGGCATCTGAGACTGTGGATCTCTCCCTCTACATGTTACTTAAATTTCTTTACCTCTCACTGCTGGGTCTCTACACTGTGTGACTCGTTCTCCCAATAAGATTTGGACTGTTATCTCCAGCACTTCATGAACTCCTGCCCTCAAAAATACTACCCCTTTTTCCTCCATGACTCAGTTTAAAGCCCTGTTACTTCCGGTATGGCACCGTTGGAGAGGGCTTGCAGATATCACTTTGATATCATTTTTTTTTTAAATATTCATGGGAAGAAATGCAATGGCAGACCTTTCTCCCCGCCCCACCATTTCAGTCCCGCTAAGCTGAACAAGGTTAAGTCGGTTCATGGCCTCACAGGCAGGCTGGACCTCACTATTAAAATGGCAATCCACATATTTTGGCAGAGTGTGGGCAAACCATTTTTTGGACCACATATCCCAGAATTCCTCACTCAGCATAGCTAAACTACAATTCTGGGCGTTGGTGCCTGAAAAACTTAACTCTTCCAAACTGTGCTCTAAAGATAGCTCACTGATAGAGTTATCAGTCATAGCATAATAGAGTTGGAAGAAACCACAGGGGCCATCTAGTCCAACCCCTTACCATGCAGGAAACTTGACCAGGGCTCAAGGCCCTTCTCATCTAACCCCCAAAATACAAACTAATCCTGAGTCCTTCCTTCTACCACTCTTTATGCTATTCAGCAGCCTCCCCCCTTTGCCTTCCCACAGCTGACAACATAGGACTTTGCAGCTACAGGGCAGAAGAAACTTCTGCCATAGCCTATACTATAATGAGGCTTCTAGGACTTGCATCAGAATGACTCAGTAGCTCTTGTTGCATTCAGAAACAGTCCCTTAATTCGGCCTTAGCTGGACTGGCTTGCAGATACCTCATTCCATGTGTTTGCGGGTTCTCCGGACAAGCACGGACAGAGTGCGGCTGTTAATGGTTTGCATTCCATTCCCCACTGAAGCCAGCAACTCAAACCTCGCCCGCAGCTTTAGGGAACTTCCCGCCACAAACTTCACAATAGCCACACAGCTTTCAGTCAAGTTACTCTTTTATGTTGGGCCATCAACATCCCAGCCACAGTATTGTCTTCACACGTAAATCCAATCATGCTAAACTTGACCTTTCCAAATCCTTTGTCCAGCACCAAAACTCCTTTTGTTCTCCCCGGGACTGCCATAGCCGAAAGGCACAAACTTCCCTATAAAACCTCCTCAGTTTTAACCGGTCTTTGGATCACTTTGGACTGCCATCCCGCCTTGCTGCCAGTTGTCTAAGGGACTCCCCTCAGCTCCCCAGGCTGAACTTTCTTCCCCGGAACCCCTCTTCTCTCCAGGACTACGAGACAGGTCATATTGCCTTTCCCAACAAAACTCCTTTTCTTTCTCCACGTTAGTTAGCTTATGTCTCGTCTTTCGTGTTTTTGCCTTTAATAAAGAATTGTCTATTATTTGGAAAACCTTGTCTAGCTGCTCTCTGACCTGCCGCTGTATACATAGGGTTAAAGATCTCGTTACGTTACCCGGCCTCTTGCTAACCAAACAGTGTTCAGGCTAATTTTCCCCAATTTGGTATTTTAATTGGTAACCTGGGTGCCCCTCACGGGACCCCCCAATTCTCAGGGTAACAGCCCTTCTAATTAGGTTTCTGAGATTCTTAGCAAAAACATTCCTGTCAACTGCTGTGAGGTGCAACCCATCACTTGCCAGAAGTCCATTTATAAAACTGTGGAGTGTGGACCATAGTCCAAGAAGCCAAACTGTTCCTGGTGGCACCATCTGCTGAGCCAGTTGTTCACCTCTCCTATTTTGATCTCCCTTCCTGGGCCATGTCCTTCAACTGAGAGAAGAGATGAAATGACAACCTGTGCATTAATGTCCTTCAGCTTCCTACCCAGAACCTTGTAATCCCTTATGGTCTCTTGAATACTCTCCCTGGGAGAGTTTCCTGGGCATACAATAGTTTTTCTTCCAGGCCAGGAAAGAGAAGGAGAGAGAAGTTGTGCTCAGAGCCTGAAAATTAGTTTTGTTGTTTGCCTTAAAGTCATTTCCACTTATAGCAACCCTAACGTGCACATATCACAGAGTTTTCTTTGCAAGATTTGTTCCAGAGCAGTTTGCCATTACCTTCTCCAAGGCTGAGAGCATGTGACTTGCTACCTAGTGGGCTTCCATGGCCAACTGAGGGTTTGAACCCTTGTCTCTTTGAGTCCCAGTCCAACACTTAAACCACAGCAACTTCCAGAATGCTCCAATGGGCACAAGTACTGCTCACAGTTGCTAGGGGAGCTTGGGAGCTGTGGTCCAAAAGTAACTTGCTCCAGATCTGATTATACTTATCAGCACAGTACACCTAGCTAGTTCATTGCACCTGAAAATAACACAGCTGAACTGATGAAATAATTCAAGCCTTAGTTCAAAATGGCATGGGAGTAGGTCAAGGGGAGATGAGGGTTTTACACTGATTACCTTGGAGTCTAGACATCTCCTGGCTTTTGGAAAAGATTTCAAAAAAAAAAAAATATAATTTTCTGACTTTTCCTCCCTTAGCATCAGAAGAGTGAGAATGTGAAGGGCTGCTATAGTATCACAGTGTTGACTGAGAAATATTTTCTCTTTGCAAAAAAATAAGCTCATTGGCATTTCGACTCAACACTGCAAAAATGAAGAACAACACAAGAATGCAAAAAAAAAAAAAGTTTATCCTTGCAACAGGTCTCAGTCAAAGGCAGCAACACTTGGACTCTTAGCACTGAGAGCTCAAAGGGCTTAAATACCTGAAGCATCTGGTCTCAAATGATAGGGTGTGACCCTAATGGGTATGTGTGAGAGACAGCTGCGGGGGAGGGGGGGCAAGAAAATTCAGCCTGCAAGTACAGCAACGTGAAAAAGAAGGACAAGCCTCTGTGTGTGCTGTTGGGGATGCACTGGTCTCTGCAAAAGACAGATGCAAAACATCTTCCACTGTTATGCTTTTTCTAATGAGATATTGCAAAAATTGGGTTTTCCCTCTTCTTTATGCTTTTCCCATTCAAGCTTCTTCGAATGTTCCATAATTAGCGCAGCAGGCGCATGTCCTTAACAGCCATGAGGCAGGTTTTGGGTGGGGAGAAGTGAAGAGAGGAGGCAGACAGAATGATAGATAATTCAGTGTTAATATGGAAGCAACATGAGGGGTTTGTGAGAGAGAGGGGGAGAGAGAAGCTTAGGAAAGGACATGGGAGCATGATGTGAAGTCGGGGGACAATAACCATCATCTAGATGTACAGGGGGACACAAGGGTAAAATGTTTGAGATTCACTGCTCTAGAGGCATCAAGCTAGGCAGAGACAGATCTGGTTAGTGCAGAGCTTTCTAAACTTTTCATGGAGGTGACACACAGATTTTACAAATACCACCATTCACAATACAATGATTCAGCAAGTAATTTAGTAATTGGAGCAAGTCCCTCCACCAGAGCCTGGCCAGCCACTGCCACTGCCCTCACCAGGGTGTTCCTTGGCCCAGGGTGGCTGCAGTGGTGGCAGGAGAGGCAGTCTCTCCATGCAGACTGACCTGCCACCCACCAGCATTCCCTGCTGGTGTGGAGCAGCGGCAGAGGGAGCCCCTTCACCCAGGCCTGGTCCATGGCAGCAGCAGAGGCAGCCTCTCCACTTGTTACATTTCGTGTGACACACCTACACACTGCAACCAACACACTAATGTGTCATAACACACAGTTTGGAGCTCTGGGTTAGTGCTTTGATGGGACGCTGCTAACGAATGCCAGGTACGGCAGGCAGCACACAGAAGAGGAAAGCATTGACAAACTACCTCTGAATATTCCTTGCCTAATGAAAACTCATATGAAATTCATGTAGTCATCATAAACTAACAAGCAACCTGAAGAGACATACACATATTGAGGGATCAACGGATGCCATCCACCAGCATATCTCCCAAATTGTCCGGAAGTTCCAGCTCACATCCATGGTTTTGTGAACCTACATACTGGTGAAGGAGTTAAATTCAGAGAAGTATTGCATGAGTAGGAAAATAAGTGAATTGGACAGCAGATGTCCCTGCCTTATCTCAGTTTAAAATATGATTGGCCTTGTAATGCTATGCTTAGGTGCCTGGGAAGTAAAAAGGGAGTCAGGCATACTCTCTCTGCCTCTGCTTTGTATTATCTGGTGACTGGGGTCTTTGTTCCCTTGTTTTGGGGGTGGCATCAAGCTCCAAATGTAATGGCTGACGTAGACTAGAAATGTGATTGATTGCTGATGTTGTTGACCAAAGGTATAAAAACTGAAGTGTTTTAATCAATCGGGGCTGGCAGTTTTGGACATTATATACCCGCGGTCTGCCCTGCGCAGTAAATAAATGGTTTGGAAAATAAAGCTTTCTGTGATGGAACAACCTGAAGGTCTTCATCATTTCCTTGCCACTACATTTTTGGTGCATTGGCCGGGAAATTGAGAGAAGGGGCTTTGGAGCCCCCCTTGACAGACGCTTGAGTGCTAGGGTCGCTGCCCCCCCTGGGCGAAACCCAGGGTGCCCTCGACTGCTTTGGTCGGAGAGGTTTGGCCTTGAGCGGGGTGGTTTCCCTGGCAGCAGCGTTTTCCAGTCAACGGACTCTGGTCATGCAGAAAGCATAAGGCCTCCCACGGCTAACTGGTGAACTTGACTCCCTTGCGTTTTCAAGGGAAAAGAGAGAGCTTGATCACCTCTCTAAGTCTCGCCCTAGTAACTCATGGCTAGTGGGGCCGTGAGTGAAGCCGCGAAGACTTTGGTAAAGAGACATCCCTCCGAGTTGGGTACCGGTGGTGGGAGGCCGTTTGTTGGGTGCTAGTGTGGTGTGACTGGTCTGACCAGAGTCAGATTTATGCTTGGTGTCCGGATTTCCTGGCCCGCACTGCCACTGCACCGTCCTGGGTCACCAGGTCGACACAGAAAGTCTCTTGTTGAAAATCCTCTTGTGTGGTGCACAGGACCCCCTTTACCTGCGCGTCAATTCCCTCCCCCTTCTGTGTTTTGTCTAAACAGCGGGAGGATATGGGAGGGGGGTGAGTTGGGCAAACCCTCTGGACAATATGCTGAAGAATCTTAAGAAAAGGATCCAGCTGGAAACGTTACCATTGCTGTGTGCTATTTGTGCTGTAGGGAAATCCCAGGCAACAGGAGAAGAAGCGCTCTGTTTTCCCTCTGCTGGGTGCCATTGCCCAGAGCCCCTCCCTGGCTCTGAGTTAACCATGAAGTTGCCTGCAGGGATGGAAGTTATCTGGCCAGAGGCTTGGAAATAGCAGAAATTAAGTCAGTATGGAAATGATGAAAGCAAGCCCTAGGTGTTAATGAGAAATAGTGAGGAAACAATAGGGTTTCTATTCTGTTCTCTCCAAATGCACAGGTCGTGATCTAATCAACTGGAAGAAAATCACTCTGCAAGAGGCAGAGGGAGTATCCCATGGACTGGCACTTCAAAAGTCAAAGGACTTTCAGGAGAAAAAAAAGAAGCAAAAAAAGGAAGCAGCAAGCTTTTGAAAAAGGAGTTGAATATAGGAGACTTTTTCTTACCTCGATGTTACTTAGCTCAAGTTTTGGGAGCAGGAAGGGGGGTTGAGAAGAGCAGCATTCCTTTGCCTGCCTCCCTTTCCCCTCCCTGTAGCCCCTCCCTTCTCCTTTAGATGTTAACTCCATAGTTGCTGGTTTTTGGAGAATGGAAGGTTCTTTAGCCAAATGCTTAAGAATTCTGTCAGTGTGTACATAGGGAAAGCTATGAAGTAGTTTCAATAACTCGATTTCAGCCTGGCAGGCTGAGTGAGGATGTCATAGAAGCAGGGTCTGATTTCTAGAGAACCGGAAGCAACCTTCAATACACATCAGAGGTAGAGGAAAAATAATAACAAAAGTAGGCTTTCAGGTAAATGAATACAGGATGGCAAACTTTTGGAAAACATTGCTCAAGACTCTGGTGACAGCTGCCTGTTTCATGTTTTAAACTCTTCAGCCATCAAGAAATCCCCCCCCCCCTTGGGCTCACATAGAAGGAAAAGAATAGGAAAAAAAAAAGTAGAGAATAGAGAACTTTGGAAACTTCTCCTCCATAGGTTTTTGCAACATTGTACAAATACAGAGTCCCAATGTTTTCTCTAAGCACAGGGCAAAAGCTGCATCTGGAGAAGAAGGGAAAAACAACAAAAACAAAGCAAAAACCCCACCTTGAGAGCCCGTATAGACAAACATGTCATACAAGAGGTGTTAGTTTCGTTTTCCCTTACAATGAACAATGAACTATTCTTTGGAGTGTGGCAGCAGTTGTGTCTACCTTTTTGATACATTTCTACCTCAAAGAGAGAAAACAAGATTACAATGCAGCTTTAGCACAGGGAAGGCTGCTTCTCCAAAAGATATGGCTTTTTCTCTCACTCCTTGTGGCCATCGGGCTGAATCAGCCTCCCCCTCTTGAGACGGAGGGAATGAGGAGCATGAATTGCAATTCTGGCATTATTACGTCAACAACTTGGTTAAAAAAAAAAAAAAGAAAAGAAAAAAAAAGGAAAAAAAGGGGCTGCAAATCTCTATTTGACAATAAGTTTAAAAAAAAAAAGCATTTAGCATACGAGCTTTGGGGCACATGGGAATTGTAGTAACAAGAGAAGTAAAATATTGGATGCCCCCCCCCCGGGGGAATTAAACACACCAACAGGAAATGGCCTCTCCCCTGAGGACACAGACAGGGAGGGGGAAGAGCAAAAGAATCAGCGTTTGCATGAAAGACCCGCCTGCTTTTGCATGGAAGAGAAAGAGAAATGGCTGCAGCAGTTCTTCCTCCCACCCCCAGCTTGCAATGAGAAGGAGGGGAGGATGGGAGTAGCGGCAGACCCCACCAGAGAGGCTGCCTGAGGATTCTAAGCAGCAGAACCAGAAGCCATGGTGTCATGATTTTATTAAAGAAGCTACTCAACAACTTAGGGAAATTGTAACCTCCCCTTAATAGAGAGATTGGCCTGTGGACATTCGGGCTAGGAATGCAGTTGCCTTCTATTGAGGCAGCTAACTCAGATGATGCCAAATCTACAACACCTCCCTACATACCTGTTAGGCTTATGCATATGTGCCCTTCACCACGTCTGAGTCCAATTGAAAGAGAGCAGAACTGTGTTTAGCATCATGGCAATGCACATGCCTAACTGGCAAGATTGCCAATCACTACTGAAGAAAAGGAGCCAAATTATTTAGCAGGTAGAGCGGATCATCCAGGTAATAGAACTCCCCACAGGCATGGACAAGGGGGAATAGTGTCTTTCATGGACCCCTGATGGATCTGAATACACTAGGAATCCTCCCAGTGTCAGACTCTGCGGTTTAAATTTGTGAGTGGAGAATTACAGGAAACCACAATCCCTGGCTGCCCTCTCCCTACCTGAGAGGAGAGGGAGGGGATGCTGCAGAACGGTGGCCAGTAGGAGGTGCCATCTAACATAGTAGGAAAAAGCTGCATGAAACCGAAGGGAGCTGAAAAAGAGAGGGCTGCCTACGGCCATACCACCCTGAACACGCCCGATCTCGTCTGATCTCGGAAGCTAAGCAGGGTCGGGCCTGGTTAGTACTTGGATGGGAGACCGCCTGGAAATACTGGAGCTGTGGGCTGTTGTAAAAACCCAAGGCTATCTGAGTGTTTGGAGGAGGCTCCAGGAATCTGAAGGGGACTCCTATTGTTAGCAACCTCTCAATATGATGCAGCACAGGAATCTCTTCAGGAAGTCTTTGAAAAGGCTTCAGGATACAGGATTCCACAGAACAATTAAGGGAGGTTTAGAGGGCCTGCGATTGTAAGGCTCTATGAAGCAAGATTTATGACTGGCTGTCAAGCGGAGAAAGAAAGATTAACGAATGATGGGAGCAGAGGTCAGAAGACAAGAGCACCCCAGAAGAGGATGAGGGTCTCTGAGAGCCAACGCGCCCAGTGGGGGCAGGAGAGATATAGGCAAGAGAGCCTGAAGAGGATCAGAGAAGGATGTGGACGTGTGTGGAAAGAGGAAAGCAGAAAAGATGGTCCAACTGACAGATGCAGGGACTAATGGGAGTAGAATACTGTCAGTGGCCAGCAGTTAAGAGGAAGTTTTGTTCCTCATCCCACAGACAGAGAAGGGCAAGGTTAAGTCTGACATTCTGGAAAGGAAAGTTGGCAGTCCAAGCAGCAAAGGAGTGCCCCCTCACCAGTCCCCAATAAGGTGGAGATTGGAATGGCTCCTCTTAGCCACAGTCTCAGCTGGATGGAGGAGGTGACAGTACCCCCCTACCAGTAAGCTGGGAGGAGAGGTGATGGTGCACCTCTGAGCTGGAAGGGAGAAAATAAGGGGGCACTTCTGAGAGGCGATCTGGTGCCGCCTCTCCAGGCTGGGAGTGGAACTGCAGCTGAAGGACGCTGACTGAAAAGGCAAGGGAGAGAGAAAGAGAGATGCAAGCTGTGAGACAGCTAAAGGACCAACAACAGCCCTAAAGGCCCACACACCACATATGCTCAAGAGCAACAGACCTGGCACTGTCCACAGGATCACCAAAGGCAAGAACCACCGTTCTAGGAATCACCTGGAAGTCACATTGTACCTGCAGACCTCAGAACTCAGGAGAAGTGGAGGAAATGGATAAAAATCCCGAGAAACAGTAGTTCAACGTGTATGGCCCAAACAACAGCCCTGGCTATGTCTTTGGACTGGATGCCAACACAGGGCAAGTGATATGATATCACCATCTACCTAGCCCATTTTACAGAGGCTTTTCACTTTTATTCCATGTGCAGCCCACAACAGAAAAACAAGGAGTATTTTTGTTCTTCCCAGAGCCCCATCATAGGATGGCATAGGATGAGGTGCACACCTCACAGAACCATAAGGCTGTTTGTTCCCTTTTAAGCCAAAGCATGAGGACATTTTGGGTGGATCAAGGAGACATATAAGGGAGCTTAGTAGATTAGGGAGAAAGCTCTGAGTACAACAAGGGAGAAAATGTGGGAATAGAGATTCCCCTTAGAGTGCAACTGGGTCATAGGTGGAGGGGATTGTATTAGGTGTTGCTGGTTGCCCCTACAGCTGTAGGTTGGCAGGGTTGAAGCTTTGGATACTTTATGCCAGGGCTAAGAGAGCCTTTACTGATTGGGTTGTAAAATCCTCTGAAACTGAAGATCTCCAGACGAAAGGGAGAAAAATCACTAGACTCTGCTGTGGCCAGACCAGGAGAAATTGGTCACTGAAGCACAGACAGATCCGCAACTGGTGAATGAAGAGTCTAAGCTAGACCTTATTGCCTGACACACACCCGGAAGCTGTCAGGCTCTACTTACGGTCAGACTTAGCAACTGGAGAGGAAGAAGACGGGGACTAGGCCCTGTTGCAGGTGTGACCTGGGACGTACACACTGCTCTACACACGGCCAGATCCCTGAATGTTGGAGACAAATACTACGGGTTGTGGCAGGCATAGGAGGGGCAGGAAGCCTGGCCTGCCGTTCATCACTACAGACGGATGTTCTGTGGGGTTGGAAGATATGTGTATACGGCAATTGTTGGTAATGATGGTGATGATGAGAATGCTGGGCAGGGAGAGGCTGGGAAGTGAATTGGTTACACCAACTGGTCAATCAGATCTTGAACACCCTGAATGTCAGTAATGACTGAATATGTTCTAATGGGCTAAGCTTAGGATACTATCCCAATTGTTATGTAAAGTTTGAAATCCCTGAAATCTCTACAGGCCTGCCAAGGAAAGCATCCCAATGTTGACTTTTCCTTTAGTTATAGCAATGGTTTTATTGAGGTTATATGGGAAAAGGGGGGCCTGTAAGTCTTCATAAATGAGTTCTAGAAAGAAACCAGCTTTTACAATGGTAAATGGGTATATGGTTTGTCTTCTGGGGATGAATTGGTGTGGCCACTGAGGGTATCCCACCTTTCACCCAGGGCACCAACCAATGAAGGTAGCCCAGCATGAAATTGGTTGAACTGTCTTACTATTGTGTAAATGAATTTCATTGTGAAGAGGGAAAATACATTTAGCAGTATTCAATGTTAGAAAGTCATTCTTGTACTCTGCAGGCATGTGGACATGATTATCTGGTTCCCTAAAGTAAGTATGGGTAAAAGACACTGTTTGTAGAATTGCTTTGTGCATAAATAATGGCCTCACTAAATCTGCTTTTCTGTACTCTGCATGTTAAAAGAGTTTTCAATCTGTAATGATTAGAGTAATAGAAGGGAAAGGCTGCAGCATATGCTTTGATTGAAATCTCTCTGTGTTTGAAAGGAATACAGGGTTTCTGGCCAGATAGTGTTAGGGAGGATGGAATTGTGCACAATAAATCTTTCCCCTAAAACCGTGGGTCTCTATCTCAATCCCCATTGTCACCCGGAGGCACTATGGAATGCATGTTAGTGAACTTGTTACAGTAGTGGGTGAAAACCCTATTCACAGGTTTTGTATACCTGACTGCTGGAGGAATTCTTTGCTGCTATGTATCTTTTGTGTTATAAAGGAAATAGGGAAATGGTGCATGCTTCAAATTGCAAGGAATTGAATTTGGCATGAAGGGGGGAATGAAGGAGTTAAATTCAGAGAAGTATTGTATGAGTAGGAAAATAAGTGAATTGGACAGCAGATGTCCCTGCCTTATCTCAGTTTAAAAATATGATTGGCCTTGTAATACTACGTCTTAGGTGCCTGGGAAGTAAAAAGGGAGTCAGGCATACTCCTCTGCCTCTGCTTTGTATTATCTGGTGACTGGGGTCTTTGTTCCCTTGTTTTGGGGGTGGTATTAAGCTCCAAAATGTAATGGCTGACGTAGATCAGAAATGTGATTGATTGCTGACGTTGTTGACCAAAGGTATAAAAACTAAGTGTTTTAATCAATCGGGGCTGGCAGTTTTGGACATTATATATCCGCTGCTTGCCCTGCACAGTAAATAAATGGTTTGGAAAATAAAGCTTTCTGTGATGGAACAACCTGAAAGGTCTTCATCATTTCCTTGCCACTACACTGGTACATATCAAATGGCTCTAAGTGCTGTCAGCCTATTATGCTTGCCACAGGAAAAGTAGATCAGTGTCACTGCCTCTCAGGTTGATTAAAAAGGATCTAGAATGAGCCAATCAAGGTATTTTCTCTTTTGGAAAACTGTCTCCATTCTGGTTTCCATTTTCTGAATGTGAGCTGCGATGATGTAATTGAGAACACAATAGGATCCAAAAGCACTTCATGGGGTCTTGAACCCATCCATTGCTTTTCCTCTAATCTAATGCCAGGGAAAAGGATATTATTGAGAAGGCAACTAAAGGGCAATTCATCATGAATGCCACATTGAACAGGAAATCACATGGAGGAAGCCATATAGAGGACGCTTCCTCTTTAAAGTACAGTAGTCTTAGAATCATAGAGCTGGAAAGTGTCTCATGGGCCATTGAGTCCAACCCTCTGCTCAATGCAGGATTTCCAGCACCCTCAGCAGGCAGCTGTCGAGTCTCTTTTTGAAGATGTCCAGAGAAGGAGAGTCCACCATCTCTCTAGGAAACTGGTTTCACTGCCAAACCATTCCTACTGTCAAGAAGTTCAATCAAAATCTACCTTCCTGCAACTTCAAACCATTTCTTATTCTCTGGGGCAGCAGAGAACAGGTCTGTCCCTTCCTCTCTATGGCAGCCTTTGAGATATTTAAAGATTGCAATCAATCTTCTCTTCAGCAAGCTGAACATGCCCACTTCCTTCAACCTTTACTCATGTGCTTTGTTCTCCATACCATCCTTGTTGTTTTTCTCTGAACCTGTGCCAACTTGCCTATATCCTTTTTTAAAAATGAGGCCACCCAGAATTGAACACAGTATTCCAAATGAGGTCTGGCCAGTGCAGACTATAGTGGGACTATCACTTCCCTCGATTTGGAAACTATGTGTCTAATTAATGCAAGCTAAAATAGCATTCACCTTCTTTGCTAGAGCAATCCTCAAAAATCTCATTTCCTCCCATAAAGACTGCTACAGGCTAACACTGAAACTGTTTGACGGGGAAAGGGGAATGTCACAAATCAGTTGTGAAAAAGATGGTTGTGGCCTCTCACCTGTACAATGCCTTCACCAAGAAGACTCCCCCCATCATGTATGTTCACATCTTTTCAGTGTAAAGCAAAAACCTTTTTAAATTTTCCCAGGCTTTTTAATTTTAATGTTAATTATAATGTGACATGGGGAAATTATATGTCCTTGGCCATTGTGATTTTATAGTAAACAGCCAAGAAGAATGGCCTTACCTAAAGAATAATACTGTATTTCAATACGGTACAGAAAATCAAATCAAATAAAAAAATGCATGCAATTCCTGCAGAACAGCTAGATTCAAACTGAAATTTAGAAGTCTCAGATCTGTCCTACAGTCCAGTAGAGCTTTACCTCCCAATGGAAATGTAATCCTATGTATTTGTTGGCTCGGTCCAGTGGGTGAGGAAACCCTAAAGGTAAAGCAATTCAGTTCAGAAAGAGGGAGAGTTGGAGCTGGAGTAAAGCTGAAGTTGCCAGGTCTAAGAAGTAGGTTCTTCTATCTTGAATGAGGTAGTGGGATTTTCATTTATGTGTATAGGAGGGTAAATTCTTTATAGTAGAATTTTTATATTGCATTTTGCATTTATTTTGTATCTTTTATTTAACACTGACTCCAAATGTTGCCATTCCACTGAGCAGCACAGGTAGAAGAGTCCTGCAATCGAGTCCTGTGCTAGCACCTCATTATACACATGGGACATTTGGGACAGTATGTATATCTTAAATTTAATAATATTTGTTCTACTGCTGCTAAAACTATATTGAGACTTGAATTGTGAGTGAGTTTGCAATACTCAATTATAATTGGCTCCAAATAACCCAAAAAGAGGTACACATATTCTCAGGAAAGTGGCTTTTTTTCCAGTTTAAAGGACGTTAAAAAAAAAAATAGAAAAGAGAGTCCTGAGATCATCAGCAATTAGCATCTGCACAACAGACTGAGCAGCAGTCACAGAGGTTTGCTTGCAACAGTTCCCCCTCTCCTTAAAATGGGGTGGACAGCATATCTATTTAAAATTATAATAATTACTTCTGATTGTGACTCCATGCATATAAATTAGCACATGTTCAATTAAAAGAGGTCTGCATCATCTCTTTTTAGAAAGCATCTCTTCTTTGAGAGAGCTGTTTCTAAGTAGTCTTACTTTTTTGGACTACAGCTCCCAGAAATGCTCAGCAAGTACGATCACCAGTCATAGTGGCTAGGAAATACTGGGAGTTGTAGTCCAAAATAATTCCCCCTTCCAAGCTTTGCCCCTGCAGTCAAAATCGTCAAAATCATTGTCAGTTGGAAGTTCTTGTTATCACTTCACAGTCTGAAGTCAAGAAGGTGGGCTGGTAAATGCAAAGCCTGGAGCTAAACTGGATGCACGTCTCTGGCAGGAAGGTTAAGAGGAGACAACAAACCCTCAGTATCAAAAGAGCTGCCTCCCAAATTACTTTGGCCTGCAGCCTGAGTGCTGAGACCTAAACAAAACCAGTATTGATATGCTGCAGAGGGGAGCATGAATCAGCTGGGTGACAACTAAATATTAGATTAGGAGGACCACAAGAAAGAGTTTAAACAAGTCCCAAAGTCATGAGATCTATTAGCATGCAAAACCATTCTCTCTCTCTCTCCCCCTCCCCCTCCCCCTCTGCTTGATACAAACAGAAGGGAAAACCTAGTCAAGAGTGACATAATTTTAGTAGAAAATGTACACTTCTGATGTAACTTAATAGTTGCAGGGCCAAGTTGTATATTATATTGGAGATATGCAGTCTCATTTTTTCCTGGAGGCAAAAGCAGCCATACATAGGCCATTTCCGCACTATACTGTTACAGCACTATTATTCCACTTTCAACATCCTATGGAATCCTGGGGTTTGCATTTGAGAGAGGGGCCAGGCGGTCCCTCTCTAAACTGCAAACCCCAGGATTCCATAGGATATTGAAAGTGGAATAATAGCGCTATAACAGTATAGTGCGGAAATGATAGACTGGGAAGGACTCAGGGCAACAGCATCAGAAGAACCATGCTGACTAAGGATGATGGAAGTCACAGCTCAACCAGTCTGACTGTGCCAGATTGGGGAAGGCTGAGTTAACTCTTTTTTTCTCCTCCTGCTTCTATGGTCAAGGCCAACTTGAGGAAGCTTTCACTGAGAAAACACTGAAGGGCAAGCCGTTAACCAAGTGTTGATAAAGTGTGGTTATTTCTGTAGTTAATTAATATGTGTGTACTTACTTAAAAGGTGAATTGCCATACCCAGGGCCCTTTCACACTATACCAGTGGTTCTCAACCTTCCTAATGCGGTGACCCTTTAATATAGTTCCTCATATTGTGGTGACCCCCAACCTTAAAATTATTTTTGTTGCTACTTCATAACTGTAATTTTGCTACTGTTATGAATCATAATGTAAATAACTGGTATTTAGTCCACCATAAATGATACAAAGTTTAAAGATTTGGTTTCACTGCATTCAGACTGAATTAAACCCAAAAATAAATCTGGCTTGGGAATAACACTAGAAGGCTTATTCCTTACAATTGATGCAAAATTCTTGTTTTTATCAATATCTGAAGTGGCAGTCTCCAGACTGTCCAGTCCCAGAGTTACCAACACCTTTTTCAGCAGATTTTTAAAAGAATCTGAGGAAAATAATCTCACTTTATTATCATCTTCTGCATCCTCCTCCTTGGAAATAGAACCATCTGATTTAGAGTCATTATCCCCATGAGTACCTGCCAAATCTGGTTCCTCATCGCTTTCAGATTCAGTGTTGATTTGTTCAGAGTGTGACAAAGCAGATTCCTCAACTCTAGTCACTTTGGACCTACAGGTAGACTTTTTTGGTAAACACACACCAGCATCATTTGATTCAGCTTGAATAACTTTTGTATCATCAGGAAAATCACGTGAAAATGAAGGATTCATTGAAGTAGTTTGTTGACTGCTTAATAATGACATTACATTCAAATTCAATGAACTGTCCAACTTGCAATACATTTTTTAAACTTGTTATGTATTTTGTGAAATCATTTCACTAATATTGTTTGCCTATTAACATGCACCTCCATTTCTTCAGCAATCATTTGTCTTATCACCTCCCTACTACACTCAGACACATTCCCCTGGGAAGACATTGAGGACATAGGAGGTTCAAATCTTACTTCTTTACGTTCCATAGGCATTGCAGTTTGACTCCTAGTGAATAATGACACCATACGCAATGCTAAATTGCCCTGTGCTACTGTATTCGCTAATACAGAAGGGCAAGGAACTGCTGACTGAGAGGCTGCCATTTCTCCTGGCAGAGGCTGCTCACATGCTTGAGTGTGATTGGTTGTGTTGCTGGCGAGCTTGAATTGGTCAGGAGAGCTCTTTCCTCTCATAGCCCCCTCCCTTGCTTTCTGAACGCCTCTTTTCAACATGGCGACTGGAAGTTAAAGGAGCGGTTGGGAGCCCTTCCCCGCCCTTAACAGACTTAACTGCATTACCAGGTAATTTTCCTTTCACCTTCTTTTTAATTCTTGCCTTCTCAGACTTCCTTATAGTAGATGTTTTTAGCTTTGTTTGAGCCTCGGAGTGGCTGTTCGGAGATTGCCCTTCCAACTCACTCTTGCTCGATGCCAAGAAAATTTTCTTTAGTAAGGTACTTCAAAGGGGGCAGGAGGACGCGAGCGCGTGGCTCACGCTTGCGCACCACCACCGAAGAGGGAATGGAGCCTAAGACCATCGGAAATACGTATTTTCTGATGGTCTTAGGCGACCCCTGTGAAAGGGTCGTTCGACCCGCAAAGGGGTCGCGACCCACCGGTTGAGAACCGCTGCACTACACAGTTATAGCACTATAATTACACTTTATTTGCCATTCCTGTGTAATCCTGGGATTTGGCATTTTGGGAAAACCATTTAGTATTGTTAGCCAGAGAACTCTCTCAACTAGAAGGCCTCACTAAGCCCAGGATTTCTAGGAATGCAGCCATAGCAGTTAAACTGGAATCATAGCACAATAATTATGTTGTGTGAAAGGGCCCCCAGAAATTTTCAGCAGGAATGATTCATTCCCTTTTCTTGGTGTGAAAAAGTGCACTGTGGAGGAGAAGTCTGGAGGAACTGAGAACTTCAAAACATTAACCACTGCCAGCATTTCAAAACCAGAAGTAGACTTTGTACCACTAGCAGTTTTATTTTTCTTCTTCTTCTTTCTTCTTCTTCTTCTTCTTATCATCATCATCATCATCATCATCATCATCATCATCATTGCAGCTGCTAGACGGGGCAAGTGGCATAAAACTGGTTCCCAGATCTGCCACAGTTAATCATCCCAAGTTAAACCACCATCCTATTTTATAAAAGTTCCAATCCATACACAACATTTTCCCTTAGAGGCCCAATTGGCACAATGCTGCTGTCATTCTGGCCTCAAATATAGCCTGGATGTTTCCTAAAGCTTTTAGGACATGATTGATTTCTTCCAGATTTGCACATGTCAGTTATTTTAAATTGTTTTAACTGTGTTTTTTCTGTTCTATTTTAAGTGTTAATTGGGTTTCATATGCTTTTAACCATCAAATTATTTTTATTGTTTTAAATTGTTCAAATTGATTTTACTGTATATCGCCTTGAGATGCTTGGATGTGTGTGTGGATGTGTGTGAGCGTTCAAGCTGCCTGTCAACTTTTGGTGGCTCCATGAATTTCATAAGATTTTCTTAGGCAAGGAATATTCAGAAGTGGTTTTATCTTAAATATAGCCTACAGTATCTGGTCTTCATTGGTAGTCTCCCTTCCATGCACTAACCAGGGCTGACCCTGCTTAGCTTCCAAGATCAGACAGGATCTGGTGCCTTTAGAATTGGGGGGGGGATATAAATATTTTTATTTTGCATTGCCTCATAATTGTAAAATATGATAATAGCTTGTCAATTACTCCAAAAGCATAAAATAATGTATAAATGGGAAAGGATAGAAGGGTTATCCTTTACATATAAACAAAGAAGATACCAAATTAACAATGTGCCGAGAGCTAAGGAATTGTATGAAAAATTAAAAAGAGGGCTAGAAGACATGAGAGGGCAGAATAACTCCAGGAAAAGAGATCAAAATGGAGAGGAGACACAAGAAGAGAATCTACAAGAAGTAAACCCAGACAATAATCAAGACGAAGAAGAACAAGAACGGGCTTCGCTTAGTGGTGAGTCAGATCAAAAATTGGAGGATAAAGAACAAAAAGAACCAGAGCTTGAATTAGAAGATCTTTACGTAGAAGAAGAGGAAATCTAGACTAGGAAGAATGACTTTCAAAGTGTTATCGGAATGTGAGGGGGTTGAATTCCAATTACAAAAGAAGACAAGTGTTTCATTATATTGAAAAGGCAAAAGCTGACGTAATTTGTCTACAAGAAACCAAAATCAAGGATAAAGATATAAAATACCTTGGGAACCCAAAATTAGGAATTTGTTATGCATCTGCAGCTAAAAAGAAGAAAAAGGGGGTAGTACTGTACGTAAACCGAAATCTTAAATCGGAATTGAAATTTCAGGACTGCAAAGGTCACTACGTGGGAGTAGAGGTCTATCTTCCAGAGACAAAGTTATTGATAATCCGAGTATATTCCCCAACAGAAGATAAAAGTCTCTTCTATCAGAAATTGCTGCAGGAACTATTAAATTACTCTCAAGAAACTAATCAGGGAAACTTTCTCCTGTGTGGGGATTTTAACGGGGTACAGGACCCCAAAGAAGATAGAACTGGAATAAAATTAGACCAAAAACAATATGGAAAACTCCCAAAATCTTTCTTTAAGTTAATGGAAGTAATGTCGTTACAGGATGTATGGAGAATGAAATATGGACACTCAAAAGGATACACATTTTACTCAGAAACACATAAATCAATGTCAAGAATTGACATGTACCTAATCTCAAAAACTATACAGAATAGAGTGTCAGACATGGAGATTCTTCCGAGAATACATTCTGATCACAATCCAATTCAACTAGAACTTAAAACGCTAAGAAGATTAAAGAGATGGAGATTAAACAATGATATTTTTCAGAATCAGAGATATACAGAAAAGATAAGAGAAACTATTAAGAACTACTTTCAAGAAAACACTACAAGTGAAGTTAAAATGCATATATCTGGTATAACAAGGAAAAAATTGATAAAGAATTTCTTTAACCACTACCTGAGAAAGTCCCTCCTAATAAATTGGCAAAGATTAAAGAAAAAATATTACAACAAAATCCCATTATGGATATCTTCCCATGAAGCCTTCTTTGGTACATGGCGAGAACCGCAGGAGAAATAATAAGATATAAAGATATAATAGTTAACGTGGCAAACTGTGGAATTAGAATGAAAACTAGAGAAGAACTAGAAAGCAAAGGATTTAAATGTGGACGGTTCCTTTATAGACAACTTCAAGAAAGATTCAATATGGATCGAAAATTAGAGGGTTTCGATATGGACAAAGAAGAAAAGCCATTTGAAAAAATAATATTTGAATCGCAAAAACATTTGACCTCGAAACTATATCAACTTCTTTTGGAAAGGGAACTAGAACTGGAGCAGATAAAATCATTGATGATCACCTGGGTGCTAAATATAGGATGAGAAATATGGGTGGAACACTGGGAGAAAAGCTAGGTGGACACTCAAAAATTCACCGCTGCTCAAAATTTAAAAGAAAACTGCTTGGAGATGTTACATAGGTAGCATCTTGACCCAGTAAAAATAAATAAGATTTACAACATGAAAGGAAAAAAGTGCTGGAAATGTGATCAAGAAAGTGGGACTTATTACCATGCCTGGTGGGCATGTGAAAAGGCGAAAATGTATTGGAATGAAGTTCAAATGCTAATTTCAAAGGCCCTAAGGACTAACATCCCATTGTTGCTGGAAATCTTTTTACTGAATATATTACAGAAGATAGATACAGAGATCAGAAACAAATTTTGGAGAATAATACTATATATGATAACCGCCGCTAGAATTCTTTTTGCCAGCAAGTGGAAAAATAACCAAATTCCCCAAATTGATGAATGGAAAGTTAAGGTGATTGAATATCGTGAAATGGATAGGTTAACAATGATGCTACAAGGCAGAAATCAAGCGGTTAATAAAGAAGAATAGAGACAGGTGGAAGAACTTCTGCTCCTGACATAGTCAAATAATTAAAGGAAGAAAAAGTCAAGGGTTCGGACGTTATGAAAATACAAAAGTGTGATGAAATAATACTATAAGAGGCAAGAAAGATATTGAAAGTAAGGGTATTGAAGAGAAACATGAGAGCATTCAAGTAGGTACTACCCTAGGGTAAGTGAAGAAGTGACAAGGGAAGGGTTAGGGGATACAAAATATGTTAGACCCTAAATTAGATATGTCAAGAAAGCCAATGCAATTCTCAGCTGCATCAATAGGAGTATGGTGTCTAGATCGAGGGAGGTACTGGTACCACTCTACTCTGAGTAGGATATGGTCAAGCTGGAGCAAGTCCAGAGGAGGGCGACCAAAATGGTGAGGGGCCTGGAAGCCATGCCCTATGAGGATAGACTTAGAGAGTTGGGTATGTTTAGTCTGCAGAAGAGAAGGTTAAGAGGGGACATGATAGCCATGTTTAAATATTTGAAGGGAGA
Source organism: Ctenosaura bakeri (assembly GCA_948474755.1). NCBI lineage: Eukaryota > Metazoa > Chordata > Lepidosauria > Squamata > Iguanidae > Ctenosaura > Ctenosaura bakeri. The sequence goes on from CAOLHI010001978.1 coordinate 342,663, forward strand.
ACTATGTTGTTCTAGCAATAAGAAAGGCCAAAAGTGAAGGCTGAAATAACTTTAACCACCAAGGCCCCGCCTTATGCAAATTGCAAGTATTTGTAAGAGGAGCTTCCTCCTCTTAAGGAGATCCCTGGGGATCTGATATCTGCTACCTTATGACTCAACATAGTACTGCAGGCTTCTTGTTGTGTGCCTTCAAGTCATTTCTGACTTAGGATGATGCTAAGGTGAACTTATCATGAGGTTTTCTTGGCAAGAGTTGTTCAGAAGGGGCTTGCCATTGTCTTTCTCTGAGGCTGAGAGAGTGTTGTTTGACCAAAGTATCCTGGGGGTTTCTATGGCTGAGCTGGGGTTTGAACCCTGGTCTATAATTCAACAGTCAGACTGCTACACCACGCTGGTTCTCCTTGCTGCTGCAGGCTACTTTTTATTGATATTCAGTTAACATTCTGTTAAGCAATATGCTTTTACAATTAAAAAAATCACTCCCAAGATGTACTCTCTCAGGGTCCTCTTGGTATCCATACCAAATTTTAAGTGGCTAGGTATAAACAGAATTGGATCTGTAGTGGAGTGGCGACACACACATGGCTGATACAGTGTGTGTGTGTGAACACACTGTTGAAGACTGAAATGACTTCTACACCCCTCCACACACATGCATCTTCTTACTTCCAGTTCCACGCCAACAATTGCCTGCCATTTCTAATTGCCTGTGACTACCATGCTAGTGCATATAGAATCACAGAATCATAGAGTTAGAAGACACCACAGGGGCCATCCAGTCCAACCGCCTGCTATGCAGGAACACAGATCAAAGTACTCCTAAGAGGTGGCTATCCAGCCTCTGCTTAAAAACCTCCAAAGAAGGAGACTCCACCACACTCTGAGGCAGCATATTCCACTGCCGGACAGCTCTGACTGTCAGAAAGTTCTTCCTGACATTCAGGTGGAATCTCCTTTCTTGCAGCTTGAATCCATTGCTCCTTGTCCTAGTTTTTGGAGCAGTGGAAAACAAGCCCGCTCCCTCCTCAACATGACATCCCTTCAGATATTTAAACATGGCTACCATGTCCTCTGTTAACCTTCTCTTCTGCAGACTAAACATACCCAGCTCCCTAAGATGCTCCTCACAGGAATGGCTTCCAGACCCTTCACTATTTTGGTCACCCTCCTCTGGACACACTCCAGCTTGTCGATATCCTTCTCAAATTGAGGTGCCCAGAACTGGACACAATAATCCAGATGAGATCTAACCAATGCAGAATAGAGTGGTACCATTACCTCCCTCAATCTAGACACCATATTCCTATTGATGCAACCAAGAAACGCATTGGCTTTCTTGGCTGCTGCATCACACTGCTAACTCATGTTCAGCATGTGATCTACCAAGACTCCTAGATCACTTTCACACATACTGGTATCCAGCCACATGTCCCTCATCTGATATTTGTGCATTCCATTTTTTTGCCTAAGTGTAGGACCTTACATTTCTCTCTGTTGAAGTTCATTTTGTTAGCTTTGGCCCAGCTCTCCAACCTGTTAAAGTTGTTTTGAATTTTGACCTTGTCCTCTGGCATATTAGCAATCCCTCCCAATTTGGTATGATCTTCAAATTTGATCAGCATTCCCTCTACTCCTTCATCCAAGTCATTGATGAAGATGTTGAATAGCACTGGGCCCAGGACAGAACCCTGCGGCACCCCTCTAATCACTTCTCTCCAGGATGAAAAGCAGCCATTGGTGAGCACCCTTTGGGTCTGGTCAATCCATCAATTACAAATCCACCTGACAGTGGCACTGTCCAGCCTGCATTTTACTAGCTTCTTTGCAAGACTGTCATGGGGAACTTTGCCATAGGCCTTACTGAAATCAAGATATGCTATGTCCACAACCTTCACTTCATGCATCAAGTTTGTAACTCTATCATAAAAAGAGATAAAATTGGTCTGGCATGACAATTTTTTGAGAAATTCATGTTGACTCTTTGTCCTATCTCAGTCCTGGCACAGCTGATAAATCAAACAGAACAAATCGAATATCTCCCGGCTTGTTACTTACTTCCAGGCAGTAAGCAAAGAGTCATAAATAAAGTCCAACATAAACAAAGTCCAGCAGGGTTTCACAGCAAGGGAGTGTCCAAGGTCAATCGGAGCATTTGTCAAGGCATCCAGCAAGGTAGCAGGTCAGATAATCTCTGAAAACTGCTGGAGGGGAAGGACGCCAGCTAAATAGATCCTGAGCCTAGTGCAGCTTAGACTTGATTGTTGCCGGCTATAAATCCTGAGAGAGCAATGCTGGCTCTTTCTTTGCTGCCTGTGCACTGCGAAGCTGGGTTGAGGTAAATGTTCCTCTATATCTGAAGAGGCAGAACTCTCTGTTGGAGCTGGCACCATCCCCTGTTCTGTTTCCAGTACTGTAATCTCTCTCTGTACAGCAGGCCTTGGCATGCCTTCTATTTCAGATTCTGAGTCAGAGTCCATACTCTGGAAGCAGGGCATGACACCCTTAGTGATTACAGCATTGCTTTCTAAGTAATTATCAACTGATTATTTAATGATCTGCTCTAGGATCTTTCCAAGTATTGATGTCAGGCTGACTGGGAGATAATTATTTCGGTCCTCTTTTTTCCCTTCTTGAAGATGGGGACATTTGCCCTCCTCCAATCTGCTGGGACTTCTCCTGTTCTCCAAGAGTTCTCAAAGATTATTGCAAGTGGTTCTGAAATGACTTCTGCCAGTTCTTTTAATATCCTTGGATATGATTCATCTGCTCTTGGAGACTTGAATTCATCTAGTGTAGCCATGTATTCCTGTACTACTTCTCTACCATTCTGTGCTACATTCCCCCCTCCCTGCTTTCCTCACCCGCTCTCCACCCCCCAGGTTGAGTACTTCTATCCTTCCGGGAGAAAACTGAGGCAAAGAAGGTGTTGAGTAGTTCTGCCTTTTCTCTTTCCCCTGTTAGTAATTGGCCATCTTCTCTATGCAGCGACCCTATCCTTTCCTTGTTTTTCCTTTTGCTGTGGACATATCTAAAAAAGCCCCTTGTACTGTTTTTAATGCCTTTGGCAAGCCTGAGTTCTTAATGTGCTTTAGCTTTTCTGACCTTCTCCCTACATATCCTGGGTATTTGCTTGAATTCCTCCTTGGTGGTTTCACCATTCTTCCATTTCCTATACATGTTTCTTTTAACACTTAGCTCAGCTGAGATTTCTCTAGTCAACCATCACGGTTTCTTTAGACACCTGCCATTTTTCCTCCTTATTGGCACAGTTTTAACTTGTGCCATCAGTATCTCACTTTTAAAAAAACTCCCATCCATCATGAATTCCTTTCTCTTTCAGTATTCCTGACCACGAAGTTTCAGCAAGTAACTCCCTAAGCTTACATAAATCAGCTTTTTTAAAGTCTAGAACACATGTCTGGCTACATTTGACTTCTTCTTCCCATTGAATGACAAATTCCAATAGAGCATGGTCACTGCCCCCTAAGGATTCCACCACTTACACCTCATTAACAAGGTCATCCCTATTTGTCAGGATCAGATCTAAAATAGTTGACCCCCTTTTCACCTCTTCCACCTTCCAGACCATCAATTTGTCAGCAAGGCCTCCTTTACTCCTCCTCCTTTCTTGTTTGGTCTATTTCTGCAAAATAGGTTATACCTCCCTATTACTACATTCTAATCATGAGACTCATCCCATCAGGTTTCAGTGATGCCTATTAAATCATCTTTATTTTGTTGTATTATTTTGTTGCTTATTTCCCATGCTCTGTACATTAGTGTAGAGACATTTAAGAACATGTGCCTTTCCTGCAAGTCCTTTACTGAAGTTGTGTCTTCTCCCGCTGTAGGTCTCTAGTACTACTTGGCCTGCTCTATCTATATCATTTGGGCTTTTTTGCCCAAGCTATCCTAACCTATGTCATAGTGCTGTTGTGACAATGAAAGAGAACCATGTACACCACCTAGGATTCTTTGGAGAAAATACAAGCTGTGAAGAAATTATTAAGACTATTAGAGCCTTCTCAATAATACCAAAGGCCTATATATTCCAGTGTCTTACTTCCATGGCTGCCACTGAATTTCTAGCATTACAGTAATTTAACCTTTCAACTGAGCATATAGAAATGCAGTTCAGGCATCTGAAGAAAAGAGAGAGGCAATGTTACCAAGGAATACAAACATGGCAACTATAACAGTTCTATTTGATTTTCAGTATCTCACTCTCTCTGATGCTACAAATATGGAACAGAAGAAAAATTTGACAGGAGGGCAGAATTCATATTTTGGGGAAGCATTGCCCTTATTTTGCCTCACCTATAACTATACTCCTGGATGCTGAATTGACACCTCAACCTTCTTTTTCAACCATGAATGCTGTCCCTTCACACTCTCCATAACATAGCTCACACACTGACAAGCCTCTTCCTCTTACAGCTATATTTTGTAAAAATCTTCTTATTCCTATTAAGGATGGATTGGCACTCCCTGTGAAGAAATAGCATTCAGCTTTGTCCATGTAGCAGTTCCAGAGTGTAGTCATTTCTGTTACCAAAATGGACAGGATAATTAGGGAATGGCCCAGGCATTTGTCTGAATGTGTGAGGGCAAGTAATGGGTAGGGAGATGAAGTTGCACACTGATGGCCTCAATGCATGCACCTCAACCCTCTGTGGCTCAGCCTCCCACATTCCTGTGCTCAAGTACCCACAACCTCTGAGTTTCTGACTTCTGTGCTATGAACAAGGAGGCCTGAAGGAGACCTCTATTCCCATTCATTTATTCCATGGATTTATTTTCTGCCTTTCTTCAAAATAGGATTCAGCCTGGTTAATAGCAAGATCAAGCAAAAAATACAATTAAACCACCAACAAATTCCAATATCTGAGTACAATTAGAGTAAAAGCATATTAGAAAACAAATCTGTAAGGAGAAAGAAAGCATCCGTAAGATAAAAAGTCCTTTCCTCAACAACCAGTCAGTTGCCAAAATTGTGCCTGAATAAAATGGCCCCTGCCTACTGGGAAAGGGAAAATAGGGAAGGGCCTAGACTAGCTTCTGTTTATAAGCAGACTAGCATATTTACCAGGCGTTGCCCAGGGTTTTTATTTTCCTCTTAAGAACTCACCCAACTGTCCTCTCCATTTCCTGTAACTTTGCTCCATATTTCCCAATGCCATCTATATTCAGAGTTATTTACATACACAGTTTGAATTCCTCAAGGAGTCCAATGTCCTCCTCCTTGCTGCTAGACATCATCTCCACAGCAACTGGCCTATTCCAGTACCTGTAACTTTTCCCCATAGTCTCCAATCCAATCTGTGTTGTCCAGTGACATTGATGTACTGGCTTTTTCCCCCATTTCTGTTGAATTTGTGCAGCGCCTTTATGTTTTTCTGGAAGCATTTTTTTGTTTTGAATTTCAATTTTAAGATTCCTCACATATGGAACCCATACAATCTACTGTGTGAGGTGAGAAGACCTTGTAAATATGGCCGTTTCTGCACTATACTGTTATAGTGCTATTATTCCACTTTCAACATCCTGTGGAATTCTGGGATTTGTAGTTTACTGAGGCCAAAGACCTCTCTGGTTGAGAATTCTTAAATGTCCCTCCTTAAACTACAAATCTCAGGATTCCATAGGACGTTGAAAGTGGAATAATAGCATTATGACAGCGTAGTGTGGAAATAGGCTATGTTGTGTATGTTACTTTAATTTTTGTCACATATGCCTCCCAAAAGTTTTCTGGCATCATTATTGATGGTAGGCCTCATCTCCATAGCAACCGGCCTGAGGTCCAAGAGCTCTCTGGCTGAGAATTCTAAAGGCCCTCCCTAAACTGCCAACCCCAGGATTCCATGGAATCTTCACAGCCAGCCAACCATATGAGTCATAGAATCATAGAAAGAAAAATTGACTTAATCCCAGAATTTTTTCTACTGGGACTTTTTGGTGCAGATAGCTCAATAGATCTTTGTACTAAAAGATTAGCGTGGCATTTAATTGTGGCGGCCAGACTCGTCTATGCTAAACATTGGAAATCAACTTGCACCCAACAGTGGAAGAACGGATAGAAAAAAACATTGAAATAGCACAAATGGATAAATTGACCTACAGATTAGATATTAAAATGGACAGTAAGTTTTATAAAGTGTGGGAACCATTTACAGAATTTCTGGGAAATAAGAGAATCTTAACTAAAGGTTTCCAATCGTGAAGAGTAGCTGGAAAGTGATAATTGTTGAAATAATGAGGGATAAGCCCTAGATATCAATGTGTAGGGAAGTAAAAGCAAGAGAAGAGATGTGGAGGCAACAGGTTTACTTGTTTTAGAAAGAAAAATGTTGAAATAGCTAATAATGTAATGAGGATAAAATTTGCAAATAGAGTTGAAAATAATGAGTGAAAAAATGAATAATGGACTTTATCCTTTCAGATATACAGAGGGAGTTTTTTTTTTTTTAATGATATAAGGCTGTATCTCATGAAAAGGGGGAAGTGCTCTATGTTTATGAGAATATGTCAGTAAGATATGTAGTTTGTTATATGCGTGTAATTGTTTTGTGTGTTAGATGTTAATAAGTTTGTTATGTTATGAATGTGATGTAATGTCTGATTGTTTAATTTTTATTTTTACCTTTTCTTTTTTACTGTTTTTTAATAAAAAAGATGTTAAAAAAAAAGAATCATAGAATTATAGAAATGTAGAGTTGGAAGAGACCACAGGGGCCATCCACTCCAACCCCCTGCCATGCAGGAACACCCTCAAAGCACTCCCAACAGGTGGCCATCCAGCCTCTGCTTAAAAACCTCCAAAGAAGGAGAATCCACTACACTCCGAGGCAGCATTTTCCACTGTCGGACAGCCCTGACTGACTGTTAGGAAGTTCTTCCTGAGGTTCAGGTGGAATCTCCTTTCCTGCAGCTTGAATTCATTGCTCCTTGTCCTGGTCTCTGGAGCAGCAGAAAACAAGCCCACTCCCTCCCCTACATGACATCCCTTCAAATATTTAAAGATGGCTATCATGTCCCCTCTTAACCTTATCTTCTGCAGACTAAACATCCCCAGCTCTCTAAGTCTATCCTCATAGGGCATGGCTTCCAGGCCCCTCACCATTTTGGTCGCCCTCCTCTGGACTTGCTCCAGCTTGACCATGTCCTTCTTGAATTGGGGTGCCCAGAACTAGACACAGTATTCAAGATGAGGTCTAACCAAAGCAGAGTAGAGTGGTACCAGGACCTCCCTCAATCTAGACACCATACTCCTATTGATGCAACTGAGAATTGCATTGGCTTTCTTGGCTGCCACATCACACTGCTGACTCATGTTCAGCTTGTGGTCTGTTAAGACTCCTAGGTCCCTTTCACACGTACTGCTATCCAGCCACGTATCCCCCATCCTATATTTCTGTATTCCATTTTTTCTATCTGTTGAATTTCATTTTGTTCGCCCTGGCCCAGCTCTCCAATCTGTCCAGGTCATTTTGAATTTTGATCCTGTCCTTGGCGTATTAGCAACCCCTCCCAATTTGGTGTCATCTACAAATTTGATGAGCATGCTCTCTATTCCTTCATCCAAGTCTTTGATGGAGATATTGAACAGCACTGGGCCCAGGACAGAACCCTGTGGCACCCCGCTAGTCACTTCTCTCCGGGATGAAAAGTCAACCCTTTGGGAATGGTCAGTCAACCAGTTAAAGATCCACCTGACAGTAGCCCTGTCCAGCCCACATTTTACTAGCTTCGTTGCAAGAATGTCATGGGGAATTTTGTCAAAGGCCTTACTGAAATCGAGATATGCTACATCCACAGCATTCCCTTCATCTATCAAGCTAGTAACTCTATCATAAAGAGAGATAAGATTAGTCTGGCATGACTTATTTTTGAGAAATCCATGTTGACTTCTCATGATTACCGCATTGCTTTCTTAGTGATTAGAAACTGACTGCTTAATGATCTGCTCCGGGATCTTTCTGGGTACTGATGTCAGGTTGACTGGGCGATAATTATTTGGGTCCTCTTTTTTCCCTTCTTGAAGATGAGGACAACATTTGCCATCCTCCAGTCTGCTGGAACTTCTGTCCTCCAAGATTTCTCAAAGATTATAGCAGGCGGTTCCAAAATGACCTCTGCCAGTTCTTTTAATATCCTAGGATGCAATTCACCTGGTCCTGGAGACTTGAATTCATCCAGTGTGGCCCGGTATTCCTGTACCACCTCTCTACCTATTATGTGCCGCATTCCCCCTGGTTCCTCACCTGCTCCCCAACCGCCAGGTCTTCTTGCCTCACACAGTCAATCATATGCTGACACAGACAAACGGACAATCATGCAGACAAACATTGACTTATATATAGTAGACAGAGAGCCTGGAAGCAAGGGCCTAAGGGGAATCTGTGCTATTCCCCAAAACACTTGCATCTCTGTTATTTATATATTCTGGTGCTACAGAAATTATTCCAAAGAACAAGCTGACACTGTGAAGGTTACATAGTATATTTTGTTCCCTAAGATACCAACAAACTGGGAAACGGGTTATGTAGCAAGGACTGGGGAATGGTCCTCTATCTTACAAGAGGCAGCATCACTAACTGATCCCTATTAGTTTTGATTTCTATCAAATTTGTTAGCTTCATGGATTTTTCCCAGCACGTGCACTTTGCCACAGTTATTTAGCAACCTTGCAAATGATATTAGAATATACAGGCTTAGGACTCAGGACTCCCATTCTCTCCAGATTCTGGTCTGTCAGGGTGGGAGATAGAAATACATTTCTTTCCCTACATTAAGCTGGACTTTTGATTCTCCAGGTGTGGCTTCTAATTTCCCTTAGAGTTACAGATGAAAGAAAGTCCCTTTCTACCACCAAGAAAGTCTGCTTAAATGTGAGCAGAACACTGGCTCCATGTGATTGGGGATTCTGATAACTCATACTCTACTTAAGTGTTGTGTGTTACTCAGAAGGTTTAGAGATAAGCAACGATGTAAACTCAAGTCAATTGACTCAGACTCAAGTCAGACCCAAGTCACTTTAGTGACTCAACTTGGACTCAATTCAACAATAAATGACACACTCAACTTGATCAACTGCTGACTTGTATATTTTTAGTGACTGACTTGCTACTCATGGTTCAAGTAATGTAATCCATTCATTCAGAAACTTTATGACTTTGAACAATGCTTCCATCTCTTTTTGCCTACTGGTCACATGATGATCTGTCTCAAGCCCAAAGTGTGGGTGCATTTCTTGGAGGTGAACAGCAAATGTGTTTGGCAACGAGCTTGAGGTTGAGTTGAAGTTTGCTTGGCAGCCTGTCCCTACTGCATTTTGGAGGAGCCTTCAGTTGGCCCTCCACATTTGTAGGTTTAACTGTCATGGATCTGATTATTCGCAAGCTTCTCTAACCCCTTTTCCCCTAACTTCAGGAGTTTCTTTTCTGGGGGTGCCTTCCTACTCAGTGGCTCCAATCAGGCAACACATTTCTTTAAAAATCCAGGTTGGTGGTGGTGGTCGTTCCCCTCCTCCCCCCTCCTCCTCCTCCTAATCCAGCCACTACCTGGCCAGTTAAGGATGGCTCACAGTCCAATTTCTCAGCACCAGAAACCCTCTCCTGATGCTCCCCTACACCTGGGGGAAAAATGGGCAAGAGAGGAGAGTATAGGGCCATCATGCTGAGCCACCCCTTTCCCTCTCTTTCCCTGACCTATTTGGACTGTGGGTATCTGTTCTCCCCTCCATGCCTCATCTCCTTTTCCACAGACACAGACACAGACACAGACACACACACGTTTTGATATTTGCAGTTGTTCCAGTTTTGGGGGCGTTGTGTGCCTAGCAAATGTGGAGGGCCAATTGTACTTCTTTTTAGTAAAGGCAAAGATCCTGAAGAACAGTTGCCTTACAAATGATAACTATGCCTTGGATATCATCCACATTAAATTCTGGTTTATGCTGACAGTTGACTGACTTGACAGCCACTACCAGCTACTGTCAACCATTTGGGGCAAGATGAACCAATTTTCTGCATTGTAGCTTCCTCTGCTCACTTTGTTGGTGACAGTAAAGGCTCATCCCAGATATCATGGTTCTGAGTCCTTCTCAGAAGCTAATATAACAGCTCTTTGCTGGAAGAGGCTGCATCAGAAAAAGAACTTGGTGCCTCAGATGACAGCCTTCCTCTAAAACCATTGGCAGTCAAGGAAGAGTCTGAGTCCTCCAGTGGAAATGCACAGGGAATGAAGACTTGACTTTGAGGCATAGACATCCCCATGCCCCAAGGAGCTATGGTGTCTGAAGATGCAGTAAATAGGCATCCAGCCAATACAAAGCCCAAGGCTCTTGATAGAGGATTCCTCAGATCAACCTGCTATCAGCAGTGGCAGGAGTCACCTAGGTACAGATGCACATATATTTGCTTAGTTCTAGTACTCCACAAATCTTTGCTTGTTTTGTTCCCTTCTTTCAGCATTCCTAGAATTCCAGTTGACTGTTTTCCCAGCTACCTGACCATGGCATACTCCACTGAATGCTTTTCTGGCTATTCCCTACGCTAATTAATGACCCAGTAAGAATTTTCTCTCTTCAAACGACTTCAGCTTGCATTGTTACTATCTTCCCTTTGCTTATTCCACCAAACTACAGTCCTCCCTCCACATTCGCAGGTTTGACCTTCACAAATTTGATTATTTGCAAGGCACATGCTTGCCTGTCTGTCCCCATTTTCCTCCTCCCATTCCCATGCATTCCTCACCCAAAGCTTGCAGGGCTTCCATTGAAAATTGCCATTTTTTTCCTTTTTGGGTGAACACTGCTGGAGGTGTCTCCTCTCTCCCATTGGTCAGGTGCTCTCTTTGCTCCTACCTCTTCCTTTTCATGATGGCTGCTGGAAGTCACTAGGAAGGAAAAACAGCACTTTTCTTCCTTCCAGGGGAAGAGGACTAGTAAGCCATTTAGGTTATCTCCCCACCCCCCCACCCCACTAACAGGGCCAGAGGCAAAGGAATGAAATGGGAGAACTTCTAGAAAGAAATCCTGGTGGGGGGAGTTATTCATGATTTTTCTACTTTCGCAGGAGTTCTGTGTCCCTAACCCTCACCAATGTGGAGGGGCTACTGTACCAGACTACTTCCAAATATTGAGATTTTCCGTTTTGTTTTGCTTTGATTGTACCTGTACATTTACCAATTTGCATCCAGTTCCCTCTTGAAATATTCCTGGTTTCCTCCTTCTGCCTCCCACTGATCATCTATCATATCCAGCCTCATGCAACATTTTAGAACCTGATTTTCACTGATTTCTACTGAGCCATTTTTATTATTATTTATGAATTATAGTCAAAGTGCTAAAGTGCATGAGCAATATTACACTAGTTTAAGCATTAGGATAATTTTTTGTCAGTGCTAACATTCTTCTTTCCCTTACCTGATCTCTGTTGAATCTGTGGCCATTTCTGCACTACACTGTTAAAGCGCTATTATTCCACTTTCAACCTCCTGTGGAATTCTGGGGTTTGTAGTTTACCAAGGCCAAAGAGCTCTCTGGGTGAGAATGCTAAATGCCCCTCCCTAAACTGAAAACCCCAGATTCTGCAGAATGTTGAAAATGTAATAATAGCACCATAACAGTGTAGGGCGGAAATGGCCTGTGTCCTGGAAACAATAGCTGTATTTACTTGTTAGCCATCTTTACTGGGTCCAAGGGAGTAGAACAGTGGCGTATCTAGGCTCACCAGTGCCTAGGACAAGCTGGAATTTGGGCCCCTAGGTGCTGCCACCGCTGCCCCCCACCACCAGGAAGTATCATGGCAGGGGCAGGGCTGAGGCGGGTAGGCATGAGCAGGGCGGAAGGCAGGAGGGCTGCTGCTAACGCTGCTACCATCCCCCAGCCAGGAAATACCCTGGCGGAAGCGGGGGGCAGCAGTGGGCAAGGCCCAGGCTGGAGGGGGGAGTTCCACTTTTTTGCACCTCTCTGGAATTTGCAGCTGGGGCTTGCGCCCCAGTTCCCCTCCACCCTAGATATGCTTCTGGAGCAGAAACACTCAAGCAGCTGATACATTTCATTTTGGAAAGCACTGGCTTAATTTACTTAAGATTTGGGTGGCATGGTTAACCCCAGTATAACAAAGTCAAGCTACATGCTGATTTTAAAAGTTATTGTAATAGGGACATTCTTCTTCATGTGTGGAGTAAATATAAACAGAGATTTTTTTCCCCTATGATAATACTTGCTACTTCAGCATAGGAAGCTTTTTTTCTGAAAAGAATGAGCTGAAAAAATGGTTGCATTATGAAGATCTCATATTTTGAACTAGATAATAGGGAGTTTGAAACAAGGAAAATATTTTTTAAGGAAGGTAAAGATTTTGATCGGTTTCCACACATGCAGCTTTTAAAGATAGATTTAATCATGGTTAGAGGGATCATATGAAAGAGTCTGGAGAAAATGAATTGTGTAAGGATGATGATCATATACTTTTTAAAATATACAAATGTCTTTTGAAATTTGAGAAAGAAAATGATCCTGTCAAGCAATGCATGAAAAAGTGGACTGAAAATTTTGGGTGCAATGGAGAAATGGCAATAAATGTGGTCTAAAAATATAAAACTTACTTTGTATACTAATCTAAAGGAAAATATATGTAAAATAATGTATAGATAGTATTTAATTCCAAACAAGTTGTCAAAAATATCTAAGAATATTTCAAATCATTGTTGGGGGTGTTGAGATAAAGAAGTCTCCTTTTTTACATATGGTAGACTTGTAAAAAGACAAAAAGCTATTGATCTAAGACATATGTTTACTGAAAAAAATTAAAAGGTAGGTTTTGTAATGTCTCCAGAAATGTTTTGTTGAGTACCATGGATAAGGATTTGGATCATGAATGTGGATTCCTTCTTTGTTATATGACAACAGCTGCAAGAATATTGTTGTTTGTACAAAGCTGGAAAATAGACTCAAGAACTGGCAATGACTGGGTTGTCAAAGTTGATGAACTATCCTAAATGGCTAAATTAATACAGGCTTTAAGAGACAAACCAAACAAAGATTTCTTGAAAGATTGGAAAGCATTTATTGTCTTCTTGAGCAATAAGAATCCACGTGATGCAATAATTTGTGGGTAAGGCTATTAGCAGTTTTGCTCAGATGGATCTGTAACGGTAGAATAATATCATTTTGCCCTCTTTTCATTTTTCTTTTCTCATCACAGGCGGAGAGGGTGTCAGAGCCCATTTGTGTATTAGTATTTTACTGTTTAGTTTTTGATATTAGTTAGTCAATGTTTGGTTTTTTTTAAAAGTTTGTTGTTTAGTATTTTATATTACTTAGTGTGTTAACATTAGTTTACGTCCATGTTAGAAATGTTTGTTGGAATTTATGTTCATGTTATTTTGTACAAAAACTGATAAAGAAATAAAAAAGTGAACACTGGATTAATTTAAACCAACCTGGGGAATAGAAATACAAGGTTCTGGTAATGCTAGAAGTGACAAAGAAGCCTGGAGGCCTGAGAATGATAGGACTTAACATACAGAGGTTGGGTTCCTGAGGGAATACACTGCTTGCCTTCTTGCTGTAGGCCTCGTCTCCATAGCAACCGGCCTGAGCTCTCTGGCTGAGAATTCTAAAGGCCCCTCCCTGATTTGCCAACCCCAAGATTTCATAGAATCTTCACAGCCAACCAAATCATATGAGGTCTTCTTGCCTCACACAGCCAATCATACGAGGTCTTCGCCTGCCTGACACAGACGAACTCAGAGACAGACAAACTTTGACTTTTATATAGTAGATAAACTAACACAGGGCTCTTCCAGAGAAATCTAAAGAAGTGTGAGTTGTTACAAGACAGCTATTTGAGTTTTACTGGGCTTTCTGGTTTGTCACCTTTAGATCTACCTGTCCCATTCTTTTGGGGGACTCTTTGTAACAACTGCCCAATAAACCAATAGGTTTTTGAAAACAGGATGTGGTTTGCTGAGGTGGTTTGAAGAGCACATTTTCTCCTCTCAAAATTAAAAATAAAAAAAATCTTGGAATCATGTTACAGTGGAAAAGTACCATTATGGTGCACAAATAACTTAAAGTGACTGATAGTCTAATAAAAATTAAAAGGAGAGAAAGCAAGAGAAGAGAAACATACGTTATTGTTCCAATACAATTAGGGAACTAAGTATGTTTGGTCTGATGAAAAGAAGGTTAAGAGGTGACATGTCATGTTGAAGATGGAACAAGCTTATTTTCTGATGTTCCAGAGACTAGGCCATGGAGCAATGGATGCAAACTACAGGAAAGGAGATTTCACCTAAACATCAGGAAGAACTTCCTGATGGTGAGACCCATTCAACAGTGGAATATGCTGTTGCAGACTGTGGTGGAGTCACCTTTTTTGGAGGTTTTTAAACAGAGGCTGGATGGCTATTTGCTGGGGGTGCTTTGAGTGTGTGTTCTTGCATGGCAAGGGGTTGAACTCGGTGGTCATCGTACTCTTTCCCAACTCTATGATTCTACAATTTTATATATTTCAGAATTAACAAGAAACCCATTTGAAGGTAAGAATAAAATGTTGCAGCTGGTACCAGAAACTGCCAATAAATAGTGTGGAACAACAGAAATATTATTTGTACATTAAAAAAACAAACAGAGAACCATAGCAATAAATGCCACACCTTTCTGACACATTTGCTCGATTTAGGGATGTCCCTCATTTTTGGACTCTTGCAGCGTTACTATGAAAACTGGCATGAAGAACACCTGCTCTTCAAAGTTACCACAACACCATGACCACAATATGCTTGTGGCAGCAGTGCTTCAGAGCACTGCAGGAAATTTAACATAGTAAGCCCTCACAACACTGCAAGGGTAGCATTGTGCATGATTCAAAATTCCATCTCACAGACCCAAGGAAAGCACCAATACCACTGAGTCCTGCTGGCAAACCAAAAACCCAGCCAACAAAGACCTGCTACAGTTGCAAGGTCTGTCTAGAGCCACTTAATTTGATGAGGAGGGGAGAAGAGAAGGATGGGTGGTCCTCTCTCACTGAAAGTGGTTTAGATTAGACTACCTTTTGTGGACTCTTCCAGTGCTAGGACACTATGAATAGCATCAAAAATCACTTGTTCCTTGCAAAGAGGTGGGGTGGGGGAGCAGGCTTTGGCAACCATTCCTGACTGCTTAGAAGGCTGGGTTCCTCTTTAAAGTACATTTTGTATCCAGGGTATAGTAATTCCCTGCGGGAAAAGAGAGGAGGAAAATTGGTTTCCTAGGCATTAGCTCCAGCTCTTGGGGGGCAGAAAGGAGACTGCCAGGAGCGGAGGACAAAGCACCCAGTCACTGGCCCTAGTTCCTTCCTGGCACAAGTTTAAAAGGCCACAGTGTAAGGAACATCAGCATTTGTGATTCATCAGGCACCATCAAAGACCTGGCAAACGGAATAAGCAGCAGCTGGACAAAGGCAGCAAGAGACAACTGAGTCTTCCCAGACCTGGATAGTGACGCTTTTGGTTTGCACAGATGCAGTGTAACCCAGAAGATATCTTTGGAATGGCCCTCTCCTCAGAAACAAACCTGTCTTCTTTTCTTCTCTGTCCCACTATCCTCAGTAACCACTGCTGAAAATGTAGCCATAGTACTCGAACTTTCTAAATCAAAAGGAGTTTACATCACTTAAAACTTTTGTCTACTTTTGGGAATCTTGACAACAACTTTATGCACTGCTTGGGTAACTTGTGCAGTGGTATCAGAGTCTGTAGGGTTTAAGTGCCTGGAGGTTTTGATTCAGCATAAATGCTAATATCATCAGCCCCTGGTATCTTGTGGGAAATAAGAATGGAAAATAGATTTTTCTAGCAACAATGTGATGTGTGCATTGTGCTGTGTGCTACATTCTAGAAAGCATTTGGGACTGGACTGGCTTTGAATGAACAATTAAGGTACATTAGCTTTACAAAATAGTTGTTCGTAGTAGAGATGAAAACTAGTTTGTTATATGAATCAAACCAGATATTTGCATCTTAAAACACTTTTGCAGGGGGTGTGTGGGACGTGGATCTGGGGAACGTAATGAGTTCAGCATTTACCAGTACACCACTGGTATGAGCCTCAAGTTGATGTTCCCCTGACATATCACAAACAGCATGTCAGATGGGAGGCAAGCACATTCATCCAGAAAAGCAGCTAGCTCTCCATCCATCCCCACCTCACCATAGCCTCTGTAGTTTTTTGAAGAAAAGATGGCTTTCTCATACAAATTATGGCTGAACCAAAAAGAGGAAGTCAAACTAAGTCTGCAATTCAGCAATTATAATAGGGTGACAAAAAGAGAAGAAGAAAAATAAAAGACTACATGGCTGTAAAAAATGAACTCAGAAAAGATCACAGGTTTTTATAATACTTACAGAGACTCATTTTAAGGGCCTGTTCTGCAGGACAGCAGTGTCCTGCCTGGTACAGGGACATGAGAGGAGTGGGACTGTGACCAGCAAGCGAGATCAGGGGGAATATCATTGATGGAAAAATGCCATCAATGGCCCCCAATCATGTGAGCCTTCCATTGTTGCTGGCCATGCAGAAGGGCCAGAAGTGCGATCACACCCTTCCTTCCCCACTGTAGCATGAGAAGAAGGCCGGCTGCAATGTGGAAGGAAGGAGCATGTCCCTTGCACTCACTTCCGCAGGCAGCTGGTCAGGTGTGGAGAGGAGTGTTGAGGACATGCTCTCATCCTGGTAAAGACACTGCCGATATTGTGATGGGACAATGCAAGAGAGTGTCGTCATGCAGAAAAGGCCTATGTATAGATGCATATTTTAGAAATAATGGCTATAATGCAAATAGAAATATAAAACGTATGTAAAACACTATGACCTGGCAACCTGTGTGTAGACTGGATCCATCTGCTAAAGGCGCAATTCCAGGCCCACAGTGTTGGTGGACAATTTTAGAATGGCTTGATAATTAAATTTTGGCAATTTCAAAATACAATTTGAGGTATATATTTTTTTAAAAACCTATTCTTCCTTTTTTACATTTGGACAACAGCATTGTGGTTGCTGTTCCTGCTGCTGTTGTTGTGTGCCTCCAGGTTATTTTTTTTGTTTATTTATTTACATTCTTTATAAAAACAAAGTAGATACAAAAGTACACACAAAAAAGGATGAGAAAAAAGAGTCACAATATACATAAACAAAAGAAAACACATAGAATTAAATACGTATCAAAAGAAAAAGCACAGATACAAAAATTACCAATACTAAACATATGACACTGACATTGACCTAAAACAAAAAATAGACTCCCCTACATGATTAGGAAACATCAACTGCCTCCAGGTCATTTCTGATTTATGAAGACCCTACGGCAAACCTGCCATGCTATTTTCTTGGCATGATTCAGGAGGAGTCTGTCATTATTTTCTTATGAGGCTAAGATAGTGTGACTTGCCTAAGGTCACCCAGTAGGTTTTCCTGTCTGAGTAGAGATTTGAACCCTGGTCTTCTAAAGTGTTAATCCAACACTCAAACCACCACACCATACCGGCTCACAACGGTCAATGGCACAGCTACCATTAATGTGCAAGAGGCATTTGACCTGGACCACCAGGCAATGAAAGGCTCTCACCTGCCACCTTGACAACCTGACTGCCTTGCACTGCTATTTCAAAAGGCATTTCGTAACACTGTAATTATTATTGCAAAATAAACAAGGTAAACTGAAGTAAATATTGCTTTTCATTGTTTAGCACAGAGTCCATTGCAAATTTTAGTTATGCTGCAATCCTATGGGATGGCTTCATAAGGATGTGCAGGCACAAAATTCTTGCCTACAATATATCTCTCTGCACATTTTCCCTCACAACTCTGACATCTCTGCAAGCTAGTTCAGATATGGGCCTATTTGTATACCAGCTATGTCGAATGGTGTATGGGCATGAGGAGATGCTCTCCTCCAGGTGCTCTTATCATCTGATGGAATAGGGGTGCTGCCTTGGAAATTCTGGGAGGTATTGTCAAAAAACAAAACAAAACAAAAAAAACCAGGCTCTGGAAGACAGCTTTTGGGGTGTTGACATCATGCTTATAGAATCTCACTTCAACCTGCCAAAGAGCTTTGCCAGGATCCTATCCTGTTATCTTTTCTATTATACCAGGCAAAGAACCATTCTCCCAAAGTGTTTTTTAAATGTTTTTACCACAATTACTAAATGCTCCTTCACTGCTTTTGTTTTTCTTTAATATAATTTATTTGCTCTGCTAAGTTGCATTGACTACAGTGGTTTTGCTTTATCATTGTGAACTGTCCTGGGAAACATTTGGCTGAAGGCAGCAAACAAATACATTAAAAATCTCTCTTTTGCTCTCTTGTGTGTGCGCATGAGCACACGCACACACACTCCCTCTTCCTCCCTCTCTCCTTTTCTTCCCCATGTAAATTTCAAAACCATATAAAAAGCAAATCATCACGTTTGTAAATGTAAGTAGAATTGAGTTCTCCCTCAACATTCCCCAGCTTCATTTTTTTTCATCAAAAACATTCTCCATAAAAATTCCATGAGTAGGGAAGATGACACACACTTGTGTTTGTTTCCCTACCCAAATCTGAGTTAATGGACTGCCATCCCAAAGGATGAATGGCTCTTTTCAAAAGGTATTGCCTTGCATATGTCTTTACTGCAAGGTCCAGGGGGTCTTAATACTGACTGGCAACCATAACCCATATAGCTATACCTATTCATGACTTCATGGGAAATGAACAAACAAGGTTAGTATCTTAAATAGCAACAGTGGTACAGGACCAGGCATTACCTAGGCAACAGTAGGCCCTGGAAGGCAGAATATATAATGAGCTGTTTGGGGAAAACAGCATACATCAGAACTTGTTGAAGGAATATGATGGATTCACAGTACCTTGTCAATTCCTCTGCTTTTCTGTTGTCATGCTCCTCGCAATCAAACTAGCTAAAAACTTTTTTAAAAAGTGTTTTGGGATAAATATCTGAAAGAAATGAGTCTACAAAACAGCTGTGAGTGCTCCAATGAAATTAGGTAGAAGGGAGTTATGAATTGTATGCTTTTGATTAAAACCAATGAGTAGCATCACTGACCTCTTTTATCTATTAGATTTGCTTATTTCATAGGCTTGGCCAATATACATTCAACAAAATGTTGTGACAGAATGGATTGGACCATCCCAGACTGCAAGAGGATAGATCGCATTATCCAACAAGCTTTTCTACTTCTAAAAAAAGCCACAAGACTCCCTGCAGTTGGAAAACCAGCACAAGAAACGAGGCTGACATAAAACTTTTCTCCTTAAAATGCTATTGGGTTATTTGTGGGGGATTTTGTGAGCGGGTGAGTGACATCTAGAAAAAGCATTCTCCATCTGTAACTCATTATAGTTCATCCTGACATCTCATTCTTTGACACATGCACCATCAATTCTACGTGGCTTTCTTGCTGATAAATGCATACGCAATTGTAATCTTAATTGGCAAAATGCTTAATAACCTTTATTATGTTGTACACCAGTGTAGTGTGGTGTGGTGTTCTGAGTGTTGGACTAGGGCTCTAGGAGACCAGGGATCAAATCCACATTTGGCCAAGGAAACCCACTGGGTGACCTTGAGCAAGTCACACTCTCGTAGCCTCCACAGACAACCCCTTGACAAATCTTTCCAAGAACCTCCAAGATAAGACCATCTTAGGGTGATCATAATTCAAAAATGATTTGAAGGCACATAAAAACCATACCTAAAATAACTAGCAGAGGCAGCCCACAGAGTTTTGTGGCCTGAGACAAAAAACAAAATGGCACCCCTTCATCTGGACCAGCACTTGACTCTCACTTCAATACTGTCAATAGAACACAATCTTCCACTGCTTCGGCAGACAGGAAGCTAGATGAGGTGACCACAGGACAGCCTATGTGGCATATACAGCTCTGTCCTCAGATATGAAAACACAGAGGACTCAGGAAGACCAGTTGGGGAGCAGTGACACCCAGCAGGGACACTGATTCTAAGATCCTGAAAAGGGTGGTCACATATTCGTCAATTTGGAAAGCAAGGCCAAGAGAAAATAACTTGCCTAGACCTAGAGTCTGTTCTGTCCTGTACATAGAAAAACATCTAAAAGCTATTTCTGACATCACTTTTTCTTATGCAGTTCTTGGCAAGTTGGACTTGAAACTGGGAGATGTGAGTTCAGCTCACACCACTATCAACACCACATCAGCTGCCCAGATGTACAATAAGCCATAATAATGGTATTTCTACTTCCTTCCATCTTTTTCTGATATGGCCAGGAGCTCATAAGTTTATGCTTCTATCATTGACTAACTACAGCTTGCCCTATTTTCTGAAATTGGCAAAATGCAGTTCATTTTGCAATTTAAAGAATGTTGTTTCAACCAAACCAAAATTTAAACTATGGCTTATAAAGCGATTTCTACAAGCCATAGTTAAGACTAA
The DNA here is from genome assembly GCA_948474755.1 of Ctenosaura bakeri. Taxonomy (NCBI): domain Eukaryota; kingdom Metazoa; phylum Chordata; class Lepidosauria; order Squamata; family Iguanidae; genus Ctenosaura; species Ctenosaura bakeri. The sequence goes on from CAOLHI010001978.1 coordinate 363,132, forward strand.
CCACACTTCAGCATTTGGGCAGAACGCTAATTGTAGTCAGAAAGAGAAGCCTCCAATTTTCTCCTCACAACTCTACCAGAGGAAGAGAAGAACCTGGAGTCCTTTCTAACATGATAAACTATAATTTATTGCAGAAGTCATAAGCATGTAGCCCTCTAGATGTTGTTGCACTCTAGCTTCCATAAGATCTAGTGATCGTTGGCCCAAAAGCTAGGGGTTATGGGAGTTACAATCCAACAATTCTCTTAAAATGTTCTCCTACTTCATTATGATAGCCAAATACAGTCAATAAGTACTTGGCAATAGCAGGACATGAAACTAGGTCTCTCAGATTTAGATCTAACTGGCTTATTGCTCCATAGAGGAAAATGCTGTCAGAAGTAAGATCTACAGTAGTTTTTTTTTTTTCCTGTGTAAAGGACAGATTTATTTCTTAAAACCTTTTGATTTATTTCTTAAAACCTTCTGCTGTTTGCTTGTGGTCTCTTTTCTTCACTATACAATCGCACTTTGATACTACCACTTTGACTGGTATGACTACATCCTTGAACAACCTGGGATTTGTAATGTGGGGGGGCACTCTCTGACATAGAAATCTAAATACTTTGTTAAACTATAAATCCCAGGATCCCATGGGATAGAGCCAGAACAATTAAAGTGGTATGAAAGTGCTATAATTGTGTCATGTGAACACAATGAGAGCATTCCAAGCCATTCTTGATCATACTCTGTGAAACAATTGACATGGGCCCTTTTCGCACACTTTTTTTTTGCGTGAGCGCCCCTTGAACGTCACGTGAATGGGAGCATCAGTCCGTACAATGCACTCCCACTCACGCGACACTCAGAAGGCTAAAGTGAGGCGTGCACGCATTTTCTTATTTTCGGCACTAAGCAATGCTTGCGGCGCCCTCGCGCATTTACCTACGTGCGGTGTGTCAGCAAGCTGGGACGGTCGCGCTTCCTTCCCCCAGCGCAGCCTACAGCTCCCAGACTGCGCTGTGGAAGGAAGGGGTGGGGCGCTAGCGCGATGTTTGCGCGACCAGAAACCCAGCTGCGGTAGAATGGAGGGGCGATGTGAATGCCTCGCGCAAGAGGCTGCTTGCGCGAATGGCACCCCCCACCTCCGCGAACAAGTAATGTGCGAAAAGGGCCCTTGTGGCTTCTTTACACATTACACAATTCAGATATAAATCATACTTCCGTAGAGAAATTAATATAAAGCATGCAGCATGCAGATCAGCATGCACATGACAACTCCGTTATTCACTAGGCGGGCATGGTAATGATGCAGAGCATCTTAGTGCACATAAACAAAGAAGAAAGTTCATGTCAGGGTTTCCTGCTTATAACTCTCCTGAAGAATTCTAATTAATTCTTATATAGAAGCACCATCCATGTAAGAATTTTGTACTATGCAAAGTGGTCCTTTGGTAAAAGGATTTCTAGTGATATTTTTGAAATCAGGGAGACACTAAAGACGTCCTGTTCCAAAGAGAAACACGTCTTCATTCAGCATCAGGCAGCTGAAAAGCCAAGGACAGAGTGTCCCAAGTATGCCCACTGCACAACTGATGAAAAATATGCACGAACTCTTGCCACTGTACAATGTTAAGTGGAGAGGAAACAGCATGAGCACAGCACCATGCCAAGAGAAACACTTTCAAAGGTTAATTAAATGAGGGGCTGGAAAAGCAGTCAGCTAAATTTCTCCTAGTCCTTGAACAATACCTAGTAAAGCTGGGAGACCTCCAGATATTTTGGACTACAACTCCCACAATCCATTACCATTCACCATGCTAGATAAGGCTGAGGGAAGCTGGTAGGAACTGGTAGGAAAACAACTGGTAGGAAAAAAGTGGTAGTTCACCACTGTGATGCATAATGATCACCTGCTTTCCACATTACCTTGCATAATAATTGGTATATGATTTATAGCTCCCCAAGCATGTTATAATGCTTTGAGTATTGGAGGATGATCCTGGAAACCAGGGTTCAAACCCCTGCTCAGTCATGGAAACCCACTAGGTGACCTTGGGCACATCATACATTCTCAGACCTAGAAAACCCTGTGAGATATTCACCTTAGGATTGCCATAAGTTGGAAATGACCTGAGGGCACACAACAACAACATCAGCAACAACAACTTACTTACTGTAATATGGAGACCTCCTTGATGGCTACTTGAAACAACGCCAGAAGAACATTATTTGGTAAATCAGATTTTTTAGTACATATAGAGACAGAGGACAGTTTTCTTTTGAAAATAGAAATAATATTTCTAGAGGACAGTATTCTGTTAGAAGAGTGGTTCTCAACCTTCCTAATGCCGCAACCCTTTAATACAGTTCCTCATGTTGTGGCGACCCCCAACCATAAAATTATTTATTTATTATTTAAAATGCCTCCCCCCCCCCAGCAAAGGCCGCCTCGCTGGCCAGGAATGACGGGGGTGGGTGGGCAGGGAGAGAAGAGGAGCCGCGTGTCTCCCCTGGGAAAAAACTCCGAGAACCCCCCCGGGCTCTGCTTCTGCTTCGCTCTCGTTTCCGCTGGGGGGGGCAGTGTGGGAAAACTTTCCAGAGTGTCGACCCTGGCTGGTGGGGGGGAGCCCTAACTGACCGTCAGAAAGTTCTTCCTGAGGTTCAGGTGGAATCTCCTTTCCTGCAGCTTGAATCCATTGCTCCTTGTCCTGCTCTCTGGAGTAGCAGAAAATAAGCCCACTCCCTCCTCTACATGGCATCCCTTCAAATATTTAAACATGGCTATCATGTCCCTTCTTAACCTTCTCTTCTGCTGACTAAACATACCCAGCTGTCTAAGTCTATCCTCATAGGGCATGGCTTCCAGGCCCCTCACCATTTTGGTCGCCCTCCTCTGGACATGCTCCAGCTTGACCATGTCCTTCTTGAATTGGGGTGCCCAGAACTGGACACAGTATTCAAGATGGGGTCTAACTAAAGCAGAGTAGAGTGGTACCAGGACCTCCCTCGATCTAGACACCATACTCCTATTGATGCAACTGAGAATTGCATTGGCTTTTTTGGCTGCCGCATCACACTGCTGACTCATGTTCAGCTTGTGGTCTGTTAAGACTCCTAGATCCCTTTCACACATACAGCTATCCAGCCACATGTCCCCCATCCTATATTTCTGTATTCCATTTTTTCTACCCAAGTGTAGGACCGTAAACTTCTCTCTGTTGAATTTCATTTTGTTAGCCTTGGCCCAGCTCTCCAATCTGTCCACGTCATTTTAAATTTTGATCCTGTCCTTGGCGTATTAGCAACCCCTCCCAATTTGGTGTCATCTGCAAATTTGATGAGCATGCCCTCTATTCCTTCATCCAAGTCGTCGATGAAGATATTGAACAGCACTGGGCCCAGGACAGAACCCTTTGGCAGCCCGCTAGTCACTTCTCTCCAGGATGAAAAGTCAACCCTTTGGGAACGGTCAGTCAACCAGTTACAGATCCACCTGACAGTAGCCCTGTCCAGTCCACATTTTACTAGCTTCTTTGCAAGAATGTCATGGGGAACTTTGTCAAAGGCCTTACTGAAATCGGGATATGCTACATCCACAGCATTCCCTTCATCTATCAAGCTAGTAACTCTGTCATAAAAAGAGATAAGATTAGTCTGGCATGACTTATTTTTGAGAAATCCATGTTGACTTCTCGTGATTATCGCATTGCTTTCTAAGTGATTAGAAACTGACTGCTTAATGATCTGCTCCAGGATCTTTCTGGGTACTGACATCAGTCTGACTGGGCAATAATTATTTGGGTCCTCTTTTTCTCCTTCTTGAAGATGTGGACAACATTTGCCGTCCTCCAGTCTGCTGGAACTTCTCCTGTCCTCCAAGATTTCTCAAAGGTGGTTCTGAAATGACCTCTGCCAGTTCTTTTAATATCCTAGGATGCAATTCACCTGGCCCTGGAGACTTGAGTTCATCCAGTGTGGCCAGGTATTCCTGTACCACCTCTCTACCTATTATGTGCCGCATTTCCCCTGCTTCCTCACCTGCTCTCCATCCACCAGGTTGAGTACTTGTATCCTTCTGAGAAAAAAGGCAAAGGCAAAGAAGATCTTAAGTAGTTCTGTCTTTTCTCTTCCCCCTGTTAGTAATTTGCCATCTTCTCTGCACAGCGACCCTATCGTCTCCTTCTTTTTCCTTTTGCTGTGGACATATTTAAAAAAGCCCTTTTTATTGTTTTTAATGTCTCTGGCCAGCCTAAGTTTGTTCTGTGCTTTAGCCTTTCTGACCTTCTCCCTACATTTCCTGGCTACTTACTTAAATTCTTCTTTGGTGTTTTCCCCCTTCTTCCATTTCCTGTACATGTTTCTCTTTACACTTAGCTCAGCTGAGAGTTCTTTAGTCAACCATTCTGGTTTCTTCAGATGCCTTCCATTTCTCCTCCTTATTGGCACAGTTTTAGACTGTGCCTTCAGTATCTCCCTTTTAAGGAACTCCCATGCCTCCTGAACTCCTTTCTCTTTCACTATTCTTGACCACGGAATTTCAGCCAGCAGCTCCTTAAGTTTACAGAAGTCCACTTTTTTAAAATCTAAGATGCATGTCTGGCTACACTTATCTTCTCCCTCCCACTGAATGCCAAATTCCAATAGGGCATGGTCACTCCCCCCTAAAGATCCAACCACTTCTACCTCATTAGGTCATCCCTGTTGGTCAGGATCAGATCGAGAACATTTGATCCCCTTGTCGCCTCTTCCACCTTCTGGACCATGAAACTGTCTGCAAGACAAGTAAGAAACTTGCTGGACCTTGCTGTCTTGGCAGTGTTTGACTGCCAACATATATCCCAGTAATTGAAATCTGCCATTATTACTGTATCTCTCCTTTTTGAATGTGCAGTCATTTGGTTGAGGAAGGCGTCATCAAAGTCCTGAGTCTGGGTTGGAGGTCTGTAGTAAACCCCCACCAGAATATCCCTATTGTTTCTTGCTCCCTTAATTCTTACCCAGATACTCTCAACCTGGCTTTCTAGGTTTAAGTCATGGATCTCTTCACAGGTGAAAACATCCCTGACGTACAAGGCTACTTCTCCTCCTTTCTTGTTTGGTCTATTTTTACAAAATAGGCTATACCCCTCTATTCCTACATTCCAATCATGAGACTCATCCCACCAAGTCTCAGTGATGCCTATCATATTGTATTTATTTTGTTGTACTAGGAGTTCAAGTTCATCTTGCTTGTTTCCCATACTCCATGCATTAGTGTAGAGACACTTAAGTCCCCGGGCCCTTCCTTCAAGTCCTGTACTACAGTTTCTACTCCTCCCACCATTGGACGTTTGCACTACTTGTCGAGTATCATTTGGGCCTTTTCCCCCTGCAATCGCAGAGTCCTTGCCCTGAATAATATTGTCTCCCTCCCCAGTGGAACTTAGTTTAAAGACCTCTTAATCCTCCTTGCGACACTGTTTGCAAAAACATTCCTGCCAAGTTTCATGAGGTGCAGCCCATCTCTTGCCAGAAGCCCACGTTCATGGAAATTCAGGCCATGTTCCAAAAACCCAAGCCGTTGCTGGCGGCACCATGTGCAGAGTCAGTTGTTGACATCTGCTGTTGCCCTTTCCCTTCTTGCGCCATGTCCTTGAACAGGGAGGAGAGACGAAATGACCACCTGTGCACCAAAGTCCTTAAGCTTTGTCCCCATAAGCTCATAGTCCTTTGTGATGTGGTGAAAGCTATGCCTCACAGTGTCATTGGTTCTGACATGAACCAAAATGAGGGGCTTATGGTCAGTGGGCTTGACCAGCCTGGTTAGTCTCTCCATTATGTGGTTGATCTTGGCCCCAGGAAGACAGCAGACCTCTCAATTGAGCTTGTTCGGTTTGCAAGTTGCTGGTTCGGTTCCTCTGAGCAAGGAGTCCCCAACAACCAGAACTTGCCTCTTCTGAGGCTTGTGGCTCTTCAATGAGCAGGTTCTTCTAAGACTGCCTGGGCATTCTGTTGAGGCTAGAGGTGTTGATCTTATTCCTGTTGCCGAAGTTGGATTCCTTCTTGTTGACATTCTGTTCCCTCCTCCTGGTGCTCTTCACCGTTCATAAGGCCAAGAACTTTGAAGCAATTTTGTAGGCTGAGAGTCTCTGTTTCCTTCCTGGTCCTTCTACTCCTCCATGTGACATTCCTCCAAGCATCCATTTCCTGGCACACTGTGCTGACTTCCTGATCTGGCAGCTTCTCCATGCATTTGGTCTTCAGGAAGGTCTTCTCTGCCCTATCCAAAAACTCCTCATCTTCCCTAATAAAACAAGGATCAGAAAGTTGTGCCTCCAGCTGCCGAAACTTCTCCTCCAAGAAGGTCACCAGCTTGCACTTGCTGCAGGTGTACCCGGCAACATCTTGTGGCAAGAAAAGGAACATACCACAAGTGCTACAGGTGACCACGGCAGCTCCCTCACCTTCCATACTTGATACTACAGAGAGTAGTACAGGGAGTAGGTCTAGAAAGAATAACCGGGCTTTCTTTCTCAAATTCAGCTGTATAAGCTACGTCTGCTCTGCTAATTGCCAAGCTCAAATAAACTCTTCTTAAATTTTAGGGACTCAAGAAGGGACGGGTTGTTCCTAAACTTGAATGGTTGAACTTGAAGGATTGAAGTAGAGGAGTTCAACTGTGCGTGCCAAAGGTGCGTGCCGTTGGGAGATCCTAATAAGACTCCTCCCTCTAGCTGGCTCCTATCCCTAGTTAGTCAGTTAGACCGTGTGCTCAGGGAGAGCCCACAGCCAGCACAAGGAGACTTAACAAAAACAAGCAAACAAGCTCAACCCCACAAGCCTGTAAACAACATCTGGTCAAGGATGTCTTCACAGACCCCGCTCATCTTCTGCTCTCTCCTCTGAGAAATGAGCTAGAGGCCTGTTGGGAGCTCCTAATAAGACTCCTCCACCTAGCTGGCTCCTCCCCCTAGTTAGTAAGTTAGACCATGTGCTCAGGGAAAGCCCACGGCCAGCACAAGGAGACTTAACTAAAACAAGCAAACGAGCTCAGCCCCACAAGCCTGTAAACAACACCTGGTCAAGGATGTCTTCACAAACCCATCTCAGCTTCTGCTCTCTCCTCTGGGAAAAGCGGGGACAAGAGTGAGGAAGGAACTGAGTTCTCAGAAAGGGAGGACTGAGGCAGATCCATTTGTCCTGGCCCTGGTTTGATTTAGAGATCTCCCTGGCTGTTCAGTTCTGATCACAGAGAGGTGTTAGGCTGGGCAGGCCTTGAGTGCGAGGCTTGGGTGCACCTTTTGCACTCGGCACTGATGGGCGGTGTTTTTTTCTACAGTTTCCACACACCCTAAATGTAGATATATCAGCAATGCTATTTTCCCAGTGGTATGGGCTGAACTGGAATGTTCCTGGATTGATATAGGACAGGAGTGAGGTCTACTGGGACACAGGGAATCAAAAGGTCAAGTGAGGTGCTCCCAGTTCAATCTCCAACCTTGAAGTAGCTCCAAATGATTAAGCATGTTATCTCCCATTGCTCTGAATGAGGGAATTTTTTAAAAGATATGCCAGAGGCAGGTAAGCAGGCAAAAACATCCTCCTATAGCTTGAATCGCTCAGCAGGGCCTGGAAGTGCCAAATTGACCACCATGAGACACCCACAAACTGAGATTAACTCTGGCAGTCCCATTGTGTACATAGGAACTTGTTGTCATTGTTCTGTGCCTTCAAGTCATTTCTGACCTGTGGTGACCCTAAGATGAACCTATCTCAGGGTTTTCTGGGGCTAAGAATATGTGATGTGCCCAAGGTTACCCAGTGGGGTTTCCATGGTCAAGCAGGGAATCAAACCCTGGTCTCCAAGCTTGTACTCCTCAGGTTTCATTCCTAAAAATGATCAACAGGAAGAGTAATCCCTCTCCTGCTGGATATAATAGGAGTGTGTTCTGAGTTAAGTGTGAACAGGGCTAAGCTGCAATTAAAAAGAAATTTTAACTGCAAAATTAGTATTTCCCTACCTCCCCCCCAAAATTTGTGTATTACAGACATCACAAATCTGCCTGGATTTTTCATGTGTTTACTTGTTTTGCATTCTAGCACTCAGGCCATATCATTCTCACCATAGTCAAAACAACAATAACAGCAACAGCAGCAACAAAAACCCTGGTGTGTCACCAGTTGTATAATATATTTAGGCAATCAGCTTCACTATTAAGTACGAACTAAATCCCCCTGGATACTTTGTATGTACTAAAGTGCAGTACATATGCAAACAGATATTGTTGGAGAATATAGTCCATATCAAATATGCATGAACTGATTCTATGTATAGAATAAACAGAGATGAAATGGAAAACCATTTCTAAGGCAGGACAAGCCATAACGATGGCAATCCACAGCCTGACAGTAACCTTTTTAACTCAAGTGGTTTTATGCAACAGCCAAGGTAGTAGTGAGAAGAATGCAGCACTTCCTATCATGTTAAGTTCTTGCATCATAAATCTGAGCAAACTACAGAGAAGAATAATGTATTCATTAAGTTTCATAAAGCTAAAAAGCCTCACTGCAGAAGGATATTTTCACTATACAACTGGAAAGCATGCTGTAACTGGCACACAATCACTTACACTACAGTCTTAATGGGAATACTTACATAATGGCTGCAAGTGAGAAGTAATCATAGCTCTCAGCACAATCCTATACGTGGCTCTTTAGAAGTAAGTCCCACTGAGTTCAATTAATGTACAGATTAAAGCCTAACTATGGAACACGTGCATGTTTGCTCCAGATTTTGTCCCATTGAGTTTAGAAAGGTTTACTCCCAAGAAAGTCTCAATAGCTCTTATGTAGCCTTACTTAAGAAAAAGACCATTCAACTTACTGAGCATACGATTACATTGAATAGTCAACAACAAAGCTAAATCTCTATTCATTGTTTTCAGTGACTAATTTATTTCTATTTGTCCCATAATTTAAGATCAGATTTCTAGCAATTAGCATTAAAACCTCAGTGCTCTTAAAGAGCTTTGTAGAATTAATAGCATTTTACATATATTTTATATATGTGTGTGTGTGTGATGTTGTATCATTCATATATATATATATATATTTGTATTATATTATTTTATGTTTTTATATATATATATATACACACACACACATACACACACACACATTTATATTATATATTACATTTTTTCTTATCTTTACAATAATCCTGTATTGTAGACAGCTAATAAGTCTGGGATGATGTACCTAAGTAAGTGCATTGCCGTGGCAAAATTTGAACTCAGAACTTCTTGAGTGCTAACACAATCTCTTAAGCGTTACTTCACACTAATTCTACATTATTTTTCCTTTTGCTGAAATGTGGAATGTGTATGTAAGCATATAAAATCTACTTCTAGGGCAACATTTAAAAAATGCAAGACTTTGCTTTCAGATCTGTTTTAGGATATCAAAGTCTGAGCCAAAACATTAGGATTGGCATTCAAAGCACAGACTCGTTGACTTACATTTTAAGCGTCACAGTATTTTTCAGCAAAGCACCAGTGAACGATGTGTTTCTCCTCTGACTTTACTCCCTTTTCCACAAGCATGTAGGATTAACTTGTGAGATCAAACTCCCTTGTTTTAAAAACTCACCCAAGCAGAATAAGCAAGCACTCAAAAGGCATATGGTTCAAAGTGATTTCTGGATTTCAGAGGCACACAGATCAATAACCTACTCTATAAAGAATGGCTTGGTTAAGTCTTTTTCTCACTACATTGAAATGCAATGGAAGACATCCCCCCCCCCCGCCCAGTGCCAGAGAGACCCTGTTATGTGCAAGGGGACACAGAAGATGTTTGGGGCTGTTGCTTGAACAACTCTCACCTCTTTGCTTAGGAACTACACAGCTCACAGAGAGGCATTCAGCATCTGAACCGAACCCTCATCCTTTCACAGAGTATCTGCCAAGCCCCATAGCATTACACAAATGCTTTGAAGAATTCTGTTTTCCTACCTGTATAGTAGATTATAAGAAGACAAGTTACGTGCACGAAACCTGGAATACTGAGGACTCTGGACAAGATTTCCCTTTCTCTCTTCATTTTGGGTTTAGTTTTAGATCCTTCTCGCACACAATTAGCATGATTTGTCCACTCCAAGCACGTCCCTTAGTACCGCTTGGAGTTGTTCTGCCACCACTGGAGTCTGCCAAGTCCTTTTTCAATAGACAGAGCTCTGTGTGTTGTTGTGGGGTGTTGTTGATTTTTTTTCTTTCTTTTTCTTCTCTTTTGGTCAGACCTGATGTATTCTGGTTTCATGAGCCCTGCATCCTCAGTGTCAAGGGATTAGATCACCATACTTGAAGAAACAACAAAAATCACACAATATTTCCAAACTTTCCAAGGCAACCTTGCAGCAAAGGGCTGATTTTAAGCTCATTGGAACAAGGAATTTCAGAGCGCTTGCCTGTAGCCTCTTCCACAGTTCCTAGGGAAATTGACACATGCCACACTGTACCCACAACTCCCTGAAGGGAGTGTTCGCCAGGCAGGTGCAAGGAATTATGGGAGCCTTTCCCATTTCTGGGCCTTGAAAAGAAGTTGTGTTCTTTACAGTGGCACTTCTGGCTTCCATTTAGCTTCCTGGGCTTTTATGGCTCAGTGGCAAAATTGCCTCTGTTGTCATAGCATTGAGGGTTGACTTCTGATTAAGATATGGAACTTACGGCAGCAGTGGTTTCATAATAAACACATCCCTACTAAGCATTATTAGACAAAATAGGCTTCATCCTATTGGCTGTTCACTTACATTTGTGTTCATCCTTTCCTCCAGTAAGTTCAAGGCAGACTACTTGTGCTTTTCCCAATCCCTATTTTATCCTCACAACTACCATGTAAGTTAAACCAGGTCCATGGTTACCCAGTGAGTTTCCTGGCACAGCAAGGATTAGAACCTGGATCTCCCAAGTCCTAGACTAGTGGGACTTACATTTATGTATCATCAAACATGAAGAAATGGATCATAAAACCAAAGGACAAAAGATATGATGTGTAGGGTAACACACACAAACACAGGCCTCTTTCAAATTACACAATTTTAACACTCGAGTACCACTTTGACTGCTATAGCTGAATGCTGTAGAATCCTAGGATTTATTGTTTGGTACTAGAGCTTTCTGGCACAGAATTCTAATTACCCCACTACACTACAAATCCAAAGACTCCACAAGAGGGAACCATGGCAGCTAAAGTGGTATCAAAGTGCCATAACTGTGTAGTGTGAAAGAGATAACAGTGCTATTGATGAACTGAACAAACCTCAAGGCCTCTTTGGCTTGGCCTTTTTATGCTTTTGACTCTGTTCTGCATGGGAAGGGGAAAAAAGGAGCTCCAGAGAGGGGAAAGGAAGGCTCACATGAGCTTTCCCCCCACCCTTTTTCCCTTCTGTTTTGCATGGGAAGGGGAAGGAGAGAGCTCTGGAAGCAGGAAAGGAAGGCTTGCATGAGCTTTCCCTCCCCCATTCCCTTCCAATTTGCCTTAGTGTGAGTTCTTTGCCCTAGGGCAAAAGGCATGGGAATGGGAGAAGGAGAATGGGGCAGCACACACACAAATAATCAAATTTGCAAACATTGAACCCACAATGTAGAGGGAGAAAGGGATCTTGAAGCAGAGGACTATCTTTTGCAACTACTTCAAATGCAGGACTGCCTTTTGTAAACATATGGCCGCACTGTCCCTGAGTCCCATATTCAGCCCAAATATACACTGTTTATTTAGAAAATTGGTATCTTGTCTTTTGATTGAATAATCCTCAAGGCAGCTTAGGAGAGTTACAGTTCAGTATATCTTGCAGCACCAGGTAGGGGAAACTGCCCTAAAGTTTGCTTTTAATTGGCACTGAACAGCTATGGGCTACTGTTTATACCCTCCATTTCTTTAATTTAGAAACAAAAAGTGAACCTAATTTAAGGAGACTATGGTGAACAACACTCATGCATGATCTTGGTTAACCTGGTTAAAGTGATTCACAGAGGTACCTTAAAAAGAAGGCTAATACACCCAAAGAATGATGAAACAAACAAAGTCCTAGCAATAGTCAGGTTGGAGAGGTTATTAGAATGAACTGAACACTTGCCAACTCCTCTTTAAAGACCCTTGTAATAGCAAACAATTCCAAACCAACTTCAGCAGGTCTTTTCCTTTTAACATTGTTCACTTTCCACTGTTGTTGAGCCTTCCTGCTTTTAACTCCAGCACTGGCTGCATTGTCCAGTCCTTCCTTCAACCTCCTAACTAGGCCAGCATTCCAGACTTGAAGTGCCAATTAGTTTGCTTTTGTTGTCCCCAATCTTCTGAATAAGACACAGTTTACCAGATGCAGCCAATAGCCAAAACAAACTGAGCGCTTTTACAGTTCCAGCTCTGTTCTTATTAATAAAATCCAGTATTTACAATCAAATAGAAAGATCCAGTTGTTTTAAAACAGACAATTACAGCAGTGGTAAAATGAGCTCTTAAGTCCCTTAAATACTCTTTTCATTTAGTACCAAACAGTTTTATCACCTATCTTCCAAAAGCCTAGTGGTAAAAGCTCTTCTTACTGGATTTTTCCAGAGGAATATGGACTTGGAAGCCACTACAGCACAATTTAAATGTGTTCTGATCAATTCTTGCAGTGGGGCATGGGGGTGGCATTGGTGGGGGAAAAAACCTCTCTTTTTAATGAGAATTTTCTTTTTCTAAGCTAAAACTGCTAATCTCTATGCTGCTACTAGAGTTCTTGGCCCTGCTTCCATCCAGTACATACTAACAAACAAAAGCTCTGTTTTCAACAAGACAAGCTGGTATCTTGTTGAATACTGGAGGACTTTGTTCCAGCTGGCCAGTTTATCCTTTCTGTTATGTGTTGATGGTATGGTCAGATAAACCCCCATAATACTCAGACTTGTCTCAGACATGAGCATAAAAGAAAATAATTTGGGAGAGTTTCAAAAGTGGTGACCATGTTAATCTGTTTCAGCAAAACAATAACAACAACAATAAAAGTCCAGGATGTATCTCCAAACACATAACGTCTCCTCCGTATTTTATTATGTATACGAGATGAGGACAGACAAGAGAGGTCCAGAGGCTTCACCCACCTGATTTTCTAACACCATCACCCTGACCTCTGTGGGCCACACTCTCCAATTTTTTGAAAACCAAAAATGCACTTCAATTTGGTTTTGAAAAATGGCTATTTGGAGTTATTTTGAAGCACACACACTCTCCAACATTTCACAGGTTAAAAACAGGACAGATGTGCCCAAACAACACCAAGACGGCAAACATTATTAATGAGGAAGTATAGACAAGCTAGGAGAGGCATAAGCGGTTTGGCATTGCCAGAACCTAATTGTAAGGGTCTGTACTATCTTATTCCTCTGCTGAAGTAATTTAATCCAAACTACTTTTGCACTTCGCACTTAGTTTGCAGCAATAAGCTGTGAACAAAAGGGGAACATAGGTTGTTGTGAGTTTTCCAGGCTTTGAGGCCATGTTCTATTAGTATTTTCTCCTAACGTTTTGCCTGCATCTGTGGCTGGCATCTCCAAAGGATCTGTGGCATGGAAGTGAGACAGAGTATATATACTTATGTAGTCTCCAAGCGGGAGGGAGCAATTTGCATGTGTTACAGTTAGCCTGTGTGATGGCCTATTGTTAAATGGGATATCCCCCAGGGTGTATTGTTAGTCAGGGGATATGCATAACAGTGTGTTAAGTACATTAGCAACACATTGTATTGTTCCCTGTAGAGAGACCTCCAGAGTCTGGGTGGTGTTCATTGTTATATTTTTGAGTCTTGATTTTAGTATTCTTCAGTACTGGTAACCAAATCTTGTTCACTTTCCGAGTTTCTTCTTTCCTGTTGAAATTGTCCGTGTGTTTATGGATTTCAATGGCCTCTCTGTGTAGTCTGACAAGGTAGTTGTCAGAATGGTTGGTTTATAATATGTTCTGCTATTGCTGATTTTTCTGGGAGGATCAGTCTGCAGTATGTTTCGTGTTCTTTGTGTTTGGACGCTGCATATTGTAGTCCCTATGTAGACCTGCCCACAGGGGAGCAGCAGGAAGAGGGGAGAGAAATTGGGCATTTTTAAAGCTGCTGAAAGATAGGCACAACTGAGAATTAGTCAAGGCTGTCCCTGCCAAGACAGTTGGAGGGAATGAAGGTGAGGACGGTGGGTAAAAATCATTAAATCATACACTTCAGAAACCTCTGAAGGCACAATTCTCCCATTTTTGCCCCACAAATAACTACGAGGGCTTGGGGGTCCAGGGGTTGCACAGAAGACTCCATCCAGGACCACTCTGATTGTTCTATACAATACAAGTCAATACTCCATTTAATTTCTCTCTGATCTCGCTGTCTATAATCTTGTTACCTCAAAATGTGGGTGCCACAAGGGCCAACCGACAATGCCAGTACCTCTGTCTGAAAGTAGGGAATGATTAGCTCAAAATCGGAGGAAGGGTAACTTAATGAGATCTTTCCTATCAATATTTACAGGGTCACACAGGAAAGACCCTGCTGAAGGGGAAAATGTAAGCTAAAAATGTGTTTTATTGACAAGATTCACACAAGCACACAAAGGCTCAAACACTCACACACCTGCATAAGGACTAACTGAAGGAAAGGGAGGACAGTGGGGGAGGACGTTGAGGAATGTAGGCGATATTTATCAATCAGTCTGAAGAGAAGCAGAGAAAGTAGTGACATGGCTTAGGCAAGAACCTAAGGACAGTTCTCGTTCGAGAATGGGATGGATAGAGAGGCATTTGAAAAGGCGAGAGACTGTACTGAGCAGCCTAAAATCAGAGGTATTTGTACCTGAAAAATATCCTGGGAGTGTGACTTGCACTCCCAGCTAAGTGGACAATGGGAGTTGCAAAAAAAAAATGTCTGGATGGAGCTAATGGGCTTATTAATGTTTAGGTGACAAACGGATAATGGTTATCGTAATAGCTGAATATTGTGGACAGATGGGGAAACAATAGGGACACATCCAAGTGTACAGAGACCAGGATTGAAACAATCACAATTTGGTGAGAACTTCCTCATTTGAGCTCTGAGTCTGGCTCGGTGTCTTAAGCCTTATTGTCTTCAGAGTGACTGCACAATTATCCTGAAAACGACTGGGCTCTTTGCCTAAGAGGTGAGTGCAGCTGACTTGCCTTTTCATGTCACGTTTACAGTCAGCAAGGTCTTCCAATGTGACCTTTCCATCACCACAGGTATCATTTATATCAGCGCCAATTAATAGTGCCAATTAAACAATATTTGCCAATTAAACCATGCCAATCGTGGGCGGGGGGCGGCGGCACAGTGCTGTAACAATCCTACCTTAAACATGTGTACTGTGCATACATGAAACTCTAGATAACACTTCATGCAGATGAAGTGATGTGCAATCCACAAGAAGTTCATGCTAAATTAACTTTTTTTATCTTTTAGGTTGCTGTAGGATTTTCTGTTATTTTTGCTAAGGAGACAACTCCTACAAATGTGTTGCTGCTGTCAGAAGCAATAGCAGTCTCCTTATGATTAGATCCCTTTAACAGTCCGGCCCAAGCTCTTTGGATCAGCTTCTTCAACAGCAGCCAGGAAGGACAGGCATTAAAGTAATTCAAATTAGATGTAAGTAACTTTTGAAATGTAACTTTAATACATTAACATTAAATATTGCAGTGGGTCTTCTGTATAAATGGGCTCCACATATGTGACTTCCAGCTATTGCTGAAGCATCCACACACGTTTCCACGATTTAATAATATGAGATGTGAGCATTCACATTTTTTGCTGTTTGTGGAATGGAATTACTATTCTTGAAATGGAAACCCTGCAGATACAGAGGGTCCAATGTATTTAATCCACAGTGCGTTACAGTAATGTTCTCTGGGGTCTAGGTTCTTCCTTTTCAATGGTGGAGAACTAAAAAGACTTGAGAAAAGGGGCTCGGAAGAATGTGTGTGTGATGTCAGGATTAGACACCAGCTAGGTTCACAGTGAGTTCCAAACATTTGAGGTGGCTCACATAAAGTCAAATTACATCTAAATTGGGGAGGGAATGGAGCATCTTCATCCAAGACAATGCAGGCTAAACCTGATGGAGGTCATCTGTTCCTAATTCCTGGAAGAATTACTTTGTCCAGCTTCCTTCTGTAGGAGCACATAACATGCTCACTACACTGGATACCATTCTGTTTTGTGAGAGTCCTTTGTGACGTAGCTGGCGGTGCAGCTAGCCTAAGTGGCAGGGCAGCCCTAGCAAGAGTTTGCCATGTAACCAAAATGGCTCTGTGTAAAGGAGAAACTCAGTCCATTGGTGAGAGGGAGAGGCTGAGGTTTGTGAAGAGAAGGTCTATATAATGCACAGTGACTTGCATTTTAGAGATTCCTTCAGTGAGATTTCCAGAGTTTTAAGTTAGAGCCTTCAGTCAGCCAGGGTAGTTGTCTGAACAAGTATGGTTGTCTTCTCAGACGTCTAGAGAGAGAGACAGAGAAGAAAACAAAACATTTTTTTAGTTAGGTCAGAAGGTGTGACCTAGACTTGGGAAATTAAGCCTTTGAGTAGGGATGGGACAAATCCAGAATTTTCCAAATCCAAATCCTAATCCCTGGAAGGTTCTGGGAATCCATGGATCTTACATCTTTTGAATACTTTTTTTTAAAAAGGGTTTAAAAAGCAACTTTTTAAAATGTTTAAAAACTTTTAAAAACTTTTTTTAGACAGGACTTTTTTTAAAAAAACTATTTTTTGGTTGGTGGATTTGAAAGATTCGGTTCACCTATTTTTGCACAGCGATTCGGATTCACGAATCTCAAGTCCTTCCTGAGGATTTGAGGATTCGGTTGCCCATGCCTACCTTTGAGCAAAAGGGAAGCCAAAGGCCTGTCTGTGCATGATAGTTTTATGCCTGTATATTGAGTGGAACTATAAGAAACTGGTTAAATGCCTTGTGAAGTTCTGTATCGCTTGAAATTTCTTATGACACCCAATAACTTTTCCCTGTTTACTATTTTAATAAAGATTATATTATATTTTTATAAATTCTGCCTCAGTAAAGTACTCTTCATTACTAGCATGCTACCACAAATCAGTAAATCATTCTGAATAACAACGGAGAGGCTTTAAATCAGCGGTTCTCAACCTGAGGGTCGGGAACCCTTTGGGGGTCGAACGACCATTTCACAGGGGTCGCCGCTCCTCAATCCTGCCCCCCCTTTTAAAAGAAGGTGGCCTCACAGCCAATGGGAGCAGTGCTTCTGAGACCCCTGCGCTGGGAGGAGGGGAGAGGAGGCATGCTGGGCGTTTCCCCGTCTTTCCCTGCCTGGTGGGAAAGCACTGGAGGAGCCTGAGGTGGAGCTGGAGGTGCAGAGAGCGGGAGGAGAGAACTGGAGCCTGAATGTTAAGGCGGAGGGGAGGACACCGAGAGGAGAGAGCTTGAGCTGGAGCGTTAAGGCAGAGGTGAGGAGAGGAGACCCCACGCTGGTGGGAGAGGAGAGGAGGTGTGCAGCCAGGCGCTGCTTGGACGCTCGCGCCTGCACCACACACACACATATACGGAGGGCTTCCCCTTCAGTGTTCCCTTTCCCCTTCATACCAGCTTGCAGAGTCAGAGTTGCTTGCTGGGGCGAGTGAGCAGCCGGGCGCTGCTTGGACGTTCACACACACACACACACAGGGCTTCCCATTCAGGGTTTATGACGCTGCAGCGGGATGTCTGGGAGGTAAGACCTCGTCCCCTCACCCTCTTCGCCTCACGCTCATTCATGCCAGCGAACAGAGTTGCTAGCCGGGGCTAGTGAGCAGCTGGGCTCCGCTTGCTTCCCAAAGTGGCGGGGCTGCAGCAGCGGCAATCGCCCGGTTGCCCATTCATTCTGGGCACGCCGCTCCGTGGGCGTTGTGGGTGTGGCTGTCACCTTTGGTCCGGCAGGCAAAGGGGGAAACTTTCCTGTGGCGGATCTGCCATCCGACGGGGGAGATCGGTCCCTCCGAGACCGAGAACTCAGTCGGAAAAGGAGCAGGGGACGCCAGCCAAGGGCTTCGGTTTGTGTAGCAAGAGCCCTCGAGGCTCCTTGGTTGGGTTTTTTGTTTGTTTGTTTGTTTTTTGACCCGAAAGTGCTGCTCTGATCCGTCCTGTGGACTTTGGCCATTTCCACATTCCAGTTCAAACTGCAAACCCCAGGATTCCATAGGATGATGAAAGTGGAATCATAGCGCTATAACAGTCTAGTGCAGAAATAGCCAGGATGACTTTCTCCTCTCACTTTTGTTGTGCGAGGACCCTTGGCACTTGCCACACACTCGTGTTGTGTTCTTCGCCCTGACTGTCTTGCATTCCTCGCTTTTTGTATGTTCAGCGTCCGCACTCCCTTTAAGGGAGGGAGGGAGGGAACAAAACGCGTCTGCTTATGCCGCCGCCATCTTTCCTCTCTCCCCGTCCTTTCCTCCCTGCGCCTCGTGTAAAATGGGGGTTGTTTCGGCATTGCCTTTGGGAGTGACTGGCTTTTTGAACTGTGGAAACCCAACATTCAGAACTAGAACTACTGCCTTAATTCTGGCATTGATGGACACTTTCTGTGCTTAAAAAAAGGGGGGAGGATTACCAGTTTTTAGGCATTAGAAGTCTATCCAGAGCAGTGATTTAGGGCAGTGTTTCCAATCTATTTGATGTTGGAAATAACCAACTAACTAAATAATAAATAAATAATAACAACAAAAATGATTTTATGGTTGGGGGTCACCACAACATGAGGAACTGTATTAAGGGGTCGCAGCCTTAGGAAGGTTGAGAACCACTGCTTTAAATAGTGGTGGTTTTAAAGAGAAAATCACAATTGTATAAGATGGAGGGGGGGTGGCAGCAGGGTACTATAGCAGGCTGCCCTTCCACTCTGGGAGATGAAAAAGCAGGCCTGCCCCCCGCCCCACATCCCTATTTTGTGAGAATATCAGCTGGCCACTAAAAGGCCCACCCTCCATGTTCCAATTCCAGCTGTTCTGGCCTCACAGGGGAAAAAGAGCAGCCAGGCACAGCTCCATTGTGCCTTGGCCCCAGGGCGGGAAGGAAGCCTCCCTCCATGTTCCAACTGCCTCAAACTGTTGTTAACTGCCTTGGTTTTTAATGTAGCTTTACACTGTTTTTAATGTTGTCGTCAAACTGAATAAAATTAACTGTGTGTTAACTGTGTGATTTAAATTAAATATTTAATTGTTAATATTTTCTATCTTTTTAGCTAAATTGTATCTGATTTTATTTGTAAGTTCCCTGTTCTGGGGAAAGGATAAGATATAAGTAAAGTGAATAGTAATAGAAGGTATCTGAAACTTAAGTTTTACAATTTCATTTGCGTATAGAATTGAAATTGTAAAGATAATTTTGGACACTGTGTATTAACAGTAATAATAATGCCACCAGCAGCAGAAACAGTCCTGCTTCTCCCCAAAATATATTCAGTGTATGCATGAAAGAGGAGCATCTTTGCACACAGCCTTCAGCTCTAATAATTTTGTGTCATTTTTTCATGGCTGCAAGTAATAGAAGTACTTTCCAGGGCCCAGCCGCTGATCTAAACCAACACAAATCCACGGCCTTTAACTCCCACTAGGTTGAGGCCGTTTCCGCACTAACCTGTTATAGCGCGATGATTCCACTTTCAACATCCTCTGGAATCCTGCGGTTTGCAGTTTCGGGAGGGGCCGACCGGCCCCTCCCGAAACTGCAAACCCCAGGATTCCAGAGGATGTTGAAAGTGGAATCATCGCGCTATAACAGGCTAGTGCGGAAGGCCTGAATCACGCTGAAAACAGAACTCCCTCATCTCCACACGCTTGATTGACTGCTCTTTAAAAAAAAGCTTCCGCCTGCGAAAGACAGGACGGGAAACCGCCTTCCATCAAACCAAGACGGCTGATTGGCCAGGTACGCGTTTGACGAGCGTAACCATACATTGGGAGGCGTGGCCCATCCGGGTCACACCCTCCCAGAGCTCAAGATTGGGTTCGGCTGCTGGCGAAACAAAGGGCAAAAGGTAACATGGAGAGTGATTTGCTCCTGACGTCATGGCTTCTTCTTCCCCTCGATTGGCCGCCGGGTAAAGGAGCGGGTAGAATTCAAGGCTGTGGCGGCGGCAGCAGGGGCGCGGGATTTCAAAGAGGCCGTTGGGGACGGGGTGGCGCGCGGGCGCAGGCGGGGAGGTCTCCGGCTGCTTCCGGGTGGGGTCGGGCTTGGTTTGGCGTCTCCGATTTCCTTCTGGGCCTATCGGGGGCGAGGGCGGAAGGGGTTGCCGCGGCCCTACTGACCGCCTCGTCCTCTCGGCGTCCGCGAGGGCTGGTATGAGATGTGAGGGGGCGGGGACGGTGTGTTTGGTTGCCACGCGCACAGAGGCTGCGGGGGGGGGAGGCTACTGTGGCCCAGTCTCTGAGG
The DNA here is from genome assembly GCA_948474755.1 of Ctenosaura bakeri. Taxonomy (NCBI): domain Eukaryota; kingdom Metazoa; phylum Chordata; class Lepidosauria; order Squamata; family Iguanidae; genus Ctenosaura; species Ctenosaura bakeri. The sequence goes on from CAOLHI010001978.1 coordinate 383,559, forward strand.
CGGAGAGGCGCCCCGGTTTGCCAGCGAGTGGGAGCGATCCTCGCGAAAGACTTCAGCTAACCCGTTTTCCTGAAGGCAGCCGTCTGTCGCGGCGGTTCTAATGTCTAAAGCCGGGGGGGGGGATCTGAGGAAGGGAGACCCACAAGCGCTCGTGCTAAAAGGTGTGAGGTAACCGTTAAGGTCCCGCCGGATTTCTTCTCTCCCCTCCTTTTCCTGATAAGAAGTGTGTGTATTTATTTAAAACTTCTGTCCCGCTTTTGAAGCCCCCGGAGGCTCCCTTACAAGAGGTGCTTAGAATTACCCGAGAATCTAGTGCAGGAACATACATGGTACTGTTGATCCTGAAGCAAGATGGCGTCACGAGTGTTGGCTCTCCTGGCTCTTCTCAGGCACGGACAGCGACTCCCCTCAAAATCCTTTCTGAGAAAAGAGGCGACACTGAGCCCAGGTCGTGGAACTAGTCTCTCCTTTTGAGTTAAATCGTTTTGTTCTTGTTGTCTTTAGCTCTTTGGTCCGTTGCAGCTCCTCTGTCAAGCAAGAGTGGCCACTTTAGGAGACAAAATTAGGTTGCATGCCCCTCACCTCTGTCTTTTTCACTCTCTTCTTCAGCCTGCTGAAATACAATTGAGTGAGAGGGGCAAAGTCCCAATGGATTTGACTTATCAAAAAGGCTGGTGATGGCCCATCTTTCCATCTCCTCTTATGTCTCAGCCTGGTTCAATGGTGAGATAGCAGAGGGGTCTCCCCTGTGGATTAGACAGCAGGTGTGAAAAGCTGCCGATAGAGAACGGGTGTCCATAACTAATGATTGAACTAAATTTAGGGGAAAATATGGTAGGTGTAGGATTTATTTTAAGAGAAAGGTGGTAGTTTAGTTTTTTTTAAAAACACAGCCAAACTAAATTTCATCCGCAGCTGTCAGTTGAATTATTATTATTCACTACCTGTATAGACAGCTTCTAAATTTTTAATTTCTGAATTTGCAAAGTAAGTGAAAACCCATACCGATGGCTAAATATTTAAAACAAGGCTAATCAAATTAGTGATAAAAATGGAAATGACATGATGGCAAACACTAGAATAATAAACATGATTAGTTTTGGTCCATGAACATCTCCTTGTATTCCTTATGCTTTTGCTAAATGAGATAGAAATAAAAGGAGTTAATTTTTGTTTGTTCTTTTCTTTTTCCATATTTCAATAGAGGATCCTTCCAGAGGCCGCTGGCTTGAAAATTGCTTGTTGTAGAGATGTTACCACCCAAGAAGGAGCTGCAACTGTGCTGTCCCCAGAAAACAGCTAAGGTGAAAAAGAGACCTCAGTCAGCCTCAGTAAACTGGAATGTCTTAGCAGAGAGGACCCAGCATGTGGCAGCCGTTGGAGTATGGGTGGAAAGTACCCAAGATGCTGCAGAGCAGGAAGAGAGCCCAGCTTTTGTGAGTACAAAGTAGAAAATGTTTGGCTGCTGCAGTATCTCTACTCTCTTCAAAACTTCAGTAGTATAATATTTTGTCTGCAGAGCCATCTAGTTTACACTGTCTCCACTACTTGCCAATGGGTCTGTGCGATTCAGACACCTGGAACTCTAGGTGATGGAAATTCAGTTTGGAACTTGCAGTCAGAATAGAAACCATGTGTTCCCATGCTGAAAAGTTGAGTCTGTTATTTCAAAGTTTGTGTGAATTAAAATGAAGAAAAAAAAGATATTGGAATCTAACTGCTGCGTATAGTTCATAACTTGTTATCTCGTTTATCTTGGTACTTCGTTTTGGCCCTTCTTAGTACCTCTGTTTAAGCCTTGTACTGAGAACTGGTAGTCTTCCAAATGTTGGACTATAGCTCTCCCCATCACTAATCATTATTTGTGCTGGCTGGAGGAGATGAGAGTTGGGAGTCCAGGAACATCAGGAGGTGTTCCGTTCTCTTGCTCACTTGCATTTTAAGCAAAGTTTTGTTCCATTCTTCCATTATATGGTCTTTGTCTTTTTATAACCAGAACTGTGTGCCCCACAAATAAGTGAAAAGAGGGCAACTTGCTTTGTTAAAATTCTGACATCACTGATCTGTGAGAAATGATTGTAAGAAAGCATTGTTTGTCTTTCTTTAAAACACCAGAAGTACCATATGGGATCAGACCACATTCTGTTTAATTCTGCATTCTTTGCAAAAATCCCAGCAGTGAGCATGCTTTGACCCTCCAAATGTTTCCACAATTCCTTATTGCTGGCTACGCAGGATGAGGCCTGTGGGGGTTTTATATCCCATGAGACTAAATAACTGGAGGGCCGACAATCCCTTAGCCTCCCCTCTGCTAAATGCTCTACTTCAGTGCTAACTCAAAGTGGTGGTTTCTAGATAGATGCTGGTCCCCAAGGCATCAGCTGGCAGTCTGTGGTGAGTTTCCAGGAAGGAAACACAATCACAGTTCAATTCCCAATATATTTTTAGTATCAATACAACAAATTATGTATTAAATTTAACACATATTGTTGTTGTGGGCCTTCAAGTTGCCTCTGACTTGTATGGAAACCTTATGGCAAACCTGTCACAGGGGTTTCTAGGCAACATTTGTTCAGAAGGACCATTGCCTTCTTCTGAAGCTAAGAGAGTGTGACTTGCTCAAGGCCACCCGGGGGATTTCCTTGGCTTGAGCAAGGATTCAAACTGATCTTCTGAAGTCCTAGTCCAGCACTATGTCCTCTACACTGTTTCTATGCTGTACACCCTGAATATGTGATCCAGTATGATTGGCTATAAACATTGTTTAATTGGAATTAAGTAGATATAAATCTTGCTCTTATGACTGAAAAACTGTGTGGAAAAAAGGACTCTGACTGGAAGCTTCCTGAAGCCTCAGTGTGGCCAGGTCATAAATTCAAGAGAATCAGTTGGAGTACTTAACCTGATGAGTCTTAGATGGTTCTCTAAAGTACCCAAACCCATGAAACAATAGTGAATGAAACTGCTAGAAGGAGCATCTAAAAGGTGGCATCCTACTACCTCTTTCCCATGGAAACAGCCCTTTGGTTTTCCTACCTCTCCAGTAATTAAGAGGCTATTGTAGTTTCTTTCAATGCTTTGTTACTTGGCTTTAAAGGCAGTTGGAACCTTCCAGACCCCTTTGTTGGCTTTACCAGAGAGCAATTCACACATTTCCCTCAGGCAGAAAAAGAGTATTTAAACTCTGACTCAGCCACTGGCTGCTTGGTGGTATCCTGAAAACACATGGCACGTTACACTGTGTGAGGGTCCCGAGATTCCAGTTCATTGTACCACCCTCGGGCTTCCCAGTCTGAGACAGCTCACTCCAATCCTCTGCTGCTTCAGGAATTCTATTACCCACTTCATCCCAAACTCTTGCTGTCTGACCTTTCTGTCCTTTATCTTTGCTAGCTTTGTATGGGTCATGGGACTTTTTGATTGTTTGTGTGTTTGTGAATTTCCCCCAGTAAAGACTTTTTTTTAAATGTCCAACTGGTCCTATAGTTAGTACTGCTGGTGATATTGGTGAAAAGATCCTGTAAGGTTACCCCACCTCTTGCAGGCCTCCCTTTTGAGCTATATTTCCCGACCTTTTGACAGAAGCACGGCTACTGCTGGAAGACCTCAAGGTCATCCACTTTTTGGGATAACAGCACCACATTGGCTCGCCTGAAAAGAAAGAAACACATATGACACTTATAGGATACTGGTCCCTGGCAAATTGGGGGAAAAATTGTAATTTGAGAAGCACTGTTCTACTTGGAATTGGCCAGTGTGGTTGACAAGTATTATAGCTGATCGTCTGCTCCTTATACCCTGAACAATTGAGTCTTTGTTTTTTAGTCTGCAGTGGCTCAAATTGAAGAAGAATACAAGGAACTACAAAAACAAAAAGAACAGATTCTAAAACGTTTTCAAGAAGATGTGAAACACAGGGTGAACCAGCATGTTAAACTGCGAAGAAAGCAGCAGCTGCAGGAGTCCTATGAAGCAGTAAGGCAATTTTTTAAATATCTTGTTCCACCACTTGTAAATACACAAGTTGACCACTCTCTTACTCTGATCCTGAAGCAGCTTATGCGCATTTTTCAGCCTCCAGTGCAAAACTTTTTATGAGAACATAGTTAGCTCATTCTCACTGCGATTTGATAAATATCTCAGGCAAGATTATTTCTCTTTTCTCACCCAACTGGAAAACAATTTGCTGTTAGAATCACCAGAATTGACTGTAAGTAAGAAGAGGCTTTGATTTACTGAGCAAGCTGCCACTGTCTCTTAAAGGAAAATTGACCTTAAAAGGTACACTTCATTGTGTTGGACCAAAACTATTTAATAAATCTTCTTTCACATGTTGAACTAGGCTTGGATGTATCTGTTCCTTCTTACTACACCTTTCTTTTACAGGCTCTAAAAGAAAGTTCTGTGGTAATAAGATTTACAGATTCTGCATTGCAGTTGACACCCAAGAAAAGCACGTGTTTATATAGATGCAGCACTGATTCTGCCATCTGTGGGTCCGGTAGTAAAGTCATCTCTGTGAAAGAACCTACAGTCACAGGAGAATGGGGAGAAAAAGCACAAGCCAAAACTGTGAGTATTTTTCTCTGCAGTACTATGATTTTGAACATTTATTCTTAACTATCAGCAGCATTGTATTTCCTTTCATTGTATCTCGATTCCTATGCTTAGCACTGGAGAAAGAGATCAGATACTTTTACTAATGCTAAACTGTGATATGTCCACTCATATTGTTATGGACCAGAGGAGGAAACTCAGACATGGTAGAGAAATAGTTGTATAATGATTTCACTTTTGTAATCTCAGGGTCATGGTGTAAAACACTGATATGAAATGAAAATTCTAGGCAAAACAGGCAGAACTCATATCACATTTGCACAGCTATTCTTCCCCCTTCATGCATGTTGGTCCATCTCATCCATCCATATGAATTAGTGTTTATTGTTTGGCAGTGATAATGCACCAAGGATTTTACATTGGCTTCACACAGCATGTTGTCAGGATCTAGCAGTTCTTTGCAAGACAAATATCTATTGGGAAGTGAACATGACTTCCTTGGCTGAAGGACTGAAACGTTTTGGAATGAGACCAAAACAAAGATTAATGAGACCAAAACAAATACTGTAGGCATTCTGTCAGCTACTTCTGGCGCTAGTGAACACTTCTGATTTCTATATTTTTTAAAAAAATATTTTTACTTAGGTTGTCATTCCATACATTTCTATACAAGTTTGCAATTGATCAGCAGACATCAAGTTGTTTCCTAGAAAATTGATCATTTCAGTTTGTTTTGCATTAAACTTGGTGTGAAACAAATTTTAAGGATTGTAGATTGCTACTAGTCAGATCTCTGATTGGCATGAACCAAGGCAATAATGAGTGAATTTGCTATTACATATAACTCACCAGCCAGACATTTATGTGCTTGAAGAAGGTCATATTCTCATGTAAATTTGACCAGTTCATTATGGCATGTCAAGTTAACAAATAACGAGTATAGGAATGCAGGTGGGAAATTGCAAAATACTGATTTCTGAGTTATTGGATATATATCAATTCTAGCATTGCTTTGACTTCTCTCAAAACATAATGTTTGATATGTGTTAGGCAGTTAGCGAAATGACTCCCAAAAATCAGTATTTCTGTGAACTTTTTCTTGGGAAGATGATCACAAAAGAGCAGACAGTCCACTTTAAAAGTTCATCTCTCTCTCTCTCTCTCTCTCTTATATATGTTTCCACAGGTAAAGAAAACTGTACAGCAGGCTGTCCGTCACAGGCTGGCTTCACAGAAAGCTGTGTCAAAAGGGGATGCTTCTCCAGAACTTCCAGGAGGTGCTTGGGAGAGCTGTCCAGATAAAGAGGTGATGATAAAAGAAAATATTCTTCATTTATTAGATCAAGAGAAAGTCAAATGAAGACTATCTCAGAGGCCTGCTCTGTCTGGATAGTTCCTGCTGCTTGTATTAAAAACACGAGTTTTTATTCAAGTATTTGTTGTTGTAAGTTGCCATGAAAAAACTCTGTCTTGAATTTTGGAAGACAAATAATTGTAATAAATGAAGTCCCATTGAATCAAGTCCCATTGAATTGGTGGCTGAATGTCAACAATGTCAACACAAAGGTAAAGCCCATTGAATCAATCATTCTAAGCTGGTCAAGATTAACAATACAATTCAGGTCAATAGTTTTAGTACATATTTTCTCTTCAAACTGTAACAACTATCCCAAACCCCTTTTCTTAAGCACTTGCATCCCTCAGCACAAGAAGGGAGGCTTTTTATTGTTCCCAGCACGTGTATATGAAGCTTGACAATATATGACTTTTCACACAGTCCACTTAAATTATTTCAGGTATGTGTATCACCTTACCTCCTTCTATTAGATGATTACTTGAAGTGATAAAATTGTTATTTCATGATTCCTTATCTACTTTTTTACAACACAAAGTAATCAGGTGAAAGTTACAATTGTTATAGTGTGAATTTGCCCTTCTAATCATCATTTTTTAAACTGTTTGAAGGTGCAGTTGGATGTTGTAGTGCCATGGTGCAACCTGCAAAGTTCCAGTGGGATAGAGAGTAGATTTAAGGCATCGTTTTGACAAAGGGGGCCCTTATTCCTTCAAAGCTTTTTACTATACAGCACCCTTTTTTAAAAATAAGATTATCTTCAGTAGTGCTTCTGTTCTTCTAGTCTGTTGGTATTTTAAAGTCTATTTTGTTGCAGATTTGAGAAGACGGGGCACTGCCAAGGAGAGGGTTGAGCTCTCTAGGCTTGTTTATGCTTTTTTTTCTTATGTACCCCAGTTCATAGAGATTTAGACTAACTTGACTTATGGGTCTGCTGTCATGCTGTGTTCCAAAACAAAGGCAGTTTTCGCATTCTGTCTCCTGTTCAGCTTGTCTTTATATTTTTTAACTATATTTATACACTCTATTTTGATACATTCTTGAAGCCATTTACATACAGTACTTTAATATGGCTTATACTTCAGGCTCAGCAAAGTGAGCTTACATGGTGCATGGGCTTTGGAAGTAATACTTATATCTGCCTTAGGTGCCAGAATCTTGCGAGACAGCATTGGTAAATGCAGAAGAGGATCTGGGTGAAGATTTTCCTCTTGCAGGATATCATGACCTTCCTGCAGAACTGCAAGATCAAAAACAGGAACAGCAGGGAAAAGGCATGGGTTATATCATAGAGTTTAAAAAAGTAAGACTCTTCCTATTGTACTTGGGTCTAACTGAGCCAATGTGTTTCTGATTTGTGTGTAATGAGTGTTCCCAACTAATAGTTTTTTTGGCATACTGTCGTTAGTGTTCTCTTCTTATGGCTTCCATACTATTAATTAATAGGACAAATAAGCGGTGAACAGGCATTTCTTTTTCAACTGTTTATTAAACAAAAGTGAAACAATGTTTTATTGATAATATACTATTGAAGATCCCACAAACTTGACTCAGATATATACATTGGGGAATAAAACATTTAATCCATTCAGTCTATTTTTTGTATTCTGTAGTTATTTTTACCGTGCTTTTATAACACTACCATAAAAGAAAATAATCATATTTACACCTTTGTGAGCGTTGGTTGTATCCAGCCGTTCACTGGGTCCAAATAAACAAGTAGATCTTGAATATTATACCAGACATGGGATTGAGTCATAACAAAGTTGAGCAGTTTTAAATTCCCCTAATTTCAGTAGGAGAGTAAAGAAGGTTTATACAGTCAGCCCTCCACTTTCACTAGGGTTAGGGATGCAGGTTCCCTGCAAAAGTGGAAAAATTGCAGATATCAACATTTGTGTCTGTGGGAAGGGGGCCGAAGCATGGTAGGGAGAAAGGGCAAACAGGTTCCAAACCAGGTTAGTTGAAAGGAGCAGTGGGGTCAGCATGGTGGATGAGCCATCCTTAGCTTAGTGACTGATGGAGGAGAAGGAGGATCGGAGGCAGGTTTTTAAAGGACTGCACAATATGATCAAGAGCCTCCAAGAAGGAAGGTTCCCCTAGAAAAGTGCCTGGGGTGGGAGCAGAACTTGGAGAAACTCACAGATCTGTGAAAGTGAAACCCGCAAATATGGAGGGCCAGTTGTAGATCTTTACCATGGAAATTAGTGGAACCTGAAACTTCTAATTTGGCTGAATCGTATTTATAAAATCCAGAAGTATGCAGTGAGGGACATATTGCATAATATGCAATAACCATTTATTTATTTATTTATTTATTTGTTTACTTATTTATTTATGAAAACTAAGAGGAAAGGCCTTTCTTCTAGTTGGACCGTACCTCCCATTGCCTGGGGAGATAGGAGTTATAGTCCAGCGCTGATGGAGAATACCTGATTATGTTAAAAGAAGCCTTTTACAATGGTGTAAATTAGATTCTGAAACTTGCCCCTTGCTGTTTTCACCCCTTTCAAGGAGCAGTGGGTTCAAGCTACAGGAAAAGAGATTCCATTTGAACCTCAGGAAGAACTTCCTGACAGTCAAAGCTGTCCGGCAGTGGAATATGCTGCCTCAGAGTGTGGTGGCGTCTCCTTTGGAGGTTTTTAAAGAGAGGCTGGAAGGCCATCTGTTGGAAATGCTTTGATGTGGGTTCCTGCATAGCAGGAAGTTGGAAGTTGGACTCAATGGCTCCCGTGGTCTCTTCCAGTTATGATTCTATGATTCTTTCAGGTTGATAGCGAGGTACTGAAAGAAGCCTATCCAGTGGCCTGTTCAGCAGCTGGCATTGAGAACTGGGCTCCCCAGATACTTTGGCCTGGAAGAGACATAGAAGAATCGAAGAAGCAGGTATGCATCTTTAGATTATCCCATAGAGAAGTAGTAGCTACATTGTAATTCTATCTTACCACTTTTCAAAAGATGTGCATTTTTATTCTGAAAGACAATTGTATATATGTATAACTTTACCTATGTGTAAATCTGAAAGCTCCCAGACATAGCTTGAATTGCTTGTTTTGTGGGTTTCTTTAGGGGAGGAGACATGAGCTGAACAGCACAACTGGATTCACTGTAATCTCATGTTCTGCATGCATTCAGATGTGGTATTATTAAACTGCTGCTCTATGTATCTTAGCCTACTGCTTTAGAAAAGTTGTTTATATACTGTAAAACATCTCCAGAGTAAACAGAAATGATGCTGTATAGCATCTGAATTGTGATATTGAATAGTACTAGTTCCAAGTTCCAACCAACACTGTAAATAAATGCACAGTGATGCACTTCTGATTTTGGACTTAGGGGCATAAGTTTAAGAACAAACTAGAGTGTTCAACTTTCATAAATGGGAGTTGAGCAAAATACATAGCGGTGATTTAATTACTGACCAGCAGAGAGAAACCTGATTCTGAAGGTTTTGTTTTTTCTAAGGGAATTGTTACATGGTATAACTCCAATTGTTGCATGCAGAAAATATGTAACAGTGTGCCTTGTAATGATGGAACACTGAAAACAACCAATTCTAGCAAGTTCCCATTGAACTGTAGGATAGTGTGGTATGATATGAAGGAGGAATGCAGGGAGGCTTTTCCCTAGTTGACTTTTTAGACTTTTTGAACCCCAGACCATCAACAAAATCTTTTGTTCTAAGTGATACTGGATTGATTAATCTGTTAAAAATGGTTTTAGGCACTACAATTAAAGAAATGGAGTTCAAGCCTCAGTCTCACAATGTAATAGTCAGAGATCAAAGGATAAAGGGTAGGAGAGGAAAAGGAAAGTGAGCAGATCGATCAGATGCTAAGTCTTCATTGAAATAAGTGTTTCATGGGTAGATGGAATGGCCACTGAGGGTGAACGTTTTGGGAAAGGAGCCAAATGGCGGTTGGTCTAAGAGTCAGTGGAGAGGCTCTAGTGACCTCTGTCATTGCTGCAGCCAGGTGGAACAATTTCTGACAGATGATATGTAACATTTGAATAGTGATAATTTACAGTGGTAATTCCAAATTTTATCCAACACTGGTTTGAGACTCCGTTTTTTCCTGTAGCGTCAAAGTCAGTACCTGAGATACAGGCGACTCTTCATGGATATTGAAAGAGAGCAAGTAAAGGAGCAACAAAGGCAGAAGGAATGGCAAAGAAAAATGAACAAGTACGTGTTTGATATATTGTCATCCTTTTGTCTTTATTAGGTCTGTATTTGCTATTATGACAACCATCTAGAAGAATGTATTGACGCTGACAACTGCAGGGAATATGTTTTTACTGTGATAACATAAAGACATGAAACTGATTTGTAAAGTATGCTGGTTAAAGGAAACTCTTCAAAGCAATGTCCTTCATTTCAGTCTGGTTGCCCAACTGTGCAGACTTAATAATTCTGCCTTGTCATCCCTTGTCTGTGGTCACGTTCATGCATATAGGTGAGGGTGAGGGAAGTGTAGTTAATTTCACCATACGTTTTAATGCTATTGTAACTTTTTTTTCAAGCGTATCTAGTTTTCATTTTACTTTATGGGATGTACTTTAAAAAATAAGATTACAAAAGCCACTTTAACGAAGAAGTTAATTGCACTCAGAAACTGCTATAATTTCTCGTAATAACAAAATCTTTTCCTCTCATAATAGATTTTTGCTTACCAGAAGTTGTTCCTGCTTACTTTGCTGCTGAGTTGTCACATGCATAGGAGTGAGCCAATCTTCTAAGTTAGTTCTTTAGTATCAGGTTAAGCTGCCCCTGCTCCCATGGACTTTTACTAGTGAAAACTTTATGGTGCTGTAGTAAAGTCTGTACAAATATTGAATTTCAAGGAGATTGCTAGAGGAGGAGGAGAGAGCTATCAACTTGATGTCACCTTTCTTTGGCAATGTAACTTTGTTAAGCAACTAGGTTTTCATTTTTAAAAACTCTAGTACTTTCCCCCAGAATTTGGACATTTTTTGTCTCAGATACGTGGCAGTAGTAATAAGGTGGTGTTCTGCATTTTATATGAGGGAGCCCTCTTGGATCACACTAATGGTCCAGAAATCCTGTATCACACAGTGGCCAGCCACATGCAGGGTTTCAGGGCAACAGTCTTCCCCTAGCAACATGTATTTGGAGGTGTGTTGCTTTTGTGCAGGGGGGCTTCATTTCACTCTCACAGCTAATAGCTGCTATGATGCACGTGTTCTCCATGAGTTTTTCTAATTCTTTCTGGAAAACAATTAGAAAATTTATTTAAATTAGTGTCATATAATACCTGGAACACCCTGATAGGATTATTTAGGTTAACACCTTTGAATGGTGTTGTCCAGCTACTTATTTTTGTAAGAGGCTTTTGTTTGGTACATTTCTTAATGTATTTTTTTTACATTCTCATGACTTTTTTTCTTGAATTTTTATTAAAAGAAATAAATGACAGCATTACACATTTCAACCAAAACAAGAACCACAACAAAACAAGAAGAATTTTGTGATATTCTTCTCTATATCCCGCATGCAATTCATTATAGTTTAACATGGCTTAGATATCCTTAAGGCACCAGATCCCACCCAGTCTTGGAAGCTAAGCAGTGTCAAACCCTGGTTAATACTTGCATGGAAGACTGCTAATGAATACCAACTGCTGTCGGCGATATTTCAGAGGAAGGAACTGGCAAAGTTTCATTTGAAAAAAATACATTGTCCCAGATGAATGATGTGATCATCCTGTTGTTTCTGTATATTCATTTACACCAGAGCTTTCCAAAATTTCATGTTGGGGACACACTTTTTAGACATGCATCATTTACTGACACAGTAATTCAGTTTTACTAGCAAACTGGAGGTTAAACTAACTTACATACTAATACAGATCGTTTAGCACTTGATTCTTGAGCAGTTTCCTCTACAGCTGCTACATTTTGTTCATTGCAGATTCATCTTCATTAGCTTTACATTTCTTAATCAGAAGCTTATCCATTTTGGGGTAATTCAACTGCAGTGTAAGTAACTAAATAAGAAAATAACAGCACTCCACTCAGTGATAAAGTGAGAGAACAGCCCCTTGTGGTACACACCTACAGAGCTCCTGCGCCTTTTTAGTTTCACTTCCACTCTTTCCAACTGATCAAGCATGTGCAGTAGCCAGAGGCCTATCTAGAGTGGGGAAAGATAGCCCCCTCCCACCCAGTACCTGCCTGTTGCTGTAGCTCTTGCTGGAGAAAAGCCCCAACGAGAGCAACAGCAGGGAGAAAGACAGTCCCCTCCCACCCGGTCCTTACCTGCTGCCATTGTTCTTTCCAGGGAAAGGCCCCAATGAGAATGACAGGGAGAACGGCAGCCCCCTCCCACCCAGTCCTGGCTCACTGTTGTCGCTTTTACTGGGTGAGGGCCCCAACAAGAGTGACAGCACTGGGCCAGGCTTGCAGGAGGGTCTTTCTCCACCAAGGAGGCGACACACCAACACACTACAGGCAACACTAAAGTGTTGCGACACACCATTTGGAAAGCCCTGATTTACACACTGAATAAATGGATACTATGTTTTTCATATTTATCATGCATCTTATTTTCTCTTATTGATTTAACAGTAAATGTTAGCTTCATGGAACTGTTTTCTGTAAGTTTTTCTCATTCTTTCTCGAAACAATCAGAAAGTTGTTTAAATCAGTAGAACTACCCTGACAGGTAGGTTTAGATTTTTATTTTATTTTTTTGTAGTTCTACTTAATGAGTTTTTCACTTCAAAATTTTTTTTTATTTAATTTTGGTGTGATTAACACTGATATACATAATGAGTAAAAATTATTCCAACATTTAATACAAAGCCATCAGTACTCTACCCACAACCAACAAATTAACTTCCAGTATATTACTGCTTTAACCTTTCCCTCCCTCCTCCACCCCCTAGGGAACAAAGTCAGTTTTAATTTAAAACTCCTTTCCTTTGATGTTGAGAATAGTATCAATTCTATATTTTATAATTTTGTACCCCTTCCTTTCTTTAATTGCTTCTGTTAGCTAAGTTTAGGTTAACAATGTTTAATGGTATTGTCTAGCCTACTTCTTTTTCTAGGAAGATTTTGTTTTGTATGTGTCTTAGATACATATTTTTCTACTTAGCTTTCTTGATGGTTTTTCTTTATGCTTTCCTGCTATTCCTTATTCTTGTTATGATACATCTTAAAACATTCTGTTGGTCGCTGTGGTAGCTTAATAACTGTTAGCTGAAGGCAAAAGTACAGTATAGATCCTACTTATAAATAATATAATTGCCTTATGTAGATTTGAACAGATAATATTTATACTGTGCTGCTCCTGACAATTCAGAAATATCTCAGTCAAGGAATGCCTTTGTTATCTCCTTACTTTGAAGCAAGAAAGGGCTGTGTGTGAAGAGAGGGGTGGGGTACTGAGGAATGTGGCTAGCATAAAGGCATATGGAAGTTAACTGGCCGATGTCTGAACCAAGGACTTCCTAGCTCACAATTTATTTTCCCGGCTACCACCTTACAACAGCCTTGGTCTGCATTTTTCGGAGTATAGCTTCTAAAAACCTGGATGTTTAAAGGTGAAGTGAGAGGATTTTTAACTTTTTTATTAGTACCTTTTTAGCTGTACTTTGTTTTAATCTAGTTTGTAAGCTGGCTTGGTTCTGTGCCAAGAGAAAGGCAGGGTATAATCAATAAATTAAAAATAAAGACAATAGCCACTTTAATATTTAATATAGTACATAGTATAAAAATGCTAGGAGATATGCAAAGGTGAGTTTTTAAAATGCTGCTGTGTTTGCCAACGTTGTTGCTGTGTGCCTTTAATCATTTCTGACTTATGGCAACCCTAAGGTGAGCTCATTGTGGGATTTTCTTAGCAAGATTTTTTTGGAGAAGGTTTGACTTTGTCTTCCTTTGAGGCTGAGAGGATGTGGCTTGTCCACGGTCACCCAGTGGGTTTCCATGGCCAAGCATGGAAGAGTCATAGTCCAATGTGCAAACCAGTGCATCGTGCTACCAGCCTCTCCCATGCTGAAACCACAGGAATTTATTTTTTATTATTTATTTATATTTATTTGTATCCCGCCTCTCCATATGGATCGAGGCGGCAAACAACTTACAAATAGCATGTATTTCGAAACATTTCTATACATGCCCCCAACAAGCTGGGTACTCATTTTACCGACCTGTGAAAGGATGGAAGGCTGAGTCAACCTTGGAGCCGGGCAGGATCGAACTCACAACCTTGTGGCTTGCAGTACTGGCATTTAACCACTGCGCCACCAGGGCTCCAAAGGAATACCCTTTGGGCCACTGTTTGCTATTGTCAGTTTGTTTCACATGGTACTTAACATCATGGCTAAGGGTGCAATTGTGGTCAGTTTCTAATTCCTTAATGGTTTAAGCAAGTGGATTTTTTGAAGGACTGAATAAAATTCCTCTCCTGCCTACAGAATTAAGAGAGAAAAAGAGCAACAACGCTATGTAGAGGAACAAAGGATCATGGAAAATCATCATGCAGAGGAACAGAGGATACAGAAAAGGCTCTTTCAGGGACATGCTAACTGCCAGAACAAACCTTGTGAAAAATTGCAACATCTTAAACTAGGGGATTCAAAAGAGAGGAAAGGGGTAGTGGAAAAACATCAGCGAAGTAAGGAATATGCACGGTAAGGTGAAATATCTAAGGAAGACTTTATATTCAAAATGTCATATGTAGAAATTAAGACCACAGTTTATACACACTGCTGGATCAGATCAACATGTATCTGTTCCAGCCTCTTGTTACTACAGTGGCCAACTACATGTTTTTGGGAGATTAACCAAGCAGTGAAGAGCTCTTGTTTGTCCTAGAAGTTCTGTACAGACATAAGATACAATGCAGTGATAGGAAATGCCATCAACAAAGGCAGCTGAACTGCAGCAGGCCAAGGTTATTCATGGTAGCTAAGATACCACCTCAGTATTTGAGAGGCACCACCTCTCACTGTATATCAGTGGGCTGGGGTTCCCCTTCATCCCAACAACAATATATAGAAAAATAAACTGTGTAAGAAGAGAGGGCTTTCTTACCATTTATGCTGTAGTCATGAACGCCTTCCACTTGCAGACCCAATTGGTGTTATTGCCCTGACTTGGGCACCAAGTTAAAGCTCAGCTGTTTATCCAGACTTTTGAAGACCTACTGCGGCTTTTGTTTGGTTTATGTGTTCCTTTGCTTTTTGATATTTTTTTTCCCTTTAGAACTGTTTTGTGTAAACTTATAATGATCTTAAAGCTGCTTTTAAAATAAATAGAAATATGTTAGGTTGCCTTTTACAGTAGAGTCTCGATTATCCGACATAAATGGGCGGACCGATAGTCGGATAGCTGAAAATGTCGGATAATCCGGAGGGTCTAAGAAAAGCCTTGAAATCACTACGAATTGCAAACAGATTGAAGTTTTATTGAAGTTTTATTGCAGTAACAGTAAAAGTAACATTGCAGTAACGTTCCAGCAACAACATTGTAGTGTATAAAACGTTCAGTCCTCTGAAAATTTAAAGAAATCAGTCATCCTTTTCTGCTTTTCCGAAGATTGCCGTTTCTTCGCAGCCACGCCCCCAAGCAGCCGCGACGTCGGATAATCCGGAATGTCGGATTACCGAAGGACGGATAATCGAGACTCTACTGTATATCTCTTGGTCTTTGTTAATATGAACATCCACTGAAGATAACACTGTGTGTATATTACAAACTAGGTTTTAGTTCACAAAAGCTTATGTCCTGATAGATAAGAGGGAACCTTTCCTCACTAATGTGCTCTAAATAATGTGAACCACAGTTTCAATTATTCTGTTCTGGTAGAGAAAGAGCTATCTGCGAATGAGGTTAACCTCTTCTGCCACCCAACTGAAGCAAAGGAGCACATTGATTTAAATTAAGCCTTTTTCATTGAATCCCTAGTTTCTTTGTGCAGTTCTTTCCCCTTGCCTTCTCCCAGAACAGAGCTCCTATTCTGTTTCTTGGCTGCTTAATGTTCATATTTTCTCTTTCTTCCCACCCACTAGGTTGGCTGGAGCTTAAGAAAATTGTACTTGAGAACATCTGAAGGGCACCAGGTTGCTCTAAATTGCAACTGTGCTCCTTGTTTGTTGTGTTTGCTAACAAGTTGTGGATAAACTGTAAAGCTTATTCTGCTGTAGCTCACTATTAACAGGGATACTAAAGTGAATTTGTGTACTTGTATGTATTTTGTTTTTCAGATATGCAGAAGCACTACGAGCCCAGATGCGGGAGAAAATCAAAATGTACAATATCCATTTGCCTCCATTGTGTTTTTGTGGGTCAGATTTCTGGGACTCTCATCCAGAGAGTTGTGCCAACAATTGTGTGTTCTATAAAAATCACAAAGGTACCTAACTGGCCTTTTGAAGTCCACACTCCCTTCTCGCTAGTAGCAGCTGAGCATACTTTACTTGGATTTGAATACAGCATACTTTGAAATAGCTAATGCCGCTCTAATAACAGGTGGCAGCCCCTTGAGAAGTGCCAGTGGTATTCTGATTACAAATATTAACAGTAATATATTCATTCTTGAGTCTGCTCAAATGCAACATCAAGAACTTTAAAAAGTTTTTTGTTGTTTCCAGCTTCCGGAATCCCCCAACTAGCAGGATAAATTCTGGGAGTTTAGGTCCAAAACAAACAAGTCCTTTTCCAAGCTCCATCCATAACTATGAGAGTTGTGATTATGCTTTGTTCTCACAGGCATAGCATTCTGGGTTCTATATCTGGGGCTTTTCATTTACTCTGTGATGACAAGTGTTCCACAGATTCTTGATATGACTGTTGTGTGTTAATCCAGTGCCAACATCTGTCTTCCAAGAATCTATTACTTTAAACTGAAAAGTTCCTAATCTAGGAAGGTTGCAGAGCTAAACCTTTTTAAAAAGCAAGGGGGAAGCTAGTATCTTTAAATTTCTTTATAGAAGGAATAAAGGATATCTTCAAATAACAAGGATTAGTTCTTCTGTAGCTTCAAGAGTTTCAACACTCAGAGACAAATTTTGGGCCATCTTGAAGTATTCAAGTTCTGTGAGCACAAAAACTTGAAATAGAGCCTGTATCTAGTAGTAAGCAACAAAAAAATATTGCCGCTCAAATAGCTTGCTGTTGAAACACATGACTGGACAAATCTTAAATCTGCAAACATGTTATAGACAAAGATTCTTTTATGAAAGTTGTTTGCTGGTATTTCCCATTCAGGGCATGATGTTACTATATTTCAGAAACAGATTCTCATACTGAATCTGTGGTTTATGTTAATGATAGGGGGAGAAAGAATTTTTCTCATTACACTACACATCTTTTTTAGAAACCTCTGTTCTATTTCCATCTCTTGTGTATCCCCACACAAATTAATACAGAATCTGATGCTGTTCCATTCTTTTCTCAGCGTATGCCCAGGCGCTGCAGTCTGTCATCTCGTCTTGTAATGTTCTTGATGGTGGCTCAAACACAAGACTTGCTGTCCCTACTTTTGCTACTGTACATGCTCGTTCAAAGAATTCCTGAAAGCGAACTCTGGAATTTTTGAAATTGTTACCAGACTCTCCAGGTTGCTAGATTGTACCAAAGCCTTCCCTGCTTCTCTGAGGTCTGAAAACCTAACTTGTGAAATTTTGGTTGTGCAGAAAAGTTCTGTAAAAAGATGATCACTCCAGTCAGGCAGCATTGTTGATAGCAAAGCTGGAGCTTAAAGATGCAGAATCTGTTGAAGTACTCACATTTAAGGAACTTAAGTGAAAATGTTGAGTCTTAATACATTACTATGTGAACACCAGTTACAGAAAAAGAGGGTGTTATACAGAATTTTGTAGTTTGATTGCAGCTGGACAACTGGAAACCTGTTCATAATGTGGGATTCAAAGAACTTGAACTCGAAGCATACAATCAAGGTTTTGAAGTTGGAACATTTTCTTTCCCAGTATTGTAATATGAATGCATATTTTGGATGGGAATGTTTTTGAACACCTTCTGTTTAAAGACAGAAACTTTAAAGTGGAGGGTTGGGTAGCTGTTTGCAAAGGCAATTGTTGAGACATCAGATTCTTTTGATGCATAACTTGCTGGGTGGAGCCCAGATCCGCCTGTGTTTTTCCTCCTCTGTGCAGATGGTCATTTGATTTGGTGTGCAGTAATATTGGCAAAAATTAGACCTTAGTCTGCTAGTGAAAACTGTATGTGTTCACATTCAGTAAAGGGGAATGTCCAATGAGAGTATGACAAGTTTCTTCTTTTGGGGGCAAGGGTGTCTTTTTCATTACATATCTTATAGTTTACTTAGAATTACCCAATCTGTTCTCATATTTATTGTGTGGCACATTTTTGGATATAGGGAAGGATAGGATAGAAATATTTTAATAAAATACAGAGGAATATGGCTTTTCAAAAAGCCTGGTCCTAATCTCTATAGGGCATCAGTCATCACCAGCACTTTGAATTGTATCCAGAAACAGACTCAGGACTAGACCTGAGTCTTCAGGAACAGTATAATTCCATACAATACAGGCTGGATTACTATTCTGTGATCTCAATGGATAGGTCAAAGTGCTGGTTTTGACCTATAAAGACCTACATGACCTATAAAGCTCTACATAGTCCTGGCCAGCTGGCTATGCTTATCGGCAGGCTCATAAAGGGCTGTATCTCCCTTTATGAGCCTGCCCAGACCCTGAGATCTGCAGAGGAAGCCTTTCTTTCAGTCCTGCCACAGGTACAGTTCGTGGGAATCTGGGAGAGGGACTTCATGGTGTCTGCCCCTCCCTAGGGTGGCCAGAGTGACCCACCCTTGCTGTCCTTCCATTGGCAATGAAGACTTTTTTATTCAGACCGGCTTTTAGAACTGAAGGCTTTTAAGGATAGGGAGGATTTGTATTGTTTTAAATTGTACTGTTTTAACATTTTTATCTTTTTAAAGTGTGTGTCCTAAATTGTTTTAGTATGGTTCATGGATTAACTATTTTAATGTTGACTTTTCATATGTTTTAATTATATTGTAATCATTTACAACAAAGCTTTCCAAACTGTATGACACATTAGTGTGTCGGCTGCAGTGTGTAGGTGTGTCGTGCAAATGTAATGGGTGGAGGAGCTGCTGCTGCCGCCACAGACCAGACCCAGGTGAAGGGGCTGCCTCTGCCACTATCACCCCAGGCCAGGGAAGACTGGTGAGGGTGGCGGTGGTGGCAGGCCAGACTCAGGTGGAGAGGCTGTCTCCACTTACTGAATTATTGTGTTATGAAATGATGTATGTCTAAAAAGTATGTTACCAACATGAAAAGTTTGGAAAGCTCCAATTTACAATATAATGCAGGGGACTGGTGAAATGGGTAAGGGGAGTAGTGAATGCCTCACTGCAGCAAGGAAAGTTTCTAGCATGCCTAAAAGAGGCTGTGGTGATGCCATTACTAAAAAGTCCTCCTTGGATCCCAGCATCCTGAATAATTATCAGCCAGTTTCCAATATGAGACTTTTGGGCAAGGTTCTGGAGCATGTGGTGGTCTTCCGTTCCAAGGGTTTCTGGAGGAAACAGGTTATCTTCATCCATTTCAATCTGGCTTCAGGCCTGGTTATGGGACAGAGACAGCTTTGGTCACCTTGGTGGATGACCTACGGAGGGAACTAGATAGGAGGAGTGTGTCCCTCTTGATTCTGCTGGACCTCTCAGCGGCTTTCAGTACCATTGACCATGGTATCCTTTTGGATCATCTCTCTGGGATGGGACTTATACAGTGGTTCCAGTCATTCCTGGAGGGATGAACTCAGAAGGTGGTGCTGGGAGACTCTTGTTCAACTCCCTGGCCATTGGCCTGTGGGGTCCCTCGGGGTTCTGTTTTGTCCCTCATGAAACTACTGAGCCTGTGGGGTCCCTCGGGGTTCTGTTTTGTCTACATGAAACTACTGAGAGACATCATCTGGAGTTCTGGGGTCCGGTGTCACCAATATGTGGATGACACCCAACTCTACCTCTCCTTTCCATCCGATTCCAAGGAAGCTCTCTTGGTACTGAACCAATGTCTGTTGTCAGAAATGGTCTGGATGATGGAAAACAAATTGAAGCTTAATCCAGATAAGACAGAGATGCTCCTGGTCAGTCAAAAGGCAGATCAGGGAATAGAGACTTTGCCTGTGCTGAATGGGGTTATGCTCCCCCTGAAATCTCAGGCTTGCTGTCTTGGTGTTCACCTGGATTCAACTAAGTCTGGATGCCCAGGTCTCAGCAGTGGCCAGGAGTGCATTTGCACAGCTAAAACTTGTGTTCCAGCTATGCCCGTTCCTTAAGATGTCAGATCTGGCTTCAGTAACACGTGCCTTGATTACATCTTAATTGGACTACTGTAACATGCTCTACGTGGGGCTGCCTTTGGAAACTGTTCAAAAACTTTAGCGGGTTGAAAACATGGCAGCTAGAATGCTAACCGGGGCCAGTTACAGGGAGCACATAACTCCCTTGTTAAAACAGCTCCACTGGCTACCCTTTTGTTTCTGGGCACAATTCAAAATACTGTTTATGACCTATATAGCCCTATATGGCTTAGGTCCAGGCTGTTTGAAAGACTGTATCTCCCTGTACAGACCTGCTAGACCCCTAAGGTCTGCTGGGGAAGGCTTTCTCTGGGTTCCACCACTATGCCAGGCTTGCTTGGTGAGGACAAAGGAGAGAGCCTTCTCTGGCTGCTGCCACCCTGTGGAACACCCTTCCATGGGACAGTAGCCTGGCTCCCTCCCTGCTCTCCTTCTGCTGGCAGAGGAAAACATTTCTTTTTAAGCAGACATTTATGTGAACATGGAAACTTTATTTATTAACTTGTTTTAAAATTGAATATGATTTACTTTTTATAATTTTATATATTTTTAACATTTTAACTGTTTTAAATGTTTGTAATGTGTTTAATTTATTGTTGGAAGTTGCCTTAGGTCCCACCCTGGGAGAAAGGAGACATACAAATATAATAAATAAAATAAAATTTAATTTGTAAAGCCCCTTGAGCCCAATCTTGAAGAAATGCGGGATAAATAAGTAGATAATACAAAAGGATCTTGTAATGCCTTTGAGACTGAAAGAACTTAGTGACATAAGCTTTCATAGACTCAGTCTACTTTATCAGGTGCATAGAATGAAGCACTTGTGGAGAGATGTTTATACCAATGGATGGGTGTATTTTGTGTTTATATGTGAGTTGGAGAAGGAGCATGCAAGACATATAGGTATGCCGACAGGGTAAACAGTGAATAGATGGTTACGTAAACACAAATATGAATCCCCTGTTCATATCTTTAGCTACTCATCTTGGCTTTATATAGATCCTGTCTCCCATTTCTGTCCCCTAACTATTCTTTATTGTTGAAATGGAACTTGTCACCATTGCCATACCCACATGTCTTGCGTTTTCCTTGTTATTCATACACATCTCATCCATCAGTATAAATGTTTCTCCACAGGTGCTTTGCTTTATGCATCTGACAAAACAGACTGAATCTATGGAAGCTTATACCACTAGTATCTTTCAGTTAGTCTCAAAGGTGCTGCAAGATACCTCTGTGTACTGATATGGACTAGCATGGCTGTGTCTTTGAATAATTGTTGTTCTGTAGCAGCAAAGGAAACAAAGACTCTGTGACACATTTTAGAGCCTATCAAATTTAGCTGGGTGATTTTAAATGATGATTCTGTGTGATTCCTTTTCAACATCATGGCCTCTGGCACCCCTTAGGCTTGCTTCCCTCTTGTCCCTAATGCTATTTAGTGTGTACATGTTGACTAACTTTTTTGGCATTCTTAGATTTGGTACCACCAATATATTTGTGGCATCAAACCTCTCTCCTTTCCATTCAGTGAAAGTAACTCTCTGATCTTGGTGATAGATTTGGTGAACAAACAGATGTTTAATCCAAACAAGTTAAAACTATGCCTGTTCAGAGTTAGATCAAGAAATGACCGAGAATGACATGTCACCTCCAAGACCAACAAATCAATCATTATGTAAACTTTCACAGAATACAGTATACCTGAGATTATGCTATAATAAATTTGTTATGCATTATATCTGTTACCACAGGGAACTCAGTAATCCTGAAGTATAATTTCACTCCTGTGAAATTTTATGTGACAAAAAACCTAAATCTCAAGCACTTTGAAAATTATCTCAAATTCTAATCCAGCATTCTTCTTCGTGGTCTCTGTGCCTCATACATTAGGAGCTTTTGCGCCTGCGCAGTAGTGTACGGAAAATTCTAGAGCTTAGTAGCTTGGCGGAACCCCTCCCCCATGCTGGTACTGCGCATGCTCAGCCTGCTGAGCAACGGTCACTCCTCAGTTCTTTCTTGTCCGCCGTTGTGTACAGAAGGTTCTTTAGTGGCTTGTGCTTTTCGTCATTTTCTTCTGGCTTTTGACCTCGGCTTCTCATTTTCTGGACATACGGACTTGGATTTCGGACTCTGTTTTTGATATTTCGACCCCTTTCTCCCCCCTTCTTTGCTCTTTTTCGTACTCGCAACTCTTCTCCGCTGCCTTCGAACTGTCTTCTCCGTCTTTCCCGGACATTTGTCTATGTCGGCCCTCTTCAAAAAGTGCGTCTCCTGTGGTCAGAAAGTCGCCCTATCCGACAAACATCGCCAGTATCTCTTCTGCTTGGGTGAGACCCACAACATGCAAGCCTGTCCAGTTTGTCAGGAGTTTACCCACCAAACACTCCGCAACCGCTCGGCAAGGCTTAAGTCTCACTGTTGGGAGGAATCCTTGAGAGCGAGGGACGAGGCACCCATTGTGATGTCGGAGAAGGCGAAATCGGCGTCCTTTACACCGTCGGTGTCGGCGGCTGCTGCACCATCCACCTCCGGTACCAACATTGAAGCTGCCAAAGATCCCGAAACTCCACAGCCCAGGCTCAGGAGACACCTGCAGGCTCGCAGGCTTCGACTTCTTCCAGGCCTCTAACAGCGGCCCAACGAAAACACCCATCTTCTAAGGACGTTAAGAAGAAGGAGAAGAGACGCTCACCTGTCGAGGAGACTCGCCCTCTCACACCTCCACCGACCTTGCTCATTGAGGAAACGGCAGAGCACTCGGACACACAGGAGGTTCTTGAGGTGTTGGACAAGCCAGCCGTGGAGGCTGTGCACCCGGAACCGATCGATGTAGCAGTTGAGGATATCCCGACTAGTCACCGTGAACCGGTAGACCATCGGGAGGAGGCCACGGCCAGACATCGGCCCTTGCCCAGCCAGGGGCCAGCCTCTCGGAGGAGCCAATCCCACTCTCGCTCCCACTCTCCTGAACGGAGAGTCAGGCCTGCATCTCTTCACCATCAGGAGATGCACCTAGACAGGGCCTATTCTCGGGACTCGGTATTCACCTCCGCCTCCTACCTTGGTAGGTATGGGCAAGGACACCTTTGGCGAGAGTACCCTGGGTCGTATCACTCCTATTCCCAGTCATACAGGGATAGGTACCATGCTGACCCACAGTACTGGTCACCTCGCCGGCGATCCTGCTCACCATCACGGGAAGCGCACCGCCGTTATGAGAGGGTGCCTGCAAGATCTCCCTCCCCGCGTTATCGAAGGTCCAGAGAGCCCTCACCTCGCTACAGGGCAGTGTCACCGCCCCCCAGGGTGACGTCGACCACGACTTGTGCTGTGTCGGAAACCACCACAATGCAGGCCAGGGAGCCTACCACTAAAACCACGCAGGCGACCCACCCTCGGTCCTCAACAGTGCCCACTAAGGTGACGCCTACCGTGACCACAACATCATCTGCGAAACCGGCACTGGCGGCAACCACCCCGTCCACCCCAGCAGTGGAGAAAACGGCAGAGAGATACTCATCTCCCTCCTCTCAATCCTATGAGACGGAGTCGGACTTGGAAGACTCGACACCGTCTTCCCATGAATCGCCTCCACTGAACTTTGGAGAACCAGCCCTGGATTCCGCTCCTGAGGATGTCCACCAGTTCTCAGCTATCCTCCTCCGCATGGCCACGGCATTGGGCTTGAAGGTGGCAGACCCAGCTCCAGCGGTGCAGGATCCCGTCTTCCAATACCTGGAAACGCGTCCACCATCCACCGCGCCACTGCCCTTCCTGCCTACGCTGTTGGATGCTCTGAAGCACCCAGGGGCCAAACCAGCGTCAGCCCAAACTATACCACACAGGTTGGAACATCTATATAAGACGCAAAAGGAGAACATGGAATTCCTTTTTAGCCACCCAGTCCCTAACTTGATTGTTGTGGAGTCGGCCCAGATCAAAGGCGGTACCAGGCCACACACGACCCGCTGGACCGCGAGGGCCGGAAACTTGACAACTTTGGGCGTCGGTTCTATTCGGCATCCTCTCTGGTCATTAGAGTGCTGAACACCATGGCCTGCCTCACCGCGTACCACAGGAACATCCTTGACCGGCTCGCTCCACTTCTGGCTGATCTTCCCGACGAATCCTGGGCAACCACCACTCAGTTATACAACGAAGCAGTTGTGCTTGCGACCCAGCAGCTCACCTCCTCGAGGCACGCCATGGAGGCTACCTCGAGGGTGATGGTTGGGTTGGTTGCCCTTCATCGACATGCATGGTTGCGGTCATCAGGGCTTCAAGAGGACAGTCGCAAGAGGATCGAAGACCTCCCCTTTGATGGCCAGGGGCTCATCCACTCCTCTACGGACGAGGCCATGGACCAAATCATCAAGGCCCGACTAACAGCCAAGAAGATGGGCATCAATCAACCGCAGCCTCGCCGCAGCTTTGGCTCGCGTCAGTCATGGTGTAGATCCTCCTCCTCTACGTATCAGCAGTCTACGCGCTCTACTGCTTCCCGGCCTTCTACTTTGTCCACCACTCGAAGACCTCTTCGGAGATGCCCATCTTCTTCCAAGAAGTCTTCGTCGGGGACGAAGTCCTGGTTTTGACCACCTTCGCAGGTCACCACCGATGCCATCGTTCAGCTTGCCAACATCCCTGGAAGATTGACCGAGCTTGGCCAAACACCTCGCCGAGTGGCGGAGAGTCACCACGGACTCTTGGGTGCTTATCATCGTCCATCTTGGCTATGCCATAGAGTTTCAAAGTATACCACCGCGAGGCGTCTGTTACTCCACCCCAGCCAGCTCGGTCCTGTTGGAAGAGATCCAGTCCTTTCTGCAAAAAGGGGCGATCGAGGAACTCCCATCCTCAGCCAAAAACACCAGCTTCTTCTCCCGGTACTTTACGGTACCAAAGGCGGACGGAACCCTGCGGCCCATTCTAGACCTCAGAGGAGTGAACGAATTCATCCACCCCAAGAGGTTTAAAATGCTTACGCTGCCCTCGATCATGCCCTTCCTCCGTCGAGGGGACTGGTTCGCCTCCATCGATCTTCGGGATGCTTACTTCCACATCGCCATTCCCCTGCAGCACCATCGGTACCTGCAATTCGTGATTGACGACACCTGCTACCAGTACAGGGTGTTACCCTTTGGGCTCTCCACCGCACCCAGGGTCTTCACCAAGTGCATGGCCCCAGTGGTATCATACCTGCGGACGAAGGGCGTCTCTGTCTACCCCTACATGGACGATTGGCTCTTGGTGGCATCCTGCAGACAAAAACTGTACAAGGACATACATCGAACACTCACTCTTCTCACCCGTCTTGGGCTTCGGGTCAACCCGAAGAAGTCCCACCTCGAACCCTCCAGGGTCCTCGATTTCATAGGGGTGACCCTGGACTTGGTGTCGGCGAGGGCGTACCTACCAATGGACTGAGCGAGAACGCTTTGACTGGCGGTGTCGAGCGTCCTCCATGCTCCGAGGGTGACAGCGGGGAGGATTCAGCAATGCCTCGGTTACATGCCCTCCACAACTGCCGTGACTTACCTCTCCAGGCTGCGCGCATGACCACTCCAGCACTGGTTCGTGTGAGTTTTCAACCCACTTCTCGACGACTAGGGATGTCTAACTTCACCTACTTCATCACGTGCACCAGTCCCTGCTCTGATGGCGGTCTTACAACCACCTCCTGACGGGCATGCCGTTCCAAGAGGAGAACCCGTCAGTCACGGTAACGACAGGTGCTTCCCTCTTCGAGTGGGGAGCACACTGCGATGACCTCAGAGTCCGCGGCCGGTGGATCGACCACGAGATCGCTCTTCACATAAACACCCTCGAGCTCCTGGCCATCTGGAAGGCTCTGAGGGCCTTTTGACACCTTGTTAACGACCGGACGGTGCTGATCCTCACGGACAACACAACGGCGGTTTGTTATGTCAACAGACAGGGAGGGACTCATTCGACTACCCTCCTCAATATAGCCCTCGACCTATGGGACTGGTGCGTCTCTCTCAGAATCCACCCAGTGGCAGTTCACCTGGACGGGCAGGAGAACACCACGGCAGACGCACTCAGCAGGGACACCTCATCCCACCATGAATGGTCCCTTTCCAGTGAGGCTTTTCAGATGATTCGGGATCGATGGGGCGAGCTGGAGATAGACCTCTTCGCTACCAGCGAGAATGTGAAGTGTCGTTGATACTGCTCGAGGGCCGGCCGGGATCGCCACTCCATCGGCGATGCCTTCCAGTTCGGGTGGAACGAGGGCCTCCTCTACGCGTTTCCTCCATTCCCCCTCCTGGGCCAAGTGATATCGAAAATCCTCGTGGACCGAGCCGATGTCATCCTCGTCACCCCGTACTGGCTGAGGCAGCATTGGTTCGCCCCCCTGCTCCAGGCCGCTTGGGGGCAGATCCTCCAGTTCCCGACGATACCGGACCTCCTCTCGCACTCCAACGGTCGTGTGCATCATCCGGACTTTCCACTCCTGGCCCTCCATGCTTGGAGGATATTGCCATAGCGGACCCTGTCATCGGGAACGTCTTGACCGCGGCCAGGAAGGAATCAACACGCCGCAACTACCACTACAAGTGGAGGTGTTTTGTCACCTTTGCGGAAATGCAACAGGAGCCGGTGTCGCCTGCAAACCTGCCGACGGTGCTCCAGTTCCTTCTGCATCTCCACGAACAAGGCTTAGCTTTCTCTTCCCTGAAGGTTTACCTCACCGCTATCGTGGCCCACCAACCTCCACGATCGCCATCAGCGGCCTTCTTCCATGACGGTATCGTAAAGCAGTTTTTGAAGGGCCTTCAGCACCTCTACCCACCAGTATCGCCACCGTTACCACCGTGGTCACTCTCTTTGGTGCTGTCGCAGCTGATGAGGCCGCCCTTTGAACCTATGGCGACCGCAGATGACAGGCTGCTCTCCATAAAAACGGCCTTCCTGGTAGCTATCACCTCTGCCAGACGGGCAGGAGAATTGACAGCCCTTCGGACAGATGAACCTTACCTGGTATTTCACAGGGACAAGGTAGTTCTTTGACCTGACATCTCCTTCCTGCCGAAGGTGGTGTCTAACTTCCATCTCTGCCAGGATATCATCTTGCCGACCTTCTACCCGAACCCAACAACACCACTGGAGTGATCTCTTCACTCCCTGGATATTCGTCGGACCCTGGCCTTCTACATCAATAGGACTGCCTTCTTTCGACAGACTCCGCGCCTCTTTGTGTGTTACGGCAGGTGTTGAAGAGGCCATAAGGTGTCCACCCAGCGCTTCTCAAAATGGGTGGTACAGACTATACAGCTGGCATATGAGCTCGCCAGACAACCTCCGCTAGCCTTCCTTCAGGCCCATTCCATAAGAGCCGTGGCGACATCTGCAGCCCTCCTGCGAGGAGTTGACTTGCATGGACTCTGCCGTGTGGCGACCTGGTCCCAGCCATCTACCTTTGTGCGCCACTACAGGCTCGACTGCCGGTCCCATCGAGATGCTCATTTTGGATGTGCTGTGCTGGCTTCTGTACTCTAGGACCTGACCCTACCAGTAAGCTACACAGTCTCCAAATGTGTGAGGCACAGAGACTACGAAGTAGAAGAATAGGTTGCTTACCTGTAACTGTAGTTCTTCGAGTGGTCATCTGTGCCTCATACATGCCCGCCCTTCCTTCCCCTCTTTTTCAGGTCCCTTACTTGGCGGACCACAGAACTGAGGAGTGACCGTTGCTCGGCGGGCTGAGCATGCGCAGTACCAGCATGGGGGAGGGGTTCCCGCCAAGCTACTAAGCTCTAGAATTTTCCATACACTACCACGCAGGCACGAAAGCTCCTAATGTATGAGGGCACAGATGACCACTCGAAGAACTACAGTTACAGGTAAGCAACCTGTTCTTCAAGGCTATAAGGACAAATAAAATATTGCTATTAATTGCTGAGCTAGTTCCTTATTACTCCGCACAAATTTGTAAGTCTACATTCTGTTACAAAACCAAAGCATGATATAAAAGAGTTAAATCCAGGACTATGATTCTGGGGTTTTTGTGTCAGATAAGGCAAATGTTGAAGGGTAATTGCATTAGCCTGTTACAGCAAATGCACATAGAATTAGCAATTTAAAGACTGATATTCTCATTGTGGCATAAACTTATATGGATGAGAGCATCTTTTGTTCAACTGATACCTAAAAGGATACCTGATTCCTGAAAGTCTATGCTACAATACATTTCCGTCTTGCTTTTCATTATGTACTCTGGAATCTTTCAAGAGAAAGAAAAATAGAATGAAAACAGGATGCAATGTAAAGCCATAATTTTTAAACAGAAAATAAAATTGGGAACAGTTAAAATAAGCCCCAAAATTAAGCATTAAATCCTGACTAATAAAAAAGTCCTTTACTTGATGCCAAAAAGCTAGTAAAATATGTTTCCTGTTGAAAAAGTTTTAAACAGTGCTACCACAAAGAGGCCCCCTAGTTGCCATTCACCTATCTTGCACAGGGGTAGCTACCACCAGAAGGGACTCTTGATAGAGAGGCGTACATTGCTCCTGGTACCTGTACAAGCCTTTAAAGATATGATTGTGCACAATCATATCTGACAGTTATTCTTAGCTTCTTTCTGTTACATTGGGCAGCAGATAATGTTTAGAGCATCCAAAAGATTGTGTTCATGAATTTATTTCATTATACCTTATTTTTTCCCCAATATATGATCCAAGGGAGGTCACAACATGCATCAAAGCAGAAACAGCAAAAAACAAGTAAATAAAAATCCCATTAAAAAAGCATTAACTTAAACAATTTAACAAACTTTTAAAACATAGTAATGAAGATAGAAGGATTCCCCTCTTCCCTGGGTGAAAGATTTTTCCCTAACAACCAGTTAACAGGCCTGTGTAGATAAAAAAAAGTCTGCCTGCCAGCACATGGGGGGTTTCTCCTTGCATTCACACTCTCGTCTTTCAAGAAGTACAAGATATCTCAGACATAGTTTATCTTCACATCCTCACCACAGTCTTGTGGCTGCACAAGAACAAAGGATCTGTGCTGAGAAATGGCACCTTGTGCCAGGCTGCATGAATAATTTTCATAACATAGTCATGAGATTGGATTCCCACCCCAATGCTTATACTAGTTAGTTTCCTAGTAAAGACTCTTAAAGCAAGGGTAGGCAATCATAGCTTCATTTCAAATGTCTTTTTGCATTGCACAATTATACCACTTTGATGACTAATTGCCAAGACATCATCATCATCATCATCATCATCATCATTATTATTATTATTATTATTATTATTATTTTATTATTCCAGGGATTTGTACTAAATACCTCACCAAGCTAGAATTCCAGGATTCTTTAGCAAGCAGCCTTGGCAGTTAAATGGCATCAAACTACTATAACTGTACTATGAAAGAGGCCAGAATCTCTCTGCAACAATTGTTTAAGATCTTTTAGGAGGAGTGAACTGTCTGTACTCCAGCAGCTTACTGGGCAGAGAGGAAGGAAGAAGAGAAGGAGTGGCAGAAGGAAAGAAAGAATGATCCCACCATTCCTGGCTTCATGTGCCTGTCCTGTCCCCCATCCCAAATAAACTTCTAAATAAAAAAGTGTCGCTATATTTGTTTTAAAGAGACATCACTACAAGGTTTCTCAGCAATTAATTGGTTAAACTCTGCATTGTTAACTAAACCATATTACAGATATTCCTTGAAGCTTTGCAGTAAACTGCGTAAACCAAAGTTTAGAAAAGGTTTTTTTGATAACTCCTCCCAACCCTCTGCACCTAGTTGTGACCCTGATAGTCCCCCCCCCCAACTAACCTTTCAAGCTCTGCAGCAGACTGTTCTCATACACACATTCACACCCACACAGGGATTATGCCACTCACTACTAGGGTGAAGGAAAAGCTATTCTAAATACTCTTTTTTTTATCCATGCAGAAACTAGGTATATATAAAATAGATTCTATTATTGATAGAAATAATGGATCCAAAGTAATTTAAAGGAACAAATGGAAAGTTCCCTTAAATCTCAGCCAAGTCAAACTCAGAACTTCAAAATCAGGGCCACTCCTAACTGATGACATTTAACATGCCTCCACTTGTGTCATAATAAGCATTGCAGTGGCTGGCTCTTTTATCTACTGCTCTTCTGACTTCCAAGTAATATTTCTAATGCTTATATGGCAAGCATCAACAGGCAAGAGAGCTGAAAAGCATAGTCTCAAACCAGTTTTTTGTGAGTTTTTATTGTAACTGGGTAGAATTAAAAGCTGTTTCCATTGTGGAAATTAAAGGTGAGGATCAAATTGGATTAAATAAATAAATAGTTTCCACTGTAAAATGCTACTCACACTTGAGGTAAATGATTCTAACTGATAAATCTTACTTAAATCTTCAGGTTTTTCATAGAGAGTAGCTTATTCTGTAGTTATTGCTTGTTGTAGAGCTTGAGAAAGTTAGTTTCTTAAACTAACTTCCAGAACCCTTCAGCCAGCATGACTGCCAGCCACACTGGCTGGGAAGTTCTAGGAGATGTGGTCCAAACCCCCAACTTTTCTGAGGTCTGATTTTGTTCTCATTTCACATGAAAGGGAGTAAAATGCCTCTCTTTTTCAATAATTACACCCAAAGAGAATTTCCAAGATCTCCTTATTAAAGTTCAAAGGTAGCTACAGGCATCCTTAATCAAGATGCAAATTTTCCTCATAGCACTTTCTGTAGCTTGATTCTCTATTGCCCTGTTCTTGTATTCTATCTGACACTAACTGAGAAGTCGTTTATCTCTCTAATGGGCTTTCCTAGTGCTACTAATTAGCCGATAACTTTACCAATGTGCGTCAGTGGAAGAAACAAATAGGTAATAAAGTATTTAAGTTGCATAGGGACAATACTTTTTTTATGTAGGGGCAACTCTATTAGGTCTCAACCTGTGCAGGTCATAACAAAAAAAGATGGACTTTAGCATAGCTTGGAACACAGGGAGGTACTTTAAAGAAATGTAATGACAAATTTTATTGGTTTCACAATTCCAAGAGTTCACTCACTTAGAACAACTTTCATATACAGTATTGCCTTTGTTTCATCTTAAAACATCTCTCAATTTGTTGATGTGTCTTCATTCAAACTGATTGCTGCTACAGTAAGCCTGTCAACCAGGCGTCATGATGAAAACTAATTTTTCAAATACATCTGCAATGTTGAGGCATGCGTTTTTGTGTTTTCACATATTCATCAAGTAGCCGCCAGGAGGCATTGTTTAACAGAAGCTGCATGATAAAAAGGGAACTGCTACTCCTTGCAGTAGGTTATAGACAGAGCTTTGCTGTAAGCTGTTGCTATTCTTTGAAATTTGGTAGGGGAAAAACAACATTATTTTTTTTTAAAAAAGTCATGGCCTCTGGGAGGAAATGAGGCAGCCAGTCTTATCTGTATAGGTCTGAGTGGATTTTTAGTAAATTCCATTCCCTGCATATTCTTCCAGTTTATTTGTGTTATTAATAAGAACTATGGTTTGCTTTGCAGAGAAAGAAAGTCTTGCTTGTTTTGAAACATGCCAGGCTCTCTACTTACAGAAATTCTTAAGTGGGGATCTACAGTAAGAGTGGAGAAAATGTCAGACTGCTCCTCTCCATCTCAGTGCTGACTATGATTATTACAGCAACTGGAGGCCATGAAATCTCCATCCATGGTCATAATGGCCCAAAATGTTCCTTGCCCCTCCCCCTTCAGTTGCTTACCTTTGCCCTAAAGGCACTCCCTTACACTATGGATGGGGTTCCATGGCCCTCCAGATGTTGCAGTTGTCCCTAGTCAGCATTAGGATGGAGTTTCCATAGTAGACGGGCGACCTGAAGATGCACACACACACACAATACCCTGTGGGCTACACAAGCACATATGTGCAAAGAATAAGTGACATCACTTCCCTTCCAGTAACTCTTCTCAGCTGAAAGCTAGCCCTCAAAAAAGTATTTTGTGAGGCGGAGATTGTGGAAGAAAATAAACCTCCATGTTTGCATGCTTTATGGTAGTGTCTGGCATTTAGCTAATTTAGCAATTAATTTAGCAATTAGCTAAAATACATTGTAAACCGCTTAGATAACACTCAGTTGATAAGCAGTATAGAAGTAAATGCTATTGCTATTGCATGGTTTTCATGTATTATATTGCCCCCAAATCAATCCATCCTCACCACCAAAAAACCTTTAGGGACCCTTGACGGACTGTCAGGAGGTTTAAGGGCTCCAAACAACCTGTGACCCAATTTTGCATTCTGCTTTAAAGATTAGATACTTTTATTTAGTTTACCCTTTTGTTTCCTGTACTACATGTATTGTGTGAGTTTTCAAGGAAGTAGCTGTGTTAGTGTATTGCAATTGCTTTTTGTTCTACAACTAGTTTTTGAGTCTGTGCAGTGGACTTCTAAGCACCACTCTGTATTGAAACCTCATTGATTAGTGCACATAGTTACATACCTGCAGTTTTCATCCAGAACACACTAACAAATCTATTGTTTACAGCTAAGCCCTCTTTTACAACAGCTTCTGCTCAGACACACAAGACAGAGACTCAAAACTCTTGGATTTACAACAGGCATTTCCACACCACAATGCCCACCTAAGTAGGCAAAAAACAAGTTGACAAGGCAAGATTAATAGGGACCATTTACTACAAGATAGACCTAAAACACAAAACGAAGAACGTCCCTAGTGGTCACCTACAGTTCCCAACTGAGACCACTTGAACACATCTTTAAACAGTTACAACCAATTCTGGAGAACACAGCCCTCTCACAAGCTCTGGGGGACATGCCTTTACTGGCTTAGAGATAGCCTCCAAATCTTTTTTTTTAAATAATTTTATTAAGTTTCACAAATAAAAAACATGATCTTAAGTTGTACTTTTACATGTAGTGGTTTTGTTCTTCCACTCTGATCTAGTTTTCATAGAATCATAGAAATCTAGAGTTGGAAGAGACCACACAGGCCATCCAGTCCAACCCCCTGCCATGCAGGAACACCCTTAAAGCAATCCCGTCAGATGGCCATCAAGCCTCTGCTTAAAAACCTCCAAGGAAGGAGACTCCACTACACTCTGAGGCAGCATATTCCACTGCCGGACAGCCCTGACTGTCAGGAAGTTCTTCCTGAGGTTCAGGTGGAATCTCCTTTCCTGCAGCTTGAATCCATTGCTCCTTGTCCTGGTCTCTGGAGCAGCAGAAAACAAGCCCTCTTCCTCTCCTTTTCATTTTCTGAATTTCTATTCACATATAAAAATTATGCATCACAATTCTATGTTCATCTTACGTGCTTGATCTTGCTTTTCTCTCTCCCACTCTTGTTATGTTACAGTTATCTCTCTTTAATTTCAACCATAATTCAGACATTCTCACTTGGCAGTTCCCAGCAAGAGATAGCCTCCAAATCTTAAACAGGATAAACTTATAACAGAATAAATAACATGGAAGAACAAACTGAGAAGGCCGCTCTGTGCCCACATCTACTCTGGGAGCAATATTACAGGGACCAATAACATCACTCAGAACATCACACTGGACAAACAGGACAGCCTGTACGCAAGAGGACACAAATCTGATGCTAGAAATGGCAATACCCAAAAACCAGTTGCAGAACATTTAAATCTACCTGGACACACAGTAAGTTATTAACAGTTTGTGGTCCTTGAACAAGGAAACTACAAAACAAGACTAGAAAGAGAAACTGCTATATTGAATTATATTCATAAAAAATTGTACACTATACATATTAAGAGTCCTCACTACTGCCCATATAACAAAGGAATCTTTTCAGAGAGAGTTTTGAGCCCTGGGAAACTGACTTTTAGTGAGCAGGTTTATTGCCTTCACGTCAACACTAACTGACCACTGTAGACATCTGAAACACCTATATCAGCTTATGTAGCCCTTTGAAAATATAAGGCAAGGGTCATGATTTGCATCTTTCTGGATCCTTTTACATTCCTTCCCACAACTGTATAAATACGCCTGAAGCCTTAATACTACTCAGTACTGCATCCAAAGAAGCGGGTTTGTATCCACAAAAGCTCATGTAAAACCAGTTAGTCTTAAAGGTGCTACCACATTTCTTTTTTTCTTTCCCTTCCCTTCCTCCTTTTTATGTTGTATGTATTGTGTGAACTCTGTTGCACTGTATTCTGCTCAGACTAATAGCATAAACCAACAACCAATATAAGGAAAAGATCTTCCTAGCCACTATCATGTCAATCGTGCTGACATGCTGATCCATGACTTCACTCTACATGAGGGCTGTGCAGTTGTCTTTCTAGATCGCACTTTAGGGTGGCAATATAAGAGCATTGTGTGTTAATGACATTTATTTCAATAACATGAGCTTCAATATAAGTGTTAGGAGCTGTCACCATGAGTTTCAGAAGCTGTGCATAATTCCAATTTACATTCATTTAAAAGAATGTAGATCTTAGATCCAACCACTAAATTATTTGTAGCTGGTTTTATGTTACTACTGTTACTTTTCAGCTTTGGTCATGGAGCTCAACTCTGGGAAGAAAATCTGCTTTGACCAGAAGAACTACACAAGATTTCACCTCCAAGAATTTGTTCTTATCGCTGTAAATCTTGACAAAATTAGGTATCTAATCAACTTCATTGGGACCCTAAGAGGCTTCATACTGCCTTTCACTTTCTTAACATGGAACTTTGTCATTATGGTGGTACTTCAGTCTGCATGTAGATGCCAGCTGGCATTATGCTTGGAACTTACATCATCATAAATGGCTTTATGTGTGCACAAAAATGAATTGAGTACTTCTGCAACATCCACATTCATGTAGGGGTTGCCATTATGTTACATGATGTCCCTTGCACAATGTAGCTAGTGTTTATTTTGCCATGGTCCAATGTGTTATGGGCACCAATGCACATTGGGGCACTCCCTGATGCACTTTTTGACACCTTGTTGCCAGAGCACAACAAGAGCACCCAGTGCACATCTTTGCAATCCACTAACAGAGTTTTGTTGTGTTTCTGCCGCTTAGCTACAGCTTCATAAAGTTACAAAACAGATAGTAATATAGAATCTTGGCCACAGTTGACACAGCTATTTAACCTTCTTACTGTCTTTTGTAGTGTCTGCAGCAGCATGTAATAATAAAAGGAAGATTTGCTGTTACATAACTTTCATGATCTGTTGGAGGCAGGTTGTTTATTCATATTCATGGACAGGCAATAAATCATGTAATAAGCATTTATATGCTTCAAACAAGATGAGCAAGATTTAATAGCATTATAATGGGGGGATTAATCTTATATCTTGTTTTGTTCTTTTATTACAGCTTCACTGTACACTGTTTGATCATGCCCTCTTTTTCTAATGTTTAGGCATGACTATTGAAACTTATGTAACCAAAGTAGCACTATCTGTGCATGAAAAGGGATCTCAGCAAGCTTCAGGGAAGCCTATGTTCAGAACATGTTCAGTGGCCATGAAATACTGACTGATGATTGGATAAAAGATGGAGAATGGGGTGGGGGGAGGGACAAGAACAGAGAATCCTAGAGAAGAGCAGTTTTGGAGTAGGATTCCAGGAGACTAAGGTTAAAACCCCCACTCAACCATGAAAACCCACTGAGTAATCAAGTCACACTCGCTCAGCCTCAGGGGAAGGCAACGGCAAACCTCCTCTGGTGAAATCTTGCCCACAAACCTTATGATAGTATCACCCTAAGCTGGAGTTGACTCAAAAGCACACATCAAACAAAACAAAGAGAAGGGTATGGCTGGCTAGCAGAGGGGCAGGAACACTACAGGCACCTTCTACACTGCCATTTTAAATTGCCAATCTACCTATATATCCTAAACTGGTTGCAGTTAAAGCATGCTTTGAGCTCAATCCTACTCCTTTGGTCAGGTCAGATGTGTTGGACTAAGCTCCCATCAGCTTTAACCAGCATGGCAAATGGTCAGAGTTGACAGGAGTTGGTATGCCTGTGCTTTTGTGAGGGCCCAGGCTGGGGAAAACTCCTTTAGCCTGCTGCACCTGGCTAAACTATGCTTTTCCTTTCAGTCATAAGCAGACAGTCCTAAGTAAGCCATCTTTAACTGTGTCATAGTAACAGCTTTTGAGTAGTGGAGCTGAACAGGATCCTAAATGTCACCTCTGAGACAGAAAATCTAAATAAAACATCCCTGACAGATGACCATGCACTTCTTATTAAAAAAATCACCATCACCCTCTGAGGCATCCCAGTCACTGTCAAACAGCTCTTAGCTCTTCCCAACATTAGTTGAAATCCCCTTTCTTTTCAGTTTAATCCATTTATTCAATGCCTAACTCTGGAGCAGGTAAAAATAGGCTTATTCAGTCTTCTATATAACAGTCCTTCATCATATCGCTTTTCTGTCTTCTCCAGGCTAAATAACTGGCTCCTGCAACTGCTCAAAGGCTTAGTTTTCAAAACACTTCACATCACTCACTCCACTTTGCTAATATATTTCTTAAGCAGTGTTGTCCACAACTTCATACTTCTATCAAATTAGAGTAAAATGGTATAATTGCTTACTTTGATCTGCAGTTCACTTCTATTGCTTAAGCCTAAAAGTGGACTGATGGCGGGGGGGAGGTCTTTTGGTCTTTTGTGGGGTTCTTTTGTTTTTGTTTTTTTGCTGCTGCTGCATTACTCATGTTTGGTTTTCTGGTTTACCATGACCTCTAGATCCTTTCCACACATAGTGCTGCCAAACCACATGTCACCATTCCTACATTTGCTTCTTGATTTTTCTTTTCTAAATGTTGAATTTTAAAATTATCCCTGTTGAATATCATTTTGCTTGCTTCTCCAATTTGTTAAGGCCATCTTGAATCTTGATTTTGTCTTCTGAATCCTAGTTTGCTGTCATCTGTGGTTTGCTTGTCCTCTGTTATTTCATCCAAGTGATTTATAAAGATGTTGAACAATATTGGGCTCAAGACAGAACCCTGCAGCATACCACTTGTTGCTTCTTCCAGGATCATGAGGAACCATTAGTTAGCACTCTTTAGATCTACTTCATCAACCAGCTACAAATCTACTTAACAGTAGCATTATGTACTATTCATTTTACCACCTTGACTACAAGAATATTATAGGGATCCTTGCTGAAAATGTAATCAAAGTGAAGATAAACTAGATCCGTAGCATTCACCTAATTTACTAAGCCTGTAACTATATCAAATGCAACATTGACATGATTTTATTTTGCAAAACTCATTTTCAGTAATTGCACTGTCTTTTTTTTTTTAAGTGTTCACAGACTGTTTCGTGATCTGTTCTAGAATCTTTTCTGTCATCACTTTCTGACCAACCAATTGATGGTTGCTTTAATCTTCTTTCTTATTTCCCTCCATTCCTGAAGACAGGAAAGAACATTTTCCCATCTCCAGTTTCTTAGTATCTCACCTATTCAAGAAATCTCAGATAAGAAGTTTTACCCATCCTTCTTGTAACCCCAAAACATGGGTGACTGAGGAGTCCATTTGTAATACCAGTACCTCCATGTGACAGAGGCGAATTAATTAGCTCAAAGTTAGGATGCCTGCGAGAGTGGGGTAACTTAACAGGATATTTCCACCAATGCCTATGGGGTCATGCAGAAAAGAACCAGCCAGAGAATACAAAATGTAAACTAAGAACATGTTTTATTAAGAGATTCACACACGCACACAAAAGATCCAAGCACTCATGCAAGGACTATCTGAAGGAAAAGGGAGAAAAGTTGTGACCAGAGGAATTTTAAGGTTGGGAGGATAATTACCGGTCTGGTGAGAAGCAAGGAAAAGCAGCAATGTGGCTTAAGTAGGCACCTAAGGGCAGCTCTCATTCAGGAATCAAGGTGACAGTGTGGCATTCAGCAAAGCAAGAAACTGCACCAAACCACTCAAAACTGAGGGTTTTTATAGTCTAAAACTACCTTATGGTATGAACAGCTCTCCCAGCCAAGTGGACAATTGGGGTTGCAACACAGAGGTCCTAATGAGGTCCTAACAGAGCTAATGGTCTTAGTGTTTAGGTGACAAAGGGGTCATGGCTGTCATAATATTGTGGGAAGGTGGAAAGACAAAGCATGGAAACATCTAAGTGTGAGTGATCACAGTTTGATGCGAACTTCCCTTTTCTGCGCAGAGCTTTACCATAAGCCTAGTGTCTCTGGAGTTGCCTTGTAATCTGCCTGACTTCAGTTGCACCTAGAGGAGTGTGTGGCTGACCTGCCTTGCCATCTCACATTTACAGTGAGTAATTTTCCTCTTTCCACTTACCTCAGGTTTCATTCTATATCAATGCCAATTAATGTGATGCCAATTAAATATTTGCCAATTAAACCATATCAATCTGTGTGGTTGTGTGTGGGACCATAACATTCTCACAGTGACTAAGACTTATTTATTTAAATAACTACACAGCTGATGAACTAATTAGCTATATCTCTAAATGAAATTGTGGAACCCAGGTTGCCACAGGATAGGAAGCAGAGATCCCAGCTACAAACATATGGCCAATCACAGGGATTGGTGACCAGTTATGTGTGAATCAGGGATGATGTGATGCCAGTACGCCACTCAGTATGAGATGGTAGTCATTGTGCCTTGCCACAATAAAAGTGTTAACCACTCCTCCCATATGCTTTGCTGCTAGAGGACAGCATCAGAATGAATGGCACAGCAAACATCATATCAAAACAGCAATGCCAACTCCATATGCTGCAATGCAAGAAAAACTATGGTGGATCAGGTTTTTCCTGACACATGTCTCTGCCCTGAGTGGAAGTACATTTCACTGGCACTGAAGACATGCTTTTCAGATAAAAGGAAAGGACACATGCAAACACTGCTGTGCTTCTTACAAATTCATACTAAGAAGCATTTGATCTGACAGCTCTGCAAACAAAGCCTTCTACAGCTAGGTGTATGAATGTTTCCTCAATTATACAATGTCTCACACGTGTATATGAAATATAAAAAGACATAAGGGGAGGTGGGCGGAGGGCATGCAGCAAGTTTAAATAAGGACACCGAAAACTATATGTACATGTTATTGATAAAGATTATGAGTGTGGTTTCATTTGGTCTCTGGGATACTGAGTAACAACTTGGTCATGTTATACAACCTCTTCTCATCATGAAACCTTATAAATTTAAAAGTTACAGAAGACTTTACAGAGGGAAAAAAGAGTTATAAAGATAATGCAACAGTACTTTACATTGTAGATAGAATAAACATTGTTACAATGGGAAGTTCCTCTGTCAGCTCTTTAAGTTTTCAAGGCCTCAGTCTCAGGTGGTTATCTTTAGGCAGAGTGAGACAGTTGCCTCAGGTGGTAGATAATAGATGGGGAGTTGAGAGCAGTGGCAAGGCGTTGGAGAACTTGGTGGTATGTGTGGCCAGACCCATTCTGCAACCTATAAATTATTTTGCTTCTTTCATACCCTCCAACTGTCCCAGTTTGCTAGGGACAGTCATGATTAATCTGTTCTCCCACTTTTTCAGCTGCTTTTAAAATATCTTAGGGTTTTTTTGTCTTTCCTCACATTCCCCCTTTGTCCCTGCCTTATTTCAATTGCTGCAAACTGAGTTCAACGTGCAAAGTAGTTTGCACTCAAAACTCATCAAGGAAGAGAAGACAGGAGGGGGTAAAGTCTTACGTTTCCCAGTAGACTCGGCAAAAACAAATTGCTGCAGCTTCTCCTAGTTCATGTGTTCTTCCTCATTAATAACGTTGGCCACTCTGATGTTGCTTGGCCACACATATCCCAATTTTCACCTATAAAATGTTGCAAGGCTCCTCTCATGTCCCTTGCAGGAGAGATCTCTCCAGAGGAACCTCATACTCTGTGGTGCAACACAGAATGACAAATCTCAAGCCTAGTTCCTGCTCAAGGGGGTAAAACATGAGAATTGTAACACTTGCCTGGGCTATCAATGGTGCCAGGGCTTCACTGCCCCCCAAGAAGGATCTTAGCTGTTTCCAACGAGATCCATGCTGTTTCTGTCCTGACCTTCCACCCCTTGCAATGTGAGTACCACAGTGTCTTCTGTTAGGGAATAAGAAGATATTAATAAACTGGCACATGATGATTTGGAGAGCAGGGAAGGGGAAAGCCACCAAATGTCAATTTCTTGCTAACCTTGCATACCTTATGATGTGGCAGGGATTTCCCCCACAATTGGTTCTGCAGCATTTTTCTGCTTTCTATCATTTTCCCCAGTTTTTGGATGTCCTGGCTGTCATCTATGGCAATGACCATGCTTCTGCACACATGCTTTGGTTGAACACTCGCATCCCTGTGCAGAATCCTATGGAGCTCATCAAAGTACTGAATGGTAGTAGGCTGTCTACCTATCAGTCTATTAGCTGTGATGCAATTTCTTTATTCCCCAGGCATCACCTTTGTTGTACTGCAGCATTCCTCCTCTGTCTGTTTGTGGCCCCTTTTCCACATTTCCCTTGCAATCTCATTGAAAACTTCAATGTTCCTGTGGCCTGAATGTAAGTCTCTTTGAAACATCTCTTTTCCCCAGATCACTAAAATATCCTTGATTTCCAAATGCCTCCATGACACCCTTTGTTCCTTACAGGGGTGTTTTCCCCCTCCATTTCAAACCTGTGCTGCTGGGTTTGTGTGGGTGAAACAAAAACCTGTGTGTATCCTGCTGCAGAAAGAAAAGCCACCACATTTAAACATAGATTAAAGAGTGAACTGGAAATGGCGCCCAGTGCATCACATCATGAAGACATTAGATGTGACACTGTTTCAATGTTCCTCCTTGGCCAGGAGGTTGACTGGCACTGTGCTATAGACTGCGTGAGGCAAAAGTAGGAACTATCGGTTAGGTTCTGAGGAGTTAGGAGGGCAGGATTTCAGTTTGAGAGAGTAGAGTTTGGTATCGCAGATTTTGAGAGCAATTGAGAGTGACTTGTTACTGTGGTTGTGGATTTGTGTGTGTGTCTGTGAGGTTTTGTGAGTGTACAAGTACAGTGGTTGTGTGTGACTTGAGTGTGTGTTTTGTATTATGTCTGTCAGTGTTTGTGTGTGTCTTTCCTATTGTGACTGTTGAAATATTGGTGTGTGTGTGTGTGTTCCTGCAGTTACGCCTAGGAAGGGAACTGTTTGGAGCAGTAGGAAGATCAGGGAAGTTCTGGCACTTGTTGGGGCAAGCTCTGGCCTTTAGGTGCTCACAAAAAGCACCCCACTACCCAATCGTGGGTACCACAAGAGGATGGCGGCCAAAATAATCACCAAGGAATACCAGAGAAGTGCGCAGCAGATGAACTGCAAATTCAAGCAGATTAAGTGCCAGTTTTTTAAGGCTATGGAGGCACACAATGGTAACCCTCCTGAACACCTGTGGCTGAGGTACTTTCACACCATGTTACACCTGTGGAAAGAGGCAGGACAGCCCTCATGGAAAGAAAGGCACAAGCAGAGTGAGTACCTTTGAAACCGCTATATGTTCCCATTGATTTCATCCTTGCCCTGTTACAGCTGGTGGGTCAGCAATTGAGTTTTGACAGTTGGATTTCAGCCAGAATGTGTTCACACCAACCACTCCTCCTTTTAGTACACCTTCCCCACAGGTAGAAGGCGTTCAACCAAGAGGCAAGAAGGTGGCAATGAGGCTGGCTGCACTGCACAGCAGAGAGGTGCATTCAGCCTTGAGGAATTCTAGAGTTGTTGTTTGACAGGGACACATATTCTGGGCATTTGCCAGTGGGATGTGAGTTTCACTATAGTGCAAACACATGTTCTACCTGCTCCCCTCCCCCCTCCCCCCCCCCCAAAATCGGTGAGGCTGTTAAAATTCCATGCATGACAGTTTGTTCTGTTTCTTTCAGCTTCTTCCAGGCTGGGGGCCCATCCAGACTCCTCCACCTCATTGGTGGAAGAGGTCACAGTAAGGATTCCTGCAACTGAGAGCCCACCAATCCCGGACCCAGTGGTACCAGTGGTGAGTGCCATTCAATTTCCTGCCTTGTTTCTAGCATCAGCACAATGTCAAGCTGATGTTATTTATTTCATTATTATGTTTCTTTATTGAAGTAGAAACTAAATAGATTGCTATAAAAAATTTCCTGTTCCCAGCTGCTTCACGGTCCATACAGTCCCCTCCACAAGCAAGATTCACATTGGAGGAGTTGGTCCTTGTTATTGACTTTGCATGGGAGGAAGAGGAATCCTCACCTGCAGCGGGGCCCGACCACATAAAAAGTAAGTGCTTGAAGTGGTGCTTTGACATGAAGTCGTTTCTGGCAAGAGACAAGTGACGGTGTTTCCGTCTGGAAGGGGGAGAAGAAAGATAATGTTAGATTACTTTTTCTTTCATTGACCGTGGAGAAGCAAGTCCAGGAGGAAGAGACACCAGGACCATCATAGCATGGTAAGTATAGGGGGTTGCAACATAGAATCATAGAGTTGGAAGAGACCAGAGGGGGCATCCAGTCCAACCCCCCTGCTATGCAGAAACACACGTCAAAGCACTCCCAACAGATGGCCATCTAGCCTCTGCTTAAAAATCTTCAAAGAAGGAGACTCTACCACACTCCCAAGCAGCATATTCCACTGCTAAACAGCTCTGACCGTCAGGAAGTACTTCATGAGATTTAGGTGGAATCTCTTTTCCTATAGTTTGAATCTATTGCTCCTTGTCCTGGTCTCTGGAGCAGTGGAAAACAACCCTGTTCCCTCTTTGATATGACATCCTTTCAAATATTTGAACATGGCTATCATGTTCTTTCTTAACCTTCTCTTCTGCAGACTAAATATACCCAGCTCCCTAAGCCGCTTCTCATAGGGCATGGCTTCCAGACCTTCCACCATTTTGGTTTCCCTCCTCTAGAGACGTTCCAACCTGTCAATATCCTTCTTGAAATGAGATACCCAAAACTGGACACAGTATTCCAGATGAGGTCTGACCAAAGCAGAGTAGTACTATTACTTTCCTTAATCTAGACACTATACTGTTATTGATGCAACCAAGAATTGCATTGACTTTCTTGACTGCTGCATCACACTGCTGACTCATGTTCAGCCTGTGGTCTACTAAGATTCCTAGATCCCTTTCACATGTACAGTCAGCTGTTCACATTTGTGGATTTGATTATTCATGGATTATTTGCTTTCATCTCTACTGCCTCCCTGTGCCATTTTTAATAGGGACTGCAAGCCTCATGAGACTGAGAACCTGTGAATGACGATTATATGTCCCTAATAAAATTGGTGTGGGGCAGGAGTGGAGGTGGCAGTAAGATGTCAGGTTCCAATTCAAACAAACAAAATAAACATGCGAAACCAAGATTTATTTTAGAGCTTGAGCAGACAATAACGGCTTCAGTGATTCAGACTGGTAAGATTCCCACAGACAGTAAGTTATAACAATTCCCTCCTTCCCACAAAGCAATTAAAAGGTCAACCTTATCTCTAGCCCTGAAGTGTTTACTAGGAAACTATCTCATGAGAATTCAGATGTTTTTGGTGATGGTAAGCGCCAGAATGCTACTGCGAGTAACATCTGCAAACAAGTAAGCTGGCTATATAAACTGCCAGCATTTACTACTACATAACCCATCCAGAATACCTCCCCACACATATAATGGAGGGAAACCCCGACATCCTGCCCATCCCCAA
This sequence comes from Ctenosaura bakeri, assembly GCA_948474755.1. Lineage (NCBI taxonomy): Eukaryota > Metazoa > Chordata > Lepidosauria > Squamata > Iguanidae > Ctenosaura > Ctenosaura bakeri. The sequence continues at coordinate 427,462 of CAOLHI010001978.1, forward strand.
AATTTATAACAAGCAAAGGGAAAAAAGTAGAAGGGCGGGGGGGGGGAATGGAAGAGAAAAGGGAAACAAAGGAACAATGCAAAGATACATAGACAGTGCAGATGGAGTACAAGGAGTCCACGATCACGGAGGAGGAATGGCAAGAGTAGTGTCCTCAGGAGGCGAACAGGAACTCAAAGGAGCTGGTTTGAGTAGACTGGAATGAAAAACAGGGTGGACACTTTTAAGTGAAGGTGGCAGTAAAAGTTCAAAAGTCACATCATTGATAGCATGCTTCACAGGGAATGGACCAAGAAACTTAGAGGATAACTTTTTTGAAGGACCAGAAGAGGAAATGTTCTTGGAGGATAGATAAACAAGATCACTGGGGCTGTAAACAGGGTTAGGAAGCCACTTCTTGTCTGCAAAGCATCTGTGGGAAGACTTTGCAGATCTGAGGGATTTGGCAACAGAGTTCCAGACAGAAGAGGCATTTGTAATCCAGGAGGTGAGGGTGGGAGGCGAGGAGTCGGAGAGGGAAGCCAGGAGAGCAGGGAAAGGCTTGGGGTTGGTGCCGGAGACTATTTCAAAAGGAGTTTTGCCCATGGACAAATGCAGAGCAGAATTAAAGGCAAATTCTGCAAAAGGGAGACGGGAGGCCCAATTGGATTGGTTAGAGTTTACAAAGCAGCACAGATATTGTTCAAGAGATTGGTTAACACGTTCAGTTTGATGATCAGTTTGTGGATGATAGGCGCTGCTAAGTTTCTGGGAGATGTCCAGAGTCTTTAATAGGGCAGTCCAGAACTTGGATGTGAAAATAGGTTCTCAATCGGAGACAACTGCAGATGGTAGTCCATGAAGTCTCCAAACATGAGTGATGAAAAGGTCAGCCAGTTTTTCAGCAGTAGGCACCTTCTTCAAGGGTACAAAATGGGATTGCTTAGAGAAGTGGTCCGTAATCACCCAAATACAATGAAATCCATGAGAGGAGGGGAGGCCAATGATAAAATCCCAAGCGACAATTTCCCAAGGTTTGGAGGGGATTGGGAGAGGCTGGAGGAGACCATGTGGTTTAGTGGTGGTGGATTTGCAGGCATTACAAATGGAGCAGTTTTTAATGTAGTCTTGAACTTGTTTTGTAAGTCCCGGTCAGTAGAAAAGCTTGCGTATGGAATGAAGAGTTTTAAGGAATCCAAAGTAGCCCTCAGGCTTGGAGTCATGACACCTGCGGAGTATTTCAAGACAAGCAGTAGGAGGAACATAAATTTTAGAACCACAGAAAGGGAGTCCATCTACCCAGGATACAGAGTCTTTATGTGAGGAGAGCCAAGAGTCATTAAGGCAGGAGTATTTAAGAAGCTGTTGTAATACAGAATTGCATAGTGAAGAAGCAGAAAGGTGTGCTTTGTGGAGGGTCCAAGTAGAAAGTTGCAAACCAAGCACGTCAGGAGGAAATAAAGTTTTCTCAGGAATGGAGACAGGCAGGTTAGTTTCGTGACAGGGAAGCCTCAAAAGTGGATCTGCAAGAGCGTTGCTCTTGCCAGGTTTGAAAACAATCTTAAAGCGGAAGCATTGAAAGAATTCAGCCCATCGAGCCTGTTTAGGTGTGAGTTTTTTAGCAGTTGTTAATGCCTCCAGGTTGTGATGGTCAGTCTAGACCTGGAATGGTACTTGGGCGCATTCAAGCAAATGGCGCCAAGTTGTGAGAGCAAAGTGGATCGCCTTGGCTTCTTTTTCCCAAATGGGCCAATAGGCCTGCGCAGGGGAGAATTTTTTTGAAATAAAGGCTCAGGGCTTCAGGTTACCATCATAATTATGTTGCAGGAGTACTGCACCCATAGCAAAGTCAGAAGCATCAGTTTGAATTATGAATTCTTTAGAAGTGTCAGGAAACAGTAGCAAAGGCTCCGTGGTGAATTTGTCTTTGAGAGATTCAAATGCCGCCTGGCAGGCAGGGGTTCAACAAATTCTATTGTTCTGCGAGGATTTTGAGCCTTTTGGTTTTTGAGCAAATCAGTGAGAGGCAAGGTAATGGTTGCAAAGTCTTCTATGAAATTACAATAGAAGTTAGCAAAGCCAAGAAATTGCTGTAACTGCTTCTTAGTTTTAGGCACAGGCCAGTTAATTATGGCTTCAATTTTAGCAGGGTCCATATTTAACATGTTGTGAAGCATACAGTAGCCCAAATAATCAAAGGTTTGGGTGTCAAACTGGCACTTAGCAAGGTTCACAACAAGTCCATGATCAATAAGGCATTGCAGTACTGATCTAACCAAGGTTGTATGTTTTTCCAAGGAGTCAGCATATATAAGAATGCCATCCAAATAAACTACTATGCCCTCATTTAACAAATCCTGAAGGATGGAATGCAGGAACATTTGGAACACAGCAGGGCCAGATTGTAATCCAAAAGGCAATACAGTCCATTGATAATTACCCAAAGGGGTGGAAAAGGTAGTCAGCCATTCACTATCTGGGTCCATATGAATTCTGTGAAAAGCTTCTTTAAGGTCAAGTTTAGTGAAATATTTCCCTTTCACCAACTGGTCCAAAACAGATTTAACCAGGGGAATAGGGTAAATGTTTGGGAGAATGGCCTGGTTAATGAGATTATAATTTACTATCAGTCTAGGTTCTGAGTTCGGGTCTTTCCTTTTACAAAAGAATACAGGGCTGGCAGTGGGAGCAGCGGATGGTTTGATAAATCTGCGTTGTAATTTTTTGTTCAGAAATTTCTTTAAGGCTGCAAGCTCCTGGCTGTTCATCTGGTAAATTTTTGGCTTGGGGAGCTTCTCTCCGTCAATCAATTTTAGCTTACAGTCAAAATCCCTGTGGGGGTGCAGTTTGTCTGCCTCTTGCAGTTGAAATGCCTTTTGCAAATCACGGTAGTGTGAAGGAATCTAAAAGAGCTCTTCAGGGGTTAATGAAATTGCTAGGAGGGGGGTATTTGCTTGGGGCTTCTGCTCTGTTTTCTTGGGCCCCCTTAATGACTCACTGGTCCAGTCAATGACAGGGTTGAATTTACGAAGCCAATCAATCCCAAGCACAACTTGAAAATGCACAGAAGCAGGCACCGGAAAGCACATTTTCCCCCCATATTTGACCACACGAATGGGGATGGGAGAAGATATTTGTTTCACTGAACCTCCCGCCATTTATTTACATCATCATCCACCACTTTTGAAAGTAAAGCCATATCTTCTATAGGCATATATGTAAATATCTCCATAAGTTTTGAGAGCAAGAAAGCATTCCTTCCCAGCTTCTACTGAGACAAGGGAGACCAGTATTGTGAGGACAGCACCCCTTCAGAACATAGAAAACCTGATACTAGCATTTTACTTGTATCCCTAATCCTATCATCAGTCCAAGTTGCTTCTGTGTATAAAATGGCTAGGGGAGGCAGCCACCTTGTCCATTGGTTCAAGGTACAAAAATACCTTCATCTGGCCCTGACTCTAAGGAATACCTGTGTGAGAGATCCTCTTTCAACATTGGCCCCACAGTTCCTAGCCTTGGATACTTGTAACTCTCACTTTGCCTTAACATTCCCTGCTTAACCTCTCACCACTTTGGATTTGGGACATGGGCCTCCAGGTTACTTTGGTGTGGAGCAATTTATTTTACAAGTGGTTTTTGTAATAGTATGATACTCTTCAATTCAGGCTTAAGGCAGAGTCAGGTTTAACAAAGTAACCAATAATTCAACTTTATTTTCTTAAGAGGCAAAATGTTTGCTTTATCAAGTTCAAGCACTTAGTTCCAAACATATAATAATATTCCAACTGATTGATTTCAGACCTTTTCCTTCAATCAGTTCAGACACTCAGCACACATTCACTTCCCTCTGGCTCTCAAAAGTGACTGCCTCAACTTCCGTCCCCCAATCAGTACCAATGAACTCTCTTTAAAAAAAATCCCCCTCTCCCTCACTGAGGCCCCTCCCTCTCCTCACAGAATTCTCTGTGCTGGGATTGCCTGCCCTCTGTTATTCACAAGCATGCTTCACCTCTTTCATCCAAGAGTTCTTCTGTAACATTTTTTCAAGTTCTTTTTCTCTTTGCTTTTCCTGTTATGATATCACAACCTATCATTAATATCAAGCAGATATCCTTAATTATTTTTCCCTTTTCTCTGCAACCGTAAAAATTGATATATTATCTTCTTTAAGTGTACATGGATGGAAAGTTTTCAAACACTATTTCCATTATTTAAAAAAAAACCACAAGCTTTCTGTTACCTATATGTGAAAATTCCTTTTTTTGAGGGGAGAAGGCATCAGTTCCTTGTATCCATTTGTTACTCTGCAGAATTTTTGTTTGTTTTCCCTGCTGAGTGACTGCTGCTAGCAGCGGCCATTCTGTCCCTGAAAAATGCCACAATAAAATAGAACTAAACTAAATTAAGATGATTTAAAACATACACTTTAAAAGGATGGAAAGCTGTTAAAAGCAGTTCAGTTTAAAATAATAAAGCTTCCTCTTAAAAGCTCTTTCCCTAAAAACCTTCAGTTCTAAGAATACAAGAATACAAAATTCTTCATTGGCCAACAGAAGGAGGAGAGCCTCCCTAGGGGAGATGTTCCAGATCCTAGGGGCAGTCATGGAGAAGACCCTGTCATGTCCCCACTAGCATAGTCGATTTAGGGCATCCAGGTCAATGAGGTTTCCAGACCAAAACTTAGAGACAGTGTTACATGTTAAGCACCAACCACAGTTGGTCACAGCTTGTCATTCAACTACACAGAGTGAGACAACATGTTTTTCTGTCAAGAAACTAAGACAGAGGTCTAAGTGAAAGAGGCTGTTCCCAGATCAAGGTGAAAAGAGGGGATTATTCCTCCTCATTTACTTAAGGGGCTGAGAATAAGAAACCATTAATCTAGCTTTCTTACTTCTAGCCAGAAAGGGGATGAAGAACAGAGTGGAGGGTGATCCCTGGCACCACAGTGGTTGAGTGGGAAAGAGGAAGCTGGCCTGTTTGTAGGCACAACTTGAAGTACTGATTTTGTCCTACAAAGCCCTACATAGTAAACATGCAGAGATTCCCCTGCCCCAGGACAGTCTTGGCAAGTTGGCAAGGGGGAGTTCCACATTTGGCAAAGGCAGACAAGTTCCTCTCCCCACTCTCTCCTTCCCATTCTTTTTCCTTTTGCATAAGTGTGCTGCCTTCCTTCCATGTGCCTGGGCAAAAGGTAAGGGAATGGGAGGAGGAGAATGGGGAGAAGGCTGATGTGCACCTTCCTTCTCTGTGCACAGGGCTCCCCCATCCCATTACCTTGCCTTTTGCCCAAGTGCAGAGAAGGAAGGCACATGTGCTCATGTAAAAGGCAAGAGAATGGGAGGAGGAGAATGAGGGGGAAGGCAAGTGGGTGCTTCATGAATAATCAAATTCATGCAGGTCAAACGCATTAATGGGGAGGGAGGACTGCACTACTAATGTTAATTTTTTCCACTGTTCCAGAAGCAGGAAGCATAGGTGAGTGCACATACCAGTTTCTTGGAACCCTCTTGGGCTGGATGGATTGCCAAAACTGAAAAACTGGCTCATCACAGAAGTGATCACAGAAGTGATCCATGCTCTACTGGTTTTGAAAAATGGTTATGTTTTTTATGTTAAAACATGTAGGAGACCCTCAAAAACTGCTTGTTTGTTTAGAGAGTTTATACCCCAGCCTTCATCCACAAAATTTTTTAGATCATCTTAGAGTTAGTGTGACCTTTCCATTCTTTCAGATTTACAATTTAAACAAGATAGGACAGACAAAGAAAAGGCGTCGATGGCGTGAGAATTAAGTTCAGCAGCTCCTGGCTGTCCTCCTTCCCCCTCAAAGATCAATGGCAGAGGCAATGACAATTGGAACTGGAATAAGGGGCTCTAACAAGCTGCTGGAGCCCAGGAAGAATGGAGCTGTCCCTGGCTGCTCTCTCATCCCTGAGAAGAAACAGCAATGGCAGTTGGAACATAGAGGGAAGGACTCTCACCAGCTCGTTCAGAAATGATGGAGCACGGTTGCTCCTGAAGACCTCCAGGAGAGGAAATTTACCACCTTTTTCTCCAGAAAAAGGAAGTCCATTTGGAGACTGCAAAGCCAGTCTTGGGGGCTACTTGCCACCCCAGGACTGTAGTTTGTCCACTCTAACTCTGTTCAAAACTTTCTGGTCTGACATTCTAGCTTCCAATAGCAAAGTGCCAAGAAGAAGGTTGGTCCACTTGTAACCTTTGCAAAGTTGTTGTATTGCAGCTCCCGCAGTCCCTCCTCCATTAGTTACGTGGGACAAGATTGATGGGAGCTGAATCCCAACAATATCTAGAGGGCCACAAATTGCCCACGTCCCTTCTAGATACATGGGAAAAGGTTGCTGTTTATATACCAAGGCTGCTGAGATGCTATGATAAGCACTGCGTGCCACATATTTTGTGCTGTTAGAATAGATAGACTAGAGGTGCAAGTTCCTCATTGCAATGTGTGTGCTTCACTGGTAAATTCTTCTTTGTCACCAGTAAGAGCGATTTTAAATCCTACCTTTATTTTTTTTAAAAAAAAAAAAAGCATCTGTCCATATAACTTTATTGGAGCTTATCAAAAGTACCTGAATGTTCTCAATGGCTTGAGATAATGGAATGAAAGTCTTTCCTATAAAAACATGAACCCAAGCACACTCCTCATGAGACACACAAGTCCAGTTTTGTTACCAGGCCGTACAGCCCAATTCCATGATGTGGTATAATTGGCAAATATCATTTAATTTGCATAAAATATAAATTATATGCTTCTTTGCCTGAAAGGCTGTGCTGGCAAAGAGGATAGGCTGAACATGTGTGATGCAAAAGAAGGCCAGTTGGGACCTCAGGGCATGGCTAGGTCATAGTCAGGGAAGCTCTGATAATAATGAGCTTGTAAATGTCCCTAAACAACTCAACCTGTAGAAACAATAGCACTGTAACTGCCTCCACAGAGCAACTGATTGTATTCAACCCACTTCCTGTTCCCACTGAAAATTCTCTTTCTCGGGTTGACAGGAGGAGCAATCCACAACGATTGAGTTGTTCCCCACGTGCCAACCGGAACTGGCAGGAGTCCACATTCCAAATCCATTAATTTCATTAGGACTCTACTCTCCCTCCATCAGTTTTATTTTTCCTGCCAAGCAAACCAGACAGGTTTTTCAATTTTCTCTGTCAGTGTGTTCTTGAGGTGAAATATTAGCAGGTTTTCGGTGTAGAAGTAGACATGGAAAATGTCCATGGAAACAGATTCCCAGATGCCCACCACACAGCAAGGCTCTGAAGAAGAAAAAAAGGAGTAATATTAAAAATGTCTCCCCTCAGATGCCTTCCACACAGTGAGGCTCTGAGTCAGAATCTAATAGTAATGGAAATGATATTAATGCCTCTCAGACGATCGCGAGTGCGCGAGTCTCTGGAGAAGGTAAAACAACTGATTTAAGAAAAGTGTTCCTTTCCTCCAGTGAAAGCAATGTGGAGAAGGTAAGAGCTGTGGGAAATAAGCATGTAGGAAAGAAAGACAGTAAGGAGATATCAGTTAAAAAGAGGAAAGTGGATATCATTCAAAAACGGGGTCAGGATCTACTTCCAAAGAAAGCTAAGGTTAAGACAGCAGTAAAATCAACAAAAGTCACTTCAAGCTGCCATGTTGAATTTGGAGATTCCAAGAGATGGGGGGCGCTGTTGGAGAGTGAAAACCCATCTCTGGAGCAAGCACAGTTAGTCCGTCTAGTCTCCTGGAGCGAAAGGGCAGAAACAAGTTAGAACGCTCAGGAAGTACATGTGCGAGCGTTGTTACTCAAGCGCCTGGCTCTCCGTGGTCAGCAGGAAGCAGCTCACATGGCGAGATGGAGAGAGCTCCATTATGGATGCAGCCCCTGTTTGTTGTCAGGAATATGGGTGTGAGAGATGCGATTAGAATGCCTAATAATCCAGTTGAGAGGCAGTATGTGGGAGGAATGGAGGAAAGATGGCCAGTGTTAAGACAAGGAAGCTGGACCGGGCAAAGTTCATTTGACACTAATTTTATGATGAATTCATTGATTATAAGTGATTTGCAGTACATGATTAGACAAGCTGTTGCCAATGAGTTGCATCGAACTATTTCCAATTAATTAAATGCAATGATTTTACCTTCACGAAATCAATTTAATACATCTAATGAACTTGATTCTTTGATTGATAGGAGGCTATTTAACTTAATGAATTCTCAATCAGTAATGGATGTACATAATTTAAATTTGCAAACATCATTAAAATCGAATGTGTTGCCTGAGAGAGTTAACCAAAATTTGGAAAGGACTGTGAGCATGGAAGCAAGTAAGGTTAGTCAGAAAGAGCAAAGAGACTCAGTATAGAAGACAAGGAGAATGGTTGTTCTGCAAAGTGAACAGGTGGTAGAACATGATGATGATATGGAAATTCCTGTAAAAAAGAAAAGATCTGCTGTGGAGTTAGAGGAAAGGTCTAATGATAAATGGAATGAAGAGGAGATGCAAGAGCAGGTAGAGGATTCTGATGTGGACAGCTCCTCGGGAGTGGAGGAAGTGGAAGAGTTAGGTAGTGGAAGGTTGTTTCATGCAGAAAACTTTAAAAATGTATTAAAAAGGATTTTACATACGTTAGGTTTGGAAATGGATGAGGATGGCAATCAGTCAAAGGATTCAAAAGGAAAGGAGGCTAAGTTAGCTTCTGTAATTAAAAAAAGAGAGTTGTATGGGTCTGATATGCCAATGCCTGATATGTTTAAGGAGTTGATTCGTGTGGAATGGGAGTCTTCTTTAAATACTCCCAGGTTTTTGGGACTTATAACTAAACTATATTCCTTTGAAAAGAAAGATGTGGAGTTGTTAAAGGTCCCTTTAATGGATGAGCTGATTGTTGTGCTTATTTCGGGGGCTCTGGTTCCCCAAGAAGGTGATACTATGTTAAAGGACATGGATGAGAAGAGAGCTGATTCAGCTTTAAGAAAGGCACATGAGAATTCAGCTCTAGCTATTAGGGCTTCTGTGTCAACTTCTATGTTTGCTCAGGCAGCTGTGATATGGATTCAAGACATGATGGAAGATGAGGATATTCAATCTCGGTCTTCTTTGAAGACTTTATCCAAAGTTAGAAAAATCCTAGAGTATGTGGCGGATGCCACTTATGATTCTGTGGCATTTATGGCAAGAAATATAAATGCTGTGACTGTTGCGAGAAGGTCATTATGGTTGCATCATTGGGATGCGGACCAGAAATCTAGGAATAACCTTGCTTTTGTTCCTTTCAAAGGAGAGTTGCTGTTTGGTGATCAAGCACTGGAAAAAGTGTTAGTTGAGAGTAGAGAAAAGAAGCAGGTAATGCCTACTTTGCAGAAAAAGAAACCTGAAAGGAGGTCTTTTCGGAATTCATATTATTCCTTTCGGGGTAGAGGAAACGGTAGACAGCAGGATTCAAGATGTGATTGACAGTAGTGGTATAGGCCAAAAGGTCAGTATGGAAGGTCAGGATCTTTTAGTAGAAAAGGACAGGTTGGTGAGAAAGGTGGGGATCTACCCAGCGGAAGAGTTCTGACAAACAACAAAATCATGTGGGAGGAAGACTGCTGCCGTTTGGTATCCTATGGAACCAGATTATATCAGACTAGTGGGTTTTACAGGTACTAACTCAAGGTTACAAGATATTGTTCGAAAGAATGCCGAAGAGCAAATATGTCTCCTCACCAGTAGCAAGTGTGCTGGAAAAAAAGGAAATAGTTGTGAGGTAGATAGAACATCTAGTACTCATTGGTGCAGTGGAGGAAGTTCCTCAAGATCAATCTTTCTTGGGAATCTACTCAATATTCTTTACAGTCTTGAAAAGCAATGGGACTTATCATCCTGTCCTGAACCTGAGATATCTCAACAGTTTTGTAAAATGTCTCAGGTTCAAGATGGAGATGCTGCAAACCATAAAAGAAAATTTGACCAAGGGAAACTGGATGGCTTCAGTAGACCTGAAGGAAGCTTATCTGCATGTTCCTATGAGAAATACAGACAAGAAATATCTCAGGTTTTAGTTCATGGGCAGGCATTATCAGTTCAAGGCACTGCCATTCGGTTTGGCTTCAGCTCCGAGGGCGTTCACAAAGGTGTTGGTTCCTTTGGTAGCCTATCCGAGACAGAAAAGAGTACATATTTACCCTTATTTAGATGATTTGTTGATAAAGGCGGACTCTCAGGAGTTGGAAAGGAATGTTTGGATGACCATAGATGTTACAGACTTGTGGTTTTCTGGTAAATTTAGAGAAGAGTCATTTAACTCCCACAAGGGTGACTGACTCATTTGGGAGCAAGAATAGATACCATAAAGGGGAGAATTTATCTCTCAGAGGAGAGAATTGTGAAGGTAAAGAAGGTAATGCACAGGTTACTGAAAAGTTCTTTTGTGGATGTGATGATGTTGGCTTAAGTGATGGGAACTTTGGTGTCAATAATTCAGTTGGTGCCATGGGCCAGGTTCCATTCCAGAAGATTGCTGATGCTGCTGATTCCTCATCAATGGAACATAGGCAAGAAAAGGCATTATTTAATCAACTGCCAACCCAATTGAAAGCAGATTGGGGTTGGTGGATAAGGGACTTGAATTTGAACAAAGGAGTGCCTTTGGAAGTAAGTCAGTATATAAAGATTACAACCGATGCGAACTTGACAGGTTGAGGAGCTGTGTGTCAAGAGATGTCAGTTCAGGGTATATGGTCTGGTTTGGATCTGAGACAGAACATAAATTTTTTGGAGCTGAAAGCAATTCGGCTAGCTCTTCTCAATTTTGTGAGTATAGTGAAGGGCCATCATGTGAAAATTTGGACAGATAACATGACAGCAAAAGTGTATGTGGTGAACCAAGGAGGTCTTTGGTCAAAGACTCTGATAGAAGAGTCAAACAGGTTCTTTCTTTGGGCAAAGAAAAATCTGCAATCCTTAGCAGCAGTGCATCTAAAAGGAAAGTTAAATGGCAGGGCAGATTATCTCAGTTGAAACAGATTGCACCCAAGAGAGTGGACACTAAATTGTCAGGTGTTTCAGAGTTTGAACAAATGGTTCAGGCCTCTTCTGATAGATTTATTTGCATCAGCAAAAAATATCAGACTAAAAAGATTCTTTTCGATCAATGGAAACAGGGATGTGGAAGCAGCAGATGTTCTATCAGTACCATGGCCGGAAGGTCGGCTGTATGCCTTTCCTCCTGTACAGATATTGCAGAGAGTGTTAGTAAAAATACAAAAGAAAAAGGCAAGAGTGGTGTTGATATCACTTCATTGGCCAAAGCGGCCTTGGTTCTCCCTACTGAGACAGCTGTCTGTAGGAGATCCTTGGAAGTTGCTGCTTCAAAGGGATCTTTTAAGCCAGGGTTCAGCGTATCATCCAAACCCTTGGTGGTTGAGTTTGATGGCCTGGGATTTGAGAGGAAGGCCCTAGAGTTTCAGGATTATTCGCCAGCGGTGGTGTACACTATCATGGCGTCTAGTCGTCAGTCAACGCAAAATATATATAATGTGACATGGAAGGCTTTTGGGAAATGGTGCAATTCAAATAAGCGGAGCATGTCAGACATCCAAGTGAAGCATATGCAGTTTCTGCAGGATGGATTAAAGAGAGACCTGAGACCAAGAACACTAAAGCAGCAAGTATTGGCTTTGTCGGTGGCACTGAAGTTTGATAGAGTATCTCTGTCAGCACATCCTAACATAAAGAGATTCTTGAGCGGTGCAGTGCTGACTTCTTTCCCAAGAAAGCATAGATTTCCGAATTGGGATTTGAATTTGATATTGGATTCTTTAACGAAGGCACCTTTTGAACCAATAAGGGATGCTTCATTGAGATTAATGACCCTCAAGACGGCATTCTTGGTAGCCATAACTTCAGCGAGATGGGTCTCAGTATTGTCTGCTTTGTCTGTAAATGCAAGCTAGTGTAAATTCAAGAAAGACAGATTAGTATTGACTTTGGAGCCAACCTTTCTTCCTAAATGTGCTTGGAAGAAGGTGACACCATGTAAGAGATAAACAGTTAATCCTCTTTGCAGTTTGTAGTTATTTCTCTGTGTTTGTAAGGAACTGTGGGAATAGAAAAATGGAATGTGGTTTGCTTCTGGTTTGCAACATTTGAAGATTACTAGAAGAATGGCCTATTGTGGAGAGATGGGAACCTTTGTACACATCTGTTTCCTTCCTTGAACATGTGATGACACCATGATGACACTGTACTGGAAAATGTATACATTGTTGTGAACTTAAAGAGGCGGGGCTTGGTCTTTGGAAAGGATTCCACCGAGACAATGTGCCAGCTACAATAAATGTTTTTCCATTTTCTGTGGGTCTCTATCTCTGATTTCTGCAACAACCAGATGTGGTTTATTTGCCAAGTTTCTTTCCTAAGCCAAAGGATGCTGAGGAAAAGAGATACTTTGGGTGTTATGAGAGCTGTGCGTCTTTATATTAAGAGGATAGCAAGAATTAGGAGGCTTTCTTCATCTCATATAATCCTAATTCAATGAGACAGAAAGCTTCCAACGTGGTGACTGGCAAGAACTGTATTTTTCAATGCTATGATGCTGCAGGTAAAGCAAGACCATGTAATGTGTATCCTCATTCAACAAGGTCTATGTCAACAAGTACAGCTTATACTGTGTCTTCTTCATTGTAAGATGCTTGTGATGCAGCAGGACGGTCAGAACCATTGTGAGGCATTATGAGATGGATAAGTTTCGGTCAGATCAGGCAGCTTTCGGGAGGACGGTGCTTCACGCAGTTTTGAAGAGTAAATGAGATCCCACCCAGAATGAGGCTTGGGTATTTCCCAATTTTTGTGGATTGCTCCTCCTGCCATCCGGAGAATGAGAAGTTGAACTTACCGTGAAATTTCATTCTGGGATGGCAAGAGGAGGAATCCACACCTGCCCTGGGAAGTTTTTAAAAAAATTATTAGGAAAGGAAATGAAGAGAGAGTATGGACAGTGGTTGTACATGGAGTTGATCTGTGGTTATTTTTTATTTTATTTTATTTTATAATTTTAATAAATTAAGAAAAATAAAACATTCATTTCCATAATCGATTACCATGTTTGCATTTTTTTTCCAAGCATATTTTTCCATAAAAAAGTAAGCACATATTAATATACAGACCTCTGCTCCTATTGCCCATTTTCATAATCAAATTTGTTTAAGATCTGTATATTTCCCTCTCACCCTCCTCTTTTCTTCTTATCACTTCCTTACTTACTCCAAGGTAAATCTAAACTAAATACATAAAATCAGGTTTCTCTTTAATTTCTATTAGTAATTAACAGCTTCCTCGCCTCTTAAAGTATTGTCTCATGTCATTTTTGTAATCATCAGACGTCCGTGCCATAACAAAATCACTTTTGTTAAATTTTGGGAGCAAAAATTCCTCTACTTGCTTCCACTCTTGTTCATTGATAGCTTGATCTCTATCTTGAAGTTTCATTACTAATCTGTCCATTTCTTGATATTCCATCACTTTTATTTTCCATTCACAGATTAGAGGAGTGTGTGCATTTTTCCATTTGCTGGCATAAAGAAGTCTAGCTGCTGTTATCATGTATAATAATATTCTCCAAAATTTCTTTCTTTTCTCTGTATCTATCTTCTGTAGGATATTTAATAGAAAAATTTCTAGTAGTAATGGGATGTTAATTTTTAAGGCCTTCGAAATCAATGTTTGAATTTCTTTCCAGTACTTTTTCACCTTGTCACACGTCCACCAAACATGATAAAACGTACCATTTTCGTGATCACACTTCCAACATTTTTTATCTTTTGTTTTGTATATTTTATTTATTCTAACTGGGTCTAGATGCCATCTATGAAACATCTTAAGGTAATTTTCCTTCAAATTTTGGGCAACAGTAAATTTCTGAGTGTCCCGCCAACTCTTTTCCCAATGCTCCAACTGTATTTCATGGCCTATGTTCTGTGCCCAGGTAATCATAGATGTTTTAATTTGTTCTGATTTGAGTTCTCTTTCCAACAAAAGTTGATACATTTTGGAGGTCATATGGTTTTGCTCTGAAAAAATAATTTTTTCAAATATTTTATCTTCTTTATTCAAGTCAAAACCTTCCAACTTCATATCTATCTTGAATCTTTCTTGAAGCTGCCTATATAGGAACCATCCACATTTGAAGCCTTCATTTGCTATTTCTTCTCTAGTTTTTATTCTGATTCCAGAGTTGGCTGTCTTGACTAGTAAATCTTTATATCTTATTATCTTCTCCAGAGGCTCTCGTCGTGATCCAAAAAAAACATCCATAGGGGAATTTGTTTGTAATATTTTCTCTTAAATCTTTGCCAATTCATTAAAAGGGATTTTCGCAAGTAATGATTGAGAAATTCTTTATCAGTTTTCTCCTTATTATACCAAATATAGGCGTGCCATCCCATACGTAAATCAGCGCCTTCAAGCTTCATTATGTTTCTTTCTTCCAAGGTTATCCACTCTTTAATCCATACTAAAGCACTTGCCTGGTAGTAAATTCGCAGATCCGGTACTCCAAAGCCCCCTTTTTCTTTCTTTTCAATAAGCATCTTCCATTTAACTCTTGGTTTCTTCTTTTCCATATGAATTTTGTAATTTCTCTCTGCCAATCAGTAAATGGTTTGTCACTTGTAATAATAGGCAAATTTTGAAATAGAAAGTTCAGCTTCGGCAGTACATTCATTTTTATTGCTGCTATTCGACCGGCTAAAGATAATCTCAATTGTTTCCATATATTAAAAGAATTTTGAATTTCTTTCCAGGCAGTCTTATAGTTATTCTCGAATAGTTCATTATTTCTTTTGGATATCCAGAAGCCTAAGTACTTAACTTTCTTTTCTATTTTAAACCCTGTTCTGACCGCCAATTCTTTTTGCTCTTCCAGTTTTATGTTTTTTGTTAATATTTTTGTCTTTTCTTCATTAATTTTAAATCCTGCCAAATCACCAAATGACTTCAATTTCACTATTAATTCGTCTATATCTGTATTCGGATCCTCCAGAATTATAACTAGATCGTCTGCAAATGCTTGTAGCTTGAATTCGTGCCCTTTTACTTTACAGCCTCTTATATTTGGATCTTCTCTAATCATCTTCAGTAAAACTTCCAACACCGTTATGAATAATAAAGGAGATAAAGGGCATCCTTGCCTTGTTCCTTTTTTTATCATGAAGTTCTCAGTTGTTTCTCCGTTTATGATTAAGGCAGCTTCTTGTTTATAATAAATTTCTCTTATCCAGTTTGTATATGTATCGCCAAATTTCATTTTTTCCAAGACTTGCATCATGAAATCCCAGCTCACATTATCGAAAGCTTTTTCTACATCGATAAGAATCAATGCTAATTTCTTCTGGTTGTTCTTCTCGTAGTGTTCTATAACATTTAGGATTGTCCGTATATTACTTTTTAATTGCCTTCGTGGCAAAAAGCCGTTTTGCTCTTCTCCTATTATATCTTGTAGAACTCTCTTAGTTCTTTCAGCTAGAATACTCGCAAAAATCTTATAGTCTACATTTAATAAGGATATCGGCCTATAGCTTCCCGGATCTTTACGATCTCGGCCTTCTTTCGGTATCAATGAAATTACGGCTTTCTGCCAAGAGTTGGGTTTCCCTCCTTCTGGGATTTGATTGAATAGTTTGGACATGTATGGCAGCAAAACTTCTTGCATTTGCTTATAATAGGAAGCCGAAAAACCATCTGGACCCGGCGCTTTAGAGACATTCTGCTTTTTAATAGCGTCTATTATCTCCTTTGTACTTACTTTGGCATTTAGTATTTTCTGTTGCTCTTCTGTAATTTCTGGTACTTTGTACTGCTCAAGGAAAGCCTTTATCTTGTTGTTAATCTTCCTTTCCTTTGCATTGTACAGTAAGCTGTAATATCTATGGAAGACTCGTTTGATTTCTTGCTGATCAGTTAGTACTTTTCCATCCTTATAAACTTTAGTAATTAGGTTCTTTTCCCTTTCCTTTCTTAGTTTATAAGCTAACCATTTTCCTGGTTTGTTAGCTTGCTCAAAGAACCTCTGCTTCACTCTTTTCAAGTTCCTGTTTATTTCCTCTTGATGTTCAGATTTCAGTTGTTCTTGTAATATCCTCAATTCTGTTTTAATTTGGCAATTCTCTGGGTTTTGTCTAATCATTTCTTCTGATCTGTGGTTATTTTTAACCATGAGAGATGATCGGAATTGATGCAGTTTACAGTTTGGCTTGGCTAAAGAAGGAACCTGATGGAAGGAGAGTGGAGTCCTAATGGAATTAATGGATTTGGAATGTGGACTCCTGCCAGTTGTGGTTGGCACGCAACAACCCAATCGTTGTGGATTCCTCCTCTTCCATCCCAGAATGAAACTTCACGGTAAGTCCAATTTCTCATTTGTTTTCTCATCTGCCCAGCCATTAAGGAGTATCATGATTCCCATAAGTCCTCTGTCACCTAAATATTAAGCTTGTTCCAGACCCCATTATTTACTCTGTCAGAGAGCTATTAACACCTTCCCCCTCCAAGCAGAAACAGGATATTTACACCTTGGCCCTAAGCCAGATAATTCTCCATATTTACAAGTTTACCTTAATTTTTCTTGGTAATGTATAGTCAATATATTTACGGCTATATTTAACCATAGACTTATTGTCATGATTCCTATTACTACATTACCATGACTTCCTTGCCCCCATCAAGAGTCGTTTTACCTGCTACTTATTCCTTCCATAAACTCCCCAAATTCAAATTTACTATATTGTTATTACATTTCTATTTTCTCAAAAACAAATAAATAACCAGTTTGGCTTTACTATTTCTCCGGACTCTTATTTGTATACATTTACATAATTTAGCACATATATAATACCTGACTTAGTAATGTGCTTAAGTATCAGACCTTCATTATATGACATTTCGCCTAACACACATTATTGTAAACAGTACCCTTTTTGCCTCATATAGGTTGTTACTATATTCCAGTCATGTTCCACTTGGTTCAGCTGTTTCCCCTTCAACCTAAAAGAGAAAAAATCCAGTTGTTTATACTCAGCCACTTTTTGGGACCATAGTTGTATATCTGGAGTTTCGGTTGATTTCCACAACCTTGCAAACACTGTCCTCGCTGCGGTAACTAGATACAATAAAGGTCTCTTATTCTTTGCTTGAAAGTTTCTTTCAAACATGTTAGTCATATTCAAAAGGAAGAACTCAAGATCCATGGGGGAAAAACTCAGGAGCCAGATAATCCTGAGTACTCTGGATATAGACTATCACTCTGCTGTTCTGATTCCAGTTCTTGTACTACCCTCGGACCTTTAGTCTGAGCCACACCACTCTGTTACTATGGTAGATTAGCCCGAGCCCGAGGTCTACAATTTAATAGTAATAATATCAGCTATAAAGATATACTGACATCTCCACGTGGTTAATATTAAAAATCATTCCACATGTCTGACAGGGTCGCTAAGCAAGCACGTAGGCAGGCACAGTCGAACGGCTGCAATTAGGAAAAACCAGGTCTGGCCAGTAAATTAATCTGTCACGTAGCCCCAAGGAGCCCTCCAGACACACCTAGTCATCAAGCACACAAAAGGTCCTCAGCCCCAAGATGCCTACTTGAGAGGATTAGCACTCTTGACAATCAGCCTGTCAAGCAAGGGCAATCTACATACTGCCAGAGTCTTTGTCCAACCCCAGCAGAGTCAATCAAAATCAAGCGAAACCCATCAAGCTGGAGATGTCTGTAATTAAGGGTTTTGTCTTAGCCCTTCTCTCTGTTGTTCTCCCTGGGAAAGGGTTATCCTCCAGGTACGTTTTCCCCTATAAAAACCCCTGACCTTGAGCGCTTCATCGGATTGCTCTCGGCTTCCTCCCCGCCTTGCTGTCACTCTGTTCGCCGAGCCTTCCCCTCAGCCTCCACATGCTGAGCATCACTGCTCCCGACAATCTGGCTCTTTTTCAGATTCCTGGATTTCTGGATCAGGTGTAGTATTCTCCCGATGCTCCTCTTCAAATCCCCTATCAATTTTCCTCCCTTTATTTTCTTAGTTCTGTGTGAGTGAGTGCATATGTGCGTAGTGACTTAGATTTTAAATAAAGAAAATAATTATATCTTCATTTTGTCTGGGTTTTGACCCCAGCCCGACCCTGTAAAATTTGTATACAAGATCTCACAAGGTTACCCTATCTCTCCTGTGTGCTGGGCGCGTGCTTGGTGCAACTTGGAAATCCCCTTAAAATCAGGGTCAGACTAGGTGTCCTTTGAGGGATTTCCGGAAACTTGGGCAACCTATCCAGTGGTTGGGACCCCTGGAAACTTGGGCAGCATACCCGGTGACCGGGACCCCCCTGACTCAAAATAACTGATTTGGTGACTGGGACCTCCTTGAATTCAAAATAACTGATTCAGTGACCGGGACCCCCAGGACTGTAGGATAGGTAAATATCACCTACTTTGCCCTATCTTCTCGCTATCCAATTTTCCCTCTCTTTTCCTTCAGTCAGCCTTGTGTGATTGTGAGACTGCTTGTTTGTGTGTGATTGTTAATTCCCTCAATAAAAGAAAACATTCTTGGATCTCTGACTGTTGTCTCTGAATTAGTACCAGTATATGCAGGTGTAAAAGATCCTGTAAGGTTGCCCCCCTCGCAGGCCTCGCCTTTGAGCTGATATTCACCATCATTATACAGAGGCACTGGCATCACAGGTGAACCTCTGAGTCACCCACTGTTCCGGGTAACAGTGTCACCTGGCCTAATACCCTCTCGATGTAATATATGCTTGCATTGAAATGGCAACTACTAATAAGTTTTCACTTGGCTGTTGAAGGACCCATCCTAGGTTCCCTGGGGAAGGAGTTCTAAAGTCTAGGAGTACTCACCAAGAACACTCCTCCCTTGTACCCACCAAATATGCCTGGGGATGATGGGCTTGGCCACTTGGACTGTTCTCTCTCTGTTAGGGGATGAATGCAACATGATTCCTTCCACATTGAGGACAGCTGTACATACTGAATTTGGCCAGTGCAGTGTAGTTGTCTGAGTGTTGGACTATGATCCTGGAGACGAGTGTTCATTTCCCTGCTCATCCATGGAAATCCACTGGGTGACCTTTGGTGCATCATGCACACTCAGTTCTAGAAAACCCCATAATAGGTTTGCCTTAGGGTCATCATAAATTTGAAATGACGACAACAACAACAACTACAGTCCTCCCTCCACATTTGTGGGTTTGATCTTTGTGAATTTGTTTTTTCACGAGGTACATACTTGCCTCCCCCTCATTTTCCTCCTCTCATTCACTGGCATTCCTCACCCAAGATTTGCCAGGCTTCTGTTTAAAATGACCTTTTTTTTTCTTTTTGGGTTAGCAAAGCCCCCTCTCCCACTGATGGAGACATGTCCTCTCTCCCACAGGTCTGTGCTTTCCTGCTGTGTAATGGCTGCTGATTGGTCAGGTGTCTCTTTGCTCCCACCTCTTCCTTTTCAAGATGGCCACTGGAAGTCACTAGAAGGGAAGAACTGTGCTTATCTTCATTTGAAAGTACCCCTAAGACTTTTAGGGTGTCTTTTTTCTTCCCCTGCTGCCCCAAGGACCCGAGGCAAAGGAATGGAATGGGGGACCTCTGGAGAAGAAGTTATTCGTAATTTTTCCACTTTTGCTGGGGTTCTGTGCCCCTAACCCTTGCAAATGTGGAGGGGCTTACTGTAATCTAAGTTTTGCTTTTGTTGTTATGTGGCCAGTACAGACAGTTGAAAGAGAAACTGACAGATTCATTGATCCCTAAGCATTGCAGAGGAGTTCTGTTCCTTTTCTGCACCTGTTACAGGTACAACATGGGCAACTAGAGAAGGGAAGCATCTTTCTCTATATGTCTATAACACCAAAAATTGTGTCGGGGGGGTTCCCTCAAACTAGCAGTTTTTTATTGGTTTGTTTCCAAGGGTGATCAAGATGTTAAGAGATGAATTAATGTATGATATAGAGTGATCCAACAGTGATAAGGAAGTTAACTGATACTCCACTCCCCTGTTGCAACAGCTCCACTGGCTGCCAGTCTGTTTCCAGGCACAATTCGAATTGCTGGTGTGAGCTTTAAAGCCCTACATGGTTCAGGTCCAGATTATTTGATGGGCTGTATTCTCCCATATGAACCAGCCTGGGCTTTGAGATCTGCTGGAGAGGCCCTTCTTTCTGTCGCACCAGCTGCACAGGTACACCTGGTGGGAACACAGGAGAGAGCCTTCTCAGTGGCTGCCCCCAGGCTCTGGAACTCCCCAGAGAAGTCAGACGGGGACCCTCCCTACTATCCTTCCACAATCAAGTAAAGAAGTTTTTAATTCAGACAGGCATCCAATGTGTGATTATGTGGGGCCTATTTGATAAAATGTGCTGCATATTGTGTTGCTAAAGAGTGTATGAGTTTTTAATTATGTATTTTAACAATGTTTTAATTCATTTTAATTATTTAATTATGTTTTAGCTTTAGTATTCTATGAGTTTTAATGATGTCTTTTTAATTGTAAGCTGCTCTGAGTTGCAACCTGGGGGAAAAGTGGAGTATAAACAAAGAGGAGGGGGAGGAAGAGAAGTAGTCAAACTTTTTTTTTTTCTTTTTCTGTTCTGTTCTGGTTACTAAGTGCCATTGCAGTTATTGGCACAGGTATATTGTGCCTTTCAAGGCCAGTTACTCAGAGTGGTTGAAATTCATGCAGTGCAGATATATTATGTGATGACGAAAGGAAGGAGGGAATAATATTAATTATATTTTTGCTATTTATTTCTAAATTCCCTTGAGCCTCATTCATAGGAAAATGAAAAAAATAAATAAAATATATAGAATTAAAAAAAATCAAAGAGAGTGGATTGTTGTAGTTATGTGCCTTTCAGCTGACTTTGACTTATTGTGACCTTCCCTAGGGTTTTCTTGGCAAGATTTGTTCAGATAGGGTTTGCCATTGCCTTCCCCTCAGGCTGAGAGATTGTGATTTCCCAAGGTTACCTGGGAGGTTTCCATGGCTGAGTGGAGATTTTAACCTGGTCTCCTGGAGTCCTAGTCCGACACTGTCCCTCTCTAGGATTCTCTATTCTTGTCCCTCTCCCCCACCCCATTCTCTGTCTTTTACCCGATGGTCAGTGAGCATTTCATGGCCACCGAACATGTTCAGAATATAGCATTCCATCAATCCTGCAAATGCTTCTCTTTTCATGCACAATAGTGCAACTTTGGTTACATAAAGTTCAGTAGTCCTAGATCAGTACTCAAACCACAACATCACACCAGCTGGAGAAGTAGTAATCCCTAATAAAAACTGAAACACAATTTAAGATAATTAGGTAATTTGTGTGCTAGTTTTCCAAGCTAGTTTTCCAATGCCAAATGCTGTCCAGGTCTTGTCTTAATGAACAACCTGCATTTCTCTCCCTGATGATGTCTCTTTCTGTTTAGACCAGACTTCGACTAGATAGCCCTTCAAATTGCAGGTATCTTCTAACAGGCCTTCAAACAGGGGACAGTTTTCTGTAAAACAGGACACACAACCACCCTGTCCTCCAGCTAAAGAGCTTCAACACTGCTGCTATTTTATTCAGCTTTTGAATACTCTTGAGACATATCTACTCAGTTATATTTAGAATTGTTTTTGTTGTTTTGTGCCTTCATTTCTGACATAGTGACCCTCAGGTGTTTTCTGAGGATGTGAGTGTGTGAGGTGCCTGAGGTCATCCAGTGGGTTTCCATAGCTCAGCTCATCTCATCTCCATGGTCATAGTCCAGTGCTTAAACCACGATACCATGCTGGCTCATTTATTACCCCAAAATGTAGGTGCCACAAGGGCTACCCTGCAATGCCAATACTTCCTTGCAAAAGTGGGGAATAAATTAGCTCAAAATCAGGAGGCTAACAAGAGGGGAGCAACTTAGCAAGACCTATCTACCAATGTTTACGGGCTCACGCAGGAGCTAGAGATTCAAAAATATACTAAAAATGTGTTTTATTAAGGGGAATTCACTTGTGCATACACACATGATACAGTTAATATCGGGATGCTATCCATATTATAGTAATGAGATATGTAGTAGGATTTAAGATAGCTGCTTGCTTGAAACAAAAGTATGGGAACCAGAGACCATTAGATAAACAAAAGCTAGGAATGCACTGATAAGCCCTGGCAGGCTTTCACTGCTTCAAGGTCTCTTGCAAGAGGGAGGGAAATGTCTTGGGATTTTACGTACTTGCCTTTGCTAATTGCTCTTTAGTCCTCTCACTGAAGTCTTGTACAATGTATCACACTCCAAATAAATAGTGTTTATGCACTTTACTATCTGAGTGTGTGAATTCAGTTCCTGACAGTTAAAACATTCACACAAGAACTAACTGAAGGATAAAGGGAGAAAAAATTATGGCTAGAGAGGCTGAGGTTTTTGGGTTATAATTACCATTCCAGAAGAGTAGTGAAGAGGCAGTGGAATGGCTTAGATTGATACCTAAGAGCAGACCAGATCAGGATTCTGAGTGACATAGTGAGGTCCAGCATTTCATCTGGCTCCACTTGACTTCTCAAATCCAAGGGTTTATATACTCTATTTCCCTCCCTGAAGGAGTGTGAATTAATTGCTTTCTGGCAAGGTAAACAAAAGGGGTCTGGAATGGACTGATTGTTTCAATGTCTTGCTTGGGTGAGGTTCTGAACAAGGCTTTGATAGGATATGCACACAGCAGGGGTGCTTGCCTGTACACCTGGGCACCTTACTGTTTTCTGAGGTTGGCAGTTGATAGGATTAGTTCAGAGCTGTTAAGTCAGACTTTCTTGGCTATTTTCAGTGAACTTTTGACCTGGCCACACTGAGGTTACCCTTTTGGCCTGTTTTTCAGCAAGGGTCCCTTCCTCCACATGGCTTTCAATCAGTGTATATGATTTATATTTCATGCCAATTAATGTATTTTGCCAATTAACCCATATCAAAATGTGGGGGTGTACAGCCTGGTAACACATATTTAGAATAGACCCACTGAAATCGGTTAAACATACACTGTTCATGACTCCATTAAGTCTCATTGATGTCAGTGTGTTTACTTCAATTATGACCAAGTCTGGATCCAACTCCTTGTTTTTAATCACATCTGTAGCTCATTTTGTGGCTTTTATACACATTTGGAACACATGCTATATCTCTGTCCTATAAGATAATATATTTGCACATACACTTCTGATCACATTCACTAACATACAATGTTTGGTGAATGCATACTGGTGTTATAAATCTTCTTGGGCATTTAAAAGATGAGCAATTGCATGAATTGTGTCACATTAAGTTTAGTAAGTCTGGCAATCCACTGTGGCAATTCATCTGTTTTGACAAGCAGAGGAGAACAGTTTAAAGGATGAGGGAACAACCTGGTAACAAACTAATGTCATTCTGACCTTTTTTGGAGGAAAGCTGGCCTCTAAAAAAATATACTCCCTAAAAATAATTGAGTAGGCAAGGTTCTGGTGCTTTGTTTCCAGCATTTAGATAAGTTAATATCAGGATTTTCAATGCTCTTTTCAGTATGTAGAAAGAAGTGCTCATTCTTACTTTACATCCCAATGAAACCAACAATGAAAATTCTTGTAAAAAACCCCCAACAACAACCAGAATGTAAAATCATGTGAGCCACAGTCAAAGACTGAAGGGAGACTTAATGTCAAGTCAGGTGTGTATCTGGAATCTGCTCAGGTGGATATGCTATAAGTAGTGTTAATATTCCTGCTGCTTAACAGCAATTTCCTCTGTTATTGAACTCTGCCCTTTACCCTGTAGTTACTTAATCATCTTTTATGAGTATCCTTATCGAAGGCTTTTGGGAGATTCAAGTAAACTATGGATACTAACTCACCTTTGGCTAACATTCATTCATTCATTTATTCATTTATTTATTTATTTATTGTCCCAACGCTGTGTGTGTGCACATGTGAACTCATGCATGTAATTGTTTAGCCTCTTGCCAGAAAATGTGATGTTCCCCCAAGGTCTATGGTTTGCAAGCTTTGGGGTTACCTTTTTTTCAGGGCTTTTTGTAGGCCTGTAATGTATCTAAGGCTCAGAGGAAGAAAAGGAGAATGTGTAAGAAAGAGCCAATTACAATTATTCCCTCAGCAAAGCAGATCTCTTTGGGTACCAATCTCACCTATTCATCTCGATTCTACCTTTTGATGTTTGGAAGACTCATAGGCTTGTGCTAGGTTTGGAGCAAGGACTGGTAAAGATGGTTGTTAGGATTTGGTAGAGTGAGAGGAGACCCAAAGAAGTCAGGTTTTGGAGAGGAAACGTGACACAATGGTCAGACTGAAGAACAAAGACGTAAGCAACAGTTACCATTACTAGTGTAGGTGGGTGGGTGGGGCAGTCTGCCCCAGCAATTTTTGGGGGCGCCTCTGGCTCCAGAGAAGTCAAGTTTCTGATTTTACGGAGGACAGGCCTCCACAAGGATGTAACTTACTGCCCCGAGGAAGGGCTTAACCAACCACCACTTCTTTTGGTTAATCCCCCCCCCCGCTGCAAGGCAGAGCTGAGGGAAGCGAGAGTTGAAAGGAAAGGGCAAAGAGGGGGGGGGCAAGGAAAGAAGACAGCAGCAGCAGAGGCGATGGCAGCAGTTCCAGGTGCCGGAGAAGCAAGCGTTTCTCTTGCACCCCTCGCACACACCAACTGGTTGGCGTGTGTTCTTTCTCCCTTTCCTCTCCTCCCTGTCAGTCAGTCAATCGGTTGATTGCTGACAAGGCTTGCTTCCCCAAGCTGCCTCCTTTCTTCTCCGCACGCATACACAATACTGAGGGAGATAATGATGTGCATGCATTTTCCATCTCTCGTTTAAACGTTTTGGGGTAGGGTTTGGAGAAAGAGGAGTGATCCCACTCCAGAAACCAACTCTTTCCCTGTTCTACTGGAGGCATCTGGCTGGGCAGGGGCTGAGGGTGGGCCAGGTAGTTGCCAGATGCTTCTCCCTCCCCCTCCACCATTGTCTGGTGGCCCAGAGGCCAGGACACCCACCTCCCTCTGATGCACCTTGGCCCCTCAACTTCTGTTTGCAAGACTGTCCAGTCCAAAACTGATTCAGAAATTAAGACATCGGGAGGGAGAGGAAAGGCCTTTGAGTCTGGCCAGCAGTCATCCCTGATGCAGCAGATGTGATTAGATGCACAATTCATCTGGTCACCATCTTCTACTATTTAAATGACAATTATTTCCAAATTTCTGTCTGTACGCAGGAGCATATGCACATTTAATACAAATCTGTGCTCTTTTATTTTCTCTTTTTGGGGTGGAGTGAGGTCAATTCATACCCTCTGTTTCAGCAATATGTAAACAGCCAGGCTGGCCTAGCTTCAGGGAAAGAGTACTTGTCCGAACTGCTTCTGGGCCCTACAATTTGAAGGTGTTGAAATACTTAACAGAGCATGAGAGCAATCTATGGCTGCTTTACCTGACTACGGTACTAAAAAACTGAGGTGAAGGAGCAGAAACAATTCTTGTTTCCTACCCTCTCACTGTCCAGATTTGGCAAGGACAATCCTGATTAATACTTAGTTTCACTTTTTCATCTGCATTTTAAATGTCCCAGTTTCTTCTCCCACCTTCCCCTTTTGTCCTGGCTTACTCCAGTTGCTACAAACTGAGTTTAAAGTGCAGAAGTACAGTAGTTTGCAATCTATTATGGGGGGCATAGGAGAGGAAGGAGCAGAATCTTATCTTTCCCAGTAGTCTCAGACAAAAGCAATCTGCTGCAGCCTCTCCTATCATGTATATTTTTCTTCATTAATAACATTTGCCGTCTTGACACTCAGCTTTGTTTGGCCATACTCGCTCTGGTCTTACTCCATGAAATGTTGGATAATATGTTGTTTTCCTGCATGATCTCTAGCCA
Organism: Ctenosaura bakeri; assembly: GCA_948474755.1. Taxonomy (NCBI): domain Eukaryota; kingdom Metazoa; phylum Chordata; class Lepidosauria; order Squamata; family Iguanidae; genus Ctenosaura; species Ctenosaura bakeri. The sequence continues at coordinate 453,359 of CAOLHI010001978.1, forward strand.
TAACAGTCCTCTGGAGTCAGTGAGGAAGTGGTCTTTAAAAACAAAACACCATCACCCACTGTCATTGCAGAACCCTCAATAAGGTCACGTTTAAAAGACGAAATGTATTTCTCTATACGTCATTTTGACTTTTTGTAGTATTTTTGGTGTGTATTAAGAGGGGCAGCAAACTCAGGGACCACCTCAGGCGGCAAAAGCTCTAGCTACGCCACTGGTTACCATGGAGCCAGTAAGTCCTCTACAGGCTTCCCTCACTTATCTGACAGGTTAGGGACCAGAGCACTGTCAGAAAATGGAATAAAGGTGCCTGGTGGGTGTCTCTGTATGAAAACAAAAGAAGTAAGACACTCAGACCTTGCTGCTGGATTCCTTAGTTGGACACACACACTTCTTGGGCTCTTTAAGCAGGCCTTGGGAGAAAAGTCACTGAGCAGAAGTTATGCCACAGGGACAGTGATGGGTTTATGGTAATAAACCATGCACCCATCACCCATCTGTACCATCCACATTCAGTAACTACAGATATTCTTAACATACAGGGTGGGTAAAACATACAGATTATGTTTTACCCACCTGTCCTATAGCTGTTCATGATCAAGAGCCTCTCAAAAAAAACAAAAGATGGAGTGATAGAAAATATAATTCTAAGTCAGCGTCACAAACATGATGATGCTTATTTGATCCTGTCAGATTTATTTGTAAGTTATCTGTCAAGTGAGAAGCTGGGCAAGAGCCAGTCAATCACAGCTCATGGAATGCATGGCAGGGGCATTATGAGGGAAAGGATGCAACTTAGAGCCTTGTGTGTAAAATAGTTAAATAGGGCTAGGTAGAAATAGAGACAGGGCCAGTCAGGACGAGGGGAATGGAGGATTTGGGGGAGCTGAGAATGTGGAAAGAGAATTCAGGGGAAAAGGTTACCTTGTTTGAAACTGAGGTGGTATGTACTATGTTTGGAACCAGCATAAGGCATATTTACTTTATGCAACAAATCTATACTTTTTTAACAACAACTTCTTCTTCTTCTTCCTCTTCCTCTTCCTCTTCCTCTTCCTCTTCCTCTTCCTCTTCCTCCCTCCTCCTCCTCCTCCTCTCTATATCTGTGTGTGGATGTTTAAATGTAATAATTAACAAGGAAAACTGGCCAGTCTTTACCACACTGAAAACAACCACCAGTATATTCATTTGTCCAGCACATTGGTCACCATGAGGCCCAAATTCCAGATCCAGGGAGGGATCCTGAGAGTAAAAGGGGAAGGTAAATTACAGGAGCCAAAGAGTTGGAACTGAGGGAGCAACTTGCATGGGAGTTCCATCACATTATCTAAATAATTTCATTGCCTCATTCTGCTTTAATAAGAACAAGGCACAAATCTGGCACTGGGAACATTCCCATGGACATATGGGGACATGATATCCAGGGGGATACAGTGTTACTCCACTGGAAAAACCCTATCCCGAGGTCTACAATTTTGATATTAAAATATGATTCAATGTGCCTGAGAGGTCACCCGGATGGGCACGTAGGCAGCAATGGTCAAAGATCGAAAATCAGGTGAGGCTAGTAAAATCCCCAGTCACATAGCCCCAGGAGACCTCAAGATGTGTATGTCAAGAAAAGGTTGGACCAAACTTGTAGAAAATACTTTGTGATGTGGCTTGTTAAGTGCATCTGTGGAGAGACATGTGACTTTAGCTGAGTCATGCTGATGAGCAATCAGGGTAGAAGGTTGCATCAGATGTGGGGAGAAGATTGTATCAGCTACTGTGAGTATAAATGCAGCTGAGTGCTAGCTAACAAGTTGCACATGGTGTCTGACATGTCTGCTGGAAGCTCTGTCAGAAAGAGCAAGCAGGGAGATGCTGGAATGTCTTCTGGAGACTCCTGTAAATATGTATGCATTGTAACTCAAGAATAAATTGCCTTCTTGATGGAAGAGAACAATTGGTGTGGGTGAGTTTTTCCTAGCTACAGTGCATTGCTGCTGAGTTTTCTCTGCTGCTGGGCATGCTTCCAAAGCTGTGGGAGCAATCTCTGCTATATTTTGGGCATGACAGTGTAAACCCACAATAAACAAAGAGTCCTCAGCCCCTGAGAAGCTGACTTGAGGGGATTAATGTGTCTGCCTGAAGTTGAGCAAATATTCTATCAGGCAAGGACCATTTACATGAAGTCACACCCCAAGCTAACACAGCCGAAGATCCTGAGACTTTGGCAACACCTTGCAATCCCATCACACAAAGGAAATTCCCATGGTGGAGCTTTGTTATCACTCCAACACCCATTGTTCTCCCCAGGAAAGGATTAGTCCTCCAGGTACTTTTTCCCCTACAAATAGTCCCAGTTTTTGAGTGGTTCTTTGGATCACTCCTGGTCATCCTGGCAGAGCATTTCTCCATCTGTTGAGTGATCCCCCTCAGTCCTCTCTGTGCTGAACCCCACTTCTCTGCTATTTTTCCTGGACCAAGGACTTCAGGACAAAGCTGCAGTATCACCCCAGCTACACCCCTTCAATATTCCCCTATGCAGTTACATCTCTTTTGCTTCTTAATGGGTCTTGAGTGAGTGTGTGATTGTGTTGCTGTGTGAGACTTTCCCTCAATAAAATCATTTATTGGACATTTTTGTTTGGTTTTTGGCTTGGCCTGACCCCGTAAAAACTGGGTAAAAGACACTGCTAGGTTACCCTGCCTCTCGCATTGCTATTGCTTGTGCTCTGGCTAGTTTCCCTTCCCCATCATGTGGAGCACATTGAGGTGTCTCCCAAGGGACTCCAGAAATTAGGGTAACAACAGTGAGCACCGATTGATTTGTGGATAAATAGATAGCCTGTCTTCTTGTACGTTTGTAGCTTTGTTCTACCCATACTTTTGCATTTGCGGGCAAACTCTAATCAAATGTTTTTTATGGTTCTATGTCTGTTGGTTTCACAGAATAGCCTCTAATAGCTTTTATGGAACATTAGCCCTATGTGGTAAGATTCCTTACAACCAAATCCTAGTTGCTTGATTAGACTTGACACATTTTTAAAATATCACTAATTAACAAATGTATGCTGTGATAGTATCTGAGAGAATGCTGATCAAGAGGACAGCCACTGTCACTGGACACAATCCATTTCCTGTCCAGTCATGTAGGGACAAGGGGTAAGGGGGGGCAGTGCACTCTGGCAGGCATTTTTGAGGGTGCCGCCACACCTTGCCTGCTGCCCTGTGTGCCATTGTCCCTCCCCCATGTGCCATACCTCTGCCCATGTGCACTGTAGCCCTACCCACATGCACCATAGCCTCACCATACACACTAGCCCCACACACTGTAGCCCCACCCCCATGCTTATGCCACTGTTCCTGTCCCAAGCATTCATACGTGAGCTGTTGATTTCATATATGAGCAGAATGTGAAGAAGTTATTGGGGGGGGGGTTGGAACTCTAGTGGATTCTGGGAGTTGAAGTCCAGAAAGTAAGATTTTAATGTACTCTATGTGAAGTGTATACATTTGTAAGTTTTGCCTACTGTGCTAAAGCAAAACTCACTGAAATTAATTTTCTGGTCAAGTATGTGGGGTGGGGTGGAGTGAGTGGGTGTGTGCATGTGCTTTCAAATCACCTGTGAGCTTATAGTGACCTCATGAATATGATAGGGTTTTGCTAGGCAAGGAATACTGAAAGGTGGTTTTGCCAGTTCCATCCTCTGAAATATAGCCTGGTATATAGCACATAGTATTTGTCACCAGTTTCTCATCCGAGTTCTAACCATGGCTGACCCAGCTAAGCTTAGTCTGACATGACTTGTTTATAAGAAATGTATGCTAGCTTTTTGTAATTGCAACACTCTTTTCTAAGTACTCTAAAGAACATTTGGTGATCTGTTCTAGCACCTTTCCTGGTATTGATATCCAGCTGATGGATTCCTGAAGTCTTCTTTAACCTCTTTCTGGAGGCTAATCAGCAGAGATCTTACCTGTTCTTCAAGAATTCTCAAAGATTATGGACAGACACACCTGCAGGTTTCTTTAGCATCCTTGGATGCAGTTCAAACTGATGGTGGATTCATTTAAAGTAGCTAGATGTCCCTGTACTTTGCTGTACTTATTCTGTTTGCACCAGGCTGAGCACTGTTTTCCTTTTGGGCGAAGACAGCAGCAATATAGCTATTTGGCAGTTTTGCCCTCTCTATCACTCATTAGTTTCTTTGTTTTTTCCTCATGCAAAACCCATCCTTTTATTATTTTTAATATCTCCTATAAGTTTGAGCTCATTCTGAACTTCAGCCTTCCTGACCTTTTCCCTACAGATATTGGCTACTGAGAGTCAATCAATAATTTTATTACGGTCGTAGACCAGCATGAATGTTGACTACTGATTTGTACAGTTTCTTAGTGGTTTGCCCCTTCTTCCATTTCTTATATGCCAATTTCTAAAATACTGGTCTCATCCCAAAGCTTTCATGCATCTACTCTGGTTTTATTTCACACTTCCCACTTTTTTTCTCCTTGGAGCTTGTTTGCTTCTGTGCCTCCAACAGAAATGTCAATGTAGAATCATCTACTTGTTTCACTTGTTTTGGGCTTCATCACACCAATCTCTCTTTTCTCCTCCACCTCTTTTCAATTCCATTTCCAGTTTGTGAATAGAATGGATACTTTATGCATTACCAAAAAAGAAAAAGACAATATCTCTCCCCACAAAAAAGAAAGTATAGCACCAATTTATTTGTGTGAATTTATATGGCCAAAGACACATTTGGAAATAAGGACTATAGTTTAAATAGAACTCTAGTACATCTTGCCTGGCAGTATACATTTTTGTGTGTCTCATCCTTGCAGATTAGAACAAATAACTCCTGCAGCATGCTCTCTGCTGGAAGAAAACACAAAGATTTCTGTGCAGTTTCTGGTGCTTCAGTGTCTATGCTTTGGGAAGTATTGACCTGTACAGAAATACCCTTTTTATCTAAACAGCAACACATTTTCTGTTCAGAGAACATGCACATGTAGGGGGCTTTTGTGCAGGAAAAAAAAAACCTTTATCTGCAGAAATACACTCCTGTACAGAAATGCAGATGATTTTTCAGTGCAGAAAACACATTTTCTGTGCTGAAATCCTTTTTCTTTCTGTAAAGGGAAGACATCTATATGCAGAGGATGTGTGTGAATTTCTCTACTGGCAAATATTTCCTGAAGTACAAAGAATTCCCCAGTGGCCTCTCAGCTGCCTGTATTTTTCCCAACAAGGCTTCCCAAGCATCAGGAAACCCCTTTCTTGACAATGAACAGCAAATATTCTTCCCACTGCTAGTATGGAGGACAATGACCAGGTAATCTATGTACCTGCTCAGTCAGTTGTCCAAGTGCTGATGGATGGCTTCAGGGTCTTTGCTGACTCTCCCTTCTTAGAGTTCTTTCCCCTTAAACTGGACTTGAACCTTTTCAAATCTGTCAGCTAGAATCAGAAGGACCCCCTTTGGTGGGAGAATATGGGAAATATTGTGCTGCATCACAGTCAGTGAAGAACTATAATGAATGCTGCTCCAGAGCCAAGCGATTTGTTTATGAGATTGGAAAAAGTTCCAGGAGAAGATCTTAAGAAGATCAAGGAAGTAGGGGAGGCAAGAATGATAAAAAGTCCCCCAATTGGACCCTTAATGATGTGATGAAGGGAGATGAAAAAGAAATTGGCTGAGATAGGTACATTAAAGAGTTAACTTAGAGATTAAGTATTGGTATTAGAAAGTGTCCTTCTTTTTATTATTGTGGAATGCTAATACTATCATATTATTTTAGTCTTCACTTAGTATTGTAGAGGAATAATTATGACAATAAATCCAGTGAAAGACTGATAGCTGACTATTATTTGGGTATAACATTATTAGTAGAGAGCTAATCATATTACCTAAAGGAAGTAAAACAGATGAATAACAACAGCCAATCTCTGAGGAGTGGAAGGTCAAATATATATTTATGGTTTAGTTTTGGTTTAGTGGCTGTTGAGGTTACATAGCTATTTGTGTATTAATGTAGTGAAGTATTAGTGTAGTTTAGTTTGTTTAGTTAGTGTGGTTTTGGGTTACATGTCACTATGTGTTATTGCTATTGCATTCACCTATATGTAGGGTTTTGTTTTGTTTAGTTTAAAAGTGTGTTTGTGCATGTGAATGTGTGTGTGTAAATGTAAAAACTGGACTTGAACCAAAGAGTAAGTCAAATAGAGGATCATCCTTTAATAAGCCTTCAAAGAAAAGATTAAAAGAGGTCACATGGGCATCTTAATTAGAGCTGGATGAATCCATCCCCAAATTTTTATAGCATTGTAGACAGGAAAACAAATTATTTCATCTCATTCATCTGCTTGCATGTCATCCAGGCTGAGGTCCTCTAAGGTGGCTGTGGGTAAGTGAAAAACCTGTCCTTTTATTCTCACCTGTCTACAGAATGGGACAAATATTTGCAGATAGCTTACCAAGAACAGAATGGAGTGCACTCACTTTATCTCCAGATAGGTTATCAAGATCTAGATGGAATGCTAATTAATGTATCAGAACCAATGTTAGGATACTGGAGCATCATGGCATGAAGTTTATAAATAAGAAGGAGCCAGGAGCTAAAATATTAAGAAAATTATTACAACAAAATGCAGCTGCAGGAGGGGGGTGAGGGGAGAGAGAAATGCTCAGTTAGGGATTCCATTCCTCTTGTTCAAACATTCACTTTCTTAAAATGTGAAGGAGGTAGAATTCAAAATGAGTTTTTCATTGCCTTCTTTCCTCTAAAGAATACTAAATGAGTAATTTCTACTATTTGCAGCATATTCCATGCTCATCTTAACCAGTCTTTCCTAGGTATAAACAGCTACATTTCCATTTAGGCACTATTTTGGTCTTTATTGTTAGCAGTGTTAATCACACATTCCTTATTTTTGTCTTGTAAGGTGCTCTATGTAGGCTGGAAGAAGAATTAATGGATTTAAGAAAGATCATGCCATATAATCTCCTTTGGTTAAAAGTAAACACTTCCAAGAGCTTACTGTACATGCTTATTTGGGGGAATACCCTTTTGAACTTGATAGTTCAACTAGCTGGAACTTGACAATGGAAACTGGTTGCTCTGATGTTAGTGGACTGATGAATCCACCCTGAATTTTTGCATAAATCTGAAAACAGCTATCAAGGGTATTGAACCTAGTTGGTGTGTTGAGTTCAGCACCTTGGATAGCTCCTTTAAAGTTTGGACTAAAACCGAGAATGGATTCATTGCCCCACATTTGAGCCACTAACTGCCACTGCTTCTCAACAAAAAATATATTATTAATAGTATTATTAAAAACAATATATCCTACCCTATGTCCCAAGATCTCAGGGTGGCATACAATAAAATCAACTTAATATGAAATCAACTTGATGTATTGTCAATAAAATCAACTTGATATGTGTGTGCCTATGTGCCTTCGAGTCACCTGTTGACTTACGGTGACCCAATGAATATATTTATATTCTGCTTTTCCTTCAACAAATTCAGTGGGGCATAGATTATTCTTTTCCTCCACACTTAGCTTTCACAACAACATTGTGAGGTAGTTCAGCTTCAAGCTGAAGGTGCCTGACCCAAGGCCAGTGAAGACTCGAACCTGAGTCTTTCCCAAGTACTAGTTCAGCACTCTTAACCACCACACTGGCCCTCATCTTTCACACACATTCTGGCCTAATGTGTATTTTCTGTACTCTTGACAAAAATGTTAGCAGCTCCTGCAGAACCCACATATACTCACATTTGATGTGACAAGTAATAAAATGAAAAGTATCATACTGCACATGGCTGCACGTGTGAAACTGTATATAGTCCTGGTCACGATGGTATTGTAGAGTTAGTAAGGATGTAGTGGTTTGGAACCACTGTGGTATAGTGGTTTGAGTGCTGGACTATGCCTCTCAGAGACCAGGGTTCAAATTCCTATTCAGACCATGAAAGTCCAGTGGGTGGTCTTTGGCAAGTCACACTCTCTCAGCCTCAGACGAAGGCAATGGCAAATCCCCTCTGAATAAATCTTGCCAAGAAAGTCTCATGATAGGTTTGCCTGAGGGTTGCTATAAATCAGAAATGGCTTGAGGGCACACAACAACAAAAGAAAGGTGCACAAAAGGGCAACACTGTTGGTCAAACAATCTCAGAAATTCTGTGAGAAAAAGTTACAACATATGGGGTATTTTGATTGTGGTAGGAGAGGGGTAATGACAGGCAAGACATAAGTGTGTAAAATTTAAACAAAGTAGTGATGAAGAGAGGGGGGGAATTAGCCAATCTGCAGTGCCACTACCCAGTTCCAATAATAGCTGTACAACAGTGGAAATAATGCAATAACGGGTTAATGCACCCATGACCCCAAGATCTGTTAATAGTTTTGAGACAACGTGCCCCCTGTTCCATGTTCTAAAATACAAACGTTGGGGAACTGATAAGTTTTAGATTTCTTTTTCTGAAGCCCATTTCATTTTTCTGAAAAGGATAGACACTTCTCCCTGGCAATCTGAAAATTTATCAGGTTTTACTGTTCTGCTCACTGATTTACCACAGTTGATAAGTTATGTGTTTGTTCTGACAGCAGCCAATTGGTGCTGTCTATTGATTGCATGCTTTTAAGATGATTGTGTAATTTTTAGAGGTTATTTCATAAAAGTACCTGGCTTTTTGACTTTTGCTGACAAGCTTGTTTGAAAGAACTTGATTTGGCCTCATACCAAAATAAAAAAAATAACAAAATTGCAGGCATTTTTTTGTCCATTAAAGAGGAAAAGATCCAAAAGCAACAGTCACACAATATCTTTATTTAGACCAATAAGTCATAGAGTAGTATGCTAGCTTTTCAGATGCACAGAACTATTTGTCCACCTAGATGCCAAATTTAGTATGAAATGAAATAAAATAAAATAAAGGAAAACAGGAAAGAAGAGGAAAATATATTGCTGGAAAAGAGCAGAATGGAAATATTTCAGCAATTTATCTTTAAATAATTCAGGCGTTCCTTGCAAACAAATTCAACTGTTTTGTGCCAAGTGAAAAAGATATCATATACTGATTGACCAACTTTCCTCCAAAATTAATCCTGCCTTGGTACTTGTCTTTATTTCCTTCCATTTTTGTCCTTCTCTGTCCCATCTTCATTCTCCCTAGAGAGCCTAGGAGAGCTTCTTCCTTGCTCTCCTTCCACCAGCAGAGAAAAACTTTCCTATTCCATTGTTAGGAACCGACTGCAATGGGCTTCTAATACTATGCTGTTTTGTTGTTTTTTTATACTGTCTTTTAATTATTTTTTAAACTTTAATTATTTTTTCAAAAAATAACAGAGATATAGTTTTATATTTGCTTCTGTGTGCCTTCAAGTTGCTTCCAACTTATGGTGACCATAACATGACCCCATCATGGTATTTCCTTGGCAAAATTTATTCAGAGGAAATTTGTCATTGCCTTCCTCTGAGGTCTAGAGAATGTGACTTAACCAAGGTCACCCAGTGGGTTCCCATGGCTAAACAGGGAATTGAACCCTGATCTTTGAATTCTGATTTCATGGCAAGGGCAGCCTATTTCCTTCCTCTCTCTCTAGGCCCATGCATGTAGGGTCACCAAAGTTATACAGAAGCATCCAGAAGGTAGAACCCAAAGGTGGGGTACAACCCATTTCAATCCAACAACTAGAATTTAAGGATAGACTGTCCCTGTACACAGAGGTTCCATATATCTTTTTCTCCATGAATATATCTAAAAGAGTAATCCTAAAGTAGGATAGGGAGCACAGTGATGGATTGCAGGGCTGATGGAGGCACAGGTTTCTAAATCCCACCAAAATTCTACGCAGACAGGAAAGATTTTCCACCGCAGACAATTACCATGTGCAGGTGGAGGATGATGGAAAGGATGCAGAACAAGTGGGTTTGTGCCTCCTCTTTCTCTCCTTGCTTGTAAAACCTAGATACATTGAGAGTGACTACAGAGCGTTCATTCAAAGCAGTTATTTTTGAATGGTCAAAATATTTATCTTCAGCTTTCAGAATAAATACTGTAGATGCTACTGGTTTTTCCCTATACTCATTGGTGACCTCTTACCCATGGATTCAGTGAAAAAAGAGAGCAAGGAGAGCTTGGAAAAGTTGTCTATGTGGACTGGTGGATTCTGCAAGTTGTGAGCCAAAAAGTAGTTTTCCCAACTCTTAGGTGCATGCAGATGAGAGAGAGAGAGAGCATAGAAAGATCACTGAATAAGGTTTTGTTTTATCATGAATTGACTGTCTTCATAGTAAGTTGTCTATAATATTTCCAGAATAATAATAATAATAATAATAATAATAATAATAATATCATATATATGTAAAATATATAATATATAATAAATATGGTTTAATTGGCAAAATATGACTTAATTGGCAAAAAAAACCCAGCATCAATGGGCTTGCAGTTAGCCTGTAATGACTCAACCTCTCAGAGACAATAGCTTCTGGAAGACTCCCACAGGATGGCTGATTGTCTTCACTCCTTTTCCTTTGGACCAAGCAAGCTTCCCTTTTGTTCCCCCACCTGTCTGACAAGTGCTGAGCTATCAGGACTATCAGGATTAGCCCTTTGTCACCCAACACTAAGTCCATTAGCTTATTCTGTAGCCCATTGTCCATTGGAGCCCAGACTCCATTGTTCACCCTGCCAAAGAGCCATTAACACCCTCACCCTCCAGGCAAAAATGGAGTATTTAAATTCCAGTTTTTGTCCAATCAACTCACAGTACACCAATTGCCAATCACTGCTCTTATTTCTGATTGTGTACTGTCCTTAGACTTGTGTCTAAGCCATACTGCTGCTGCTTTGCTGCTCTTCTGAATTGGTAAATATCAGCCACTTCACCCTGAAATCTTGCTATCCAAAACTTTTCTCCCTCCACATTTAGCTTTGTGTGATTCCTTGACTGCTTGGATCTTGTGTGTGTGATTGCGATTCGCTCAGTTAAACACATTAAGCTTACTTTTTGGATCTCCAGCTGGTTCTTCCCTGCACTAGTACTGGTAAATATAGATGTGAAAGAGTTCATTAGGTTAGCCCCCTCTTGCAGGCCTCCTCTTTAAGCTAATATTCCCCATTGTTTCACAGAGGTATTGGCATCATGGGTAGACATTTTGCATCACCCATGTTTAGGGGTAACATACATGGTAATAGATTTACATTCCAGTCTTCTAATTATTGGGTGTGTGGCTTTTGACAACCAGGACTGGAATTAGAGGAGTGAGGAGAGTCACAAATAACTCTTCAACCACCAGAGGCATCTTGTGTTTTGGGGATGTCTGATGCAAGTTATGGGCTCTCTGGCCAGAGCTTGGAAAAGTTGGTTGGAGATTATTATAACTTTCAGAATCACTAGGGGGAAGTTCTGGTCCCCAGAAGTAACCTTTCCAAGCTTTGATCCCTGGATCTGAGTAGGTTCTGCTTTTGCTAGATGTGTGACTCCTCAAGGTGTCAGGAAACAATCTTTGTGAGTGCAGAAGGGTCAGAGCTCAGAACATGCAGATGGTCCTGGGTTCAAACATCCTGATGTCTCCATTAAGTGAACCAGATAGCAAAAAGATGAAAAAGACCTATAGTAGGAGAACCAGCCTCAACCAGGAGATACTGTACTGATATAGAGGTTCTCAGCTGATATGAAACCAAGGAACTCAAAACTGTTTTTTTGTTTTTTAGTGGGGGAGGTAGTGTCTCAACATGGGCAGGCAGATTGTTTTTAATTTTGCCTCCTTGCAGGTACTCCCAGATGTGTGAATTACTTTTCTCATCCATTATCATTCCTGCATCCTTAAATATAGAAGTTCTTAAAAGTGCAGTGCAAACTTAGAAGTGTTTATCCCATAGTGCTTGCGTGTTGGACTATGACCCTGAAGACCAGGGTTTGATTCTCCACTCAGCCATGGACACCCACTGGATGCCTTGGACATATCACACACTCTCAGCCCCAGAAAACCCCGCAATAGGGTTGCCTTAGGGTTGCCATAAGCCAGAAATAACCTGAAGGTACACAACAACAACAAAAAGAAGTGTGCCTTACTGAGGAGCCAGTGCCGTATGAGTTTGAGCATTGGATTATGACTCTGGAGACCAATGGAGATCAAATCCCTGCTCCATCATGGAAACCCACTGGGTGATCTTGAGCAAGTCACACTCAGATTCAGAGTGCAAACCCCCTCTGAACAAACCTTGCCAAGAAAGCCCCACAAAAGGTTTCCTTTTGGGTCACCGTATGTTGAAAGTGACTTCAAAGCACACAAGAAGAACAACAAGTGTGCCTAAAATAGATTGCAGACAGATGATGATGATGATGTTGATTCCTGGGAGGGCTCAATGACAATCACTGTCTTAATATATCTTAGTGTTCCATCCTTTTCTACCTCCACTATGTGGAAACCTGGCTGGCCCCATTTAGCCAGGGTCATTTGAGGGCGGGGGGGGAGATCTCAGCCCCACTCGCCCAATCTGGGGCTGGGGCTTGAGTCCTCCCCTGTTCTGGCCTCCATATTCCTTGAGGTGGGTTCTGATGCTGGGCGCAACAGCAAGACCAAAGCCATGGAATTCATGCATAGCCTCTAAAGTTTCACAGAGGAGGATCAGGACACCTGTGGCCACCTGTGATTCCGATGGGTAAGTTCTTAATCAGGAAGAGCCCACACGTTAGGGGGGGCGGCCCCCGCAGCCTGCCTGTCCCCGGACCTCCTGAGACGGGCCAGAGGCTTCCCCTTCTCCCCCCGCCCCCCTTGAGGGCGCGCAGTCTGCTTTTGCACTTTTGCTGCCGTCGGGGGCAACTGAGGAAAGCTGAGGACAAAGGGCGAAGGGGGGAGAAGAACAGAGAAACCGGCACATTTTAAAAGCAACTGAACAAGCGGGATGATCGAGGGTCAGTCGGGCGGCCCCTGGCAGACTGGGCGAGTCGGCGGTCAGCCTCCGCGGAACGGGGCCAGCGAGTCCCGGGAAAAGCGGCGGGGGCTCCCGGACCCCCGGACCGCAGCACGTGACGCCGCCGCCCGGGCGGGCCGGCCGGGGCCGCGGGGAGGAGCCACCGGGCCGGCCGGGCGCTGTCGCTCTCGCCCGCTCTCTGCCCGCCCGCGCCGGGGCGGGGCGGGGGCGCGCGCTGAATCACAGGCATGTGCCCGACGCCCCGGCTCCAGCGGGGCATTTAAATGCCGGAGGGCACCCGGCCCGGGGCAGCGCAGGCGCTCCCGCTCCCGGCCCCAGCACCTCCGTCGGTGGGAGAGCGGAGCGCGCCGCCCGCCCCCCGCCCCCGCCCCGCTGTCTTCGGCTGCCTCGGCTCGCTCGAAGAGCAACGCCCAGCGCCCAGCGCCCGCTGCCCTCGCCGTCCGCCCTCGCTCGGGTCCTGCGTGGGCTCCGCCGCCGCGCCGCCCGCTCCTCCGGGGAAGGCCCCCGGCCCCCGCCATGAAAGCCCTCCCCGCGCCCGGGATCCGCTTCCTCCGCTCCTTCTCGAGGGACAGCTGGTGAGCAAGCGCCACGGGCCGGCGCCGGGCCGGCGGGGGGCGGGGGGCCCGGGGCCGGGCCCGTTCCTTCGTGCGTCCTCGGGGCCCGTGGCGGGGCCGGTGCCGTTCCGGCAGAGTCCGAGGGGGCTTCCGTTCGCCCTCCTGGCTCTCGCGGCCCCTCAGTGGCTTGTGGCGGGATGGAGGAGGGGGAAGCGGGGAGGGGGGAGAGGGAGCGCCTTCTGCGGGACCGACCGGGAGGACGGGGCGGGCAGGAATGGGCAGCCGCGTGGGGCCAGGCTCTGCCCGGGAAGAAACTCGAGCGTTTCGCCTGCCGGTCTGTCGCCCAACGACGCCCAGTCGCGATGCCGCTCTCCTTTGTGCCGTGCGCCGTCTCCCGAACAAAGAGCGCGCTCACACGGAGGACCACAGCCGGACTGTGTGCGGAGATGCCGCGGATGGGTTGCCGGCCGGACGAAGCTCCGCGGCCTGGCGCAGGACGTGGAGGCGCCGCAAGACTTCGGGTCCAATATCGGGCGCTCCCGGGTCGGACTGGAAAAGGCGTCCGCCCGCCCCTCCCCCGGGGCCCCGCATCCGCCAGAGAGGCGCTGCCAGCCGGTGTCGCGGGCCGGTGATTCCCAAGCCACGGTTCCCTGGCTGTTTTGGAAGGAGAGTTTCCCCAAATCTTCACCAGGGGCCAGGCTGGAGGGGCCGCTTAGTAACAGTAACTGGGAACGCGGGTTTCGGGATCACTGCTGTGCCTCCGGCCAAACTACAAAGGCCCGATTCCTTCACAGTAGCCGCCCTCCCCCTGAGGCCTTGTGAGAAATACATTTTGGAGGGGCTGCCGCCTCATTTATTCTGACCACTGCTGATAAATCCCAGTTTTTCAACTCAAATTCAATGTCAAAACATGCCTTGCTTTGAGATAAATGTAGGTATGGGGTGGGCTGGTATATCCAGTTGAATTGCTTTCCTTGCTTATTCTCTACTGAAAGGACAGCTAGTTCAAAAAGCCTGTCTTGAGCTGGCACCATATGACACTTTTCTTAAATCAGTATCTTGTTGTTACTGTGTGCCTTCAAATCATTTTCTGATGTGTGATGACCCTATCATGAGGTCATGGGGGGCTGAGAGCATGTGATACTCACAGGGTCACCCAGTAGGTTTACATGGATGAGGGGGGACTGAACTCTGGCAGCCAGGGCCATATGCTCAAGCCACTGCATCACGCTGGCTTCGTATAAGTTCACCCAAAATCAAGAGACCTTTACGCCAAATTACTCTGCTAGAAATTGTTCAGATCTCTCACTCATCTTACCTGATAGAGTGATATGATAGTCTCAAAAGTTTGCTCACATTTTTGTGTTTTTTGTTTGGCCTAATAATAGCATTACATTAGTGTGCACCTAGGAAGCTAAAAATTAATCTGCATTTACCAGATCCTGCCAGAAATTATGCAGTTTTTTCAGATCACTGCCTGAGCTCTGCATCCTGCTCTGCTTCCCACACCCTCTGCTGAGGGCACATAACATAGTAGATTCAAAGCCTCATAAGGTTTCTATGGTTAGCTTGAGCTAATTACAGCCACTCAGCCGGGCCTACTTCACAATAAATAAGAATAAAATGTCTGTGGGAGAGATAAGAAAGTGGGGGAGGGGAGAATTGTGCATAACATATTTAGTTCTAGGGAATAAAAGGAATTAAATTAAAATATAAGTAGATATAGTTGGAAAAAATCTCATTATCTTACAGTAGGATAGGAATCATGCCACCCTCCATAGATTGTTGGATTGCAGGTCTTAGCATTCCACGTCCTTGGCTGTGTTGGTAAAGGCTTCTGGAAATTGCAGTCCAGCAAGATCTAGAAGGCTGCATGTTTCCTACCTCTGTTTTACAGGAACCACTGTCTTTAATTGGTCTTTAATTGGTCTCACTTAGACTACAATGATGTATACTTTTGTTGTTGTTGTGTGCCTTCAAGTCATTTCCCACTTATGGCAACCCTAAGGTGACCCTGTTAAAGATTTTCTTGGCAAGCTTTGTTCAGAGAGGGGTTGCCTTTGCCTTTCTCTGTGGCTGAGAGAGTGTGACTTGCCCAAGGTCACCCAGGGAGTTTCCATGGCTGAACTGTTGAATCCTGGTCTCTGGAGGCCACAGAATAAGCACAAAGAAATTTGTTCAAATGCAGGAAAATTATACCTTCAATTTGCATCCTATTTTTACTGAAACATGTACACAAGTTAGTTTATCAAATTCAGGGGAGCATTATGGGAAATGCAGCCTTCCCCAAACACAATCTGGAAAGGAATTCTTTAAACCGCATGGAAGCAAATTGGAAGTGTAGTTGTTGCAGGTGAGATGGTGGTTGAATATAGGCTGAAGGGTCCTTCTCAGTTGTTGAAGAAAGGAGGGGAGAAGTGTGGCTTCTTTCCTGAGGAATTAAGAGATTGTGATCCCTTTCTTCTTGTGAAGGAAGATAGAATCTTCCTCTCCTGATGCAACACAGGAAAAGAGAGCGCGAGCTAGATTACCCTTTTCAAAAATGGGGATAAATTCACCCACTTCTTTATCACCCTTTCCAAATCTCTAGAGCTTATTAAGGCACAAGATTTGGTGCAGAAATGGGACTCCCCCTTCCTCACATGGACTTAGGTATATAATCATGTTCCTCTCCAAGCTCCATGATCCTGCCGCACTTGTCCATTTGGCTCTCCTCCTTCCTCTCATTGGCTTGGTGCCTCATCTTGAACTGCCGAAGAGAACTAACAAAGAGGCTCTTTCTTGCCAAATGCCAGTTTAGCACTCATGAATTAGATGGCAAGGGTAGGGGACTCAGAGTTTTTCACTTGCAGTTATATTCCTAGTGACTCTTAAGATTTCTGAATTTCTGCAGTACAACGATGGGGGGAGGATAGTCGTTTTGTTGCTGCTATTCATCAGGTGGAGTGTCAGAAACCCTTGCCAATATAGTTCATGTCACTCAGCAATCTGTCAGTAGATCCAAATCTAGGATTTGTCCATCCTTAGTGTAGAGTTAAGATAGTCTGATTCAGAACAAGACAAGTTCTTATGTTCCTCTCTGTTTTATCCACCATATTTTCTGTTTTTTTTAAGAAGCTGCTACATTTTCCTATATTTTCTAAAATTTTGGAATGCAATCACCTCTCCCCAAATTTTCCAGGAGAGGGTCCCATTTGGGTAGGAATCAAAGACATTTTCCTCAAGTGCCTGTTTAAATCATCTGGGGGTGTTCTCCTGGGTCTGTAATTCAGAAAGATCTACAATAGCTAGAATTCATTTGAAAAATTCTTCTCATTTTATTCCATCCCACAATAATCCCAGACTAAGCTTGCAATGATGCATACAGTCGCCCAGGAATAAGTCCTCTTGAATCCAGTTGGGTTTGCTTCTGAATAGACATGCACATGATTGAACTGTTAAGGATGCCTTAATGGTGCTTCTTAGTATCATACTGGTGAGATAGTAGTGAGTTTTTTCCCTGCAAAATCCATGTGGAACTGGTATTCTGATGAAACTTGAAAGAAAAATAATCCCTGAAGTAATTCAGATATGGAGGAAAATAGTTATACTGGAATCAGCTTTTTGCTCCAGCCAATTAAAAAGAATGCAGCTTTAGCAAGAGGGAGAGTTCAGTCACGTAGATGTGGGGTGTGTGTGATGGAGACGGTTCATCCCAGGCAACAATGTTTTTGGGGCGCCTGGGCTTGTAGCCACGCCCCTGTGTACCATGGCCCTGCCCCCACACATTGTGGACCCACCCCAGCACCATGCCCCCCTGCTGCCACCCCCAAACTCTAAACTCTGCCACTGGGAGAGTGTATTCTATAGTCTGTCTTTTGGAATTGTTCATGGTAAATCAGGAAAAATGGGTCTCAGATGGAAAAGAAGATTTCGCTGCATTGATAGGGGTGGTTTATACAAGAGTGTTAGGCCCTTTTCTCACCTTAACTTTTTCCAGTGTCGGCACAAGGGGATCACGTGAGAAGCCTTTTCCAAGAGGCACTCACGTCCCCTCTGCTTCTTCTCTGCACCAGCTCCATGCTGGCCAGAAGGAAGCGTGAGCACTCTGTCCCTTCCTTCCACAGCACAGCCAGGTACTTTCCCAGGCTGCGCTGGGGAAGGAAGCATGATGGCTGCGCCTCCAGAGCCTCCGCACACAAGATAAGTGCGTGTGGGGCCTGGGAGTGATGCGCGATTGCACATCATTTTCAGCAACAAGCTGAAAATGATATAATGCATGATTGCCACCTACTGTCCTCGGGAACATCATGCGATTGTGAGGACGTCATATGAAATGGTCCTCTCAATCGCGCAAAGCTCCCAAGGCCATTTCGCAACACGACTGGTGTGTGAAAAGGGCCTTAGTAGTTAGGCAATCTCCAACATTTCAAAGTTTCCTTGAGCAACTGTGCTTTGCAGTGTGTGGACATGGAGCATGAGTCGTGGAAAGTAATCTGAATTTTTCATATCTTTACTCCTTCCAGGAATAATATACAGTAAATGTAAAATAGGATTCTGTGTAGCTTATTGTCTCGTTTAATGAGTTCTTAAACATGTTGTCCTCACCTTCCTGAGTGAGCATTGTGTGACCTTCTGAGTGAGGATTGTGTGACCTTCCAGATGTTGCTGGACTACAGCTTCCAGCATTCTTCATCTTTGGCTACGGTGGCTGGGACTGCTGGAGATTCTCATGATCCTCATTTCTGGTCTATAACAATAGTTGGGAATCGTCTACACCAAGGCCAATTGCAGCCCATAAAGCCTCCCCATCTAGCCTGCCATCCTTCTTCCAGGACTAAATTATCTGTACTATCTCCTTACTTCCTCCTGGCTGCTCAATTAAGCAGCAGGAAAATTATTGATGTATAGAGGGAAAGGGGCTACTCTCTTAGATGTTGTGATTGCTGTCATGTGATCACTGTATGAGAAGGACTGCAAAGTGTGTGTTTCTGGAATTGGGGAGGAAGTTTGTCAGTGATAGGGTGTTTCTCCCTTTACTGATACAGTCTTCACAGATCACTATTTCTGTCACTCTCACAACTGTTTCCAACATTATTAATTGTATTCAGTAGAGAGAGTAGCATGATTTTGATGAAAGAAATATGGATGGCACACACTACCCTCAATCCAGGTATCCATCCATCCATCCATCCATCCATCCATCCATCCATCTATTTATATCCTGCCTTTCTCCCAAACTTGGGATTAAGGCAATTTACAAAAAGGCAGAAAATACAATAAAAACACATATCATTAAAAACAAGCAAAATTAAGATTAAGAAGGCATTAAATAACCACAGAATTAATTAAAAAAAATTTAATTTAAAAAACAGGATAGAACCACAAAGAGCCCTTTTCTTGTTAAAAATCCTTTTATTAGCCCCAACTAAAATCAACTCATTTGAAGCAGGGAATTCTGCAGCTACCATGGACTGCCAAAAGCGAAAAGGGTTTGGGAGTAAATCAAACTTCAACAGTATCAGTACCAAAATGACCAAATTGTTGCTGTTGTACATTGGACATAGGAGACAATCCACTTCATAAGAAAAGACAATGGTAAGGTAGATAGGGAGTAAGAAAAGAGGCAGGGGGCATTACAGGTGGATAGACTTGATAAAAGAAGCCACAACCTTGACCCGAGC
Source organism: Ctenosaura bakeri (assembly GCA_948474755.1). Classification (NCBI taxonomy): domain Eukaryota; kingdom Metazoa; phylum Chordata; class Lepidosauria; order Squamata; family Iguanidae; genus Ctenosaura; species Ctenosaura bakeri. The sequence continues at coordinate 472,512 of CAOLHI010001978.1, forward strand.
AGGGCAGTTGGTGAATGGATGTCTTGGAGGTCTCTCATTAACAGAGTCTCCTTAAGTCACAGCTGACTTGATGGCAATTAGCAACAATAGGGTAGGTGCACTGAATCATAGGGATTTACCCTATCTGTTGACTCACCATTAGGACCAATAGGATTTAGGCCATAGTGCTGGATTTTGTAGGAAAGATCTGTAACCAAGATACTAATTTCTTGTAGGCTTTTGATTGTAGAGTTTCTCTTCAGAATCCAAGTAGATTTTCCTTTGTGACACAGTTTTTTCTGCATATATTTCTCCATATGAATCATTCTAAAGCTCTCCTTTAGGTTCAGAGCATGACAGTGAAACTGACCACAGTGATAGTCCATTTGGGAAGCCAACAGCCCTGACTGAGAATCCAAAATTCTTTTAGTCAGCTCATACCTGCTTTAAAATGGAACAAAACCCTTTTGAAGTGTGACAAATCATCATAAGTGCTATTGCTCTATTTACATTTTAAATAACAAGAACAATCTTAAATGTTATCCTTTAACACACTGGTTGTTGTCCTATGTGCTGGTTTCTAGAAGAGTGCTACAAGGTACTTTGCCAGTGCATCTTCCTCTTGGGTTCTACTGAATCCACAGGACTTGGATTAACTTTGCCAGCTGTTCTTTGGTCAGCTTAGTTTTATCTAGCTAACGTAGGTGTTGCAAGGCAAATGCATTCTCATTAGTCTGTCATGGAGTGAGGTGGTGCTCATCTGGTTCAACTTAATCTGAAGAGGAGATCCCAGGAGAGATATTAATCTGTCCCTTTAACTACTCTAATCAGTAACAATCATGTTACCTCCCTCAAGTAGCCAGTGCAGTGCATCCTCACTGTAATTACTTTTGCCTTCTGAGGTTGAATCGCACTGTGTTACTTGCATGTTTCAGGTCTGAGTCTTGTGTTTACAAGGCAGGAGAGTCCTACCTCTATGCTTGTTCTCTCTACCTTTATATAGTAATCAGGCCATCTTGTCACAGTGCCATTTTGCTGAATGAGTGGATGAAAGTTCTAATGAATATGTATGTGCATTCTTGTTGGCTGTCAACTTATGGCAAACCCATGGTTTTTCTCAGCCAAAGAATACCCTTCTTCTGAAATAAAGTCTAGAACACTTGGTATTAGTTTGGTCTCCCCAATACTAACCAGATCTGACCCTGCTTAGCTTCCAAGATCAGTTAGGAACTAGTGTCTTTAGGGTATTTAGCCACCAACAAAACATTTAATAAGTCATAGGTGTGTTTTTGTCAGATTTTTGTCTGACATACATACATTTTCATCAGTTAATGAGTCCAGAATTTGGCAGGGGTTTTCTATTTATAAATGACCATAGCAGATGAAACATCATAGGAAGAACTCTCAGACATTTTCTGGAGGATGGATTAGCTCCTATTTCTTGGATGGGGCAAAGACCCAAATTACCCATTGTTATTTTTATGTCACTTCAAGACAATTCTACTTTATAGTGACTCTAGGGCAAACTATCACAGAGATTTCCTGGCAAGATTTGCTGTCCTCTAAATTTGAGAGATTGCGACATGGCCAGGATCACCCAGTGGATTTCCATGGCTGAGAGGGGATTGGAAGCTTTGTCTCACAGTATCCTAGTCCAGTACTCAAACACTACACCACACTGGCTCCGTCTTCTTCATATGTGTGTTAATCTGTGTCCAGCTATAATAGAAAGTTTTATATTACCTCCCAGCCACTATTGTTACTGATCATTGTTAAATAATCATCGTTGTTTGTACTTCTTGCATTTTGTTCCCTTCCCACTCAAGCATGTATTTAAATTTCTGCAGAACTTTTGAACTAATTGTTGAACAGTAAATCAACAAACAGCAGTCAAATCACATTAATTCAATGGGTCAATTCTAGTTGGACTTAATAATAGGATTCAAGACAGAGACAACACTCATCCTAATCTGACACATTTAAACCGCTTGAGGAATTGGAAAAAGAAGTATTAAATGTAATTGGCTCCTATATCGACAATTAAAAGAAAGATATAGAATTGACATGAATACAGAAGGTATTAAGGAAAAAAGGAATGGTTTTGATATCAAACTATTACAAGAAAGGTTCGTATGATATCACTAATATATAAACATTTATTGAAATTAGAATTAGAGAAAGAAACCATCAAGGACAATATGATTAAGTGGGCCCAAAATTTGGGACATACAACAGCATTAGAAGACTGGGAGAAAGTGTGGACAGTAAACCTGAAATTTACAAAGTGTAGTGCTCCTAAAGAAAACTACTATAAATGCTTTATAAGTGGTACCTAATCCCAGTGAAGTTAGCCAATGTATACAAAAATGTCTCTGGTAAGTGTTGGAAGTGCACTGACGAAACAGGTACATTCTTTCATGTTTGGTGGACTTGTAAAATGGCTAGAACGTTTTGTAGGGAAATCAAATTAGAGCAATAACAGGTTTACAATTTCCTGTGTCTCTGGAATTATTTTTATTGAATATATAAAAAGGAATTAATATTAATGAACAAAAGAAATATGGAAGACTACTCTTATATATGATGATAGTGGCCAGGATACTGTATGCTAATAAATGGAAAGTTAAAGAGATTCCAACAAGTGAAGAATGGTTATTTAAATTTCTTGATATGTGTCAGATGGATGTGCTAACTATGCTTATGAAAAATCAAAGTATAGATAAATTACATCAAGAATGGAATACCTTAAAAAGTGTATGGAAGGAGAGATGAGGGGAAATGTTTCTTTTAGATTTGTAAACTACAAATTAGAGTCATAAATCTACTTTTATGTTACTTTTTTATTATTTCATCTTATCTTACTTTTTTCTTTTTTTTCTACTATTTACATCTGTACTCATCTTTCTCTGTCTGAATGTTAGATAAATTAGATCTTCAAATTGATATGATTATGGCTATTTAAGATAAGATATAGCATTCGTAAAGATTATGATCTTGTTTGGGTAAAATAATTATTGTTTCTCTGGGTTATATTAGTTATAGACAAGCATAATTATTTTTAAGCACAGTTAAGTATTGAACAATACTATAACTTTTGACTTGCATTATTGATTGATATTACATTGTTGACTTATTGTTATTGTCCTTTACGGTTATATTTATCTGTAATGACGGTTGAATTTAATTTAAAAAAAACAAAAAAACACTCGTTCTAACCTGGTGCATCTGTGCTGCACTGACCAAGCTGGCTTGGAAATCGTGAAATTGGTTCTCCAGAAAGTAACTTTCTCAGGCTTTACAAGTAACCAAACAGATATTTGGGGGGCAAAAATCCAACAAAATCCAAAGGCCCCTTTAGCCCCTATAAGTCCCTGTAGGCCCTACATGTGAAGATTGTGTTGCACAGGTTATCTCCTTTCATCTCCATGCAGGGCTTTCTGAGATTCAGTTTCCTTCTTGCAATCTAAATTCTTTATCTATGCATCTACATTGTGTCTTCTGTGCACATGACTGAGCAAACCAAATTCCCTTGTAATTTACTGTTCTACCTTATTATTTGCCACTCTTTCTATCTAGGAATACTCTAAAGAAGTTGAAAGAAATAGTCTACCCACTATCAATTTGCTTCTTTATCGTAAGAGTGGGCAACTACAGTGGTCCTGAGAGACAATTTTCTACAGAGATTGCCAAAAAAGGAGGCAGGGGGAATACACAAAATGGCAGTGACCGGAAGTCTACTCCAGTTTTTGAAAAATGGGTGGTTTTTGAAGTTCAGTGGGGAGGGGTTGTAGCCTGTTCAAAAGGTGGATTGTTACTCCTTGAGACTTCCAAAAAATGCAATTAATCACCTTTTTTTGGACAGGAAAGGGGTGATCTGGGGATTCTGGAAGAATTGAAGGTCACAAAAAACAGCCTCAGGGGGCCATATGTGCCCGCTCTTGCTTTGCGGAACAATCAGGTGGCTGCTAGAAAAAAGTCCCACCTGATTGGGGAATGACAGCTGTCTTTGATCTAATGTGGTGAAGATGTGTGGGGCTACAATTTATTTTATCTCCAGTCAATACAACAGAGAGGCCTAAATACCCTAAAGGCACCAGATCCCATCTGATATTGAAAGCTAAGCATAGTCAGCCTTGGTTAGTATTTGGATGGGAGACTACCCACAAATACTAGGTGTTGTAGGCTATATTTCAGGGGAAGGAACTGGGAAACCCACATCTGAGTATTACTACTGCACAAAATCCCATGGAATTCATGAGATTGCCATAAATTGACAGGTGACTTGAGGGCACACATATGTGTACAGAATACAGCTAGAGATGATTAGAGTCATAGTCTAACACATATGGAGGATGACAAGTTGGTGACGGCTGGTTTCTGAGAGTAGGAGCAGGGAGAAAGAAGAAATTCAAGTGCTAAGGACAGAAACAGCTGGTGGCTTAAATACCGGTAACTTTCAAATCATGGTCATGCAAGTGTAGGCTATCTACGCCCCAAGGCATGATGCAACCTCAAACGCAGAGATAGTGTTGCTTTTTAAATACTAGCTGTTGGGCAGGGGAAACTGCAGCTGGAACAGGATTTGTGCCCTCATGTCCTGTTTTGTTGGCTTCTTGACAGCTTCAAGATGTGTAGCATTTGATAGGTAACTTGAGTATGTCTTCCATGGTTCCTCACTATTGATGGCAATGGTTGGGGCTCAGGGGTTTTGAAGTTTAACATCTGTAAGACTACAAGTTTTCTGCCCCACCTTAGAAAGAGATGGGGATGTCTTGCAGTGCTGATACTTTTTTCCCCTAGGGCATATCCACATCTCATGAAAGATGGGAAGTGTAGTGGTTTGAGTGTCACACTGGGACTCTCTGGGACTAGGGTTTGAATCCCCAGTCAGACATGAAAACATACTGTACAAGTCACATTCTGCCAGCCTAAGAGGAAGCCAATGGCAAACCTCCTCAGGATAAATCATACCCACAAAATCCTATGTTAGGATCCTCATAAGTCAGAATTAATTTGAAGACACATAAGAACAACAACAACAACGAACATCCATATGGGGAATTCAGAAGTGCATTTGACGCCCTTCTGAACCACTCACTATATGTAAAGCTCAGGGATGCTGCTCCCCATAGTCTCCATATGACCATATTTTCTCTTGACAGAGGATAGTCAAGGTAGTACTCATTTTGAATCATCAGTTTGAAGTCTTGGATGATCTAAGTCTGGTTTTAGAGCTCTTTCCATTCTCCACAGGTCTGAAAAAGGAACTTTGATAAGCTCTGGCTGTTTCCCAAAGTGGACTACAGTGGCTTCTGGGAAATTCACCAGAAGGGCCTGAAGCACTAGTCCTCCACTATCTATAGAACTCCCCTCTCCTAAGTCCAGCCCAAATCCCTCTATTTTCCTCAAATGGCAACATGAAATGATGTCTGTAACTATTCACACTCACGCTTTTGCTTCCCCTAGTTAGGCTGAGGGCTCTGTTAGGAAATGGGAAGGGTACTTGTGGTACATAGATACCAGCTGAGGCTTTGAGAAGCCTGATTGCTGTGGGGAAGGAGTGGAAGGGAGGTCATTGTGAGAGTGTTATCTTTCCTCTCCCAGCAATCCCCCGCTTAAAAAAAATGCCCCCAAGTTTTTAAAAGTCTATTTTGCTATCAAATGGATTAGCAGTCTAAGAGGGAAGAGGCAAATTCCCTTATCTTTCATCATATTTAAGGCCAGAAGGAAGCAGACAGGCAGGATGGAGACCTTTTGCTGACTGTATGAGGCCTGTGAACCAAAAATTCCCTGTTCCTGATAAGGAGCCAGAGCTAATTAAGAGAGTCTAGTCCTCCAGCTGTTTTAGATTTCAGCTCCCAGGATTTCTGACCATTGACCAAGCTGGAAGGGATTTCTTGGAGATGAAGTCCCAACACCTGTTGGTCCAAAGGTTGGGGGCTCCCATTTAGACAGAAAGCTGTGTCCAAACTGAAGATGAACAGAGCAAAGCTAGGAAGGCTGGAGTATGCTACTGTTCTGGAGTTGCCAGCTAGGCATGTGAGATTCTGTGCTGACAGGGAGGTACAGAAGAAGAATGTCCAATGAGAGGAAAACCAATTCCAATGAGAGGAAAACACAGATAGGCTGTGAAGGTGATCTTACAAGCCATGGATTGGTGCAATAATTTTTTAAAGCATATTAATATTCTTATTTGTTTGCTTGTTTACATTATTCTTTTTTACACTACAGCCTTTCTCAAGAACTGGAAACAGAAAGGGAGTGTTGATAAAAACAAGACAATTGATTATTGATAGTTAGCTGACAAATCTGCAGGACTTGGGTCAAATGAAAAAGGGGGTGGGTGATCCTTACCAGCAGGCTGGCAAAACCAGAACCTGGAAACATTAGGGGTGGTTTTGGAATCCAACAGCTAGTTTTGGATTAGTTCTAGAATCTCCCATTTAGTATGGCAAATGCATTTCTGGAAGATGTAAACCAAAAACAAAACAGACAAGCTAACACCAAAAGCAAAACAAAAAATACATCCCAAACCCAAAACCCAGCGCTGGCTTCTACAAGTTCTGCTTCTTCCTAATGTTTAGATGAGGTTCCTTTTTTGTAATTTTCATTCATTTGGTTTAGATCTTAGTTGTGGAAATGACCGGGGGGGGGGAATTGCTCTATCAATTGTGTGACAACCTTTGAGCAACTGATATATAACTCAGTATTGGAGAAAGCTGCTTCCATAACAGCAGATGTCTTCTCCCTGCATCACAGACTTTGAACTGCTGAAGAGATGGGGTAGATTTATGACATTTCAGAGTTGGAAAGGGAAGAAGATTGTTATTTTTATGTGGATGCGAGCTCAGGATGTTTAAATGTTTGCAGACGTCAAAACCAGAGTAGTGACATCTGTGTTATCTTTAAGCAACATTGTCTTTGACCCCCTAGTTAAACATCCAGAGGCCTATCACACTGCCTTAATCCTGAACAACTTATTAATAACCCCTGAAACGTGTGGAGAGACAGTCCAAGGAAGGCTGATAGATTTCTCTGTCTCTGTCTCTATCTCTCTCTTATTGCATAAATCTGTGCTATATAAACATAGCAGTCTATCCTGCAGTTTATCAGACAAACAAAGTGCTACAGCAAAGTCATTATAATTGAGCAGAAATGGGGAGAGTACAGGTAAGATGACAAGGATGTCCAAGAGTGTCTCTTAAAGTTAGACTTACCTTATTTTTCATTTTCTGCTTTCTCAGTTAAGTTAAGTATGTCATTATTGCTGCCCATTTTGCTTCTGCTGCTGTTTAGCTCAGAACTTGGAAATTATCCTTTTTTGGATTATAATTTCCAGGATCCTCCAGCCAGGGGAGCTGCAGTCCAAAAAATGTTTCCAAATTTTGGTTTATCTGTAAATAAGTAAGCACTGGAAAATCTGAAGCTGTTCTCAGGCCCTTTCCGCATCCTACCTCTTCTCGGCGCTGGGGTGTGGTGCTTACATGAGCAACCTCTTGAGAGACGCCCTCACATCCAGGTTTCTGCAGCTCCACATGAGCTTCCTGCTCGTGTGAGAACCCTGCCTCTTCCTTTTGCAGTGCAACCTGGGACAGGATGTGCTACCGGCTCAGCTCCTGAGGCTCCGTGCGCCAGATAAGTGTGAATGGGGCCTGGGAGCAATGCGTGATTGCGCAGCAGTTTTGGCTTAAAGCCGAAAATGTAAAGGTGCGTGATCGTTGCTTGCCGGCCCCTGGAGCCTTGCACAACTGCGAAGGCATCATGCAGATCGCTCCTTGCAATCCTGCAAGGCTCCAGGCCCTCTTTCGCATGGCAGATGCCAGGCGAAAAGGGCCTCAGTCTCCAGTGTGGAGGAATCGAGACATAGCCTGGTGTTATAAGAACACAGGATTTGCATAGAGAAACTCCCATCCCCGGTTGCCGGCCTCTCCAGTTGAAAGAATCAGGTAGCAGGGAATGGGAATGCCTTCTGCCTAAATCGCAGGAGAGTTGCCACCAGTTTGAATAGAAACAGTTAAGAGGAGCTAATTGGTCCCCTCCCCTTTTTGGGGGCAGTCTGCTATGAGAAGAAAGATTAGGACGGGGATACAGCAACCCCCCACCTTTCTGCAAAACAATTTCAGAGCTTGGAAGAGTTCTAACCAACCTGGGGAATTCCAAAAAGAGAACTTTTCCAGGCCATGGTCAGTTTTTGTGCTATGTTGCCCACTTCCTCCATGCTTCTTTCACTTCTAGTTTGGCAGAGTTCAGAAACATCCCTAGGTTTTTGGACTATGGCTCTGGGCCAGTGGAGGATGATTTTTTCCCCTTCTTGCTGTTCCTACCACAACCTTTATTTCTGCTGATGATGTTAACACTGCCAAGCAGAGCCAACAGGCTGCCAACTTTTTTTTACCATTAGCAACATACCCTCCAACTGTCCCAATTGGGCAGGGGCAGTCCCAGTTAATCCTCTGTCATCTCTCTCTCTCTCTCTTCAACTGCTTTTACAGTGTTTCAGTTGCTTTCTTTTCATATTATTCCCCCCTCCCCCCGGTCCCACACCCTTTGCTCTTAGTTTACTTCAGTGGCTGCAAATCGAGATCAAAGTGCAAAAGTAATTTGCATTCTGTTAATTCAGTGGACAGGCTCAGGCAAAAACAAACTGCTGCATCCTCTTCTAACTTGTATGTTCTTTCTCCTTAATAACTTTTATCGTCTTGAAAATGCTTTGATACTGTTTGGCCACTCATGTCACTGTTTTCATCTGTGAAGTGTTGGCGGGTAATGCAGCAACAGTTTAACGTAATGTATCCTTTGTAATAAAATACTGAAATTGTAATTTTATCATCACCCACTTGCATTTATTTTTTAATAATTAAAAATTAGCAATGAAAACCTAACACATGTTACACATTTTACATGGCTGTAATATAGCTGAAAAAAGATAGGCCAGAAACATTAAATCAGACCTGGTTTAAAGGAAAGATTTAGGAGTTATATAAAAGAAGGCTCCAGTCCTGAAATTACCCAAAGTGCCCAAGCTGACAAATATCTGCATGATCCTATTCAGGGACACTTCACAAAAAGTAAGTGGACAATACACCAATCGTTAATCATTTTAAGGAAGTACAAAAGTCACATATTCATGCATGCTTCATACTAATCTACAACTGAAATGCCATATATGAAAAACAATACAGGAAACCAAAACAAACTGTCCACACATGCCAAACAAACCACTGTCTACAAACCATAAAAAATAATCAACCAGTAAGACGTTAAGTGTTTGTCTTCTAAAGTTTTCACCTGCTGGCTTAAGAAAGATTCATTTTGATGCACATGTTTATACAATCCGTGCAGGTTGAATTTTAAGTAGTTTTAGGACGATACAAAATTTTCTGTTCCACACACATGTATTCCAACTTGGTCAACCAGACCAACGTTGATATCTCCCATATACATGATACTCTGCTACCTGTTTGCATGTATCTGGCTGATTTAATATACAGCAAGGTTTAGAGTGTAGGACGTTTTATAGTGGTTAAGCATATAATTTTTCTGTATTGTAAGTAATACAAGTGTGCAGTAAATAAGAAACAGTATTTTTCTTCTAGACACCAGATTCCTGAGGGATCACTCAATCATTGAATCATAGAGTTGGAAGAGACCACAGGGGCCATCCAGTCTAATCCCCTGCTATGCAGGAACTCAAAGAATTCCCAACAGATGACCATCCAGCCTCTCCTTAACCTCCAGAGAAGGAGACTCCACCACACTCTGAGGCAGCATATTTTACTGTCAGACAGCTCTGACCATCAGGAAGTTCTTCCTGAGGTTCAGGTGGAATCTCCTTTCCTGCAGCTTGAATCCATTGCTCCCTGTCCTAGACTTTGGAGAAGTAGAAAACAAGCCCACTCCCTCCATAACATGACATCTCTTCAAATATTTAAACATGGTTATCATGTCCCCTCTTAACCTTCTCTTCTGAAGACTAAACATACCCAGCTCCTTAAGCTGTTCCTCATAGGGCATGGCTTCCAGACCATTCACCATTTTGGTCACCCTCCTCTGGATACGTTTCAGTTTGTCTATATCCTTCTTGAATTGAGGTGCCCAGAGCTGAACACAGTATTCCAAATGAGGTCTAACCGATGCAGAATAGAGTGGTACCATTACCTCCCTTGATCTGGACACCATACTCCTATTGATGCAACCAAGAATCGTGTTGGCTGCTGCATCACACTGCTGACTCATGTTCAGCTTGTGATCTACCAGGACTCCTAGATCCCTTTCACACATACTGCTATCCAGCCATGTGTCTTCCATCCTACATTCCATTTTTTCTGCCTAAGCGTAGGACCTTACATTTCTCTCTGTTGAATTCATTTTGTTAGCCTTGGCCCAGCTCTTCAGTCTGTCAAGGTCATTTTGAAATTTGATCCTGTCCTCTGGGATATTAGCAACCCCTCCCAATTTGGTGTCATCTGCAAATTTGATCAGCATGCCCTCTACTCCTTCATCAAAGTCATTGATGAAGATGTTGAATAGCACTGCGCCCAGGACAGAACCCTGTGGCATCCTACTAGTCACTTCTCTCCAGGATGAAAAGCAGCCATTGGTGAACACCCTTTGGATTCAGTCGGTCAGCCAGTTAGAAATCCACCTAATAGTAGCCCTGCCCAGCCCGCACTTTATAAGCTTCTTTGCAAGAATGTCATGGGGAACTTTGTCAAAGGCCTTACTGAAATCAAGATATGCTACGTCTACATCATTCCCTTCATTGATCAAACTTGTAACCCTATCGTAAAAAGAGATAAGATTAGTCTGGCATGACTTATTTCTGAGAAATCCATGTTGACTTTTAGTGATTATGTCATTGCTTTCTAACTAATTACAAACTGACTGTTTAATGATCTGCTCTAGGATCTTTCCTGGTATTGATGTCAGGCTGACTGGGTGATAATTATTTGGGTCCTTTTTTTCCCTTCTTGAAGATGGGGATGACATTTGCTCTCCTCCAGTCTGCTGGGACTTCTCCTGTTCTCCAAGAGTTCTGATAGATTATTGCGAGTGGTTCCGAAATGACTTCTGCCAATTCTTTTAGTATCCTTGGGTGTAATTCATCTGGCCCTGGGGACTTGAATTCATCTAGTTTAGCCAGTTATTACTGTACTACTTCCCTACTTTTTCTGTGCTGCATTCTTCCCCTTCCTTACCTGCTCCCCACACCTCAGGTTGAGTACTTCTATCCTTTTGGGAGAAAACCGAGGCACAGAAGGTGTTGAATAGTTCTGCCTTCTCTCTTCCCCCTGTTAGTAATTCGCTTTCACTGGAGATGAACATGTAATTTCTAGATGGCCGCGCTATTTCCAAACTCTTCTGTTTACTGAAAGAGAGCCTATTTCTTTAAAAACACAGGGAAATGTTATTTATAGCAAAGTTTTTATACAAGTGTAATAAACCCACTTACAAGCTCTTGGAAACTGGCCAGCTGAATGAAAGTGGAGGGTTAATCAGAGATAGGCATTACAATAAGGCATCAGATAGGGTTGTAATATTTTCAAATAAATCCTTTGTTTCAAAACTGTTCAGAAAGATATCTTGGGGATAAGTTTTCTTCTCTGGACTTGCTTCCATCCATTGTGGTCAGAGTGGTGGACTAGCTGAAGCCCACTGGGTGACTTTTGATCTACCTGTTCTTTTAGCCTGTGAAGTATCACAGATTTGCTATGAGAGTAAAATGAGAAGAAGAGCCGTGATATTATTGGAAGAAAGGAAAGTTTCCTGTAATTAAGAAATAGAGCTTGCAAAAGTTATTCTTTTGCTTTGCAACTCCGAGATAGGTCGCCTTTCTCCCAGAATTGGGACCCAAGGTGGCTTCCAACAATAAATACACATTAAAGCACTTTTAAAACATTAAACCTATTAAATATATTAAAAACATTTAAAACAGTTAAAAACATTAAAAGGATATAAAATCATAAAAACACTTAATATGATGTTCCAATTACAACAGTTAATAAATAAAGCTACCCGACTGATGTAAAAACCTGTTTGAAAACAAAAGTTTTTGTTAGCTGGCAAAAGGAGAGCATGGAGGGGGCATATCTAGCCTCCTGTGGTAAAGTGTTCCACAGGGTGGGAGCAGCCACTGAGAAGGCTCTCTCCCGTGTTCTTACCAGGTGAGCCTGGAATGATGGTGGGACAGGGCGAAAGCGTTCCCCAGCAGAACTTAAGATTCTAGCTGGCTTGTACAGAGAGATATGGTCTTTCAGATAGCCTGGACCTAAGCCATTTAGGGCTTTATAGGTTATTCAACCCGCTGGAGCCATATTTTCAAAAAGTAACTTTTCTCAAAATCTTATGATAAATATACATTTACATCCAGCAGGGTGAAACAATGCAGTTTTTCACATGCCCTTTTCGCACGGCATTTCCGATGCAAAAGGGCCCCTTGAGCATCGCGCATATGTGAGGAGTGGTCCACACGACGCACTCACATTTGCGCGACGCTCAAGGGCCTGACGTGGACCGTGCACACATTTTTTCATTTTCGGCTTGAAGCTGAAAATGCTGCACAGTTACACATCGCTCCAGGGCCCTGCACGCACTTACCTGGCGTGCGGAGCCTCGGGAGCCAGGCCGGTCGCGTTTCCTGTCCAGTGCAGGCTGGGAAAGGTCCCAGGCTGTACTGCAGAATGAAGAGGCAGGGCTTTTGTGTGAGCAGGAAGCTCGTGCGGAGCTGAACAGGCAGGGAAGCGAGAACCTTCCTCCGGAGGCTGCTCGCACGAGCACCGCACCCCAGCACTGCGAAAAGGTAAGGTGCAAAAAGGGTCATAGATTGTACCACTTTGGTAGACCTGCCAGCATTTCACAGAGGAACACCAGGACCCATGAGGTCAAGCAACTTCAGCATACAATCAAAATGGTGCAAGTTATTAATGAGGATAAAGGAAAGACTATAGTAGGTTGCTTTTGCCAGAGTCTACTGCAGCCCCTCCTGCCTTTTCTCAGCCAGGTTAATTGAGTACAGGCTGCTGTTGCATGTTGAACCCAGTCTGCAGCAACTGAAGTAAGCCAGAAGAAAGGAGGGGAGTGGGAGGAGGAGAGAGAGATTGGAACATTCTAAAACCAGGTGAAAAAGTGAGACAGCAGCAGACTAATTAGAACTGTTCCTGTCAAATCAGGACAGTTGAACCATATATTTCTGGTTGGAATTTGGCAGTTCAAAGTACAAAAGGTCACCAGCCATCTCCAATTTTTAACCCATTCGTTCCTATAAAAGACTTCCTGTGATGGGGTAGATGATATTATCTTAGGAAAAATTCTGTGTTTGTATTTGTATTAAACTCCTATGAGAGCTTTTCTGATAACAATGATTTTTAAATCCAGCATGTGCCCTAGCTTTATCATATCAAAGATAACCATTTCAGCAGAGATTCAGCCAAAATGGCTTGTTCTGAATATTCGGGCAGCCCAGTGAACTGCCTAGTTTTTGAAATACATCTGAGTTAAATCATTTTATTTAATAATTGTTTCAGTGGATTATTTATTGTATTGTATTACTATGCTTTTATTTTAATTTTTAATTTTGTTTCATTTGTAATTTTTTTCTTTTATATACCACTTTGAGATATCACTAGTTTGAGGCTGTCATCCTGTTAGGTATTTTCATCAGTGTAAACTGATTTAGGAGCACATAAAGGTGAATTGTGACAATGTGCAACATCTGTATTCTCAGGAGGGAAGCAGTGACATCTTTGAGACCATTGTGCAAATGGGTCATCATATTGCTGTAGGTGCCATTATGCAATGGGACACTGCACAAGATACCCTGATATACTTTGTCGGAATTCACTTAAATGTTTGCATATCATGTCAGGAACTCAGCTCCATCATTGTCATATAACAAGCCATAACCTCTGATGTAGGAGCTTGGCCACAGGAAGTCATATTGGAATTGAGATTTTGGTAGTAATCATGCCAGTCACTTGCCAGTTTGACAGTTTGGTGTTTGCTGTAACCAAATCTTTAATGCTATTATTATATGTTTTATTATATTAATTTACATCCCCCCTCCCTCCCCCCTTTGGACTCAAAGTAACTTACAACAGTTAAGATTTGACTACTGATCCTGGGACTTGCAATCCAAAAACTATTTTTTCCATGCTGTATTCTTGACTTTGTATGAAGACTCTATTTTGCAGATTTGTATGTGGCTCCCCCAAATATGGCCTTGACAAACTAGAGTGCTGTGGTTGGGCTAAGTCTTGTGATGTGCTGAGATCCCTATTTCCTTTGAGGATGGAATGAGTAAGCGTTTGGTGGCAGAAAGCAGAGCAGTTCATGTATGATTGAATTTCCACCACTGTTCTCATGTGACTTGGAAACATACTTATTTGTGTTTTGGTTCACTCAGTTTGCTGAATGGAAAGATGTCATGAGAAAAAGGGAAGAAAGACAACTAGCAGGCTGGTTGATGGCATCTTCTGTTGAGGAAGGACTGTAGCTGTAAATAATAGGCTTTAAATGCAGAAGGTCTCAAGTTTGATTGTTAGTATCTCCAGCGAGGGCTGAGAAAGAATCCTGCTTGAAACCTTGGACAGCTATGGTTGCAAGTCAGTATTGACAGTGCTAAGCTAGATCAGAGCTTGGGAAAGTTGGACTTTTTGGACTACAGCCTCCAGAATCCCTCAGTTAGCATGGGAGGGATATCCAAGTCTGAGGGATTCTAGGAATTGTAGCCCAAAAAGTAACTTATCAAGGTCTGAACTAGGTGGAACAATGGACTGATTTGGTACAAGCAGATTTCTTTCTTTCTTCAGCTTCTTTCAGCTCAAAATGTTCATCTCTCAAAGCCTTCTCTTCTCACCTCTCCTCTTTGTTTATTTACTTAACTCATGCAATCCTGTTTGTGTTTGTCTGTGTCTGTGTGTGTACATGTGCGTGCACATCTGTAAGTTGCCTGTGGATTTTGTAGGGTTTTCCTAGGCGAGGAATACTCAGAGGTGGTTTTGCCATTTCCTTCCTCCAATCTGTAACCTACAGCACCTGATGTTCTTTGGCAGTCTCTCAGCAAATTGGCCCTGCTTAGCTCCCAAGATCAGATAGGATCTAGTGCCTTGTTGGAAGTAAATGCTGTTGAATGGTATATTCTCCTAGGTGTGCATGCGTAGGATTGTAGTCTTGCTTTCTGTCTTTTCTGAGCACTGACATCAGATACTGTATTCCTACCACTTTGAGAACTCTAGACTAGATTAACGTACCATATCTCTTCATTGGGAGAGTCCAGATCATCAGGAATGGTAGGCAATTCCTTTGAAAAAGTACCATACTCACTCATTATGGGTCTCCTGCCAGACACACAGCTGAAGGAGAATACTGGATGTGTTACAGCAGAGGCATGGGTCTAAGAGACCAGCAATCCTCTACCATTTTAGGGCAAGGAACCCCTCCTTATGCAGTCCATGAATTATCAATGGTCAGAAATAGGCCAAAACATTGAGTGGATTGCTAGGGGGTTGGTAATGATTAGAAAGAATATCTGACTCTCAATGGTTTAAAGAATAGGAACAACCAAAAACACTTCCGCATCTCAACTACTCCCAGATATGCTTTATAGTAGCTGAAACTCCTGCTCTGTAGTAACATAGAGATAGATTTGCATTCAAATATGGAAGTGTTGGACTCATGGAATGTGTTAGGTAGGAATGTGTTAGATAGGAAGTTGTCATGTCCTGGATAACCCACACTCCACAAAACTCACTCTGAGGTATACAGCAGTTTATTTTTATAGATAAGCATGAGCAACACAGCACACTTCCACAGAAGTTACTGAAACTCGAGGGTACATACAGCATACATTTTTTATAGGTTATCAGTATAAGTTTGGGCACACAAAGCATTCCTTCATCAAAGACATAAATCCCTTTATGTGTCTGTCTCCCCCACTACTTTCCCAGGCTGCTACTTGCCACAACCCCATATGCCCTTGACCAAGGTGACCTCGCCTTGCATATTTCTCTGTTCCTGTCTCCACATCACGTTGTTCTCATAACATCCTAGCATGGCCAGCCTTACTTTCATTTTTCTCGCTCTTCCATAACATGAAATGCAATGTAACAGTAAATGGCCTTTTGATTATGTGAAACAGCAATTAGCAGTGCTTAAACTTGAATACAAAGTAGCCCTTTTTTGCAAATAGAAAGTAGTAGTTAGCAAAAAAAAAATACACATTCAACAGGTTAGTATTTCTGTGACAGGGAGCTTAGCAAGCTGACAGAAGTTTATCTCCCCTCCCCAAGCCACCCTTTTGATTCTGACTTTCTTCTGTATTGTATGGGGGTTCATTCACACTACAGAATTATAGTGTCGCTGTTATTCATTTCTGTCCTACTCTTTTCCCAATTCAGGACTCAAAACAGTTTACAACACATAAAAAAACACATAGTTAAAAATTCACAAGAAACAAAAATTAAAACAAAATTAAACAATCAAAAAATTAAAATCAGGTTAAAACATACGTCATTAAACATTCACACATAGCAGCAGCACAACAACAACAACTAGCAAGACCTCATTTGGAATACTGTGTCCAGTTCTCGGCACCTCAATTCAAGAAGGATATCAACAAGCTGGAGCTTGTCCAAAGGAGCCATGCCCTATGAGGAGCAGCTTAGGGTGCTGGGTATGTTTAGTCTGCAGAAGAGAAGTTTAAGAGGGGACATGATAGCCATGTTTAAATATTTGAAGGGATGTTGTGTCGAGGAGGGAGTGGGCTTGTTTTCTGTTTCTCCAGAAACTAGGACAAGGAGCAATGGATTCAAGCTGCTGGAAAGGAGATTCCACCTGAACCTCAGGAAGAACTTCCTGATGGTCAGAGCTGTCTGGCAGTGGAATATGCTGCCTCGGAGTGTAGTGGAGTCTCCTTCCTTGGAGGTTTTTAGGCAGAGGATGGACGGCCATCTGTTGGGAATGCTTTGATATATGTTCCTGCATGGCAGGAGGTTGGACTGGATGCTCCCCGTGGTCTCTTCCAACTCTGTGATTCTATGATTCAGTGCAGTGTTTGGGTGAGAGAGGCCTTATAGAGTCAGTCACCAAATGCCAATCTAAACAAAAAAGTCTATATTTGTCCACAAAAAGAAAGCAGGGAGGATGCCAGAGGGAGTTCCAGAGCCTGGGAGCAGTCACTGAGAAGCCCATCCCCCTGTGTTCCCACCACTTTAACTGCCATGGTTCCATCCTATGGAATCCTGGGATTGGTGATTTAGAAATAGCCCTTTAGAATTCTCTCCCGGAGCATTCCAGTGCCCCACCAGACCTCCAATCCCAGGATTCTATACGGTGGAACCCTAGCAGTTAAAGTAGAATGATACTACTATAAGTGTCTAGTGTGAATGTTTTAGTTGAAAATAGTTAACTGGTATTCTAGTTAAAAATAGAGTCCCATAAATTTGACATCTACTTATGAATGTTTTCACATGGCATACATAAATCTAACCTTCTCATGAACTGGATTAGTCTTCCAAGTTACTGTTAGGTAGGCAGTAGAAGGCAGGCCTACCCAGTCTATTTTTAATTATGATGTATTTTTAATTATGATTTTAATTATGATATATTTGTATTTCAGTGGGTTTTATGTTTTTAGTGTATTTTAATCATAATGTGTTTTTAATTGGTATGCTGGTTTTCATTGTATTTTTAACCTCTGTTGTACCCCACCTCTAGCTTTGAGGAGAGGAGGGTAACAAACAACATTTTATTATTGTTATTGTTGTTATTATTTTATAGCTGTATTTTCCATTCCCCAGCAATGTGCATTACTTTTCTCTTGTTTGGTATTTCCTAGGTATCGGGGGCTGATTCTTGTGTTGACATTCCTGTGCTATGCCACATTCCATCTCTCACGGAAACCCATTAGTATTGTAAAGGTAAGTAGCACAAATCCTTGAAAGTCAGGGGTTTTATTCTTAATTCAAAGGAAGACCAAGCCTGCAGTCTTGTAGACCAAGGGTATGGAACCTGCAGATCTCTAGATATCATCAGATTACAGTTACCATCAGCCCCAGCCAGCATGAATGAATGGAACTATAGTCCAGCAACATCTGGAAAGTGACAAATCCCTCTCTTTTACTACGCTGTAAGGAGATTTACATCCAAGTAAATATTCAGTGGTACATTTTGAATTTGCAAGTGAATTGAATATATAGTCTTCTCCTTTGATGACTGATTGATTGGGATAGTTATATCCTGCCCTATATCTAATCTAGGAATCTCAGGGTGAGATACAGACATTAAAACAATTATGAAAGCATTTTAAATAATCCCACAGGAGAAAACTCTTACTTTCCCTTTCCTCCCTCTTCTTCCATAATGTCCCCCTACATTAGATCACATGTTCCCCAGGGCAGGAACCTGCTTTCTTGTCCACTTCAAAGGTGCCATGCATACAGATAGCATTGCTTAACTGTAATTATAAAATTAATATACGCCTGATTCTTTTTGCCTGTCCTTTTCTCTTTCTCCTTGTTCCAGAGTGAACTACATTATAATTGTTCCTCACAAGGAGCCAATCCAAACAATAATTCCAATAGCACAACATGGTGTGACTGGAAGCCTTTTGGTAAGACTTGATTTGTTTTCTAGTCTCTGTTTCACTGAAAGAATCAGAGGTTGTAAAGGTTACTTTTCCCCCCCCTACTACAACTCCTCGAATTCTCTAGCCTGCCTCCTAGGAGATTATACTGGCTGGGGAATTTTGAAACTTGTAGTCCAAAAAGTAAAATTTCCAAGTTTTGGAAAGAATAGTCATCCTCTTGGTCTTCAAGCTGGTGGAGAACAGGGAGACTTCCATGGTACAAAATTACAGTGCTATGATTCTGCTTTAACTACCATGACTGCATCCTATGGAATCTTATAGTTTAGGGAGACACTAGAGCTCTCTGGCTGAGAATTCTAAATGCCTCTTCTCTAAATTGCAAATCCCAGGATTTGCATCAGATAGAACCACATTAAAGTAGAATCATAAAACTGAAATTGTGCAATAGTATAAAAAAGGGTTTCTAAAAAGCCAAAGAATATCAAACTGTGAAATGAAGATTATGTGTAGTTCAAGAGTAGAACCCTTACCTCTTTTGAGAAAGGTCCTGGGTTAAATCCCTGGCAGAATATCATCTTGATGATATTCTGCCAGGCTGTGTAAATCTGGTTGGAGAACCCACAGCCTGCCAGATGGTGCTGAAGTCCCATTCATTCCCATCAGTGTTAATTGATCTAGAAAAGAGTGAGTCATGCTCAATATGAGTAGTTCATCAACACCTGGAAGGCTAAAAGTTCCCGTCCAGTGGAGATCATTCTGGCCTAGATGGACAACTATTGGTCTGGCAGTGTAAGGCAGCTTCCCACATTTTTATATAGATGAAGGGCAGGAGCTCAGTGACATAACATACACTTGGCATGCAGAAGGCTTCTCAGTTTGAATGCTCACATCCATCTCTGAGTGGATCAGGGGAAATTATGATTGAAATCATACAGAGCCTCTGCCAATCAAAGTAGACAATGGACAAGCAGTCTGATTTGACAGAAATCAGTTTCCTGTGCTCTTATGTTGTTGGGCATGAAAAGGCTATTGGCCACTTTATGTCATTTCCACTTGCTTTTGGTGCTGTTATGTCTCCCATTTGGAAAAATGAAAATTGAAAATTGATCTGCCTGTTTTCCAGCACCTCTAGAACTGAGTCCAATGAGATGCTGAAGAGTTATGTAGTTAATAACTCACACTGAATACCCAGTGCACTAAAAGTTAATTCCAATGTGATTAGTAACCTTAGGCCATTTCCGTGCTAGACTGTTATAGCGCTATCATTCCACTTTCAACATCCTATGGAATCCTGGGGTTTGCAGTTCAGGGAGGGACCGGCCAGCCCCTCCCTAAACTGCAAACCCCAGGATTCCATAGGATGTTGAAAGTGGAATGATAGTGCTATAACAGTCTAGTGCGGAAATGACCTTAGTTATTCTCCTTTCGTTGGTGATGTTCTTATGAGCCTCATTAGCAGATTGCTCTATTCTAAGTGCAGTTAGGCAAGTTAATAAACTTGCAGCCTTCCAGATGTTGTTGCATTGCAGCTCTCATCAGCCTTGGTGAGGAACAATGGGAATTGGAGTCAAATGACCTTTGGAGTACCACACATTCCTAATCCCTACCTTCAGCTTTTGAAGATGTTAATTCAAGAGAGGGGGAGAGAGAGACAGATCTTTACAGCAGCCTTCTTTGACAGGGTGCCTTCTAACTGTTGTAAGTAATTCCAAGCCCCATCCCAGCAAGGATACTCAAAAACTGCTGAGCGGTTCAGCAGAACCAACAGGGACACATTCCCAACTGTCCAGTTCCCTTTGTAGGTCATCCACCAAAGTGACCAAAGTTTTCTCAGTTCCATAGCCAGGTCTGAAACCAGACTGAAATGCACCTAGATGAAATTTATTTGTGGGGCACAGAATTCTTACTGGGGACACAATGCTCTCATTATACACCCCACTCCCAGCTGCAATCTGGTCATTCATGTAGGACCCTATTAACATACAGTGGAGTTTTACAGTGTTTTTATCTCCTTCACTCTTACAGTAACTCTGTGAGATAGACTCTTTTTATTGTCACGTTATAGAAAAAAAAAATCTTGAAACAGGACCTGTGTGTGTATGTATATGGGTGTTTAAAAAGAGCTTGGAAAACAGCCTGGGGCCATTTCTGCGCTACAGTGTTATAGTGCTGTCATTCCACTTTCAACAACCTATGGAATCCTGGGGTTTGCAGTTTGGGGGAGGCATTTGGAATTCTTAGCCAGAGAGCTCTTTGGCCTCAGTAAACTACAAACCCCAGAATTTCACTGGATGTTGAAAGTGGAATAATAACACTATAACAGTGTAGTGTGGAAGTGGCCTTGGTTGTACTGTAACACTTCAAAATTCAGATGAAGAAGTGATTCATTAGAAACTCCTTCCCAAACTGTTCATGTTGGAAAAAAATTCCCTAAAGATATTTTTTGATTTGTTAATTTTTTTTTTTTAAAAAAAGAGAAACCATGGAAATTGGTTAAATGTAATACTATACTTCAGAGATGGCTATGTTGCAATTGATCAGGAGGCACTTTTTTTCTTCTTCTTGTTTTCAAATACCAGCTCTTTTAATCCTGAAGCCTCTTTGAATTTGGATATTTCTGCTACTTAGTCATACTTTGTAGAATCAGAACCTTAACCAGTACTGTCCCTTCTTCTAGACCAGGACAACTATAAGGAGCTGTTTGGAGCACTGGATAATGCTTTCCTGGTTGCCTATGCTATAGGAATGTATATCAGGTATGTATCCAAAATGCAGGAAGAAGGAGAATATAAATCAATCTCCTGTTGACTCTCTCTTCAGAAAGTCAGTTCCTCCAGGAGGAGAAGAGGGACACTGTGCCTAGTCAGAGCTGTTCTGCCATGCTTCTATCCCTAGACTGATGGTTGTTCACAAATTGGACAGTGCACAGTGAATCAGGAAAGTGTTTTGCTTGTGCAATCTCCCCATAAAACTTTGCCCTCTGCTCAAGATTATAGCTGGGTATTATGCAGAGACAAGATGTACAATCAGCAGAACTGCATAGTATTTCCACAGAGAAGTATTCAGAATTAGCCTTTCATGCAACATTAGTTTTCTGCCTGGAGGGGTAAAAAGAACATAAAGGTGTATTCAAACACCTGCATACTGAAATGATATAGTGAAAAAATGATTTAAGCATACCATGCTGATGGTTGTCTGGTCCGGTTCACTGTGACTTCTCCACTTGTACACTGAAATGGCATGGTGTGTGTACCACAGAGTTTTGCTGACTGCCTAGCTTGATTCTCAATATGGCCAAGTTCATAGGAATTAGACAGTGGCATCACTAGATGGGTGGCCCTCGTAGTTGCTTGCAGATTGAATAGATTGTTGGAACATATAGTTTCCAGAGCCTCCTCTTGGTACTTTCTAATCTAGTTTGGTTTCAAAACAAGTTGCATGAGGTGTCCTTTCAGGAACACCCTCATGATATGAGGAGCAAAATGCAGAAGTGGAACATGGGTCTTGCAACTTGGTCCTATCATTTTCACTCTCTAGATTTAGGATATTAATTATAATATATCCTCAGTGTTTATTAGTACAGAAAAATATTACTAAGGATTGTGTATGGTCTGGCATGGGAGGAGGTCTATGGGGGTGACACCATGAGTTACTGCACTGGGTGATGCCACTGGGATTAGGGACAAGGTTTCAGCTGTTGTCATCATTCATTAGCCTGGCAGAATGAGCTGATGCTATACTGACATAACAGAGTAAATGGAACCATTTCAGATGGCAGATAGATATCCTGTTTGTATAGATAACCCCTGTTAACTCTAATGCAGTGTAACTCCACAGACAGTGGTCCATATAGTCCAATATTCTGGTTTACACAGACAGCCTTGGGTATCTGTTGCTCTTGTTCCCAGTGCCTGCTGGCTGAAGCAGTTGTCTTGCTCTGAATGAGGCATGGCTGCCTCTGGCTTTTAGAAAATGGGCTTTTAGAACACAGGGCTTTCAGTGGATTTTAGTCACTTTTTGGAAGGCAGTTCTTAGGATCTTAATTTCACTGGTTCTTCTGTCAAGGCAATTTTGGTTCAGTCTTGGTTTACCTTCCCAAATAATGTTTATGTTCACAGTCAGCCTCTGATACAATTTGTCACAAAAGATATCAGTAATTTGACAGCTTAAGTTGCTTGTTCTTTTTTTAAAAAAACAACAACTCAAGGGGTGTTCTGAGGACAAATCCATAACATTTGATTACCAGGGACTAGCCGCACCCAAGAAACAGTCAGCCTACTCCCCAACCAGGCAGAAAACAAAGATACTAGATTCCCATAACTTATATTCATAACAGCTGGTGGATAAGAAATTGGTTAATGTAGGGCTAGTGTTGTCAATGGGACACTTGTCCAAATGATGGATTCTGTTTTCTGAGCCCCATGACCAGGTTTTTTTATCACCTAAGTAGTGATTAAACAATTCTATTGGATTATTTCCAGGGCTGTGTCTAGGCCATGATTCTGCAGGAAGACAAAAGAACATGAACTGCAGCTCAGCAGCAGACTATTGGCTGTGCAGGCTGAGTGTCCTAAGCTCAGTTCCTGATGCCTCCACGTTCAAGGGTCCTACTTAGTGGAGCAGGGGTGGGAGTCATGGCCAGCTTTTCCCTGGAGAAAACTAAGAGAGGTTCAGTTTTCTAGGGAGCGCAATTCTCTAAAACAAGATGTGCCTCCAATTTTCATGCAGACCCCCCATTTTTTAAAAAGTGGATTTTTTAAAAGCCACAAGAAACTTTCTAGTTGCTCCCAGTTTCATTTCAAGGGACTAGTGTGGCCTACAACAGGTCCTGGGAGTAGACATATCCCCCTAATGCCCAGAATTACACACAGGGGAGACTCTGGAGAGCCACTGCCACTCAAAGCCTACAGCATTGGGCAATAAGGGATGAACCAATGGTTTATCCTTGTGTAAAGCAGCTTCAAATGAAGCAACAGTGAGGAATACATGACATTCCAGATTATGTTAGGCTGCCACTCCTATCATCCTTCATTCTTTGAATGTTTGGTCTGCAAATCCCATCAGTCCTAGCTGGGACAGTCAACCACATCTGAAAGGCAGCATTTTCCTCACCTTCAACCTAATTGCATGGGAACAGCTTTTACACAATTTGCTAATGAGGCTCACAAATGACATGGCAAACAAAGGAGGATTAGATAAATCAGGTTGTTAATCACATTGGAATAAACTATTAGACCACAAAGTGTTCCATTTGGGTTATTAAATACGTCTCTTCTAGAACTGCGGTATAAGAAGTTGATAAACTCTGCCTTGTCACCTACAGTTTCTAGGAAAGGGCATCTGGATACAGCCCATAGCTCAAATGTTCCTGGAAAATAAGTTGACCAGTAGTTATATTGGCCAGGGACTTGGGAACTGCTGTTCAGCAACCTCTGGGGGAGCCACATGTTGTCTACTATCGAAATCAGTATGAAAAAGTATGAAAAAGTTCTTGTTTATAATGCTCTGTTGAGAAGAGTCATAGTCCCATCTTGCCACCTTTAATTCTGTGCTAGGAGAAAGGTAGAATATTAAAAAAACCCAAGATCAACCTTATCTAATATATAAAAGTCAAAGTTTATGAGTTTGTCTGTGTCAGGCAGGTGAAGACCTCATATGATTGGCTGACTGTGAAGATTCCATGGAATCCTGGGGTTGGCAGTTTAGGGAGGGGCCTTTAGAATTCTCAGCCAGATTGCTCTTGGGCCTGGCCAGTTGCTATGAAGATGAGGCCTAGCAACAAGAAGGAGGAGGACAGTGTATTCCCTCAGAAACCAAACCTCTGTATGTTAACAACTCTGAATATAGATTAGATTGGGGAATACGGGAAAAGTTACAGGTACCAGACAAGACAGTTTGAGGAATTAGAGACACAGGATCTCCATTTTTTCTGACAAGTATTACCTATGAGAAAATATGCTAGTAAATTTGGAAGTTGTCTTAGAGATCTCCTACATTAGCCCTCTGTATGAGTCAACTATAGCATCCTTCAGAGGTAGCTATCCAACTCCTATTCAAATACCTCCAGAGAAGCAGAAGCCACCACTTCCTATGATGATCTGTTACATTACCAATGGCCTCATTCATCTTTCATTTCAAAGAGGAACATGGCACAATCTTATGATGAGTACTTAACAGTAAGCCCCACTGTGTTCAATGGTGTACCTGGTATGTGTGCATAGCTCCACAAGGTTAGTGAATGTTAATAAATATACTCCAGTTTTATTTTTAACCTTCACTTGACATGAAAGCACCTTTATATCCATGAATGCTTTGAAGATATTCTTTAGTTTATTTAGGTTCATTGGGCTAAATCTATTGTTGCTCCCAATTTCAGCTGACCCATTCCATTAAATGCACAATGTTAGCTATCACTTATGTAAGCCCTATTGATTTTAATTGGTCTTTTTAAATTGTGACTAATATTGGATGTATCTGTCATCCAACTTAGAATTAAAATGGGCAAAAAGTGTTGTTGTTTTTTGGCAAAAAATAATGTTTAAAGACATTCACAAGCAAGTTGAAGATATCAGGAACTGAACCTGGGATCTTTTGCATGCAAAACATTTCCTACCCTGAGCTATGGCCTCTTATTTCTGCTCTGTGATGCCATAATTCTTAAGTGGATCTTTTGGGAAGAAAGCTCTTGTGCTTAATAAGCTCTCTGTTCCTTTCTTCTACAGTGGGATTTTTGGTGAGCGCCTCCCATTGCGCTACTATCTCTCTGGAGGCATGTTGCTGAGTGGACTGTTTACCTGCTTATTTGGCTTGGGCTACTACTGGAATATCCATCAGCTCTGGTACTTTGTACTTGTGCAGGTATGGAGATTCATCATGTCAGCCAATGAAACATTTTCCACAACTTTATACCATGAGACCTCTTGTGAGGCCTAGCATTGTGCCTGTTGAAGTTCCCACAGTGATCGAGTGCAATGCATTGTGGCAAAATAAAATCATAAACACTAAAAGCACGGCTGTCACCAGAGGAGAAAGGAGATCACCACAGGGGATTTGAGAAAGGACACCTCAAATCAACTGTCTGACTACCCTTGCTTTTTTGGTGCTTCATGCAGACAATATAACTTGATATCTCATGCCTCACGATAATTACATGGGAAGGCCAGATGTTGCCCTTTATAAAATTGTCCCAAAACGGCTAGAGAAGTGAGTATTGCAGGGTGGATCTTGTCTCCAGTCTGTGCCATTCCCAGGGAGACAAATGAGTTCTTACTGGCACTGTCTACCACCCAGAGTGGAATGGTTCACAGTACAAGGGGCCCTCAGTTCAGGGCTCCACATGAGAGAAGAGAGAAATTAGCCAGTTATCTCTGCTATCCAGAGTTTCCGTCCTTCCTTCCCTAGTTGCTAACATTCAGCATTTTAGAAGAGACATATCATTTGGATAGAGACCTTACTTTGGTTTGGTCTAAGGTGAAAGGGTCTTAAAATGATAGAGCAATTTAGATTTGGTAGCTTTAGAACTGAATTTTAAGCCCATTGCTAATCAAGATTTTTTTAAAAAAAAAATACTGAATTTGAAGGATTGCTTGTTTGATTTCTTGTAAGGTGGATTCTTTATACGCCAGGAGTGGCTGGAAGATAGATCTGGACCTACTTATAGGTTATTTAAAATAGATTGGCAAAAATCATTGACTCCCAAGTTCTTTGACAATAGCAGCAACAAAATGACTTCCCCTGTGTACTCCAAGTTATGCAGCTGGAGTATCCAGGAATAGTGAATATAAGTACTGTAACATCTATTCATTTTGGTATTCACAACAAATCCCTGGCCTCAGAATGTTTTAATGCTTGGTACCTGTTTTTTAACATTTAGGATTCAGTTGGCAGGTCCAGGGGTTCTTTATCTTTTCCTTTTCTTTTCTGACATGCCTCTGTAAATCAGTCTTCACCATTCGGCAACCTCTAGTTTTATTGTACTACAACTCCCATCACCCCAGTCATGTAGTCATGTACATCTGAAGAGTACCAGGTTGAGGAAGGGTGGTGTAAAAAAAGGCATGAGTCCTGATGGAACCATATAAATAATATCCTGAGGTACTTCTGTCACAGCTGACTTTCTCAGCAGCCTGCTCATAGGATCTCATTGCCCAGGTTTTCTTTTCTGAACTTCCCTTACCATTTGTTTGCCATATTAACCACTGTGTGGGTGTTCCCCTTCCCCATTTGCCCCTTTATGGGAAAAACTGTTTCAGAGGTTCAGCTCTGTAGGTCTAACAGTCACATGTACTACAGTCTGGGCACACAAGCCAGACATATTTAACCACTGGAAAAAATTAGAAAAGGATACAGCCTCTTTTTCCATCCTTGTATGGTTTGTACGAATGTGACATTGCTGTCAAATGAGAGATTATTGGGTTCAATGATGCAGGCACTACTGAGTGAGATGTTACCAGATTTTGTCTGAGCAGGCTGGTCTCATGTTTATGCCTAATTAAAAATCTGTGATTCAGTAAGATTCCACCCAAGTACTCAGACATTTCTGAAAAAGATTTGAATATATGAGTTTCTTTTCTTTTTTATCTTTTGGTGGAATTTGGATATAGTTAAGTCAATATTTTATAGTTTAGTCTAAGACAGTCACTCTATGGCAAAGACATGTTTTGCATACAGAAAGTCCTAAGTTCAGTCTCTTACTTTTTGAGCTGAAAGGATCAGATAGCAGATGACAAGAAGGAGTCCTTCTGAGCTCCTGCCACTCAGAATCAACAATATTGGACTAATATGCTGGTTATGACTTACATAACTCTATATGGCTTAGGTCTGGTTTATCTAACAGACCATATTTCCATATATGAGCCTTTCTGGACCTTGAAATTCTCAGGAGAGCTCCTTTTATCAGTCCCACTACTTTCACATGTACAGTTGGTGGGGACACAAGAAAGGGCCTTCTCAGTGGCTGCCTTTAAGTTTTGGAGCTCTTCCCTAGGGATGCTATTATAGCCTTCTCCTTGCTGCCTTCTGTTGTCAGGCAGACTTTTTTATTCAGATGGGCTTTGGGAAGTTGAAGGCTTTTAAGGAAAGGGAAGGGCTTTTAAGAGGGTGCTATTTTTTTTAAACTACCGTTTTGACTGCTTTTAATCTCAAGGTATGTTTTAAATTGTGTTAACAAAGTTAATCACTTTAAATATTGACTTTTTATTGACAAACTGGAGCATGTCCAGAGGAGGGTGACCAAAATGGTGAAGGGTTTGTAAGCCATGCCCTATGAGGAGCTGCTTAGGGAGCTGGCTATGTTTAGTCTGCAGAAGAGAAGGTTAAGAGGTTCAGAGGTTAAGAGGTTAAGGTTAAGAGAAGGTTAAGGACATGATAGCCATGTTTAAATATTTGAAGGAATGTCATGTTGAGGGAGCGGGCTTGTTTTCTGCTGCTCCAGAGACAAGGACAAGGAGCAATGGATTCAAGCTGCAGGAAGGGAGATTCCACCTGAACCTCAGGAAGAACTTCCTGATGCTCAGAGCTGTCTGGCAGTGGAATATGCTGCCTCAGAGTGTGGTGGAGTCTCCTTCTTTGGAGGTTTTTAAGCAGAGGCTGGATAGGCATCTGTTGGGAGTGCTTTGAGGGTGTTCCTGCATGGCAGGGGTTGGACTGGATGGCCCCTGTGGTCTCTTCCAACTCTATAATTCTATGATTCTATATTAACAACTCCCAATTTGGTGTCATGTGCAAACTTGATCAGCATGCCCTCTATTCCTTCATTCAAGTCATTGATGAAGATGTTGAATAGCACTGGGACCAGGACAGAACCCTGTAGCACCCCACTAGTCTCTTCTCTCCAGGAAGAAGAGAACCCATTGGCAAGCAGCCTTTGGGTTCAGTCAGTCAACCAGTTACAAATCCACCTAACAGTAGCACTGTCCAATCTGCATTTTACTAGCATCTTTGTAAGAATGTCTTGGGGAACTTTGTCAAAGGCCTTACTGAAATCAAGATATGCTACATCCACACTTGATCAGTGTGGATGTAGCATCCACAGCATTCTCTTCATCTATCAAGCTTGTAACTCTATCATAAAAAGAGATAAGATTAGTCTGGCATGACTTGTTTTTGAGAAATCCATGTTGACTTTTAGTGATCACAGCATTGCTTTCTAAGTAATTACAAAATGACTGTTTAATGATCTGCTCTAGGATCTTTCCAGGTATTGATGTCAGGCTGACTGGGCGATAATTATTTGGGTCCCCTTTTTTACCCTTTTTGAAGATGGGGACAACATTTGCCCTCCTCCAGTCTGCTGGGACTTCTCCTGTTCTCCAAGAGTTCTCAAAGATTATTGCAAGTGGTTCTTTTAATATCCTTGGATATTTTAATATCAATATTTATTTAATATTTAATATCTTTGACCCCAGAGACTTGAATTCATCCAGTGTAGCCAGGTATTTCTGTACTACTTCTCCACCTCATCTGTGCTGTGTCCCTCCACACACTTCCACACCTGCTCCCCACCCCCTCAGGTTGAGTACTTCTTTCCTTTTGGAGAAAACTGAGGCAAAGAAGGTGTTGAGTAGTTCTGCCTTCTCTCTTCCCCCCGTTATTAACTGGTCACCTTCTCCATGCAGTGATCCTACCATTTCCTTGTTTTTCCTTTTGCTGTGGACATATCTAAAAAAGCCCTTTCTGTTGTTTTTAATGTCTCTGGCAAACCTGAGTTCATTCTGTGCTTTAGCTTTTCTGACCTTCTCCCTACATATCTTGGCTATTTGTTTGAATTCCCCTTTGGTGATTTCGCCATTCTTCCATTTCATGTACTTGTTTCTTTTAACACTTAGCTCAGCTGAGAGTTCTTTTGTCAACCGTTCCGGTTTCTTTAGACACCTCCTGTTTTTCCTGCTTATTGGCACGGTTTTAAACTGTGCTCTCAGTATCTCACTTTTAAGAAACTCCCATCCATCATAAACTCCCTTCTCTTTCAGTATTCTTGACCATGGAATTTCAGCCAGTAATTCCCTAAGTTTACATAAGTCACCTTTTTAAAAGTCTAAAATGTGTGTCTGGCTACACTGGGCTTCTCCTTCCCACTGAATGACAAATTCCAATAGAGCATGGTCACTCCCACCTAAGGATCCCACTACTTCCGCTTCTACTTCCACCACAAGGTCATCGCTGTTGGCCAGAATCAGATCTAAAATAGTTGATCCCCTTGTTGCCTCTTCGACCTTCTGGACCATGAAATTGTCAGCAAGGCAAGTGAGGAACTTGGATCTTGTGCTCTCGGCAGAGTTTGGCTGTCAACACATACCAGGATAGTTGAAATCTCCCATTACTACTGCATCCCTTCTTTTTGAATGTGTGGTCATCTGCTCCGGGAAGGCATCATCCAAGTTATCAGGCTGGCTTGGAGGTCTGTAGTAGACCCCCACAATGACATCCCTATTGTTTCTTGCTCCCCCAATTCTTACCCAGATGCTCTTGACCTGGTTTCCCAGATTTAAGTTGTGGATCTCTTCACAAGTGAAAATATCCTTAACATACAAAGGTATTCCTTCTCCTTTCTTGCTTGATCTATTTCTGCGAAATAAGTTATACCCCACCCCCATTACTACCTTCCAGTCATGAGACTCATCCCACTAGGTTTCAGTGATGCCTATTATGTCACATTTATTTCGTTGTATTAAGAGTTCCAGTTCATCTTGTTTATTTCCTATGCTCTGTGCTTTAATGTAGAGACATCTAAGACAATGTGCTCTTCCTGCAAGCCTTTTACTAAAGTTGCTTTCCCTCTCACTGTTGGTCTCTAGTACCACTTGGCCTGGTCTGTCTATAACATTTGGGCTTTTCTCCCCAGCACTTGCTGAACTCCTGCCCTAAATACTGCTCTCTCCCTCCCTGTCTGAATTCAGTTTAAAGCCGTCCTGATGAGATTTGCAAGACTCTTAGCAAAAATGTTCCTGCCAATAGCTGTGAGGTGCACCCCATCCTCTGCTGGAAGACCATCTTTGTGAAAATGCAGACCATGGTCCAACAAGCCAAATCGTTCCCGGCAGCACCAGCTGCGGAGCTTTCATGGGCCATGTCCTTCAACAAGGAGGAGAGATGAAATCACAAGGTCCTACAGCTTCCTACCCATAACCTCATAATCCTTTGTGATTTGCTGAAAGCTGTGCCTTGCAGTGTCATTGGTTCCCATGTGGACCAAAAAGAGGAGGTTATGGTCAGTAGGCTTGACCAGTCTTGTTAGCCTGTCTGTTACAGCATTGATTTTGGCCCCAGAGAGACAGCACACCTCACGATTCATCCTGTCAGGATTGCAAATTGTTGCTTCTGTTCCTCTCAGCAAGGAGTCCCCAACCACCGGAACTCGTCTCCTCTGAGGCTTGTGCAGATTCTTCCAGGATGGCCAGGACATTCTCTTCAGGCTGACACTGTTGCTCTTGCTGCTGTTCAATTTCCTCTTGCTGCTATTCGACTTGTTGCTGGTGTTTGATTTCCTTATCAATAAGGGAGAGCAGATCTTGCTGCTGTTCCATTTCCTCATGGTGCTGTTCCATTATCTCTTCCTGCTGTTCCATTACCTCTTGTTCCTGTTTCACTTCCTCATTTATAAGGGTGAGGACTTGGAATTAATCCCGTAACTCCAAACTCTCTGTTTGGTTCCTGGTCCTTCTACTCCTACGTGTAACATTCCTCCAAGTGTCTGTCTCCTGTGTTTAGGAATTGGCTTCCTTGTCAGTGATGTTTCCCATGTGTTCCATGTTCAATAACGTCCTCTCTGCCCTATCCAGGAACTCCCTAATAATCCAAAGATTAGCAACATGGGCCTTCAGTTGCTCAACCTTCTCCTCCAAGAGGGCCACCAGTTTGCACTTTCTGCAGGTGTACCCAACCACGTCCTCTGGCAAGAAAAGAAACATGCCATAGCTGTTGCAGGTGACTGCAGCAGCTTCCTCACTATCCATCTTCAATAGTCTGGACAGTCAAATTAGAAAAAGTAAAACTGGGATTCCCCCTCAAATTTCCCTGCTAAACACTATGTCAGCACTCTGTTTGCCAAGCTGTGATTGTCAAACTTTCAGTCCTGAGTCTGCAGTTATATAGTGGCTGCTAGCTACTCCCCAAAGCTGCCTTACCCTCCTGGGACCTTGTAGTCAGGCAGAGTATCTGGGCCTTCACACACTGGATACAATAGAGTGCTAATTTACCTTCAGGCTAGCCTCTGCTCAGCTCACACAGAGCCAATCAATCTTAGACCAACACACAGTAGCTTTTGTGGACTCAGAAACTTAATGAAATGAACAGGTCCCATGAAAGCTCATGTCAAAATAGATCATATGGTTTCCCACATCTCTTTGCTAAAGCTGGTCAGTTGGTTTGATTGATTAATCTTTTTAAAAATTAATTTTTAATAGCGATTGTAAATCCTCTCAACAATGGGTTGATTTAGTATAGTACAGTTTACGTGACTCAATCAATCAATTAATCAATCAATTGATTGATCAACTAATGAATTAATTCATTGATAAAAACCATTCTAAGGACACTGTCCAAATTTGAAGGAGTCTTGGAAAGCCTTTTCTTCTGTCATTCTTGCATCATTGTCAAGTTACTGCTGATAACTGTGTCCTTGTCTAGTTCTAGTGCATCATTTCTTGATGAACTCATTTAAACCGTTTCATTCCATGAGCATGGGCTTGTCTTTGTTGTCTATTAACATAAATCTTGCAGCCAACATTTTTTCAGGAGGTCTAACCCGTGGCTTGCTAATGTTCCTTCTTAAAAATTCCCCAGGCATATATTGAAACAAGAGCTCATGCAGGTTTCTCTGCTGTGCTTGACTACTTCACGCCCACCTTCTGTTTTGTCTTTATCATTCA
This sequence comes from Ctenosaura bakeri, assembly GCA_948474755.1. NCBI lineage: Eukaryota > Metazoa > Chordata > Lepidosauria > Squamata > Iguanidae > Ctenosaura > Ctenosaura bakeri. The sequence continues at coordinate 504,942 of CAOLHI010001978.1, forward strand.
TAAGTTGTTCTGGGGGGTGGGGAGTGGCTCTGCCGCTGATAGAAGAGCCAGTCAATCAGCACTGAACTCTAAAACTGGGGAGATGGCTTTGTGACAGATATGGGGACTGGCCAGTTTCCACTGTCAGCATTTAGACTGTGCAAACAGACACACACAAAATACATTTCCAGAAAGGAAAAAACATGCAGTTCCAAAAGGATGTCTGTAGCTCTAAGATCTGAAGTCATGAAAAAGTTGTATTGTGTTAACTGATGTAAAAAAAAGTTACAAATAGCAATATCAAAGGAAAAAATGGGTAGTCGAGGATTCTGTAGAACCACAGATGCTGCTCAACTTTATTCATTCCTTTCTGCATCCACAAAAACCATCTTTAGATTGCACTGGTATTCTCTAATAGTTCTTCTGTGATACAGGAAATCAGTCTAAAACAGTTAGGCAATGTGTAGCCATGTTTGTTGCTCTCTAAACCAAGAGAAAAAAAATATTAGCTTTCCAGAGTAATAGGGTTACAGCAACAAAGAGGGAGGCTCATTGTCTTCAGTGGCAAAGTCATCGGAATTGTGCTTTGGGCCTTTGTACAAACCACAGCTTGGAACAGTTACTTTTTTGGACTATAGTCCCCAAAATCCACTGACCATGCTGATTGGGGGTTCTCTTGCTCCAGCAGAGGAATCAATGGCTGGTAGCTTCCATTTCAGACAGTGAATCAGTTCTGGATTTTAGTCTGAACTTCAAATAAGCAATCCAAGGTGCCTACCACTGTCCCCAAAATAGGTCCAGCACCTTGAATACCTCCTTTAAAGTTCAGGCCAAAACTCAGAGTGGATTTGCCACCTCTCTGACATGACTGTTTACGTCATCCTCTGTTTTTGAGTGTTTCACTTCCTCCATCATTTTCTGGGCCAACTGCTTTGTAGGGTGACAGGGAAGTAGATTGTGTGCCCTGGTGTTTTGAGCACCATCCTTCAAATAACAGGATGGGAAGGGCATCTTCTCTATGTTTGTGGGTTGTAGGTCAAGAATATCTCACCACAGCCACTGTGTTGCATTGCATGAGACTATTTTTGTAACTAGTTAGGCAAGCTGCTCAATTGTATTTTCCTCCTACCCGCTTCTGTCACTTGAAACTGCCACTTGAAACAAGCAGGTTTACGTTTTCTTCCCACACATTTCATGGATCAAGATTCCCAACTGGTTCGTGCAGTTGGTCAGGCAAATTTTGTTCATGGAGAAATCTGGAGCAGAGAGAAAGCAAATAGGTTTTGTGTTCTAGAAGCGTCTCTGATTCAGGTTAGCTGCATTGACACAGTACCTCAAAATCCCTGGCTCCGGTGGTGACTAACAGGCAAGAAGGAAGACTTTACAGCTTTACAGCTCATCTGGGATGTGTTCAGCCAGTTACCGGGGGATCCAAAGTTATTGTTGTTGTTGCCGCTGTTATGTTTTTTAATTCTTATTTTATTTATTCTTGTCCTGCAATTTTCACCACCCTAGGACTTTAAGTGGCTTCCAAAAGTTAAAAGAGATAACAGCTGAAAGTTCACTTAGTACAAAAGTTAAATTATAATTAAACTGCCAATAGAAATTAAAAAAACAAGAACAAAAATAGAGAATGCAGCATATTATGAAAGGCCCTTTCCCAGTCCTCAAAGGCCTACTGAAACAGACAAACAAAATCTTCACCTGCTTACACAAGGATAGCAAAAAGGTTACAAGTCTAGCCTCCCTTGGAAGAGAGTCTGGGGACAGCCGCTGAGAAGGCCCTCTCCTCTTTTCGTAGCAGATGTACATGTAAGGTCTCCCTTCTCCTTTCGCCTAACATGGAAGAGTATAGACCTGCAGGTAACTTGGGTTCCAAGCTGTGTAGGACCTGTTAGGTTCATCACCAGAATTGTACCTGGAAATGGACTAGCACCCAGTGGAGCTGTCACAATGAGTCACGGTGATTGTAGTCACTAGCTTAGGATCATAACTCAGAAAAGTTTCTTCTCTGGATTACCATAAACCCCAGCCAATATAGCTACAATATTATCCATGATGACTGTGGGATTCTGAGAACTGTAATCTATGCAAGTAACTCTTCTGAGCTCTGCTGCAAAAGGGGATTTATTGCATTATAGGAGGCCATAAGAAAAATGGAATGCAGTGGCCGGGATCCTGAACCAGAAGCACTCTATGCTGTATCATTTTGTTGCAAGTCTCAACTTGTGTTCTTATGGATATAATAGGAGCAGATGTCTAGTATTTTCCAGGCCAGCTACTTAAGAGCTACAGGGAAGTAGAGTCTGTATCTTAGTCATTGTTGTTGACTGGCTGACTGCTCAGTTACTGCCTCTCAGCCTAACCTGTCTTGCAAGGTTGTTAGGAAAGAAAGGATTTGCATATCCATATCCCTAAAGCTCTTGAATGACCCTGCAAATATTCCCTGAAGTTTCATTAACTCTGTTTCTTTCTTTCTCTCACTCTCTCCTAGATCTTCAATGGCTTAGTGCAGACAACTGGTTGGCCATCTGTGGTGACATGTGTCGGCAACTGGTTTGGAAAGGGGAAGTGAGTCTGGTTTCCTACCGTTTGCATTTTGCAGGATTTTGTTTTTCTTTCAAGTATCAATTGCTTAATCTCTGGAGGAAGTACCTGATTTATTCCCTCACTGGAACAGGAAATATAACTCAGTGCTGGAAAATGGAGCAATGGTCTGATTAAGTACATGGTTATCTTCAGAGCATGGACTGAGGTCAGAGCATCCCTAGTTAAATTCTGGATTACACCTTCTGGAATCCATTGTCCATGCTGGGTGGGGATTCTGGGATATGTAGTGTAGAGGGTAACTTTTCCAATCTCAGAACCAGTGAGTTTAACACCAGCTATTGCTCTCATAACAAAGCCACTAGAACCTCTAAATAATCTTCTAGCCTAGCAGAAAGGCTGACCTACCAGTTTCTGTCTTCTTCTCTTTTCAGACGAGGCTTCATCATGGGCATCTGGAACTCACACACATCTGTTGGAAACATCTTGGGGTCCTTGATTGCTGGTGCTTGGGTCTCAAGCGCATGGGGCTTGTCCTTCATCGTGCCTGGGATTATCATAGCCACAATGGGCATCATCTGTTTCTTGTTCCTCATAGAATGTGAGCCTTAGGAGTTGTGCTGAGCCAAAATGGCTGACTGATCCTGCTCTTCCAACATGCTGCAAAACTGGGGCAAAACTGGGTGATTTGGGGTTTGAATAGGGGCAAAATGTGGGACAAAATGAGCAAAATAGCAATCACAATCAGGTAAGATTTGACAGAGAGCCAGTGCAGTGTAGGGTTTGATCATGGGACTGTGACTCTGGAGATCAGATTCTGACTCCTCACTCAACCATGGAAATTCAGTTAGTGACCTTGGGCAAGTCACATTCTCTCAGCCTCAGAGGAAGGCAAAGGCAAACCCCACCCCCACTGAATATATCTTGCCAAGTAATCGGTTTGTCTTGGGGTCACCATAAGTCAGAAAGGCTCACAACAGCAACAAGATTTGACAAGTGTAACTTTTTCCCCCTAATTAACCAGGCATAAGAATAGAAGAGGGGGTTATCAGGCCCTTAGTTTCCCAAACGCCTTCCCATAACAACACTCTTAGGTGGTTGCCAGTTTTGTACATTTCCCCACCCGTCCTTATTCGCAAAAGGTTGAAATGACTCTCGTAAGGCCTAGTTACTGGCCATAAGAGCTATAAGCTAAATTATGCTGGTATTTTTGGTCCTTTCCTCATTGCTTGTGGCCCTATCCACCACTGCAATGAGCCCCCCAAACTTTCTTCAAACTGCATCATGGCTCTTGGGCTGAAAGAAGTTCCACTAATGCACCAAAGTGAGTCTGGGAAGCTTTGCTGTCATTTAGATTTGGACTCAAGTAAGATGGCATTGTCATTAAGCCAGTTCAGAGTGAGAGCAATGCTTCCTGCCCTCATTCCGGGACCTTCAGAGTAAAATGGAGTCCAAGACTGCCACCAGTTACCAAAAAATAGGAGGTGCCAGCAGATGGAAAAATATCTTCTATAGAAGAGATTTTTCTCCCCACTCATAAAGCCCCAAACTTTGAGTCACCCAATTCAGAAAATAACTTTCAACTTAGCATGTTAGATAGAATTGTAAGCATATTTCAACTTGATAGGGGCAGAAATCAATGAGGCAAACATGGCTAAGATCAAGATTTTAGTGAGAGAAGTGATGCCATAGATAAGTAAATAGTGCTTAGTGTGGGTAAGTCTAAATTACCATTCTTGTGTTAAATCAGCTTTCTGCAACCTGGGGCTATCCAAATGCTGGATAACTTATGAACTACACTACCTATCATCCTTATCCACTGCTATCATGTATGAAGTTGATGAGAATTGTTGATGAGAGCACCTGGCCAGATCTGGGTTCAGGAAAGCCATGTTAGGCCATAGCAATTTACCAAATTGTAAAAAATAAAAATAGACACAAACGCAAATATCAGAATTGCCTCAAATAACAAAATAAACAAATATGAATATCCGACCATGTAGATGTTAAAAAATACAGTGTAAATCCTTTATGTGTGCTCATTAGCATTCTTTATGGACTAATGAACTACTCAGTTTGTGGAGACTTAAGAACCATTGTTGATTACTCCCTGTAGAACTTATGAAGGAACCTTTGGGCTTTCCCAGAATGGTCTAAGAAGTGTGAGTTCTCATGATGTAGATCCTTGGGTTTGGATGGGTTTGTTGGTTATTACTATTTCCACATCTGTTCATTGGGAGAGGGGGAAGGGGCTGTACACTAGGGCTCTTCTAAAGGTGTTCTTAATGTGCGTGCATGTGTATGTGTGTGTATGCACATACATACAATCAGCCCTCCACATTTGTGTATTTAATTTTGACAATTTTGATTATTGGGGAGTTTCTCCAACCCCTGGTTCCCCACCTTAAGCCCTTCTTCTCCAGGGGGATCTTACCTCATGGCAGCTCTGATAAGGCCATGGAGCCCTTTAAAAACCCTCCTCCTAAAGATGGATTGCAACCCAGTTTCTTAGTACGACAAATCTTCTCTCAATGTCTCCTCACATCCAGGGAAGGAGGTGGGTGAGAGATAGGAAGTATAGGGCCACACTGACCACACCCCCTTTCCCTCTCCATACCATGACCTGGTTTGGACCCTGGATGCTTGCTTTCCCTGCCATGCCTTCGTCCCCTTCCCTCAGGCACACACACATTTTGATATTTGTAGTTTTTCCACTTTTGCAGGGGTCCTGTACCTCTAACCATAACGAATGTGGAGGGCCGACTGTGTATGTAAGAATGAAATGATTTCTGATGCAGCCCTATGATTTGAAGGGCAAATTTTCTCCTCTCTGAATTTTTATTTTCAAAGGAATTGCTGTTGTGCAAAAATGACAGTTCATGGGTGTACTATAGCAGTATACCTCTAAAAAATGAAATAAAAGAGAAGAGAAGGAAACAAATTATTCTAATATGGCTTGGAGTTTTTTTTAAAAAAGGATGGCAATAAAATGTGGTAGCTGGTGCTGAGACAATGACATTTCGGTACTTTAAAAAACTCTGAGAACCACAGCAACAAATACCACAACCCAGCATCTTTGCCTTGTCTGGGGGAGCTCTATGAATGTTTTGGCGCATTCATACAGGAACATTTGTGCAACTTTTATACACAAGGTAACACATGCTGCCATCAAGTGGCAGAAAACAGTATGATTTATTCCCTCTCTTGCCATGGCAACAGTGGGGCCATGGGCAAGGACAACAGCATCCAACAGAGATGCCTTCTTTCTTTTAATAGTTGAAGATTAATATCATTTGACTTTGTGTGTTAGTCCTGTATAAACTCATTCCTGAAGCTCTTGGTGCTCACAAATCCAAGAGCAGAGCACATTTGGCAAAACACATACCCCTAGTGACAACTGTTACCTCACTCTAAAGTTGGGGTATTCTTTACTAATGCACTTTTTCTCTCTTTCAGATCCTGAAGATGTTGACTGCAGTCCACCTCTTCATCATGTGAGTTTCAAACATCATTTTCTCAGATTTTGGAGAACAGGTCTCAGAATCTGCAGTATGCAAAAATTAACAGCCCCCACATTGTGCTGCATAGAATCTGTCTTGTACACTCAGGTCCTCTGGCATTCATTTACTTAGACCAGCCAGAACTAGACTGACAACAGTCACCCAGAGGACCTTTTCTTTTTGCTGCTGCCTAGACTGTGGAATGACCTGCCAGAAGAGATTTAACAGCTAAACATCCTGTCTGAATTAAAAAAAAATTGCTAATCTTCCAGCAGGTCAACTTTTAACTATGAATTTTAAATTAGTGTATTTAGAATGGTTTTAAAAAGTGTTTTTTAATCTGTGTTGTACTCTGCCTTGATCAGAGCTTATAAACAGTACTTTTGGACTATACCTCCCAGTAGTCTCCCAACTAGCATAGCCACTGGAGATTGTTTATGCTGTAGCCCAAAATAGTAACTATCAAGATGGCAATGTTGACTGATGGTGCTGGATCTTGTACTCCAAAGAAAGTATTTTTTCCAAGCTTGCCAAGCTGAGTGAAGATTCTGGGTCTTCTTCCCAAAACGTAACTTTTCCAAGTTAGCCATACCGATTGATGGTGGACCTTTTAATCCAAAAAAGAAACTTTTCCAAACTGCATGTTTTGTTAGAAATCCCATTAGCCCGTGCCAATATTGCCAATCTTCAGGGATTGTAGAAGTTACAGGCCAAGTAAATCTGGAGGGTGACATGTTCTCTACTCTTGCTGTATACTAATAACAAACTCAGGTATTTAGGGGGTCATACTATCAGTGCAGCGGAGAGAGAGATGTTGAAAGGAACGATAATCCTGGGGATCAGATGAAAAGTGCCTGATGAGAACTGAGCATGCTCATTGTTTAGAGCATTGGTGGACTATAGAGAATGAGGAAACACAAAATGAGGATGAGAGAATGGAATGGAGTATTTTGAAAAAGGACGTAGCTAGCTTGTTGGCTGAGAGGACAGAGTAAAGTATGCTGGAAATGAGCACAGTTGGCAGGTCCTACTTGTGTAAAGTAATTACTAGATAGAAGTGTATCTATCTATTTGGCATCATTAAAGGCTAGTAGAAGCATTCTAGGTGTCTAAGAGATTGCTACAATAAGTCAAGATTTTTTCACAATGTCTGAATTCCTGAGATGTTTATTTTTCCTTCAGGTTTCCAGTTCAGATGAGAAAGGCCTGGAGGCAGGACATTCCATCAGTGATGCTAGCCTCAACATCTCCACCCACAGTAGGGAAAACATCATAGATGTATCAGAACATGTCAAAGAACCATCAGAAGATCGGGAGGCCATCAGTTTCATAGGTGCTCTCCGAATACCAGTGAGTACATCACTGCTGGAAGCATGGCCAATGGTCGGTTTTATTATAGAACCTTGGGGTTGGAAGGCACAACATGGGCCCTACAGGAGTGTACAACTGAAGCGCCCCTGGAAGATGCCCTTCCTAACTCTGCTTAAAGATCTCCAGAGAAGGAGAGTCCACCTCTGCCCCAGGCAGTCTGATCCACTGTTGAACAGCTCTCCCAGTCAAGACATTTTCCCCCACTAATGTTCAGATAGAATCTCTCTTCTTGGCACTTTGAATCCATTGGTTCATGTTCAAGTCTCTGGAGTTGCAGAAAACAAACTGGCTCCATCTTCTACATGACCTCTCTTCAGATATTTAAACATGGCCATCATGTCCCCTCCCAGTCTTCTCCTCTCTAGGTTAACATACCCAGCTCCCTAAGCCACATCTCATAGGGCTTCATGGCTTCGAAATCCTTCACCATTTTGGTCACCCTCCTCTGGCCACACTCCAGCTTGTCAATATCTGTCCTGAACTGTGGTGCCCAGAACTGGACACACTATTTATGTTAATAAATAAATATTATTAGTAAATAATATGAATACCTTATTAAGTACATTTTATTTATTTAATTAACTTTCACGCTGCCTTTCTATAAAAAATGGCACTCAAGGGGGCTGAATAAAAATAAAATATAGATTTAAAACAAACTCTCAATTTAAAAAACTAAGCTAGAAGCAAATCAAGATAAAAAAAACTAATTCAGCTGCCCAAAGCTGTTGATAGAAGGACTATAGATGTATGGATGATCTTGAACAGATCAGCGGTGCTAGCGGTGACAGGTCTTTAACACCTCCCAAAACACCCTGCCAGAATTATTGCTAGACTGACCACTTGTGATGATATGTGGGTAGATTTGGATTATTGCAACACTATACAGAGGGAAAGGGTTTTATGCCATGTCTTGAACCCTGTTGGGGCTGTTTTTAAAGCAAAACGAAAGGGTTAGAGATCAAATCAGTATCACCTCACAGTGACCACTTTGGCCTGTAGTTTGGGGAAAGGGCACCTATTCCCTTCATTCCACTGCTTGGACAAAATCTCACAACAGCACACACCCATATATAGCTTCAGTGTCGTGCTTCAAAGGTGTTGTGTTGTAATGCCTGTATGGAGCACAATCAATAATGACATAATTAGCGCTTCAGGGGGCTTCCCAGAATACTGCAAACGGGACAGAGAAACTGTATTTCCTGCATGACTTCCATTTTGATTTAAAGCAGAGGTGGACATAGTGTGGTTTCTGAGCCAAATAAGTCTCCTGGAGCTCATTTTGGGGACCCTGAAACCCCACACTTTCCCCCCAAAGCCCACCAACCCCTCGATTTTTTTTAAAGAATTCAGCATGATTTGGGGGGAAATTTTGCCCAAGAAGCACACAGAATTTGCCCACTTGCATGAAGATATAAAAATATCCCCACCTGCCCACAAATGCCCCAGAACCTGTACTCTAGATACCTCAGTTTTCCTCTGCAGTTCCTCTCAAAATGGCCCATCTTTCAGGACCTTGCCCTCACGCTTTGTGAACAAAACCTCAGAGCCACTTTGAGTTAATTCTGACACAGAGAGTAGGCAGAAATCCCTCAACTCCCTTGACCGCCTCTGAAGCCTCTGCCTCGAGCACCTCTCCCTCCTTGCTTGTCCAGCGGTCAGTCCTTTTAGAGATGAGTAGTAGATCCACACCTATAGCATCTCCTCACAGCGTTGGCTCTCACTAGCCCCTCCAGCTTGGACTCACCAGCCTGGGCAGACTTCCTCCCGGATCCTGGCTCGATAGCAGCAGGCTGCTGTGGAGGCTGCAGGGGACCTCTTTGGGCACGACGTTCCTCCTCCTCCAGCAAGCGAGAGGAGACATAGGACACAGTCAGGGTCTGCTCTGGAGTATCTTCCACGGTAGCAATTATGACATCCCAACTGGGGTCAAGGGAAAACAGGATACAATACACCTTTTCAATTTCAGGCAAAATCTTCCCCCTCTCACTCAGAGCAACAAAGATATCGGCCGTGGTCTGCAAGTGCTCCTGAATTGACACTCCTGGCCCCAATTTCATTTCAATAAGCCTCTTCATGAGCGAGAGCTTACTTCCTGCGGTCATGTGAACATACACATCACGCAAAGCCTTCCAACAAGCTTGCAGAGTGGGCAAACCTCAGATGTAAATCAGCTGGTTGTCTTCCACAGCTAGGAAAATACACGACATGGCTTTCTCCCTCATCCTTGCAGCTTCAGCCGCATCAGTAGGGAGGGCTGGCAGAACAGAAACAGCTCCCCAAACGCCTTCCCCCCGGAGTAACATCTCCATCTTGACAGCCCAAGTGAGATAATTGTGGCCATTTAGCTTGGTCAAAGGCAAGCTGCTCATTGACCTAGGCTCCATAGTTGGACTCCAGGCACTCACCAAAAGCCTTGGGGATCACCGGTAGATGAAACACAGCAGCAGACAGGCACCATCCATCAAACTTGGCCTCAGAACCACTCTGGCGCAACAGGGTGGCACAGCGGAAGCGTGCTGGGCCCATAACCTGTTGGGGTAACCCAGGGGGCATGCTGTATGCCAGCATGACCCACAGAACACCGGTGCATTAAAAACAGACAAAAAAAAATAGTACAAACCAGAGCTGAGGCCAAAAAATAAACTAAACTATACTTTATTGCATCTTGAGTACATGGAAAAAGCAAAGCTAGGTAAAATCCATTGTCTTCACCTCCACAGCGGGACAGAGAAGCAGGCTGGCAAGACAGTGATAAACAAGTGAGCTGAACAGAGAGTAAGACTAAATAAAAGTTAGCACACTGTGGGAAAGTCCAGGTGGCCGGTTTGTTTTCCCAAACAACCTGTTCGTTTCCCTCAGGAGCTGTGAAACATAGCAAAGACTCCTTATCAGTTACCATGACTATGAGAGCAGCAGAGGAACAAGACGCTTAACCCTTTAGGCAGGGATCTGGCAGCCTAACTTTAACGTGGTTCATGAAGGACTTAAGGACCATAAAATACTTTTCAGGGATGAAAGGGGTCAACTGCAGCCTATTTTGGGTATGTGGAAATCCCCTTCTAACTTGGTAAGAAAAGGGTACTGAAAACAGCAACCTTACAAGTTATTGTTACCCAGATCATAGGGATCTGGAAAATAAGTAACAGAACAAGTTACTTTTTAAAAGTAATGTTCCATAGTCTGTCATGTGTGCAGGAAAATAGAGAAAGATCTCATCACAGAACTCCTGCTCTGCTGTCATGTCTGTTTTAGCCCTCAACTCTCTTCCAAACAATTTTGATAGTTGTTGATGGATTTATTTTCCCTTCCCTCTCACCTCTACAGGGAGTAGTGGAGTTCTCTTTCTGCCTCTTGTTTGCCAAACTAGTCAGCTACACTTTCCTCTACTGGCTGCCCCTCTACATTGTGAATGTGGGTAAGTCACAAGACACTGCCTAAGATCCAAATTATGATTGAGGATGCTTTAAAGGATGCCTGCAAGAAAGAAAGAAGAACAGAGTGCACTAGGGGAAACAGAGCTAGATTGGAACCATGTCAGAATAAGGGGTGCTAGGGAGGTGATCTAGACTTGAAAAGTGTGACCTCAGTCTGGTCTGATGGTGGGGGCCAGGTATGTAGTCATAATGGGGACAGAACATTATCTCCCCAAAATAAGAATTCTGCCCCCCTCAGTTAAATTTTCCTTCAGTCCCCAAATTTCTAACACTGCAGTAACTTAAAACTTCAGTTGAGCATTTAAAAATACAGGTAGGTATCAAAAAAAAAGAACAGACAAGGAAATGTGAACACAGCAAATAAATATTCTAGATGTGAAGAATTTTCAATATCCCTCACTCTCTGGAATGCTAGAAATGTAGAGACTGATGGAAAGCTTCGTTTGAGGGGCAGAATTCTTATTGGGGGCAATGTCTTCTTTTTGCCATTCCCTCACCATAATAATACCTATGGTTGGGCATGCCTCCTGCTTCCATTGGAAGGAAAACATCTGTTAGCAACAACAGAAGCTTTCCTTCCAAAGCAAATAGCAGGTGTGAATGGGCACAGATTTGGACAGTGAGCACAGGCAGGGGCAAAGGGTGAAAGCCTTCTTTATTCTCCACTATAGTCCCAATTTCAAATGGATACTACCAGGCAATCTCTGCTGTATGGTTGTGAGCCTCCAAGTCGTTTCTGGCTTATGCTGACCCTAAGGCAAACCTATCATGGGATTTGGGGGGACTGAGAGTGTGTAATGCACCCAAGGTCACCCAGGGAGTTTCTGTGGCCAAATGGGGAGTCTAACCCTTGTCTCCAGTGTTGTAGTCCAACACTTAAACCACTATGCTATGCTAGCTCTGTTACATATCTTTTTAAAGGATATGTGTTAATTGCAGGAATGGTATCACATCTTCGTTTGGATGTCTTTCTGAGTCTTTTGTAATGTCAGGATATGAAGAGTTGCTTCAGATTATGGAGCTTACTAACTGATTAGTAACTGCTGCTCTGACTTGCAGCGGTTCCTCAAGCTCACAGGCAGGGAAGCGTCTGGCCGTGTTGGAGGTTCAGCCGGGGACCTCCAGCATGCATGTTCTCTGCATTTGGCCATGTTGCCTTTGGATCCTCTCTGCTCCTTCAATCCCTTCTTTGTGCTTTTCTTCCTCACAGCTCATTTATCTGCAAAAGAAGCTGGAGATATGTCCACTCTCTTTGATGTTGGCGGCATTGTTGGTTTGTTGGATTGATTTTCATTTGTACTTTCCATATATTTCTGGGAGGAGAGGGAGAGAGGAACCTGTAAGAATAGCTGAGGTGGCTATTTTCCAGGGGATGAAGGCAGTCACAAGAAAAGGAAGGGGCAGGACCATTGCCCTTTACATTATACCCCTCTCTATCCCCATCTCTTTCACTAGCTTTGCTTCTTCACTGCCCACATGTTTTTTGTTCTTTATTTAATTTATATCCCACCTTTATCCTAATATGGGACCCAAAGTGGTTTCAATACAAGTTAAAAAACAGCTAAAACAGAATATACTACAAAAGTGAAAATTCCATTATTTATTAAAACATTAATTTAAAACGACAAAACCCACATTCAACACATAGTAAAATATACAGCACAGCCGTTGAACATCCACCTCAACCCAGTCAAGGTTGAACATCTTTGCCTGCCAGCAAGAAGAGAACAGAGAGAGGACCAGTGAGTCTCCCTTGGAAATGAATATCATAGCCAAGGAAGGCTTTCTTCTATGTCCTCACTAGACAAGCTTGTGAAGCTGGTGAGACCAACAGAAAGCCCTCTCCTGGTCATAAGATTTGGATAGACTCATAGAGGGAGATACAAGCTTTCAGATTGTGTGCATCTAAGCTGTTTATGGCTTCATAGGGACAACCAGTGTTTTGTACTATGTCCAAAAGCAGAGCATTACCCACTGAAGCAATAAGGGAGTTATATGCCTCCTATAACCAGCCCTGTTCAGCAGCCTAGCCTAGCATTTTGGACCTGCTGAAGTGTTTGAACAATTTCCAGAGCCATGTAGAGCATGTTACTGTAATCCAAATGGGATGCAGCGAAGGCATCTGTTACTGTGGCCAAATCTCCAGGAATAGGAATAAAATAGCAATGGCTACTATACTAGTTTTAATGGTACAATCACATTCTTAGCCAGCACCAAAACCTGGGCTTTCAGGCTCAGGGCTGAGTCTAGGGAAGACACAAATTATAAACCTGAGAAACTACGAACCTGAGTAAAGGCCTCATAACAGCCTCTTGTAGGCAGGATGGATACATCTCAGCTAACCAGCTTAATATCTCCTTTCAAGAAAGAGACAAGTAGCAGTCTGGCTGGTAGTTAGCTAGCACTCACCTCTGTACCTGAGAGAACCCAGTCCTAGGGAGCAGGGATAGAAGTCAACAAAGGGCAGCATTTCACTTGGGAGAGAGGCAGCAGCAGCAGGCTGCAGAACCGCTTTCTTTTCTGACAATTATGCAGTGCTTCTCACTCAATGTGCTGACCTCCAAAGCATTTGGAATGGATGTGGAAGAAAAGGAAGTCACAATGAGCTCATGTGTAGGTACCTTATGTAATTGGGACCTCTTGAGTAGCACTTTCTAATATTCAAAATGCTTCACCAACATTTTTAGTGGTAATCTTTACAGCCACATCATAAGGTAGATCTGCATTACTGTAGCCCATTTTGCAAGAGAGTGTCTTGCTTAAGCTCAAGGCTGACTGCACATTAGAGCCATAGACTTCCTCATTCATTCATGCTGCAGTCCTAGACATACTTATTAAGAAGCAAGGCCCACAGTGGAACATCAGTTACTATACCAATCCATTGTCAGATCTTATGTTCTCTTCTCTCTCCTGCCTATGGAAAATGATGCATGTTCCTGCATGGCAGGGGGTTGGACTGGATGGCCCCTGTGGTCTCTTCCAATTCTATGATTCTTTGATTCTATGAAATATGATTTTGTCATGCAGGAGGCATCATGGCTGGTCTCATCTCTGACTACACTGGTGGCAGGGCCACCACATGCTGTGCGATGCTAATTTTGGCCGCCCCCATGGTGAGTATTCGTAAAGGTCCTGCAGCTACAGCGGTTGTATGCTTAGGATTGCCAAATGTCCTTACCATAAGGAATGTCTTTATTTGATGGTTGGAAGGCTTTTCTTTTTATATAGACTGAACAAGATGGCAAAAAATCCCATATTTGTGGGTGTTGACATTTCATAAAGGGAGAAATGTGTGTGTACATCATGCAGTTTATGAATGTGGGAAACAAATTGCTGAAATCAATTCTTTCATTTGGTATTTATGTTACCCTGCTCTCTGGGGGTCCCGGGAGGGGCGCCCAAATAACCAAAACACAAACACAATTCTGGGGAGAATTAGCTGGAGCACTCACTAAAGCTAGTGAGAGGCAGGGTAACTTAGCAGGGATCTTGCAACCCAGCGTCTACGGGGTCAGGTCTGTCAAGCAGTCAGACAGTTTTAAAATAGCAAAAATGATGTTTTATTGAAAGACAAACAAACAGTAAAGACACCACAATCACACAGCTAACGAAAGAATTGGAAATAAGGATTTTCGGGGAAAATGGGTGATACAACACCTTTCTTGTAGTCCTGAAGAAGTTGAAGATTGAGTTCGTTGGGGTGTAGGGAAGAAAGCTCAGTGCGGTTAGCTGGGGGAGCTCGCCAGACAAAGCTGCAGCAAGGCGGGATGGAAGTCTGGAGCGATCCGAGGTGGTCTCGGAATCGGGGGTTTATATAGGGTGAATTGTGACTGCAAGTCATGCCTTACTCGGTGAGAACAATGCGAGTTTGGAGCGGGACAAAGCTTTGGAAAAGGTCAAGTTTAACATGATCGGCTTAGCACTGGATCAACAATAGTGTAGCCAGTATGCAAATACACAGCACTTAGTCCGGCTTTGTAAGACTATCGGCTCAGAGCCGGGCGCCTTTGTTAGTGTTGCGCTTAAGCAAAAGGGTGTTTGCAGAAGAGGTCCCTGAAGCAACGGAGTGGCTCTGTTCTGCCTGCCTAGGTGGAGAGTGGAATGTCCAACAATTACCGGCTGCGCCTGTTTCCGTGCTTGTCCGGAGGCCTCGCAAACACGTGGAGCGGGGTGGCAGAGGAAGGCCAAATGGTTTTCATATCAAAAGAGATATCTAGTGCTATCACCGGGTAGGCCTGGGCCGAAGTAACATTTAGGTGGATCATAAACTTCTTATTAGCTACTTTTTGATTGTCAACCCTGCATAGTAAGAATTTTAAGCGCTATTTTGAAAACCTGGCATTACTGTCAATGTGTGCTGGTTAGCAAAAAGTAGAAAGAACTCTGGCAGCAAACATTGGCCTGGTCAGCTACCTGTGAAAGGCCCACACCTAATGGGGCCTCACTGGCTGGTCCTCTCCACCACTGGAAGCAGCTTTTGCCCCTTTCTCTCACTCTGGCCCAGACAACAGTTGTGGCACGGAGAACGAACCATAGATGGTACTTTCTGTTTGCTGGTTGACTCTCAACCTGGCAAGCAGATAGGTGGTACCAGTGATGAGACAGAAGAGGAAGACTAGCAGCTGGTGAAATGCTTGAGAAGGAAGATTTGCTGAGGTAGAAGGGGTGCCCCAGGACCCCCCCCAATCTGTACTTGACCCTAGGGAGAAAGATGCAGTGGCTTGTCGGCTTCCTGCAGACATCCAGGCTGCCTAGAGTGGTATGCTGGACATTGAACCAGATGGACTTTTCATCTGATCCCAATGGTAGCTTGGGGCACTCCCATATAGATTTATGTATCATAGGCCATTTCTATTTCTACACTCTTATAGCACGATTATTCCACTTTCAACATCCTCTGGAAACCTGGAGTTTGCAGTTTTGGGAGGCTGGCCCCTCCCGAAACTGCAAACCCCAGGATTCCAGAGGATGGTGAAAGTGGAATCATTGCACTATAACAGGCTAGTGTGGAAATGGCCCTAGATAATAGTTGTAGCAGGACCAATTGCTTAAGGATAGCAGCAGAAAAATCTCTCCCTTCTTGCCCTAAATAAAACTGCTGAAATATAATTCTTGAGATTCATCTAGTTCTGCTAATTCAAAACAAATTCTGGTATCAGAATTCTTTGTCTTTTCACCAGAATAACAATAATAGGCAATTTCCACATACTTGATGTTTGTGCACCACTGCTTTACTCTACACTGGCTTTAGATGATTACTGATGAAGTGGACTACTTAGAGAGAGCTCTAGCGCACTTCCCAGAACAATAGTTCCCAAGTTACTCTGATAAAATCTTCAGTCCCTCCTTTCAGGGCATCTTGGGAACAGAGGTTCAGCTAAGTGCACTTGCACCATCAAGAAAAGAAATTTAAGCACCTTACCAAACTAACAGTTCCAGGATCCCACAGGCTGGAACAGTTCTAATATTATCAAATAGCTATATAACTGAACAGTGTAAGTGTTCAATGAGTAAACTGTGTAGCCACTGATTTCTGTGGATGATTTTTTTTTTTTAACCTTGAAAATTCTCACTTGATTCTTGGCTTTCTCTTCTAGCTGTTCTTATACAACTACATTGGCCAGAATGGACTAGGCATATCAATAGGTAAGACAAGGTTACTTTCTATAGATTTCTGTTATTGATGTATATGATCTTCTTCTAGCTTTGGAGTCAGATCTTCCAGTACTGAGAAGCATGTTTCTTCAGTCACAGTGTATTTTATGACAGGGATGAGCAATCTTTGGCCATAGAATACTTGAGGCTCTTGGCCTGCTCATATGCAGTCCTTGCCCAGATGCTTTGTTTATTAAAATTATAGGTCATCTGGTCTAGGTTTGTTCATATGCTTCTCTTTTATAAACTATTTATTTTTATGTCTGTCTGTCTGTCTGGACAGACAGACAGACAGACATCATTTATAAATGTAGCTGTTATATTATAAGCTGATTTGCATGACTTTTGCCCAGTAAAACAGTTTTGAAATAAATGAAGCAACTACTAGATCCTAGGAGTAAAGAAACTATGTGGACTTGACTGCTAGTCAAGTAAGCTGCATTGCTACATAATTTGGTTGTGTGCTTTCTAAAACAACCCTATCATGGGGTTTTCTAGGGCTGAGAGTGTGTGACATGCCCAAGTCATCCAGTGAATTTCCATGCCTGACTGGGGAATCAAAGCCTGGTCTCCAGGGTTATAGTTTAATGCTTAGACCACTACAGCCCATTGGCTCTCCTACATGACTAGATAAGCAGAATATCTTCCAGAAAGAAGATACTTGGATTGCCCAGCTGATGTTCTCCTCTTTCCCTTTGCAGCCATGCTTATTATCTGTGGTGCTCTGGTCAATGGTCCATATGCTCTCATTACAACAGCAGTGTCAGCTGACTTGGTAAGAACTGAATCTAAGTTTCTGCTCCTGAGGTCTTTGGGCTTATGACTTACAGACTTTTGACTTACTGAGAATCAAGCAAGACATCAACTTAATCCATATCCTGTTTTATGCTTTCGGTTAATTATAAGTGAGTGATGAATGCTTACTGGCAATCATCATCATCATCATCATCATCATCAATAATAATAATGATAATGATGATGATGATGATTAATAATAATAATAATAATAATAATAATAATAATAATAATAATACTTTTCATTGTTACCTGCTTCTCCTCAAGGCTCAAGGCAGGGTACAACAGGTTAAAATACATTTAAAACACAGTATGATTAAAATACACTAAAAACAAAAAACAATTTAAATACAAATATATCATAATTAAAGCATAATTAAAAATTATTAAAAATAAACTGGGTAGGCCTGCCAGAACGCACTGCAGGGAAGATGAGGTCTATCCCTTCCTTCCCCAGCGTGATTGGGGTAGATCTTTCTCCCCAGACAAACTGGGCTTCTCTGAAAACCCTTCCAGGACTAAGTAGAATACTTAAAGAAACTTCCTTTTATTGCTAATGGACACTTTTTTCTCCCAAGTGCCCATTAGCAACAAAAGGAAGTTTTCTTTAAGTATTCTGCTTAGTCCTGGAAGGGTTTTCTGTTTTCATTCCAATCATGTAGGAAAATGAAGAGATAACTCTCCCTGCTCTACATCTTGAATTCTAAGGCTGAGATCCAATTAGCAGCTACTGGAGTATAACATGCTGCATCAGTGCATTTACACCAGTTGTCCAGAGTTATGGAAGTCACTTCTTTTTCCTGTTTCTGCTCTGAGTGTGCAAAATCAGCTAGGAGCTGTCTAGCACACCTCTGTCTTTCAGTTTGCTGATCAGCTGAAAAAATGGTCTGAGTCCCCTTGCATACCCAGGAAAGAAAAGGCAACTTCCACCTCTCAAAGGCTCCCAGAAAGTGCCCAACTGCATGCTGGCAATGGATCAGTGGCAGCAGGAACAGAAATAGAATCCCTGGGCTGCTGTTATGCATCTAGGGTGAGGCACTGTGGAAGAAAGGACTGGATACCTCCTTTTGCAACAGCCCCCAAAAGTATAAACGCATGTTACACTGATGTATGTCACCAACAGGATTCTAGCCCTGGTCTCCTCTGCCTGTAATATATTAAAGCAACCATTCCCAGCATTGTGCCCACCAAGTAATTATGACTACCTTGACCACTAGTACTTTACTTTGGGGCTGACGGGTGTTATAGTCCATAATATCTGGAGGGCAAAGTTAGGTAAAATACAGATGCATACTAGGTAGAATATATAGGTTGGGTGTGACTTGTCAGCAATATCTCTACTGAGAGTTGGCGTACAGACACTTCTCCCATTTTATGCAGTTAAATGGCTGGGAAAATGTCAACCTCCAGATACCAGCAGATTGTAGCTCTCATCATATCTCAGCATTAGGTAGGACTTATGGTGGCTGTACTCCAGCTGAGTTTGGAAGGCTGTACTTCATCTAAATCTAATTTCTGGGCATAGAGCCAATTCTTGGAACAGGACTACATGCTCAGTATTATGGTTCATTTGGATTGGGGGGATGAGTAGGGAAGGGGTACAGACATAGCACCTTAGCTGCATGGAGTGCAGACACAGCACCTTAACTAAGTGAGCCTCAAGAGAATTAAAACTCTTGGGTGAGAACAGCACATGGCAGCTGAAACTTGGAAGGGATTTAAAGGAATCTGGCACAAAGCATTAGTTACATACATCCATCAGGTATTGCAGAGATATTTTCTAGCTGCATCATTGTCCCTTGGGGCAGTCTTCCTCCATGGTAACCATTGCTATTGGGAAGAAAAATTTAGTTAAGAGTATTAAATTGATTGAAGTTATAAATGTTACAAATATCTAACTTCGTTGTTATGTTTTTAAATGATTTTACACTTTTAAAAAATGTAATGGCATTTTAATATAACTTAACTTTTGTATTATCAGGTTTTCAGATTTGCTTTGTTTTAGCCTTTTTGTAAGCTGTTTTCAGTCCCATGTTAGTAGAAAGGCAGGATATAAATGAAATAAAGTAACAGACTCAGGTGGAAACATTTCTACACCTCAGAGTTTTGTTTTTGTAGTAGGGAGTGCAGTTAGCTGTCACTACGGACTGTTTAGGGTGGGTGTTGCTTAGAATTTTGTTAGTTCTTTTCCAAAACTCACTTTTTCCTATTTATTTGTTTATTAAATTCTGCCCTATATAATGAGATCTCAGGGCAGCATACAAGTAAAATCTATATTAACAGAGTAAAGCAAGGGAAAAAATAGCTTAAATGGTCTAAAAATATATTAAACAAGTTGATGGGTTAAAAACAGGTTAAGAAGGGTGAAAATGTTGAAAGCCATATGTACAACTGTGAATCGGTTTGGCCCCAAAGCTTTAGTGAATAGTCATGTTTTTATTTGACACCTAAATAAAGCTCATGTTGGCAGTCAGGCCTCCAAAGGAACAGAGGACTTCTTTTTCACAAAAGAAACTGGTGGGCTATGTGGTAAACCATATGGTTCAAAGATCCCCCTGGCCTTCTGAACAAGAAGGAGGTATGAAGAAGTTTGTGTGCACCTCTTCAAGTCACCTGTCAACTTATGGCAACCCCATATATTTCATACAGTTTTCTGAGACAAGGAGTACTCAGAGATGGTTTTGCCAGTTCCTTCTTCTGAAATATAGCCTACAGCATCTGGTATTCAACAGCCACTGTGGTGCAGCATTTTTAGCACCAAACTACAGCTCTGCATACTGGGATTCAAATCCCTGATTGGCCACGGAAACCCACTGGGTGACTTTGGGCAGGTCATATTCCGTCACCCTCAGAGGAAAGCAAAGGCAAACTATCTCTGAACAAATCTTGTCAAGAAAACCCCATGGCAGGTTAGCTTTGGTTTTGTTATGTGCCTTCAAGTTGTTTCTGACTTTTGGCAACCCTAAGGCAAACCCATCATGGAGTTTTCTAGGGCTGAGTGTGTGTGACACACCCAAGTGGGTTTTCATGGCTGCGTAGGAAATTGAACCTTGGTCTCCACGGTCATAGTCCAGTGCTTACACCATACTGCCTCAAGATCACCATAAATCAGAAATGATTTGAAAGCACACAACACAACCTGGTATTTGTTGGCAGCTTTCCATCCAAGTACTCACCAGGGTTGACCCTGTTTAGCTTCCAAGAGCAGATGGGATCAGATGGAATCTGCCTTTAGGGTGTAGAACTGTGTAAAAACAAACAACATCTTCTGCAATAGCTGCCAAACAATATTGAAGGCTGGAAGATTAATGAATAGCAGTTTTTTGCAAACATTTTCAGTACAAGATTGCATTTGTACTATATTAACTGGAAATATAGACATGTTTGTTTGTTTATTTAATCTAGGATAAAAAAAATCAAAGTTTGTTTGTCTGTGTCAGGTGAAGACATCATATGATTGTCTGTGTCAGGTGAAGGCTTCATATGATTAGCTGCCTAAGAAGATATTCTATAGAATCCTGGGGTTTGCAGTTTAGGGAGAGGACTTCAGAATTCTCAGCCAGAGAGCTCTTGGGCCTGGCTGGTTGCTGTGGAGATGAGGCCTAGCAGCAAGGAAAAGGGCAGTGTATTCCCTCAGGAACCGAACCTCTGTATATTAATAACTCTGAATACAGATTGGATTGAGGAATATGGGGAAAGTTACGGGTCTTGGACAAGACAGTTTGGAGAATTAAAGACACAGGATCTCAAATCTTTCTAATAAGTATTACCTATGAGAAAATAAAGTTCCGGGCAACACTGGGTACATATGCTAGTATGTATATAAAAACACATGCGTATCTTTGCCTCAAGATTGTTTTGTTCATATTTTTTTTCTTCTGTATCCCAGGGCACTCATGAATGTCTCCAGGGAAATGCAAAGGCTCTCTCCACTGTTACAGCCATTATTGATGGAACTGGATCAGTAGGTCAGTCACTAGAGCACATGGGAACTGCACTGGAGCCTAATAAATTGTTAGGAAAAGCCATAAGGTGACAAAGCTCTCAGGGAGACAGTGGTCTTTTTCATACTGTCCACCAGAATATAATCTGCAGTTGGAGACAAGATTAGAAGGTAGTCGGACCTTTGGTTGCATCCAATATGGCAGTCCCACCTGTAAGGACATGTTTGTCATCTCTTTGCCTCCTACTTCCCACTCCTCATGTACAATAAGCAAACATGAACTCCTTGCTTTATCTATGCGGCAAAGAATCTTCCCTTTCAAAGCATCACATTTGCATTGTTCTTTGCTTGTTTTGTTCTGCAGGTGCTGCTCTCGGACCCTTGCTAGCAGGTTTGATCTCACGCTCCGGCTGGGACAATGTCTTCTACATGTTGATATCAGCTGATATCCTGGCTTGCCTAGTGAGTTCCTTTTTCCAAGCCTTCTGTATCCATGCACTTTTTGTCCCAGCAATTCTCCTTATTTGGAAGCTTGTCATGGACCTCCTAAACTAACCTTCTACCTCAGATGCAAAGGTTCAGTGGAGGGCACTTTATTTTCATGTTCATCTGCTAGTCCAGCTCCAGCTTCTATCCACAGCATCATTGCTCAAGTAGACTGAGCTGCTCACACAAGAGCAGCTGCAGAAATTAATTTTGAGTTTCTCTTCCCCTTCCAGCTTCTGTCACGTGTGGTATTCAAAGAAGTGCGAGGATGGTGTGGCAGCTACACAAGAAAAAGAGGGTAAGTGTTGACAGAATCGCAAACCTTTGGAATGCACTATTCCAGGAGTCATTTGTAATCTGTTGTCAGACCTGTTGGTTCATTGGTGCTTCAAAAAATTCCAGCCCCAGTTTCCCCAACTCAGCCTTCCCCAACTCAGCCTTGACTTACAGTAACCTTTCCCAATCTAGCACCCTGCATCTGTGTTGAACTACAAGCCCATCATCCTTGGCCAGCATACCCATGAGGCTGCACTGGCTGTGTGTGTTGGAATAGTCCAAACCATCTGACTAGGAGGGGCTGCTCCAGAATGTTATATTTATCTGTTAACTTTCCCTGCCATGGCTATTGCCATCTTGAATTTTAATGAAACCTTATCAATTTTTTTCTGGTTGTTTTGTCCCATGTGCAATTACACTTAATGCACATTTACTTGGAAGTAAGTCCTACTCTCTTCAGTGGGGCTTTCTCCTAGCTAAGTAGTGCCTTGGATTTCAGCCTTAAATCTACTGGTTGAAATTCTGAATTCTTTATGTTCATTCAGAATTTCTTTCATCCAGAATTATCGTAGCAAATGTCCCATGGGCCAACTGATATGCACATGTTTTGAGAGTATGGAACTATTTTTTTTTCCCTAGGAGCTGCTGTTAGAAAAGGCTATTGAGGGCACCATAAGAATGGGAGTATTCACACACCACAGTGCACCATGAATTTTTTTTGAGGGGGGTTACAGCACCCAGAATCCCCCAGCCCAGTTGTTCTTAGTCTTTTCTTTTACCAGAGACCCCCAATATTTTTTGTTGCTACAGACGCCCAAGACTTGACTGAAGATTTAAAACCCTAAAGTAATCTAACATTTATTTAAAATTGTTCATCAAGGGTCTTCAAATTACATAAATGCACACTTTCTTGAGAAGTGCTGGAGGGGGAAGGAAGACCTTTCTTTTTCTTCCCACTAGTTTAAGGCTGGAGGGGATTGAACTGCAACACACAGGCCCTGCCAGTCAGCCAGCACTTGCCCTTCTCTCCCTACTCCTTTTCCAGCCATCCAGCCTATCAGAAACACTGAAGCACCCCCACACACAAACACACCTTTTTGCCTTCTTTACCAGGAGGAGGAGTCAATGAGAGAGGCAAAGGAGGGAAGAAGGGGAAAAAGCAAAAAAGGCAGGTTGAAGGCAAAAGAGGAAGTTAAAGCAAAAATAAAAGACTCTGAGTGCACTTCCTCATTTTCGTTCGTAAGTGTGTGTGCTTTCATCTTAATTGAGTGTTGTGTTATTTTACCAACAGTGATCTGTTATTCAAACTTCCAATGTCTTGCCAGGAGGTGGCAGCTGCTGCAGCAGCAGCCCTCTTCTCATTTGGCTCCACTTGGAGTGGAAGCCTCGATGCAGTGTGGCTGCCAACTCTGAAAAAGAGATAGCAGGGAAGAGTGGAGCCAAATGAGTTTTTCTTGATTGTGCACTGGACTGCTCTCCAGTGCAATGGAGGGGAAGGAGAAAGAGAGAAGAAGAGCAAACAGTGATTGACTGGCTGTTTGGCTGTCAGCTCTGCAATCACTCAGCTGCTGAGCCTGCCTCCTCTCCACAGTGGAACAACCATGTGAGAGGCAACATGCACACCCAGCCAGCCAGCCAGCCAGCCAGCCTGCCTGCCTGCCTCCTTTTGCCTTGGTTCTTATCACGTCACCACTCCATTCAGGCTGAATAGTCATCACATTTTTCATGGTCCCCAGTGAGGTCATTGCAGACTCCTGGGAGTCCCTGGACCCTGGTTAAGAACCACTGCCCCAGGTCATGCTGTCTAGAGAATTCTTGGAGTTGTAAATGTAATATTTTGCATTACTCAAACTGAGAAACTATAACAATTTGAGAACAAGCCAGGACATTAGACTATGCCTTTATGTTAATACCTTGCTTATTTTGAGCTATTAACCATAGTTTCTCGGTTCAGAAGCAACAAGAAATGTTAGTCTAAAGGAAGACTTCCTGGTTTGTTTGCTCCCACTGCAAACAGAGAAGTGAAGAAGCTGTATGTATGGAACCATTACTTCTTCATCATGGTCTCTGTCTCACACAATTGGGTTTTAGCGCACCTGGGCAGAGTTCTCAACAGAAACTTCCAGAGCTCAATAGCTTCATGGATAGCCCTGCCCCTTCCTGTCTATTGCACATACTCAGGCCTGCCAAGGTACTTCCCCTTCAGTGTCTTTTTGTCTGCCATCGCAGCTGTTCCTCGTGGATTCTCCGGAGCTTGGTAGTTCTTCCTTCCATCTGTTCCATTTGTCCTTCTCTCTCTTTTTCCTAGATAATCCTTTCTCGTCGCCAATTAACAAAAAGAACTTTTTCCACTTTCTCCCCTTTTCATGGCCTCTACTTCCCTTTCAAACACTGTACCTCCTGCAACCACAAAATTCCTCTTTCTGATGTGCACAACGAGTGTCTATATTGTTTGGGTGAAAAACACAATGTGAGCTGCTGCAAAATTTGCAGGCAGTTCACTTCTCAGACATTCAGAAATCACACAACCTGACTTTGGTCTTACTGTTGGGAGCAGTTGTTGAAAATACCTCAAGAAGCAGTGCAGAATGTGCTGCTGTATACCGCGTCTACGACTGTCGCTAAGACTTCCAAGAAATCATCAGCCACAGCACCATCCTCAGTACTGACACCTTTGACATTGGGAAGACTTTCGGTATTGACCATCAGCATGCTGGCCAACTCCTCCAGAGCCTTGGTAGCCTCAGCATCATCACCATCACAGCCCTCGGCTTCAGTACCGATGACCAATGTGGTCCCATTACTGATGACCCCATTGGTATCAACAGTGGCAACTTTGACATTGGCATCGACATCACTGCAGCTGTGAGAGCAGTCAGCCAATGAGCCTCAGACATGAGGCTCAAACAAGAGGCCCCTGGAGTCCTGATGCACACCAGCTCTTCCAAAGAAAAAAAAAGAAGAAAAAGGACAGGGAGTGTATGATGGACTCCTCAGGCAGCGGGACTGGGCCACCTCTGGCCTCATCACCAGAGCAGGATGCACTGCCCTTGTCTTTGGGACTGGAGAAGGACACACCACTCCCGCCACTCCCAGACCCTGCCTTGGAATCAGATCTCCAGCTGATGATTTCACAGGTCAAGATACAACCTACTCTGTTGCAGGTACTGAGTTTCCTGGTACTGCAGACTGAGTGCCCCGACTCTTGGCACCAACAAGTGACGATCCTCACCACAGTTCTGTGGATCCATGGGCTCAACACCATCAGCCTTGATCACACTCCCAGTGTCAGCTTTGTCACCGTAGCCATGATCGCCCCTCCAGGCCATCATCCCTTCAACATCATCATGCCCTTCCCGGCCTTTGGGAAGATTCACTGTATATGTCGGCATCCTACATCCAGCACTACCGCCTTGTGGACCTGCCTGGGAAGACCCTTTTGCTTCTACCAATCTTTCTTGCCATCCTACATAAACAGACACCACAAGCGCGAATACCAGGGTGACATCCCCAAACTGTCTCCTACCAATTGCAGTCAAGATCATCCCATTGGGATGCCCAGTGTGGACATTGGTCCCGATCTTAATATCGGTCCTGCACCATCTCCAGGAGCCAATCCCAGTCCCACTCTTGGTCCTCCTCTCAGTACCACTCCTCTTGCTGAACGCCATCATATTGATCTTGGGACAGGTTGCTCTCCTGCTGCAGCTCACCATCAAGGAGTCCTTCGCAACGCTCTAGGTCTCATTCCTCTGGCTATGACCAATCAAGCATCAGAGAAGCTTCTCTACCACCTCCTCTGGTACCACCTCACACCATGTCCCTATTGCCTCGACCACAACCCACAGCAATGACATCTAGGCCCCCTGCATCTATGGTCCTGAGACCTCCTCAGGTACCGACCTTGATACCAACATCAGTACTGGTCTCACTGCTGACACCCTCCCATCTTCAGGAATCCTCTACGGAACTGACAGCCCTCCCACCAGACCCAGCATCCACCACCACTTGGCCATTGCATCCACCTCGATGGGACCCTGTGTCCCCTGAGCCTTTGCCTTCGACCTCAGAGGAGGAGGAGGAATCTGACTTCGATTTGGAGGATTGATTCGTGGTTGCCAGCCAGGACCCTCCTCCCATCAGAGATGGACTCTCCACCTGAGGACATGAAATGCTTTGCAGACATCATCGTCTGCAGGGCGAAGGCATGGATATCTCTCCTTCTCAGGTTCAGGTGGCTGACCTGGTGTTCCAGATAGTGGACATCCAGGTAAGTACACCCATAACCATCCCATTCCCCCCCAATGCTATGGGAGGTCATAAAGGAGCCCCAGGCACAACCATCCTCTCTTCCACCAACACCGTGGAGGCTGGAGCAGGTGTACTGCATCCAGCAGACAGACGTGTTCTACCTTTTCAACCACCCAATCCCAACTTGATCATTGTTGAGATGGTGCAGATCAAAGGAGGAAAACCACACGCTACGTCCCTGATCAGGAGGATAAAAGACTGGACATGTTCAGCAGGCACTTTTATGCTGCAGCGGCTCTCTCTTCCAGGGTCTTGAACATAGAGACAGATATGGCAGCATATCAGAGGTCCCTCTGGGATGACATTCTTGCTCTCATCCACCATCTGCCAGATGAAGACAAGGCAACAGCCCTCCATTTCCACCAGGAAGTCCAAGTACTGGTCACTCAACAGATACAGTTGGCACACCACAGTGTGGAATGTTCAGCCAGAGTTATGGTGGGCACAGTGGCCCTAAGATGCTTCACCTGGTTAAGATTGGCCGGCCTCACAGAGAACACTTGGAGCCACATCAAGGACCTCTCATTCAACAGTCAAGGCTTGTTCCACACCTCTATGGACAAAGCCATGGAACAGCTCTCCAAGGCAAAGATGACAGCCAAGAAGATGGGCATACACCAGCCTTCCCAGCAGTGCTCCCGCCCCTCCCACTCCTCTTGGCGCCAACAGTCATTGTTCTCCTCGAGATCCAGATCCTCTGCCAGGTCCTTTCTCATGGGGTCTGGGTACTCTACATTGTCACTTAGGTCTTTCCTCCAGCAATGCCAGCAGACCACCAAGAAACCACCAACATCCACCAAACTATGCTTTTGACTTCTGCAGCAGGACCGCACCAGTCCATTTAACCAGCAGTCCTTGTCTACCACCAGTGATCCCAGATATCTCCATGCACTATTCCACCTGGCGGACTATCACCTCAGATTCCAGGGTTCTCACCATTATCAGGAGTGGCTACGCTGTCGAGTTTTCAAGTGCTCAACCCATTGGTGTGTTCTGCTCCACCCATCCCCACCCTGCCTTATTGGAAGGAATCAACACCCTCCTCTCCTAGAGCGCCACTGAAAAACTCCCAGCACACTTTACCGGGACTGATGCTTCTCTTGATACTTCACAGTGCCCAAGAAGGACAGAGGCGTCAACAGCTACATCCACCCTTGCAAGTTCAAGATGGTGATTTTGGCAGCCCATTTTACCCTTCTTAAGGAAAGGGGACTGGTTCACATCAATAGACCTCTAAGACAGATACTTTCACATCAGAATCAGACTTCACCACAGGACTCCTCTGACACCACTCCTATGCCTTGCAGTCAGGAGTGAGATCTTCCAATACAAAGTGCTTCCCTTTGGCTTGGCAACAGTGCCGTGGGTCTTCACCAAATGCATAGCAGTGGTAGTGGCACATCTAACGACCCTAGGGATCAGCATATACCCCTACCTAGATGACTACTTGCTGGTGGCGTCCTGCAGCTCTAAACTCTACAAGGACCTTCACACCACTGTCTCCCTCCTGATGTGCCTGAGCCTCTGCATCAACCTCAAGAAGTCTGTTTTACCCCCAGCCTCTTGTATAGACTTCATAGGAGTGTCACTGGACTCCTCTCATGGCAAGGCATTCTTCTCGACCAAAAGGACCTCTACATTCCAGGAAGCAGCACACAAGTTGGTCTCTTACCACAGACCCACAGCTGCCAGATACAACACCTCCTGGGACTCACAGCCTCCGCGACCATGATGACTCCTCTCACCTGGCTCCACATGGACCCTCTCTAGTGGTGGTTTGGAAGGAACTATGACCCCCTCTGGGAAAGCCAGTTGAAGAGACTGACTGTCTCTCCTTGCATTCTCATCACCTTGTCATGTTGGACCTCCATCCCCAACGTCTGGGGGGAAAATGCTGTTCAAGCCATCCCAACCATCCATCATGGTGATGATGGGTTGTGGAGCCTACTGCAGAACACTTTGGGCCCAGGGCCACTGGTCCGAAACTGAGAAACGCCTCCACATCAACACCTTTGAACTCTTAATGGTATGGAAGGGTCTCCAGTCCTTTGAAAAACTCCTGACTGGGAAAATAGTCCAGGTCATCTCAGACAACACCACAACAGTCTGCTACATGAACCACCAGGGTGGCACCTGTTCAGCAACCCTATTGGACATCACTCTCCAATTCTGGGACTGGTGCACTCACAGGGCAGTTCACCTGGTGGTGATGCACTTGCCTGGAATGGACAACACGGTGGCAGACAGCCTCAGTAGGGCCAAGGACCTCCACCACAAATGGTCCCTCTCTCCTTGAGCCTTCAGGATCATTGTCAGCCACTGAGGCTCACCAGAAATAGACCTCTTTGTGACGGAGCACAACTCCAAGTGCCCCCACTTCTGCTCAGGGGCAAGAACAGCCAAGGGCTCCTTGGGAGATGTGTTCCTCTTCAAGTTGAGGAGGTGTCTCCTTTACCTGTTCCCCCCTCCCACTCCTACCAAAAATGGTAGCCAAGCTAGCCTCAGACCACTTGGACACAACCCTAGTGACCCTCTTTCGACCATGCCAACCCTGGTTTGGACCGCTGTTCACCTTCTTCCACAGACACTACATCTGTCTCCCAAACTCATGGATACTCCTGTCCCACTCCAATGGCCGGGTTTTGCATCCGGATGCACCCTTCCTGCGGCTCACCAATTGGATGATACAACTTTGATCTCCCTAGCTATACTAGTGGTCCTTGCTGCATCTCAGAAGCCCTCAACCAAGAAATCTCATGCCCACAAGTGGCACAAGTTCTGCGACTTTTCAGCCTCCTGTTTGGAACTATTGTTCCCAGCTTCCACAGAGATAGTCCTGCACTTTCTGCTGGCTTTGAAAGAAAAGGGTCTTGCCCTCTCCTCCATGTGAGTTTACCTGGTGGCTATCATAGCTCACTAGCCTGCTCACAATCTGAATAGGACCCTCTTCTCAGATCTCATCATGAAACATTTCCTCAAGGTTCTGGTACACCTTTACTTGCCAATATCAGCACATATAACCCCTTGGTCCTTATCCCTGGCACTCTCACAATTTCTTGGTCATCTCTTTAAGCCCCTGGCAACAGTGGATGAACACTTACTTTTAAGACTGCCTTCCTAGCAGCCATTACAGTTTTACTTCAGCCAGGAGATCATCCTTCCAATCTTCTACCCAGATCCCTCCACACATTTGGAGAGGTCTTTTCACATGCTGGATGTGTCTTGCACTCTTGCCTTCTACAAAGATTAAGCACTTACTGTCACTCTGACAACCTCTTCATCCGTTATGGTGGAAGGCACAAAGGACAGAGAGCATTGGCACAGCAGATCTCCAAATGAGTAACGGAGACCATCCACATAGCCCACCAGCTTCTGAAGTGCCCGGTACCAGAGCTGCTCTATGTGCACTCCACCAGGGCAGTCTCTGCATCGCAGCAGTACTGATGAGTCTCTCCTTCCAGGACTCATGCAAGGCTGCTACTTGGTCCCAGCCCTCCATGTTCATCCAGCATTATTGGCTAGACTGCAGAGCCAGAAGCAACACACATGGTTCAGAAGAGCAGTCCTTTCTTCTATTCTACACTGACCAGGCCCCGCTGTTCCTCAGTAAGCACTTCAGTCACCCAATTGGGTGAGGCTCAGAGACCATGATGAAAAAGAACATTTGCTCACCTGTAACAGTGGTTCTTTGAGTGGTCATCTGTGCCCTCACACAAACCCACCCTACTTCCCCTCAGGTCCAGGTCCCTGTCTTGGCAGACTTGAAACTGAAGGGAAGGTAGCTTGGCAGGGCTGAGTATGCATGATAGCCAGGAAGGGGCAGGGCTACACATCAAACTACGTTGATCTGGAAGACCTCTGCGCAGGCACACTAAAACTCAATTGTGTGAGGTCACAGATGACCACTCGAACCGCAGTTACAGTAAGCAACCTGTTCTTTTATCATAATGTTGTTTGATAATTTTACATTATTTTAATTGGGTTTAACTTTTGTTAGCTGCTGTTTGGGGTATGGAGGCTTCAGAAGGTACCAAATTTCTTGCATGAATAAATAAATAGAAAAAAAATTTTAAACTCTTCTCGTTACACCAAGATAACAGTTGCCCTAATTTTCCTATTGTATTTCCAGTCAGGTCTTACAAAACTTGCTAATTGTACTACAACCTCCAGAATCCCCCTGATAACATGGCCAGTGGCTATGCTGGCTGGAGGACTCTGGGAATTCTAGCACAAAAGTAACTTTTTCAAGTTCTGCTCTAGCCTTACTATGAACAGGTCCCTCTTCATCCTGGGTCATGCTTAAAGCCAGTGCACCAAAGAGCCAAATGAAGATTTGACCATGATGTTTTTTTAAAAAAATCACTCCCTTCAGAAAAAAGACCCATCCTGCCATGTTTTCTTAAGCAATACTAACAGCAGCCTTCTCCTCTGTGCCTTGATAGCTCTTGTGTGGCATTAACTCACCCAGTAGTGTTGGATTCAAAATAGTTTGAAGTGTGAGTATACCTATCCCTTTTGTCTTTCCATTTAATGGAGGGAAAATGTGTAAATTTTAGTGTGTGATTTTTCTCCACTATTTCCTGATTTTCCTCCCCCATCACAGCATCTGTGAGGCATATAAGTTAATCCTGAGAGAAAGTATGAAGGGATCCAAAGCACTCAAGTGTAACACAACATTTCAATGAATGAAAGCAAAAGGATGAAATCTTACTCTGTTACATTGTTGCATTGGTAAGCTTGAGGATCAACCTATCTCTAGGGAGAAAGCCAAGCTTGGGAAAGTTAATTACAGTAGGGCCTCCACATTCACGAGGGATAGGGATGCAGAACCCTTGCAAATGTCAAAAAAATGCAAATAACTCCCCTGGTGGGCACTGCTACAGCAAGGTTGCTCAGGGAAGAGGTGATCACCCACCCTCCTGCTGGCAGCCCAGGGCATGCTCGAGTGGGGAGGAAGCACAGGGAACGGTGATTGCCTGCCCTGCAACCTCTTGCTGGCCACCCGGAGCATGCTGCAGAGGGCCACCATAGAGAAAGTATAGGAAACAGGCAATCGCTCGCACTGCACCCTCCTCCCAGCCTCCCAGGGCATGCCCACGTGGGCTGCCACGGAGGAAGTGCAGGAAATGGGCGATCACTTGCCCTGCAACCTCCTGCCAGTGGCCCAGGGCGCACTCAATCAGGGAGGAAGCACAGGGAATGGGTGATCAGCCACCCTGCAACCTCCTGCTAGCTGCCCAGGATGCACTTGCGTGGGCTGCCATGGAAGAAGCGCAGGGAACAGGCAGTCACCTGCTCTGCCACCTTCCTGCCCACACCTGCCAGCGTGCAGGCACAGGCAAGGACAGAGTGCAAGAGTGTAAAGATCTTTCCTTGTCCCTGCATCTGAGCAAAAGGCCAGGGACTGGAAGTGGGAGAATGGGGGGGGAGTGGTCACCTGCAAATAAATTTGCAAAAGTGAAACTCATGAATGTGGAGGGAGAACTGTACAGTCTTGGATTATTATTCCCAGAGTTCTTCAGCCTTGGTGATAACAATTCCAGGCAGCAGTCATTTATTTCTCTGATACTCATGTCCTATGGTATTGCCATGAGGAGGGTGAGTTAAAAGGCTCTTATCATAGAAACATGCCAATGACTATTTTTTCCTCTACACAATGTCTTTGTAGATTAGTCCTTTTGGGGAACATTGTGCAAAACAGAAAAATTACCACAACTAATAAGATCATATTCTTTTAAGAGGGCAAAGTACCAGATGGGCCTTTGCAGGGCACTGTAATTCTGAATGTCTATACTAGTCCCTTATGGTGCTCAACCTGAGCTATGGAATACATTTTACCAACAGACAGATATTGGTAAAGCAGTGGTGGGCAATTGTGGCCCTCCAGATGTCCTTAGGTTGTAGTTCCCATAATCGCTAATCATTGACTAGACAGGACTGGTGGGAATTGCAGAGCCCAGACCTACACCCCTGTTTGTTTCACCCCTGTCCTAAAGCAACAACAACAACAACAACAACAACGAGAGTCTTTTGACATTTTAAAGACTACCAAATTTTACTTGACATAAGTTTTTGTGGACTGCAGCCCACATCATGTTGAAATAAAATATATTTGCTAAGATGAGCATTTTTCCATTAATGAGTGTCTGAATACTATATTCAAAGGGAATATTGAAATACATAAATATTCAGCAGAGCATAAACTAGAATAGTTCCTGAACTTTCAGTGGTTCAATTCTCCTTACTTTAATTGTGTTGTAGCACTCACAGATGCCTCCCATCCTATACTAATGCCTTTTAATAATTGCCTAAAGATCTTCTAATAAAAATGGATTTCCAGATGAAGAAATTTCACAGCAATCATATCTGGAAAACAAAAAAAAAATTCTTCCTTCTCAATCTTTTTTTTGTGTATCAGTAGTCCTGTGTAAAGAATCAAGTTTTGTGGGCTAGCAAATCTCCTACCAACTATTTTGATTTTGTGTGTTTGAGCAAGAAGTCAGTGAATATAATTTAAAGCAGTGGTTCTCAAATCTGGGAGTCACAGACAGTCATTTTGGGAGACAAAAATCCTATATCACAATCCTACATAATTTTTCCCAACAGGAGTCCTGGTAATGCTAGGGCTTAAGGCAGGGCTTTCCAAATGGTGTGCCATGACACATTAGTGTGTTGTTGGAAGTGTGTAGGTGTGTCACCTACAATCTTGGAAATGTATGTTATTATTTATAAATCATATATTTTTAAAAACATATGAAACCTTTTCATGAGATACGTTGTGTCCCTGTACATTTTGTTATTACAATTTATGTACATGTTTGTATCTCTTATAACGGGTTAGTTTAACCTCCAGTTTGCTAGTAAAACTGAATTACTGTGCCGCAAAATGATGCATGTCTAAAAAGTGTGTCACCAACATGAAAAGTTTGGAAAGCTCTGGTTTAAGGTTTGGATTTAAAACATTCTTCCCCAACTTGTTACCCTCAGTTTGTTTTAGAGTACATTCTCCCATCATCAGCCATGCTGGGAATTGTAGTCTGGAGCATCTCGAGGGCACCAAGTTGTGAAGAAATCTGATTGTTTATAGAATGCAAGTCTAAGGCCCATCCTTTCCAATCCATGCTGTGCCCTCAAATCTGTCCCACCCCAAGCTTTGTTACTGAGTCTTACAGAGCAGATGTTTTGATATCTTGACACTCAGCATTCAATATCTCACTTCTGGTTGGGTGTGGAAGGCAGTTCCTCCTTAGGTTTTCTTTTTAAACTTTGGCTGGTAGTTATTTCTATACACCTCTGGACTATCCTAAATTATTGATACCTTTTGGTTTCCTTTTGTTTCTCACCGGCCATGATTTTGTCCCATTTCTGTCAACACTTTCTACCTAAGTTTGCTATTAGAGTAAAGGTGGGCATTGTGATAGATGCTGCTGCTGTGATTGGGGAGCAACATTGTGCAGGCGGCCAAGCAAGTGAGTGAGTAAGTCAACTTGCAAACATCCCCTGCACTGGAAGGTCAAACAGAGACAGAGTTGCCCCAGCCAGCTCATGATGGAGAGGGAACCAGCAGTGATGCAGAGGAGTTGCAACCAGCTGTGCCCATCAGCCCTCAATCACGTAGAAGGCTGAAATGGGCTGCTCAAAGGGAGGCTGCATGGACTAGGCTGAGGAAACGATAACAAACAGCACCTGCTCACAGGGGCTTTTTAAGTCTGCCGGCGTGGCTGCTCCTTGCTTGCAGCAAATTATTAGCAAGTCCTCATGACCTTTGTGTCTCCTGCTCCCTGAAACCCTCTGGATGGATCTCTGTCTCCTGAACCTTTGGACTGGACCTTGACCTGGCTCAGCTTGTGTTTTCCTAGTGTTTGGTATATTCAGACTCTCCCTGAAAGTATTTCAGACCTCTCACCTCACCTCAGCTCAGCTCAGCAGGGAGAGATTCCTGACATTGTTGCTGCAAGCCAGGTTCAGGACGCAGAGATCCGTCCTCTGAAAGCAGAAGATGCATGAGAGAATAATGTGAGTCAAAGACAAATGTCTGTCCCTTGAACATCTAGACAGATCCTGAAAACCACTGTTTTAAAGTGTGCATCTCTGTTGAACAGGGAAACGTGTGATATAACCCCCCTTCCCATGTACTCTCTCAGCCCTTATACCAAGAACTGTGGTACTACTACATGTTGGTTGTATTTACAGGTCAAACACCACTTTTTGAGTAGGCACACTCTGGGCCCATAAGCCACGGTAAGTCCACAGCACTGCTGCAAGCCCATTAATAGGACTCCTGTTTTCTGGTGTCTTTGGTGCTATTGGCTGGAAGCTTTCTCATTTCTTTCTTGTTCCTCTACCACTTTGGGTAGATTACATGGTGCTACTGGGCTTTAAATTCTCTGCTCAGTGATGCTTGGCTATAAGGTTTACAGTGGTTTAATCTGTACTCTTCTCTTGGCTGTTTGTTGAGGAGAGCCTCAGTTTGGCTAGTTTTCCTTCTGACTTCTCTTGAAATGAAGGGGAGAGTGAACCTAAAACAAGGTGTGTGAGCAGTAATATTCAATTTTGATCAGGATGTAAAGAGCACTGTCTGAGAGCCATAAGTTCACATTCCTAAGTTTCACATCAGGTCTTTATATTATGCTTATATTAGGAACCTCCATTGCTGTAAAATGGAATGATCCTTTTCAGGGTTCCAAGCAGCTAGCCTTATCCTTTCTCAGGATATGCCACCCACCCATTCTACCCACGAATTTTTATTTTCTCTCCACTCCATTCCCAACAGTCAATAAGCATTTCATGGCCACTGAATATGCTCAGTCTCATTGGTCTGTTTGATGGGAGATTCTGCTACATGGGTTCACCCTCAAAGGTATTTTTGGAGGAGATATTTCTACAGATATTGGTATTCCCCTAGTCTGGTGATATTTCCATTTTGGGCATGGGTGCTGCCATTTTAGTTGGCTATGAATCATAACTTGGAGAAATTATGTCTTTGGCAGTGCTGTTTTTTGTCATTCTTCTGCTTGTAAAGTGGTATGTACACTGATAGCATGAAAGAGAGGGAGAGAGAATCAGATTAGCAAGTCCTCTCTCCACATTTGACTTTTGGTAATTTGATTATTTGCACAAGCCTTCCTTCTCCCCTCTGGATCGCTCCCATCCCATTCCCTTGCCTCTGGCTCCAGCACACAAAAGGCAAGGGAATGGGAGTGGGGACCCCCCAGAAGAGAATAGAAGGGGGATTATTCATTTTTTTTCCACTTTTGTGAGGGTTCTGCACCCCAAACCCTCGCAAAAGTGGAGGGGTCACTTTTTATATAGATGGTTTTGATTATGATGATGGCTACTAATGTTATTTCATTTAGAAACATATTAAAAGTTCACAAGGCAGCTTATATAAAATCTATAGAATACAAAACAGTGTAAACATATATTTTTAAATGTGAGGTTTTCGAACAGTTTCTTCCTTATTTTTGAAAATGCTCAAAAACCGTATCCAAAGCACAGCAGAAGCTACAACTGCTACTATATCTTGGAAGCACTTTCAATATGTGTTTATGTAGACCCCACCTTAATTGAGAGAAGGCAGCTGCTCCGTCTGCATAGGGATGCAGGCTGAGATGATGGCATTTCTAATAAATCTATTGGTTCTTGTAGATTTAAAGAATTTTGAGGTGACCCATCTGAGCAGAGGAAGAGCCACATGGAAGCGACAAGGAAGAGCATTGCTGAGAGGCTTGGTGTCATTGTCCCTTCCTCTGAGTTCACACTGGGAGGAATTCATGAAGCTGAAATGGAATGTGTGCCAGAGACAAACTGAACTCTCATCCCAAACACCAGCCAAGCTGATTGTCAGCTGCATTTTTAAATTTTTGTTTTTAAATGATGGGCGGAGGAGAGCACGAACAATGATGCAGCAAAACCCAATACAAAGGGGCTGATGTCTTTGATATCCATGCCAAATCCCATGGCCTCAGTTTTTAATCGGTTTCCAGCTGCATCCCTTTTGTTAATGCTCTTATTATTGTTGCTGCTGCTGCTGCTGTTGTTGTTGTTGTTATTAAAAATGGTACTGAACCAGTCAGTTGTCAGTGTCTATCTGCTGAGGTGGAAGGAAAGAAATTGTGTTTATGGTCCCATTGGAGATTTTGTTATCCCACCGTTGCTGTCACTGTTGCAGTTACTCAGGGTGGAATACTACATTGTTTGTAGTTCCACAATTCCATTTTGGAAGAATTTTTAAAAGTTGTCTGCCAAGATTACAGTCTGAAATGGAAATACCAGTGTGGAAAGAAAAAGATGTCTAAACCTTTTCCTCTCATGCTGCTTTGTTCCCTTGCTGAAAAATCACACAAGCCTTTACTGTCTCTTGTAACTCAATTACTGATCAAGGTGGGATCATGTGGTCCTCCACTTGTTTTGGACTGCAGCTACCAGCAGCCCTAGCTAGCATAGTCAATGGTGTGGAAAGCTGGAAGTTGCAGCTGAACATCTGGAGGGCCACATGATTTCCTCCCCATATAGGTTTTAGTATTTATAGTTGGCCCTCCACATTCACTAGGGTTAGGGGCACAGGGCTCTCACAAAAGTGGGAAAAGTGCAAATACCAACATGGGTGCTGGGAAGAGGGCCGAGGCATGGTGAGGAGAACAGGCACCCAGGATCCAAACCAGGTCAGGAAAAGGAAAGGGAAAGGGGTGGGTCAGCACAGTGGCCCTATACTTCCTCTCTGCTCACATCCTTTCTTTGGGTATGTGTGGGGCATTGGGAGAGGGTTTGTGATGCTGAGAAATTGGACTGTGATCTATCCTTAGTTGGCCAGGGAGTGGCAGGTGAAGGAGGACCAGAGGTGGGTTTCTAAAGGGCTACATGGCCTGATCAGAGCCACTGAGAGGGAAGGCTCCCCAAAGAAAGAAGTGCTTTGAGGGGAGCAGAGATTGGAGAAACCCATAAATGTGGACCTGTAATAGGTTTATGTAGCAAGACTGTAGTTCTAAGTGTAGTCAGGCAGCAGCACTGGTCACAGCCTAAGGAAGAAAAAAAGAGATTAGTAGGCTGGATGGTTTTTTAAGTGACAGTGCATAGTTAACATCGGCTTGAAAAGTAACTTGAAAAGTTATTTTTTTTGCCTGTAAGTCCCAGAATTCCCTATCTTCTTGACATTTTAATTAAAAAAAAAGCATGTCCAAGCTCTGGTTAGACCAGTATAGTTGCCACTGTTGCTGTATGTCTTTAAATCATTTCCAGCTTATGGCAAACCCTCTTACAAAGTTTTCTTGGCAAGATTTGTTCAGAGGGGGTTAGTCTTTACCATCCTTAGAAGTTAAGAGAGAGTGACTTTCCTAAAGTCATGCAGTGGGTTTCCATAGCTGAGAGGGGATATGAACTCTGATCTCCACAGTCATAATCTAACACTCAAACCACTAACCATACTGTTCTCGTAGACCAATGTAGCCACTCCCATTTTCACATTCCTTTCATTCAATGAAAAATTTTGGTAGTATTTCAGGAGCATTTGCTACCCAAAAATGTGGCTGACTCTGGGGTCCACCCGCAATGCCAGTACCTCTACCTGATAATGGGGGAAATTAGCTCAATTAGGCCTACAGGAGGAGGTGACCTAATGAGATCTTTCCACCAATGTTTACAGGGTCTTGGAGGAAAGAACCAGCCAGAGATTCCAAATATAAACTGTGTTTTGTTGAAGAATTCAGTCACACACACGGTCCAAGCACTCACACACTTGCACAAGAGCTAACTGAAGGATAAAGGGAGAAAAGTTGTGGATAGAGGAGTTTTCAGGAAATGGGTGATAATTACTGATCCGGACAGAAGTGAAGAAAACAGCAATGTGGCTTAGACTTGTGTCTAAGGACAGTACTTGGTTGGAAACCAGAGTGACAGCATGGTGTTCAGCAAGCAAGATACTGCATTGAACTGTTCAAAATGTGGGGAAGGGTAATACCCAAAATCTACCTGGAGGGCATGGGTGTGGATGGCTCTCTGGCTCAGCAAATAGCGGAGGTTGCCACATGGACAGTAGGGTCCAGACATAGTTAATGATCTTAGTGTTAGGTAACAAAGAGTTAATGGCTCTGTAATAGCTTTGTAATTATGGATGGGTGAAGGAACAATACAGGGAAACATCCAGGTGCTAGGAAGAAGGGCTGAAACAATCAGTGGTTTGATGGGAAGTTCCTGTTGCTATTGTGTGGTATCAGAGATGTTACAGCTTCCGTGTAAGCCTATTATCTCTGGAGTTACCTAGTGATCTGTCTTGACAATGTCCTTGGCTATGTCTAGAGGAGATCTTCTGACCTGATTTACAATCACACATGTTCAGACAGTAATTTTCCTCTGCCCAGCTTGACCTTCCAGTCACCTCAGGTTCTACTTATATCAAGGACAATTAATGTATTTTGCCTATTAAAATATATTTCACCAATTAAACCATATCAAACCTGGGGGGGGGTGCAGGCCGGTAACACACTGTGGTTTCAATGACTGGAAGAAACTCAGCAGCATTCCTGTGGCTCCCTATACCTTCTTTAGAGCATGTTATCTTCAGATGGACACAGACAAACAACAACGATGAACCAAAAATTACAGTCTGTCACCTAACTCCTAACAATACAGGGTCAATTCTGCCATTGAACTGAATGAAAGGGTCTGTGCTGGACATGAAGAGAATCAGGGTGAACTGATACCTAAATGTCATCCCTAGTTGCAGGTGGCAAGAACACATGGGCTAAGGATGGGAAACAAGTGGGTCTTCAGAGTTGCTGGATGGCAGTTCCCTCTTTGCTGACCATTTGCTATCTTGGCTATGGTTGGCTGATGTAGCTGTCAGCAACATCAGACAGAGCATCCATTCCCTATCCCTGCACTGAGGAGCTATAAAATATCTCAAGCCAGTACTGAAATTCCATCAGTAAAGGGGACTTCCTGTGTTCACTGCCCACTTCTGTACCATGGTGGCATTCATGCAGCCTTCCAGATGTTGTTGGCCTGCAGTTTCCAGCATTGGTTGCTGTTAGCTGTGCTT
This sequence comes from Ctenosaura bakeri, assembly GCA_948474755.1. Lineage (NCBI taxonomy): Eukaryota > Metazoa > Chordata > Lepidosauria > Squamata > Iguanidae > Ctenosaura > Ctenosaura bakeri. The sequence goes on from CAOLHI010001978.1 coordinate 544,275, forward strand.
GCTAGGCCTGCTGGGAACTGTAGTGTAACACCGACTAGGAGACTGCGTTCTTCCCATCCTGGCTCTATGTCAGGCTTAGAGAGATCTTTTTACTAGAACCTTAACAGTCACCAGTCAGAGCCACATTCAGAAGCAGAGCCAAATTCAACAATGTGGCAGAGCAGCCTCATCCATCGACTACACCTGGAGCATAGAAAGTTACTTCTTAAAAGCAGTTTGTTATGGTTAGAAACCAGTACTCCCAAAGAAGTAAGTTATCCTTCTAGTTACAATGTCAAAAGGTAACAATTAGTTTACCTTGTTAAAAAAAATCTACAGGTTCAAGCAAGCGTGTGAGGGGTGGTGTAGTGTCTTCCTGTTAGATAGTTGTTTGCCGCCCTGTCCCGAGTGGATGTGGCGGCAATTCCGCCTTTGCTTCTCTTTCTTTTCAGCTTGCTGCCCTTCCAAGTCCTAGTCTTCCGATTTCTGACTGCAATCACCATTCTGATTAATGACTGAGCCAAGGATTCAGCTTAAAAGAACACAGATGTATTCCAAGGTGAAGCAGAAATTGGATGCTGAGGAGCCCAGTACTACAAAGCAGGCTTCTAGAAGTAATGCCAACTGCACATCACAAAGACAGACTCTGAAGATGATACAGCCATCTACAGCCAGGCTGTCTTGTTGGCCAATCAAATGAGCAGACTAAATCATCAATCAAGAGGAAGTTTTGGAATGATCAGATAATCTCATAGGCTTCCAAACCTAAAGCAGCTGTTGAAAAGGAAAAAGGAAACACAAGAGGAGTTCTCCAAGTTTCTGACCTTACAAAGAAAGGCAGTCCTTCATCTCAGTACTGGAAAGAACTGGCTTAACATGATGGGCTTAGCACAGATGTAACAATAGTATAGCCAGTATGCAAATGCAAGATGCTTAACTTGGCTTTGTAAGACTATCGGCTTGAGGCTGGGTGTCTTTGTTTAGAGTTGCGCTTAAGCAAGAAGTGTGCGCATGAGAGGTCCCTGAAGCGACGGAGGAATCCCAAGGGTCCGATGCCTTGGAGATGATATTTTTTGAAAGTGGTCCATAGCAAATGGAGATTACTTGCAGAGCTTACATATTTAAACCTGCAACATTGTATTTTGTTTCTTAGGCCATTTCTGCACTACACTGTTCTTGTGCTATTATTCTACTTTCAACATCCTAGTGGTTTGTAGTTTACTGAGGCCAAAGAGTTCCTCCCTAAACTGCAAACCCCAGGATTCCATAGGATGTTGAAAGTGGAATAATAGCACTATTACAGTGTAGTGAGGAAATGGCCTTAGTTTCTAGAAAAATGTAAAGACTTGTGTATATTTCTCATACGTTCGTGTTTTTTAAGCTTAAATGGTATTATTAGGTTAAAGGGATTGAGGTGAGAATTATTGGATCGTATAAAATTCTATGATCTATATTACATTTATATTTAGTTTTCTCCCTTTTCAAACTCAGAAGAGGTATGAATTAAGATTTTTTCAATGTTAACTGTACTTTCATCAGGTGGAGAAACCTTATTTTTTATATAAATTTTTATGTATATAGAAATTTATATATGTGTATGCAGTTGTTTTCTTCTGTGTATTTGTATCTTTGAGTTATGTATCTTTGTGTATCTCTGTGTATCTTTGAATTGTATAATTGTTTACTTTTCTTTGGTGTGCTATCTTTTTTGGTGTGCTATATCTTTAATAAATATATTTTTTTGAAAAAGAGATTGTCATTGTTGTTACCAAGTTTTGGACTATTAGCTCCCAGGATTCCCTCAGTTTCATGACCACAGACCATGCTAGCTGGAAAATTCTGGAAGTTCTTATCCAAAAATACATTTACTAATCTCTGGGTAGACTAGCAGGACCCAGAAATTCTTGTTAATGTGCTACAAATTTGCCAGAGATCAACCAGTAGATCCCAGTTGACTGTTCATCCCTGTTATGTGTCCAGGACATCCTTTGGTCTAATCTCCAGCTGGAAGGTGCACTTATTGGAAGCCAGTGAGAAGTCAAACCTAATGGTTTTTAAGAAAGAAAGCTTGAAAGTTCTCTTCTCACCTGCTTGCAATCACAACTCTGATGAAGTGTTCCTTCTCTGTTGAAGCCCAGCCCAGACAAACAGGAGCAAAAAGCCACCTACCTTCAAAGCACCACCTCTAGTCTTCAAATTTAATCTCTTTTCCTCACAGCTCACAAATCATAGAAAAGAGCTGCTGTTCTTAATGAACACAAGATGCCCACCTTGCATTTTGCTCTGTGCCCTGCTCACCACAACAGCATGATTACCTCAAAGCAACCAGCTTGGGTTGGGTAGCCTGGCTTCTTTGTTGCAGAACAGAGGTGCACATGTGCAAATAGGACCCAGGGAGATGGGGGTTTGATCATGTGAGAAATCAGAGGTATGGATCCCCTTTACCAAGAGTGGATAAGCCTATCCATAGTCATGTTCTCGCAGAGGCATGGACTTACAGTCTAGTAAAGAAATGATCTTGTTCCCTTAGTCAGACTAAGTTGTATCCATAGCAGAACTTGGATATGTAACATCTGTGGGCAATCCACAGGGACAGGATAACCATGCAGATTGTGAGATTCCAATACTTATACCCCCAAACCCTAACTTTTCCAAGCTCTGCATGCACCCATAGGCCTACCTCTCTCGTGTAAAGCAGCTTAAGAATCGAGAATCAGCAAAGTGGCACACTCCCTTTATTTGAAACAACATTGGCATCCTATTGCTATCTTGTATGTGTGCTTGTATTTTTTTCAGCTACTGTATAACGTATTCAGCTGAAGATTACACACAGGGAGTTATGCATGTAATGCCACTGCATATCATTGTACCTTGTGTATTGGACCATATAACCATGGTTGTGCATTGCACATTGAAATCTATGTGCGGTACACTTTTGGTTGTCCAGGGTTACAATTCTGTAATGAAGTGACCTAGTACAATGAAGTTGTAACTCCACAACCATAACTACACTAAGTTTCATTGATACAGGACCTCAGCTCGTATCTCTGCCCTGATTGTCTAAAGCTAATGGAACATTTGGAGGCTGCCATCTTGTCTATGTCTGCTTTAGGACATAAATGTATAGGAAGTGCCTTGTTAAGTCAGACCAACCTACCAGATCCAGCCAAAAGCCTACCTCATTAAAGGGTTATCTATTCCAACATTTCTGTCCCCAAAAGCTAACCAGAACAGGCCTTGGGATGCCCACAACCAAGTCATAAGTGCAACAGCATTATCCAGCCTGTTTTCTCTACTGTTTCCAATAATGAATGTAATGGATGACTGATTTGGCAGAGACAGTCCTGATTAAACCTCTGTCTTCCCACCTTTTCAAATGAACCAGTTTCTGTCTCTTCACCCCACTTTTCAGGTGCTGCAAACTGAGTTCAAAGTGCAAAAGCAGTTTGCATTCAGCAAGGAGGAGAGGAGAGGGTGAAATCTTACCCTTTCCAGTGGACTCAGGCAAAAGCAAACAGCTGCAGCTTCTCTCAGCATGTGTGTTCTTCCTCATGAGCAACTTTTGCCATCTAAGACTCTGATGGTGTTTATCCACATGTGTCCTGTTTTTCATTTGTGAAATCCTGGAGGAAAGCAGTGATAAACATCAGCCACTGATAGCCTGATCCTACATGAATAAATGGCTCACAATCCCAGTCCTATTATGATATCTTTCAGAGCTTTGAAAACACATACAGCTGGCCCTCCACAGTCACCAGGGTTAAGGGCATAGGGTGTCTGCAAAAGTGGAAAAACTGCAACTATAAAAATGTGCATGTTGGGGGAAAGGGGTGGAGAGAGCAGTCATCCGGGTTCAAACCATGTCAGTGAAAGGAGACAGCAAAGTGGTAGGTCAGCATCATGGCTCTATACTTCCCATTGCTTGCCTGTCTTCTTTCTTGAGTGTGCAGGGAGCATTGGGAGAGGTTTTGTGGTACTGGGAAATTTTGCTATAGCTGGTCAGGGAGCATCTGGTGGAGGAGGAGGAGGAAGCCTGTTTGGAGCTGTTGAGAAGGAAGGTTCCCTCAAAAAAGAAATGCTTGAGGTGGAGAGGCAGCAGTTGGAGAAATTCGCAAATAATCCAATTTGTGAAAGTGAAACCCAGAAAAATGGAGGGCTGACTGTATTTTGGACTATAATTTTCAGAACTTTCAATATCCCAACCCCACTAGCCAAATGGGTTGTGTGGCCTGGGGGATTCTGGGATCTTTAATCTAAAAAATAACCTTTCTAAGCTCATGCCTAAGGACGTACTGCTGAGTGTTTTGAGACACAGAAGAGAATACACATTTCTTTTTTTTTAATATTAATAATATATTTATTGAATTACAAAACTACAAAAAATTACAAACATTACAAAACATAAAACAATGACAAACAACAAATTACAAATTCTCTTTTTCTTTTTTTTTGTGCACTCTAGACCTATACATATTTTCTTCCTCTCTCCTTGTAAGTCTTCCATCTTAATTTCTTCTTTCGAGTACACTTTACCTTATATATACATACTTAAGTAAATCATTAGACATGATACAATAGACAATTCACATTACATACCTACATACCTACAACATTTAACATTAATGACTTCCATTCTCTTCACCTTTGGGTAATATAATTGTATTCGTCTTTAATCCCGATATAATAGTTTATATTGTTCTAATCCTTATTGGCTTTATCATCTCTGGTCTATCATTTATTCTTACCTTAATTTTACCAATCATTACCTAGAATTTATTAACTTAGTTTATTAATTCCCCTCTTACATTCCAGTCTTGCGGATTCTTCTATCATCATAGTATTTCCATATAATCATATTAATTCCTTATATATTTGTTTCCTTACTCTTAATATCCCTAAATAACATATATCCTTTATCATCCATTCTTACTTATTCTTACTTACTTACTAATTTTTCCCTATAACTCTTTGTAAAATATCTTACATTCCTGGACTTCCGGTGGCTGCGGCAAGGAGAGCAGTCATCTCTCACCAGAGCTGGTGAAGAGCCGACTCCCTAGGAGGTCGGGAACCCACTGTTCCGGGTGCAGAACAGAGGGGGAATACCCCCTTGGAAAAGGGGGTTCAGAGGTGCAAGCAGAAGACTGAAAAACCACGTCCAGTCCCGAAAAGTAATATCGTAAGTTCGGGACTGCGAAACGCGGGGAGGGTCTGTGGAGCAGCCATTACTTCCAAAGGGCTCCGCTGGAGTCAATCCTTGCCACCACTTTTTAAAAAGAAGCGAAGGTCAACAGAAGACCTGAAGGGAGAAGAGCAGGAGGGAGAGACGAGGCTTCTTTCTTCAAACAGTTATCCAATTCTCTATGCTAGATGGTGAACAATCCCACAACAAAGACAACTCCGTTGGAGCAATAAAGGACGAAGCTCCTTTAAGGGATACTCCTTGTGAGGGAGCATACAGAAGAACAGGCTCTCTAGGCTGTAACCAGGAAGCTGGCAGGCGGGAATGTGAGCAAACAAGGGAGCAACGAATAGGAGACATTGCAGAGAAACAGGAAGACGAACTAAGGGAGCGTGTGAAAATTCCTAGGTCGAGACGAAAAGAATAACGCTGTAAACGAAATGGACTGAAAAGGAGAAAGACAGAGACAAGGACGGAGGCTAAGAGGGAACAGAAGAAGAAGAGTAGAAGGGGGAGTCGTAAAAGCGCGATATAACAACGAAATAATAGCAAACCCATCTGTACAGTCACCATACGAGACTTAAAGCTTAGAGGTAAATTTATGGTTTAGAGAACCGAGTGTGGGAGTAAGACGGGAAAGCACAAAGTACGAATTGGAGATACGAAGGAAACACGTCCAGAGGGGACAAGAAAAATAAAATTAAAATAAGAGTCGATGTTGTGAAGGAAGCTGTGAAGGAAGGGAGAGTAAGACTTAATGAAAGGGTAAACGAGATAAGCAAAGATTGAAAGAAGAAGAAAGGACTGTGGAATTGGTGCCCGACGGCTCTTTAAGAATAAAAATAAGAAATAGTATTGGACTAAAAGGACTTGGGGGGGAGACAGAATAATAATATCAAAAGTAGATAAGATACAATATAAGAGCTGATCGATTTTTTCTTTCTTTTTTCTTTTTTCTTTTCTTTGAAAGATTATATGGTTGGAGTACCGAATGACTCTGTGAATACCAAGGCTTGAGTTAAATTTACGCATAGTTTAAATATAACTGTAATTACAAAAATAATTATATATATATATATATATATACACATAAGCAAAACCTTTGATAGTGCTACTTGTGTTAGAGGCTCTGAAGTTTGAAGGTGATGAGGTGTTTATTTTATTTAAGGCTACAGATTTAAATGTGTATTCTATACAGGGTACAATATTGGATACAGCATCTCCAGGTGGAATTATAAGAATACTTGAGTTGAAAGTTTATATCAGATGTGGGGGATTACTAATTGGATGGTGTAAAGAAAGGCTTAACATACACAGAAAAGTATAAACACTGTTCGGTATGTGTTTAATTAAGTATAGTTAGGTATAGTTTAGTATTAAGATTATAGGAATATATTAGGATTGTATTAATCTGGGAAATAAACACCGGTAGTAACCTGTAAAGAGAAGGATATAGGATCAAAGGAAGCTATGTAAGTGATAATTATAGACTCTAAAGGATAGGGGGTAGAAGAGAAAAGAAAAAGGGAAGAGAGAAGAAAAGAGGGGGATAAAAAGACAAGAAGAAGAGAGGGGAAGGAGAAAGAAAGGAGAGAAGAGGAAGAGAGAAAAGGAAAAAGGAAAAAAAATTGACAAATTTATAAATCTCTAAATTACAACTATTATAGAGATGGCTTCAGGTACAAGGAAGGCTGTATTATCCCAACAACAACAAAGGAGAGGCTCTATAGAAGGACAGCCTAAATTTTTAGAATTCGGGAATACGATATTAGAGGAAATTTAAAAACTAAGAGAAGAGTTTAAGAAAGATATGCAGAAAATTTCCTCAGATATGAAAGAGGTAAAACAAGAAATGCGATGTATGGGTCAAGAAATGGAGAACATAACAAAAGAAATTCAAACAATTCATCAAAAAATAGATAGCATAGAAGACAGAACAAATAAATTAGAAAAGGAGGCTCCAGAAATTAGAAAACAGATAGGACGAGTTGAACTACAAGCTATGAACATGGAAATAAAGATTAGAGATAAATGTGTGAAGATCAGAGGATTGGAGGAGAAAGAGGGAGAAGATTTATGTAGCCGGATAATCCCAACTTTAGCCCATTATATCGGATGGAGTCCCGAACAGACAGACTTGGAGATTGATAAAATCTTTAGAATCAACTCCTTTGTAGCAAGGAAAAGAAATGTCCCTAGGGACATTGTAATATATTTTTTGCGAGAAAGGGTAAAAGAGTTGGTTATACGCGAAAGCTACATGAATAAATTAGTGATAGAGGGGAAAGAGTTACAGATTTTTAAAGACGTACCTTCCCAAGTGCTTAAAAAGAGAAAAGAATATGGTTTCTTAATACAACCGTTAAGGAGACAGGGTATTAAATATAGGTGGTGCAAAGGAGAGGGTGTAACATTTACGTTCCTACAGAGGAGATATGTGTTGAATTCAATCTTTAAAGCACAGGATTTCATGAAAAGACACAAAGAAGATTTAAACTTTCTGGAAATGGGAATAACAAGAGACTTAGCAACATCAGAAAGAGAGAAGGATAAGGAGTCAGTAAAGGATACAAGGCGAACCACAAAAGGAGCAGGCAAAGAATCGGTAAAGGATAGAGATTTAGAACCAGAAGTAGAGAAGGAAGAGAAAGACCAAAGGAAAGATTTAGATGCGAGGGGGACCCTAGGTATTAGAATAGATGAGAAAGATAGCTATGTTAAGGATCCAATAGAGAATGATGAGGAGGATGAAGACATTCAGGATGAAGGACAGGAAGAGGAAGTAGAAGAGGAAGAGGAGGATTCAGAGATAGATATAGATCAAGAAATAAATTAAAAAGAAATGGGGATTATGAAATTCTATTCTTGGAATGTCCGTGGTTTGAATGCGCCCATTAAAAGGAAAAGAATACTCTACCACTTGGAAAAGGCAAAAGCTGATGTAATCTGTCTCCAAGAAACACATATAAGAGAAAAAGACATAAAGTATTTAAAAAATAATAAATTGGGTAATGAATTTTCATCGGTATGCAGTAAAAAGAAAAAAGGGGTTACAATCTACGTGAATAAAAAATATAAATCGGAAGAAGTATTTAGACATGAGGGCGGATTATTTGTAGGAGTAGAAGTAGAAATAAGGCAAGGGAAAATCCTCTGTGTTGGGGTCTATGGACCACAACAGAACAAATCGGAATATTATACTAAACTGTCGGAAGTAATGGGAGAACATGATTATGAAAAAGTCATGATAATGGGTGACTGGAATGGGGTAATAGACCCCAAACAAGATAGGAAAACAGAAAAGAAAATGGCCCAAAGGAAATTGCCAAAAACCTTTTTCGACCTCATGGAAAATTATACACTCATAGACGTTTGGCGATATCTCTACGGGAATACCAGAGATTTTACATATTACTCAGAAACGTTTAGGTCATGGTCTAGGTTAGATATGATCTTAGTGTCTAAAACACTAAGTAAGAATATTCAGAAGATGGAAATATTACCTAGGACATGGTCTGATCATTGCCCTATAATGATGTCCCTTAAAGAAAGGAAATCAGAGTACCGGTGGATATTAAGGGACGATATATTAAGGGATGATAAAGTTGTAAATAAGGTAAAAACCGAATTGGAATATTATTTTAAAGAGAATTCAGGAAAAGGAACATCAGAAAGCATAGTGTGGGAGGCCGGAAAAGCGGGAATAAGAGGAATCTTAATAGAACAGGAGGCTAATAGAAATAAGAAGCAAAGAGAGACCCAACAAAAAATTACTGCCGAACTTAAGAGAAAGGAGGACGAACTTAAGAAAAATCCTCAAAATGGGAAGGTAAAAAATGAGATCAAGGTATTACAAAAACAATTTTCTTTGCAAAACACAATAGAACTAGAAAAGAAGCTGAAATATATAAAGCAAAGATACTACGAACATTCTAATAAAGCGGGAAAATGGCTTGCATACAAACTTAAAAAAGGGAGAAAAGAATAATCTTAGAAATCAAGGAAGGGAGAGAAGTATATAGACAACAGGATAAAATAAAATTGGCATTTTATAAATATTATCAGACGCTTTATGAAGATAATGACTCTGCTGATATAGATAGAGTCATGAAGAATTATCTTGGAAAAGTAGTAATATCACAAATAAGGGAGGAATCTAGAATTGAGTCGAATACACCCATAACCAAAACGGAGATTATAAACGCAATACAAAAGCTTAAAGTAGGAAAGGCTCCGGGGTCAGATGGCTTAACAGCCTTCTATTACAAAACTTTCCAAAATATATTGGTAGAACCGTTATATCGGGTATTAAAAGAATTAGAAAAAGGAGAGCGTACGGCCACTTGGGGAGAGGCTACTATTAGCCTTATCCCCAAGGAGGGTAAAGATCACTCTGATGTTAAAAACTATAGGCCAATTGCGCTGCTCAATATAGATTATAAGATATTCGCGATCATTCTGGCAGAAAGATTAAAGAAAGTATTGAAAGAATGGATTGACGAAGATCAAAGCGGTTTCCTTCCGGGAAGATCAATAAAGAATAATATGAGAATTGTCCTGAATATATTAGAATACTATCACAAACACAACGAGAAAAAGTTAGGAATGATATTTTTGGACGTAGAGAAAGCTTTCGATAAAATCAAATGGAGATTTATAGAAGAAACTTTGAAAAAGATAAACATAGGGGAGAATTTCCTAAAGTGGACAAACATGATATATAAGGATCAATTAGCATATGTTATAATAAACGGTGAAAAAACACCCAAAGTTGACATCAGAAAAGGGACAAGACAAGGATGTCCACTTTCTCTATTGATCTTCCTAATAATGATTGAAATTCTTAACCTACATATTAGACAAGATCCGGAAATAAGAGGTGTGCAGATTAAGAATCAGGTGTTTAAGCTCAGGGCATTCGCAGACGATTTGGTGGTTTTACTAGACAACCCGATACAGAGTGTCAAGCACTTACGTAAGATCTTACATGATTACGGAAAAGTGTCAGGTTTTAAAATAAACCCTGAAAAGACATCTATACTGATGAAAAATATGAATAAACAAGAGGAAAGGGAGCTGGAGAGTGAATCACAATTTAAAATAGAGAATAAAGTTAAATATTTAGGAATATACTTAACTAAAAACAATACGGATTTATATGATAATAATTATAAAAAAGTGTGGCAGTCAGTGAAAGGGGATTTAAAAAAATGGACAACATTGGATATATCTTTGTTAGGGAGAATAGCCATAATCAAGATGAATATCTTGCCAAAACTAATTTTCCTATTTCAAAATCTCCCCATTATAACTAATGATGGGGTCTTTAAACAGTGGAAAAGTGATCTGTCTAAATTCATCTGGAATGGCAGAAAACCCCGAATAAAGTGGTACGGTTTAATAGATGCTAAAGAGAGAGGAGGTTTAGGAACACCAGAACTGAGATTATACTATCATGCATGTTGTATGGACTGGGCAACCACTTGGGTTAGATTAGATGATGAGAAACGGTTGACATTGGAAGGTGTGGAGTTGCCCTTCGGCTGGCACTCATATTTATGGTATGAGAAGGCAAAAATAAACAGGGAGTTTAACAATCATTTCATTAGGAAATCTATTTTGAGAGTATGGTTGTTGTATAAAAAGAAGATCTATAAGAGGCTCCCATTGTGGGTATCCCCCACACGAAGCCTTTTACAGGAGGGAGAAACCGCAAATTGATAGATGGATCATGTATAAGGATATAGTGAAAATACATGGCGGAGAGATTCGGTTGAAAACAAAAGAAGAATTAGAAAATAGTGGATTGGCTACTTATTGGTTACTGCAAAGACAGATAGTAGAAAAATTTAAAGTAGATCAGAAAACAGTAGGGATAGATAATAAAGAAAATGAATTGGATAAAATATTAAAACCAGAGGTTGATCACCGGATAGCAAAGTTATATAAAATTTTCTTAAATCTAGAACTGGAAAGAGAGGTAGTAAAGGAGAATATGTTGAGATGGGCTCAGAACATAGGGAGACCGATACAACTAGAGTGTTGGGAAAGGTCCTGGTCTAGAATAAATAAAATGGTAAAGCGTGCAGCGTTAAAAGAAAATTATTTTAAGATTATGTATAGATGGTACTATACACCGGCACAAATTGCAAAAATGACAAAAACAGATAAGGATAAGTGCTGGAAATGTGATGAGAAAGGAACCTTGTTCCAGCTGTGGTGGACGTGCACAAAAGCAAAAAAATTCTGGGTACAAGTACACAATATCATAACAGAAATCTTTCAAAATAAATTTCCGTTATACCCGGAAATATATCTGTTAAACATGTATGAGACTATGAGGCCACTAAAAAAACAGTCCCACCAAAAACTGCTCACCTTAATGATAATTGCAGCAAGGATGTGTTTTGCAAGTAGGTGGAAGCAGGCGGAACCTCCCGAAGTAGAAGATTGGCTATTAAAAATATACGATATCATGGAAATGGAAAAATTAACATCATCACTGTCATATAATCTAAAAGGGAAAACAGAGATAGACTAGGAATTGATTTTGCCCATATTGGAGTCAAAATGGGGGAATATGGCTACCAAAGGGTTAAAGGGGACTTAAAGTAGGTATTAGGAGGTGTTGAGGTTTATATTTAGCTAAGGGAAAACCTAGAGAAAGGAAAAAGGTAATTTAGTGAAAGCATAACAAGGTAAACAAGCGGAGTATCAGGAAAGGGACCATAGGAGAACAGTGGAACAGAAAAATTTAAGTAAGAACCATCTAGCATAAAGAAAGGAATATAAGGGAAGACATGGGTTTTTTTTTTCCTTCTGTTTTGGGGGGGGGCTTTATATATTTTATTATTGATTGACTTGTATATCTGAATAAGAATGTCTTGGATTGGGTGTATTTTGAAGTGGAAAAATCCAATAAAAAGATTTGAAAACAAACAATAAAATATCTTACATTCCTATCTTACTAAGTATCTTTTTTAGTACATATTTAGTACAAATTTAGTACATATTTTAATATGTATTTTTTACACTTACTTCTATCTCTTAACATCATTAATATCCATCATATAGTTTCCCTCTTACATCATCTTTTCTTACTTATCCACGTATATACGTTAATCAATTTTCCTTATTTTTATTCATAAAATCCTATAACTGCATATTCCCCCCATTTTTCTTTCCATAGTGGAGTTAGTATTTCCCATTCTTGTTTAAAAGTATTCTTAGATTTGTTTTCTAATGCCAATGTTAATTTATCCATTTCAGCTAATTCATATAATTTCCACATCCAATCCTCTAACCGCAGTATATTTGCCTCTTTCCAATTTTTTGTGTATGTAATTCTGGCCGCATATATCATATAACACAATATTCTTACATGTTTTTTCCTTATCCCCACATCTAAGTTATCGAATATATTTAATAAATATATCTCAGGTGACATTGGGAACTTAATTTTTAAACATTTGATAATCTGTTCATGTATTTGTGTCCAGTATTTCCTCGCTCTTTTACAACGCCACCAGCTGTGATAAAAAGATCCAATTTCTTGGCATTTCCAACACTTAGCAGACTTATTATTTTTATTCATTTTTGAAATTTGAACCGGGGTTAGATACCATCTATAGTACATTTTTAAAAAATTCTCTTTCAAATTATAGCTCCTTGTACATTCTTGATTTATCTTCCAAGCATTTTCCCACTGTTCTAATGTTATTGAATAACCTAAATCCTGGGCCCATTTTATCATTTTGTCCTTTACTGTATCTTTTTGTAATTCAAGATTTAGTAACACTTTATAGATTTTACTTAACAAACGTTTTATTCCTGATTATCAAATTATCTATCTAATTTATTATTTCTCTATATAGAAACCAATGTGTTGTGTAGCCCTCTGCGATTAACTCTTCTCTATTTTTTAATCTTATATTATTTCCTTCTTTATATGTTACACATGCTTTCATCTTTATCTTTCCTTAAGCCATATTAATGAAGAAGCTTCATGATACAATTTCAAATCTGGTAAGTTTCCTTCCATTCCAGATAAATTTATTTATTTCCTGTTCCCAAACTTTAAATGGTTTCTCATTTACTATTATAGGTCTAGAGTGCACAAAAAAAAGAAAAAAAGAAAAAGAGAATTTGTAATTTGTTGTTTGTCATTGTTTTATGTTTTGTAATATAGGTAAATTTTGGAAAAGATATATCATTTTGGGTAATACATTCATCTTTATTGTGGATATTCTTCCTAATAGGGACAGATTTAATCTATTCCGATTTCTCATTTCTTTTGTTATTTCATTCCAGGTTTTTTTTATAATTGTTATCGAATAAGTCTGCATTATTCTTCGTTATTTGTATACCTAGATATCTTACTTTTTTAGCAGTTTTAATTTCTGAAATTTGTGCTAATTCTGACTCTTGAGTTTGTGTAACATTCTTGGTAATCATCAGCGACTTCTTTTTATTTATTCTGAATCCCGCTACTTCTCCAAATTGTTTTAACAATTCTAAAGTTTCTTTAATACTACTAAAGGGATCTTCTAAGATTATTACTAAATCATCTGCATATGCTTTAACTTTGAATTCGTAATTTTTTATTCTTGTACCCTTAATTAGTGTATTATCTCTTATTTTTTTATTCAGTGTTTCCAAACACATTATAAACAGTAAAGGTGACAATGGCAGCCTTGTCTCATACCTCTGTGTATTTCGAATTGGTTTGTTTTTTCACCATTTATAATTAAACACACTTTCTGATCATTATATATAGACCTTATCCATTCTATGAATCTATTCCCCATTCCCATTTTCTTTAATATTTCAAGCATATAAGACCAATTTACGTTGTCAAACGCTTTTTCTGCATCTAAAAATAACAATGCCACTTTCTTCTGATTTTGTTTTTGATAATATTCTATTATATCTAAAATTGTTCTCATATTATTTTTTAAATATCTTCCAGGAAGAATTCCATTTTGGTCTTCATGTACCCACTTCTCCAGTGCATTTTTTAAACGCTCTGCTAATATTAGGGCAAATATCTCATAATCTATATTTAATAAAGAAATTGATCTATAGCTCTTCTTGTCTAATACATCCTTCCCTTCTTTTGGTATCAAGGCCACATTTGATTCTTTCCATGTATTTGGGATTTCTTGTGTTCTTTTTTTTAAAATGTTTATTAAAATCATAAAAATAAAACATTCCATAATTCTTACATTCCATAATTCTTACAGTAACATAAATGTACTTCTACCATCTCTATACCTCATACATCTAAATAACATACATCCTACCTTTTCCGTTTATACAATCTAATACCTCCTAACACATAAGAAAACAAAATCCATAAAGTTTCAGTACCTACCTGATACCCTTCCCTTATTACTTCTACATATGTTGTGGACGATTACACTCTATCTATCTATCTATCTATCTATCTATCTATCTATCTATCTATCTATCTTTGCCCTCTTTGGGTATTAGAGTGATTGTCGCCTCACCCCATGAGTCTGGTCTTTCCGTCAATTCCAATTCATCAAATACCACTTGAATGGGGTCAATTAATTGATCTTGAAATTCTTTATAATACCTCGCCGTAAATCCATCAGGACCTGGCACTTTTCCAATTTTTAATTTTTGAATTGCCATTCTGATTTCATTTTTTTGTAATAGGCTTATTCAATTCCATTCTTTGCTCTTCTTGTATTTTATCTACTTTAATTTCATCTAGATATTTCCTTATTTGCTGAATATATTCCTCCATATCTTTTGAATCTTTAAATAAGTCCTTGTAAAACTCATGGAAAGTGGACTTGACTTTTCTTTGTTCTCTGTATATCTTGTTTCCTTTTCTGATTTCTGTAATTAATCTTTTTTCTTTTTCTTTTTTCAATCTATATGCTAACCACTTTCCTGTCTTATTAGCATATTCAAAAAATCTATGACAGGTATACTTAAATCTTCTTCTCTATTCCCAGTCTATCTTCCATGGCCATTTGTTTCTGAAGAATTTTGATCTCTCTCAATAGTTTTGTATTTCTTGGTTCCTTCTTTAATTCTTCCTCTTTCTCTTTAAATTCTGTCATCATATTTTGATATTTCTGTTTCTTTAATTTTTTCTTATATGCTTCCTGTTGCAAAAATATACCTCTTATCACTGCCTTTCCTGCGTCCCACACTGCCTTATTTGACGTTCCTTTTCCTAAATTTTCTTTAATTCTTTTTCTTGTTTTACCTTTTCTATTACTTTTTCATCTCATAAAAGCTCATCTTTCATAGTCCATCTATATTCTCCTTTTTGTTCTTGTATTATCATTGTGATGGGACAATGATCTGATAGCAACCTAGGCAGTATCTCCATTTTCTTGACATTTCTACATAAAATTTTCGAAACCAAAAACATGTCGATCCTAGACCAAGTCTTATGCACTTCCAAAAAGTACGTATACTCTTTCGCATCTCCATATAAGTATCTCCACACATCATTTACTGAAACTAAGTCCTTTAATTCATCAAATGTCTTTGGTAATTTTCCTTTCGGTGTTTTTCCTTTCTTTTTTAATGTTCAGTCCAGCTCTGGGTTTATCAGCCCGTTCAAGTCTCCCATAATTATTATATCTTGGTAATATTCTAAGAACCTCTTTGTTAGATTTTCAAAAAACAGAGGCTTATTTTCTAGAGGGCCATAGATTCCCGCTAGCAGGGTCTTATTACAAATTGTTCTACCTCTATACCAATTACCATACCTTTATTGTCTTTGAATATTTCTTTTGCATTATATTTTTTATTTACATATATCATCACTCCCTTTTTTATTCTTAATTGCTGTTGAGAATTCTTGTCCCAATTTCGGATTCTTCATGTATTTTAAATCTTTTTCCCTTATATGAGTTTCTTGTAGGCAAATTATATCTGATTTCATTTTTTCTAAATGATGAAATATTCTTTTCCTTTTAACTACTGTGTTCATTCCCCTAACACTCCATGATGTTATTTTTTCCCCTTTAACTTTTTTCTTTCTTTCTTCTGGTTCTTATTCCTAGTCTCCCTCCTTTCCTTCGTCTTCCACTTCCTCCTCCTCTTCTTCTTGATCTGACTCTCCTTCCTTCTCTTGGTCTATCTTTGCCTCCGCTCCGAATACCTCACTTAATCTCCTTTGATGAACTTTTGGAATTTATTCCCCTTCTACTCTTAATCTCTCATTGTCGCTTCCTTGTTCTTGTTCTTCTACCCGTCTTTTCCTCAGTTCTTCCTTGTATCTCTTCAAAAATTCTTGTGCTTTTAAAGTTGTGTTTAATGTAAATCTTTTCTTCTTATACATAAAAGTAACTCCCTCTAGTTTGCACCAGCGATATGAACTTCCACCTCTTTTTAACACTTGGGTCAGAAAATAATATTCTTTTCTTCTTTTCAAAACTTGTGCTTGGACATCTTTAAAAATCTGGAGTTTGTTCTGTTCAATTACCAGTTTACTTGTATAGCTCTGCCGAATCACCAGGTCTTTCACTCTCTCTCAGAAAATATATTACAATGTCCCATGGTAACTTCCTTTTTTTTTTTTTTTGCAACAAATGAATTAATCCTAAACATCTTGTCAATTTCGAGGTCAAGTTGCTCAACGTTCCAACCTATAAATTCCGCCAAGGGAGGAAACACTCTTGTATACAATTCCTTCCCCTGAACTTCTCTCAGACCTCTTATTTTAATACACTTGTCTCTAAATTTTACCTCCATACTTTTATTCTGTTGCTCTACTTTTTGTATCTGTTCTTCCATCAATGGTGCTTCTTTTTCCAATTTCATGATTCTATCTTGGAGATCACCTAGTTTTTTGTTGATATTTTTCATTTCCATAGTTATATCTTCCAACGTCTGTCCAACACTTCCCATTTCTTTCTTCATCTCTCTGATATCACTTGCCATTTCTTTCACATCTTTTTAAAAATCAGTCCTCAATTTCCTAATTTCCTCAATAATTGCTGGTGTAAACTTTGATGCTTTTGGTTGGTCTTCTAAAGATGGTCTCAATTGAAGTTGTTGCTTAACTGACATTGCTTTCCTCGTTCCCGAAGCCATCATATAATTTCCCCAACAATATTTCTTTAGCTAACAATTGATAATACCCAAAATTACTTAGTCACACCCAATAAATCACTATTAACAGTCAATCAATATCAGTCTTTTGTCCACTTGAATTACTTTCTCTCTTGTTATTTCTCTCTCTTCCTCTCTTATTACTTCTTGTTACTTTTTTTCCCTTATAACTACCTACTCAATCAATAGATCCTTCAAAAATACACGTATCTCTCTTAGCCAAACAAACAACCAAAATTCTATGTCTAACTATACTTCAAAAATAAATCAGTGGAAATCTATCTGACTAGAAATCAATATCAAAATCTATATCAGTCAATGTCAGTATCTATCAGTATATATCAATATCAGTCAAAACTGGTCACTCAGCATAAACCTGTATAACTTTATATATATCAATATAGATCACTACTTCTCACTTTAATTCAAAACACACAATAAATACAATTTGATCTATTACTTCTAATTTGTCTAAATTATTTCTTAATACCTATCTCTAATAATTAATCTTTTCTTCTTTCTATAACTATTCTCCTTTATTCAATTAATTTTCTACTATTTCCCCCCCTTTTCCCCCTCAACCAAATAGAATGATTAAAAAAAATTAATATGATAATAAAACTTAATTATTTTAACCAATTCTTAATATAATAGAGTATTTCACTTCATTCAAATAACTGTACTCCTTCAAATAACTGTACACATCAAATAAACAAAGGACACTTTAAAAAAAGACCAATATTAAAAGCATTAAACACTGACAAATAATTGTTTCAATTGTCTACATACCATTTACTTCCCTAATTTTCCTTGATATTTGCTGATATTCACTGATTCCCCCAAACCCTATAATTCAATTTTAAATGTAATCAAAAAATCCTATTAGTTATAATGTAACAGTAATACAATATAATTGTAATATAATACAATATAATTAGTTGTAATATAAAAGTTATCTACTAGATGGTGCTCCTCCACTTCCTTTGTCACTTCTTCTTCTGAAACTGTATGGCAGGGGTTAATGCTGTCTTCTTCACTTAGCTGACCTTGTGTCACTTATCTTTTCTTTTTCAGAACACTTTACTGCCAGCTGGACCTTGAAGTTCCTCCCTCCTTGTCTAATCTTCCAAACACCCAACGTCTTCCATGTCTTCATAAAATACATTCAACGCTCTTATGCCACTCTTCTTCTTTCTCTATCAAATGTCCATCTTTGAGTCTCTCATCTCCACTTCCATTTACTCTCAACCACGTCCAGAGTCAACCCAAATATTTTCTCCTTAATTTCAGAGAGGGGGAAGGGGAAAAGACAATACCGTTCCCTTCCACTCAATCGTTCAGTGTCTCTCTCTCTCTCCACCACCACTCTCTTCCAATACTTTCCTGTTTCTTCTTACTTACTTACTTACTTACTGCCTTACACCCAATCTGTCCTTCGTCTTTTTTTTCTTTTTTCTTTTTTCCCCTCTATCTTTATTCAATAGCCAGCAGTCCGTTAGTTCGTTGTTTTATTACAAACCTGCCACAGTCCCAAATCACAGTCTTTTACTGAAGTTTAAATTACTAAGCTTCCAGCTGCGCTCCCCCTCCACTCTCTCCTGGTTTTAAGCTCGGAGAGTTCACTGGTCCGGAGCTTCTCCATTGAACCTCCTTTTACTTTGCTTTATTTTAATAGTTGTAGGGTCTTTAGCGTGTTGATTTCACCTTACCGTCCACAGAAATATGTAGTTTGATGTTTCTTTCCCTCAAACGGAATCTTCTTTCTTCTTTAAAAAGTGGTGGCGAGAAGAAGCTGCCTTAATCATAAACGGAGAAACAACTGAGAACTTTATGATAAAAAAAGGAACAAGGCAAGGATGCCCTTTATCTCCTTTATTATTCATAACGGTGTTGGAAGTTTTACTGAAGATGATTAGAGAAGATCCAAATATAAGAGGCTGTAAAGTAAAAGGGCACGAATTCAAGCTACAAGCATTTGCAGACGATCTAGTTATAATTCTGGAGGACCCGAGTACAGATATAGACGAATTAATAGTGAAATTGAAGTCATTTGGTGATTTGGCAGGATTTAAAATTAATGAAGAAAAGACAAAAATATTAACAAAAAACATAAAATTGGAAGAGCAAAAAGAATTGGCGGCCAGAACAGGGTTTAAAATAGAAAAGAAAGTTAAGTACTTAGGCTTCTGGATATCCAAAAGAAATAATGAACTATTCGAGAATAACTATAAGACTGCCTGGAAAGAAATTCAAAATTCTTTTAATATATGGAAACAATTGAGATTATCTTTAGCCGGTCGAATAGCAGCAATAAAAATGAATGTACTGCCGAAGCTGAACTTTCTATTTCAAAATTTGCCTATTATTACAAGTGGCAAACCATTTACTGATTGGCAGAGAGAAATTACGAAATTCATATGGGAAAAGAAGAAACCAAGAGTTAAATGGAAGATGCTTATTGAAAAGAAAGAAAAAGGGGGCTTTGGAGTACCGGATCTGCGAATTTACTACCAGGCAAGTGCTTTAGTATGGATTAAAGAGTGGATAACCTTGGAAGAAAGAAACATAATGAAGCTTGAAGGCGCTGATTTACGTATGGGATGGCACGCCTATATTTGGTATAATAAGGAGAAAACTGATAAAGAATTTCTCAATCATTACTTGCGAAAATCCCTTTTAATGAATTGGCAAAGATTTAAGAGAAAATATTACAAACAAATTCCCCTATGGATGCTTTTTTTGGATCACGACGAGAGCCTCTGAAGAAGATAATAAGATATAAAGATTTACTAGTCAAGACAGCCAACTCTGGAATCAGAATAAAAACTAGAGAAGAAATAGAAAATGAAGGCTTCAAATGCGGATGGTTCCTATATAGGCAGCTTCAAGAAAGATTCAAGATAGATATGAAGTTGGAAGGTTTTGACTTGAATAAAGAAGATAAAATATTTGAAAAAATTATTTTTTCAGAGCAAAACCATATGACCTCCAAAATGTATCAACTTTTGTTGGAAAGAGAACTCGAATCAGAACAAATTAAAACATCTATGATTACCTGGGCACAGAACATTGGCCATGAAATACAGTTGGAGCATTGGGAAAAGAGTTGGCGGGACACTCAGAAATTTACTGTTGCCCAAAATTTGAAGGAAAATTACCTTAAGATGTTTCATAGATGGCATCTAGACCCAGTTAGAATAAATAAAATATACAAAACAAAAGATAAAAAATGTTGGAAGTGTGATCACGAAAATGGTACGTTTTATCATGTTTGGTGGACGTGTGACAAGACGAAAATGTACTGGAAAGAAATTCAAACATTGATTTCGAAGGCTTTAAAAATTAACATCCCATTACTACCAGAAATTTTTCTATTAAATATCCTACAGAAGATAGATACAGAGAAAAGAAAGAAATTTTGGAGAATATTATTATACATGATAACAGCAGCTAGATTTCTTTATGCCAGCAAATGGAAAAATGCACACACTCCTCTAATCTGTGAATGGAAAATAAAAGTGATGGAATATCGAGAAATGGACAGATTAGTAATGAAACTTCAGGATAGAGATCAAGCTATCAATGAACAAGAGTGGAAGCAAGTAGGGGAATTTTTGCTCCCAAAATAAGATAAATTTAACAAAAGTGATTTTGTTATGGCACGGACGTCTGATGATTACAAAAATGACATGAGACAATACTTTAAGAGGCGAGGAAGCTGTTAATTACTAATAGAAATTATAGAGAAACCTGATTTTATGCATCTAGTTTAGATTTACCTTGGAGTAAGTAAGGAAGTGATAAGAAGAAAAGAGGAGGGCGAGAGGGAAATATACAGATCTTAAACAAATTTGATTATGAAAATGGGTAATAGGAGCAGAGGTCTGTATATTAATATGTGCTTACTTTTTTATGGAAAAATATGCTTGGAAAAAAATACAAACATGGTAATCGATTATGGAAATGAATGTTTTATTTTTCTTAATTTAATAAAATTATAAAAAAAAAAAGTGGTGGCGAGGATTATTCCTCTCAGGAGCCTTCACGAGGTAATGGTGGCTTGTATGACCTCCTCAGCGCTGTCCGTGTCCCGAGTCCCAGATGTTCTTTTTTCGGGCACTCACGCCGGAATCCCGGTCTTCTTCCAAGCGCCTCTGAATCCCTTTTCCCAAAGCGGTTATTGTCCCGTTCTTTTGCTTCTGCAGATGGGCTTACGACCTCGTGGGGTGACTGTCTTCCCTGGAGCTACATGGGGTGACAGCCAAGCTCCTCACCGCAGCCACCGGAAATCGGGATTTCTTGTTTTCTAATTGAATTTAGTACCTGTAAAAATGAAGGAACTAATAATTCCTGAAAGGTTTTATAATAAAGTGCTGTAAACCCATCTGGTCCAGGGGTTTTTTCTATGTTCAATTTATTAATTGCGCTCATAATTTCTTGCATTGTTATTGGTTTATCCAAATCTTCCCTTTGGGTATCTGATATTTGAGTAATTTCTACTTGATCCAAATAATTCTTTATTTTATTTTGTTGCTCTTGTGTTTGTGTTCTTTTTCTAAAAAGTTCTTCAAAATGTTAACAATTTTTTTTATTTTTGATTGTTGATAATAAATATTTTGCCCTTCTTTAATTCCTTTTATAATATGTTTTTCCTTTTCTTTTTTCAATTTATACGACAGCCATCTTCCTGGCTTATTCGCACGTTCAAAGTATTTTTACTTTATGAATTTCATTTTAGCCTTTATCTCATTATTTGCTAATGTTGATAATTGTTTAGTTAATACTTCAATATCCTTTCGTATTTTAGAATCACGTGGATCTCTTTTGAGTTCGTTTTCTTTCTCTTGCAATTTCCTTTGTATTTGAGTCTCTTTTTCTTTTTTGCATTTTGTTAACCAAACTTGCTGATTTATGGAAAAAGCCCCTCATTACCAATTTACTTGTTTCCCACACTATTTGTACAGTTTGGCCTTTATCTAAATTCATTTCCAGGAAGTTTTTCAATTCAGTTTTTGCTCTCTTTACTATTACTTCATTTTTAAGCAGATTATCATTCATTCTCCAATTTATTCTTCTCTTTCCATATTTGACTATTAATACTATAGAGTAATGGCCTGATAATGTTCTGGGTAACGTTTCCATCTTTACAATATTTTTTAGTATATTTGTAGATGTGAACATCATATCTATTCTTGACCATGTTTTGTGTCTTTCCAAAAAATATGTATATTTCCCTTCTGTGCCATATATATACCTCCACACTTCTGTTAAAGATAAACATTCTAATAATTGGAAAAATGATCTTGGGAGTTTCCCTTGATTCTTTTTTCCTTTTCCTTCAATTTTTTCTTCTCTATTAGATCTATCCAAATTTGGGTTCAATACCCCATTCCAATCTCCCATTAGTATTATCTCATGATTATCTAAATCTAATAGTTTTTCCAATAATTTTTGATAAAATTTATTTTTATTTTCTAATGGTCTGTAAACAGTTACAATAAATAATTTAGAATCCATTATAGTCACTTCTACTGCTATAAAGTGTCCCAAATTGTCACTAAAAATTTGTCTTGCCTCTTATTTATTATTTACAAAAATGGTTACTCCCCCCTTTTTTTTCTATTGAAGTCGAAAATGCTTGTCCTAATTTTGGGTTCCTTATATATTTTAAGTCTTTATTTTTAATGCAAGTTTCTTGTAATGCTATTATATCCAAATTTAATTTTTCTAATTGATGGAAAATATATTTTCTTTTATAGGGTGAATTTATCCCACGAACATTCCAAGATAGGATTTTTAAATTCATTTTATACTCTGCAAATTAATTATATTTACTATTCCGTCTCCTCTGTTTCTTTTATTTCTTCTTCTAGTTCTAAATCCTGTATAGAATTTGATTCTTCTCCTCCTCCTCCTTCTTCTTCTACCTCTTCTTCTTGTTCTAATTCTTCTTCTTTCCCCAGTTCTCCAGGTTTCCTTTCTGTTTCTTGTTTCTTTTGTAATATTTCTGATGCTTGTGTTCATTGTGAAATGTCTCTATTCCTTTCCTCTTCCTGAGTCGGTTGTGATTTTCCTATTCTCTCCAGATCTTCCTTATATTTTTTCCCAAAAATCTCTAGCTTTAACAATCGAGTTCAATACTATCTTCTTCTGGTTCCAAAAAAGCGAAATCCTTTCTATCTTTCCCCACGTATCTCTTATTCCTCGGGCTCTCAAGATTTGTGTTATGAAGTTATACTCTCTTCGTTTTTTCAATAGTGCAGGGTGTACATCTTTGTAGATTTTTACCTCAGTTTCTTCCACCACAAACTTTTTTGCATAGCTTTGCTGTAAAACCACGTCCTTCACTCTTTCTCTCAAGAAGTACACCACGATGTCTTTTGGAATGTTTTTCCTTTTTGCCACTGAAGAATTAATTCTAAAGATCCATCCAGTTCAAGGCCTAATTGCTCTGGTGCCCATCATATGAATTATGCCAGTGAGTGAATTAATCTTTTGTATAAATCTTCTTGAGGGGATTCTTTTAACCCTCTGATCTTGATTTATCTATTTATATTTTTATATCCATTAAGAATGTTGTCTTTTCCAGTTGTTCTGTCTTTTCTTCCATTTTCACTGTATATGTTTCTGTCCCCCCTGTTCTTTCTTCTATTTCTTTTCCTTTTCATGAACACTTTTTAACTTTTTTTGTAATTTTATCCAACTTGTTACTGAACCCCTCTAGTTCTTTTCTAAGGTCTGTTTTTAATCTGTTCTCATTTGCTTCATCTCTGCTTTTGTTTCTTTCATTTCAGTCTTGAATGTCATAGTTAATTGCCTTATTTCTTCTGTTATATCAAATCCTGTACTTTGTGTCACAGTTTGTGTTTCTGTGAATGGTGTCTTCGTCTCTGTAAATGGTGCCTTGATTTCTGTAGATGTTCTCCTCTGAAACATTGTTTGTATTTGTGATTGGGCTCCCATTCCTGCTTTTCTTCTGCCTGTTGCCATCATCTTGTCTATATATTGTATTATTTAATTATATTATTAATTATATTATTCTCTTCTGCTTTCCCTATCTTTTTCTATCTATCTGTCTTTCCTGAGTTTACTCTCCTATTAATTTAAACTATTTGTTATTTTCTAAATTCTTCAATTGATTAATCTCTCTCTCTCTCTTTTTTTATTTTATATTATATTACACTCGTTTTAAGTTTACCTACTGTTCCTTCTGAGGAATATTTCCTTAAGTAATCACCTTAGAGATAACCTTGGTGCAGTTGTTTTCTTTTTCTAGCAGTACCCGATTGGCTCTCTCCCTGTTATCTCACAGTGGAGTAATAACAAAAATGTCAACAAAGTACAAGGAGTTCCAGTCAGCTTGCAATTCAGCTAATCTTTCTAAGCAATTACTTTCTCAATGTCACTTGAGAAATCCTATTTTACTGTTCTCACAGCCCACTTTGTTATATTCTTAATATATAGCTGTTTTCTTCCAAGCAGAATAAATTATATTAACAGTACAATCAATAAGTTTAATTTAATATATTTTCTTATTTATTTTTCACTATGCTTTACCTTATTTCCCAGCAGACATTTCCCAGTACTTACTAAACACATGTACATATTAAATACACCTTGAAGTTATGTTCCCCCACTTGTTTTTAACCACAGAGAATAAGTGCAAAAAAGAAAACCTTGAAAAACAACCAAGAGAAGCAGTAATACTCTTATCGTCTATTCTTTTTAACCCCCAGTCCTTTAAGTTCTGTGTTTACTTTCTTCCACTACAATGTTTATATTTCAGATTCTGTCTTCAGTTTCATGTTCTTTTGTTCCCTCACTGTTTTCCTTCCACTTTTATATTCCAATGCTTCGTCTCTGTCCCAACTTTACTCTCTTGCACTTTATATCTTTTAGTAAGGGATCAAGTATATTTCAAACTTTTTTAGGTCTTTTAAAGTCTTTTTAAGTCTTTAGATCTTTCCTTTCCTCTCTGCCGGGGGGGTGGAGTTTGGGAATGTCTCTGCCGAGTTTAAACACCACTGACTTTTTTTTCTTTCAAGCTCAGAGTTTATTATGAAACTAAATTTGTAGTCTATTTGTCTTAAATTGTTCCAAAATAGTAAGAATGATGAAGTGTATGTAATGTCCTTAATTTTTATTCACTTCTTTAACACAATCCCGGGATATAAGTTATTCTAGATATCTTTTCAAACCCTTTATTCACAGGCCCCAAATCTGGGACTTGTAGCTTTATGTAGTTCCAGAGTAATAGTTCTCAATTCACCTCAAAAAGAATCCCCATCAGGATCTCGCTTACCCAACTGGTGAAGGGCTTCTTTTTAGTTAATACAAATACGATGTCCAGATTGTTGATGGTGGCGCAACTTTGCCTATCCAGGCACACTGTGTGATAATGGCAACTCTGTGATCCTTCTCAACTTCGTTCGTGCACAGGTCCCCTCTTTTCTCAAAATCCTGTGCACTGTTGATTGTTTATGGATCCCCTTCGAGTCCCTCCATATCCCCCTTTACCCAGGGGTCAATGTCTCCTCCAATTTTAAATTATTTTAGGAGATTTCCAACCTCTCTGGGTCATCAGAATTCACTAACAATTTAAATCCCGACCGATCCTCGCGCAGCAGCAACCGGAAGTAATTGAGAATACACATTTCTAACAAAGAATCTTCAGGGACTGAACAAAAGACATAGGTGGGAATTACCTGAAGACCTTTCTTTTTTCTTCAGGTGGAAGAAGGTAGTCTCAGTCGAGCAAGCATCAGAATTCCAAGAAAAATATTTAAAAACTGAATCTAAATCAACATGAGTTGATTCTAAAAAGAGAACAGAAGAAACACCAGAAACTAAACAAAAAGGAGAGAATTGATTGAAGAGTTTAACCTAATATCTGAAGAAGAGTTACAATTGGCAGACCCAGAAGATAAGAAGGGAAAAGGAAAACAGAGATAAAGAATAAGGAAACTGAAGATCATATCATGGACTGTCCATGGGATAAATTCACAGGCTAAGAGAAGACAAATATTTTACCATTTAGAAAGACTAAAACCTCAAATTACTGTTTTACAAGAAACTTATATAAAGTTGAACCAAGAAAAATATCTGTACAATCCAAAATTAGGAGAATGTTTTACATCCTCATACTCTAAGAAGAAAAGCGGAGTAGTAATATATGTAGACAAAGGTATTGAAGCCAAAGCAATTTTTAAAGATGATGAAGGGAGTACTTTGGGAATCAAAATTCAGAAGAACGGGAAAAAGATTTAGTAGTTGCAATTTATGCTCCAAAAGAAAACAAAGCAGAATTCCATAAGAAATTGTGATAAAAATTAATGACATATGAGTATGAGGAATGGATTCCAAGATGTTAAATTACATAAAACTATCTCAAAAGCTAAAGAAGGACAAGGCGAGAAAGGAAAATTACCAATAAACTTTTCTGAAATGTGTGAAGAACTGACAGGGATAGATGCATGGAGACATTATCATCCTAATGTAAAGAATTTCACCTTCTTTTCTGAAGTTCATCAAACCTGGTCTTGAATTGATATGACTTTGGTTTCCAGACAATTGCTAGTAGAAGTAAAACAAACAGAAATACTTTCTAAAGTGATGTCTGACTATCATCTGGCGATGATACAAATGGGAGATAAGAAAAAACAATTTTACTGGTGGCTTAACGATAGTTTATTAAATGATGAAGAAACTGTAAAAAAAGGCAAAAGAGGCTCTAAAGGCTTATTTTAAAGAAAATATTAATGAGGAAACAAAGATGAAAACAGTATGGGATGCATCCAAGGCGGTAATGAGAGGTTTTTTTATTCAACGACAGGTTCAAAATGAAAAAGGAGAGAAAGACACTAAATTTTACTAACTAAGCTTCAAGAAAAGGAAAAAGAATTCAAGGAAAATCCTTCTCAGTCCTCTATATAACAAGGGATTAAGAAAATACAGAAAAAAATGGCAATACTTACAACTGAAGAGGTAGAGAAGAAAATGAAGTATATGAAACTAACTCAATGTGAACAAGCAAACAAAATTGGGAAATGAATGGTGTATAGACTTAAGAAGAGGAAAGAGAGAAATTTGGTTTCAGAACTGAAGGATGGTAAGAAACTGATTACCCATCATGATAAAATAAAACAAATATTTGAAAAATATTTTGCTAAATTGTTTCAAGAAAAAAAAATCTCCCCAGCAATATGAAAAAGATTTGACTGATACTTAAAGGAAATAGAAGTATGGAAAAAATCTGAGGAAGCACAGAACCAGTTGAATAAAACAATAACAATTAGGGAGTTGGAAGAGGCTATTAAAGATTCAAAAGTTGATAAAGCACCTGGTCTGGATGGTTTTACAGTGTTACATCACAAAAATTTTTTGAATGAATTGATTATACCATTACAAGCAACCATAGCAGACATAAAGAAACATGGTAAGCTGGAAACATGGGGAGAATCAACTATTGTTTTGATTCCTAAAGAAGGAAAAGACATAAGAGAAGTTAAGAATTACCAACCTATTTCCTTGTTAAATACAGATTATAAAATTTTTGTGACAGTGTTGGCAAAACGTTTGAGGAAAATATTACAAGATAAGATTAACAAGGAACAAACAGGCAGACTTATGAGGAACAATGTGAAAATAATACTCAATGCAATTGAATATTATGATAAAAATCCTGGAAAGAATGCTGCACTGATTTTTCTTGATGCAGAAAAAGATTTGATAACGTCTTGTGGTTATTCATATGGCAGATATGGAAAAAGTATAATTTGGGAGATGATTTTTGTACTTGAATTGAAATGATCTATCGAGATCAGTCTGCAAGACTATTAATAAATGGAGATATTTCTGCAAGCTTCCCTATATCTAAAGGGGTAAGACAAGGATGTCTGCTGTCACCATTAATATTTATTGCTGTCTTTGAAGTATTGCTAAATAAGATAAAAAAGGATTCAGAGATAAAATGTTTGAAAATAAAAAAGAGAGAATTGAAATTTAGAGCCTTTGCAGATGATGTGGTAATTTTTTTAGAATACCCGAAAGAATCAATTCAGAGGTTGATGGAAATTCTACAACGATTTGGTCAGGTGGCAGGATACAAGATTAATAAGGAAAAGGCGATGTTAATGACATTCAATATGTTGAAAAGAGAGTTGGAAAAAATATCAGGATGCCAACTTACCAAGAAAATAATATCTGTAGGAATATCTATCACAAAAAAGAATCAAGAATTATTTGGTAATAATTATCAAAAAAAAAAAAAGGAAAGACATTAAAAACGATATGGAAAAATGGAGTAATTCTTTTTATAATAATTTTTATTGATTGATATTTTAAAAAACAAACATGCAGACAAAAATGATAGTATGGACACAATATAACAAATAAGTATCTCTCAAATGGCGTCCTAAAAGAGAAAAAAGAAAAAAAAGAAAGAAAAGGGGGGGGAAGCAAAGAAAAAAGAGAAAAAAAGATGGAGAAAGAAAAAGAAGAGAAACAATTAGCATGGAGATGTTGGGAAAAAGGGGGTTTCTGTTAATCCCACATCCTACAGACACACCTATAGATGGAGAAACATTATACAAGTTAATATAATATATTAAATATATTAAAATGACTTCCTGTCCTCCTCTGCTGTAAGTTCCAGAGTTAAATCTATTTCATTATCTCCTTCCAAATCTCCACTACTTATTTTGTTCTGTACTGATATGACTCCTATCCTCTTTTACAAATCAAATCCTATAGTTACTAAATCCCCATTTTTAACCCTCACATGATCTGTGAAAGGTTTCCAGGTATTTAGAAATGAACCTATTGTATCGCCTTTCAATAATGTTGTAAGTTTATCCATTTCTACCAAATCTATTAACTTAATTATCCATCAGTATCTTACTATTTTTCCAATATTTTGCATATAAAATTCTTGCTGCTGGTATCATATATCTAATCAGATTCTTGTGTTTTCTTTCCCCTTTATCACTCCTATGTATTATATTTAATAAGCATAACTCAGGTCTTAGTATTATTTTTTTCTTTTAATATCTTTTGCATAATGTATCCTATTCTTAGCCAAAACGTTTTAGCTTTTTTACATTTCCACCATATATGATGATAAGTTCCAACCTGGTTTCTACATTTTCAACATTTATCTTTTAAGATTTTTGTACATCTTAGCTAATTTCTAGGGGGCAAGATACCATTTATATAACATTTTATAGAAATTCTCTTTCAAATCATCATAACTAGTAAACTTTAGTCCCTTTCTCCAAGCATCTTCCCATTATTCCAAGTCTATATTTTGCCCTATTCATTGTGCCCAATAAATCATTGGTTCCTCTATTCGTTTATCTTCAGTATTAAATCTTAATAACAATTTATACATTTTAGCACTTAGATGAGAGTCTTCTTCTAGCAACAATTTTTCAAAATTCTGCTATTTCAAAACCAAATTTTATCTTATTCTCCTTATATTTTTCCCTTAGTTGATAATATGTTAACCACTGCATTTTAAATCCTTCCTGTTCTAGACTTTGAATATCTTTGATTACCCACCCCTCACTATCAATAAATCTCTATATCAAATCCATACCTTCAGGCTTCCCAATTCCCTTCTATGTATTGCCTCTTGAGGTGATAGCCATCCTGGTATCCTCCTTATTAATCTTTTCTTGTATTTTTCCCACAGTTTAAATATATTTCTTCTTATGACTCCTGAAGCCTGCATTAACCTTTATTTTGTCATACCATAATTATGAATTTAAGTTTGTGGCCTTCTAATTCTAATAATCTTTTATTCATTAATGCTATCCATTCTTTTAGCCATACTAAGCAAGATGCTTCAAAATGGATTTTTAAATCTGGTACCCCTAATCCTCCACATTCTTTTGCATTAATACTTTCCATTTTATCCTAGGTCTTTTCCTTTGCCATATAAATTTAGAAATCTCTTTATGCCACACTTTGAAAGGGGAATTTGAATAGACTATTGGGATTGTTTGAAACAAATATAACATTTTGGGTAATACTATCATTTTAATCACTGCTATTCTCCCAAGCAAAGATAAATTCATCTTTTGCAATTTATTGAGATCCTTTTTAATATTTTCCCATATTCTGACATACTAATTTTCATATAGTCATTGGATTTTTGATGTTATAATTATTCCCAGGGATTTTACTTTCTGGACTATTTCAAATCCTGTTTTCTCACAAAGCGCATCCTGTTCCTCCTTCTTTGTATTTTTAGTTATAATCTTCATTTTATCAATATTCACTTTAAAAGAATTTGGGATGATATCATCAATTGATCTACACTATTCAATGGGTCTCCTAATGAAAAAACAACTTCATCCATGAATATTTTTAATTTAAATTCTTCTTTTCTAATTTTTATTTCTCTTATTTCATTATTATTTCTCACTATTCTACTTAGGCACTCTATTAATAAGATAAACAATGGTGATAGCAGGCAGCTTTGTCTTGGACCCTTTTCAATGTTTAAGTATTTGGATATATTTCCATTCACTGTTATTTTTGCCTTTTGTGAGGAACAAATTGCTCTTATCCAATTTATAAAATTTTGTCCCATTTCCTTTTATCTACTCTTGCTGTTGCCACAGGTGTTCCTGAATTAGGGCTTGTTTATTACTTGGCACAGACCCTCTCTCTGACATCGTCTCTCTTGCATGGTAAGCATCTGTGTTATCTCATCCTCTGATATTTGTTCCCCTTACTCAAGCTCCTGCTGTTGCTTGTTATCTTCTCCTGAGCAAGCTTCTGGGGGAAATTCCTGCCTCAGATTCAGAATCCTCCTCCTCTTCACTGCCAGGGTCTCCAAGGTAGGGCATGACACTGATGCTCCAATCACTGGCAGAATGGACCTCCTTCTTCCCATGCAGCTGATGCCAGGTAAAATAGCTTGGGGAAAGAGTTACAATCATGGCAATAGTTTCACAATTGTGACTAAGTAGCAATCATGAATATAGAACAGTTACCTAGATTTACTCATCCATAACTGTTTCATACTCATAACTGCTACTTAGGATGTGAAAGTAGCACAGTAATTTAGAGGGTAAAGGCAATTATCTCCTCCAATACCTTGCTGCTACTTCCCTGTGTTCCACTGGCTGGAATCTTTTTGATGGCATATCCATGCATAACCTAGGGACATACATATGCCCCTTTTTTGGCCTTCTCAGGACTCTCTCTTTTGTGCAGCATTCCTTTCCAGCAGCTTTAAAGAGAATCCTACTGCCATCATCATTTACTAGTTATGGAGGGGAGAGGTTGGAGGAAGTGCCTAGGAAGCACCCAACCCTGGCTGAAGATAACTTCAGTTCTAGATCTACTCAAGGGAATCCTGGGATTGGTAGTTTGATGAGGGACTTGGAATTCTTTGCCAGAGAGCTCTAGTCCAAGGAGAGTACACTGCTGTGCTGTAGCAATAGAGAATTATTAGTACCTCACCAAACTACAAACCCCGGGGTTGCATGGATAGAGCCATGGCAGTTAAATGGTATCAAACTACTATAAGTGATCAGTGGAGATACACCACCAAAGTTTAATGGGATCTGGGAGTGGAAACTGGCTCTTTGTAGTTGCCTTTTGGGGGCCGGAAGGACGGTAGAATTACATGGGTAAAATGTAATAAGATAGACAAGCAATAAGATAAGAATATAGGAAAATTATAACAGTAAGATACCCTCTACATTATTCATCTTCAAAAAGCAAACGAAATCTGTGTTAGGGTCAGAGTGTCTTTACTCACCTGCAGAATAATGCATGTTGTTTGGTTCATTGTGCCATGAGTTGACCAAACCCTGAGAGATTACTCAACTAAGATTTCATTAATCATGTGGGATAACCTTATGTTAGAGCTGTGTGGCTAGCTTTCATTGGCTCTATCTAGCGGTGAAACTTTCATCCTTATGGAAAATGTGTATTCAGGCACAGCTGGGCCATAGCATAGGAAGTCCAAAAGAGAGCATTAGAAATTTTCCTTATGAACAAAACCATTCCGTAAACTTTGTTAGAACAACTTGATTAACATGATGGGGCTTGGAGACAGATACAATGGTTTGGTAACCAGAGTTGGTCAGTCAGATGGCTATCTCTGTTGGCAGGAGCTCCCAGCTTGCTTGCTTTCTGAGACTTCTCTAACTCCTTATGCACCCATCACAGGAATACCCTCAAGAGGAGTTCAGAATTTCCTTGACACACTATCCACATATTACACAGGCGGTTTCATAGACTGAGATCTTCATCCAGCTGGAACAACTAAAGAGCTTTAGTTTTACTGCATGTAGCTTCCACCACCACTGCCATCAGAATACAATATCAAAAACCACCCTTCTATACAGAACTGCACACAGGAATTTCACTAGATCCAGCCTCTATGTGAATTCACTGTTCTAAGATCCATTCACTCCAAAGCTCAAGACAAGTCAGCCTTCACAACTGGCTGTTAACAGAGGCCTTGGCAGAGAATTGCATTAGATGTTTGGCTACCAGCAAGTCCAGATCCATGATTGTTAATTAGTAAGTACATTGCAACCAGATGTGCAATGATCAACCTGTTCTGCAGATGTGACAGTTTTGTGCAAAAATTGGTGTGTGTGTATGTTTTAAAAAGTAATAAACACTGGAAATAAATTAATCTTTTAAAGGGGTTCTTTTGCTGAAGACAGCCCAATCTTTTCTCTAGTGAGAAAAAACACGCACCAAGATTGCTGTTGGACTAATTACCCAACAGATTTTTCCATCGGTATTACTAAGCACACTGGTGCCAAGTGTAGTGTTTATGCACAGTATAAACTTGCAGTCTAATTGACTTCACCTCCTTGGAACTTAACACACTGAGGAACATCTGTGTCTGATGTTATTTTATGAAGTGCTGATTCCACTAGTAAAGACGAAGGAAAGAAAGGTGGACACAGAACAATCTGCA
Organism: Ctenosaura bakeri; assembly: GCA_948474755.1. NCBI lineage: Eukaryota > Metazoa > Chordata > Lepidosauria > Squamata > Iguanidae > Ctenosaura > Ctenosaura bakeri. Next base: position 577,490 of record CAOLHI010001978.1, read on the forward strand.
AGTGCAGATTCTGTGTTTTGCACAGTGTTTTTAGAAGAAATTAGCTACAATCTTTTGCACACCAATCCTTTTCCCCTGAGGCTGTCCCATTGAAAACTATGAGACTAATGTGGTAAGAAAATGCATAAATGCATGTTAGGACTCATACCAAGGACTGAGTAGGTAGTCTAGAGTGGCCACTTTGTGCATCATCAGTAAGGAGAACCCAAGAGGACACCAATTTGCACAAACATCTCACATTATAAATAAAAATGGAATGTATCTCAATAATGTTAAGAACATCAGGTTACCAGTATGCCTGCTATTCATTCTGTGGTGCAGATACAAATTGTGAATAGGCAGCTTAAAGTTGGCCAGCATGTGTTAGTGATTTACACAGATGGAAGTTGGGCTGTGCACATGGAAAGATTTTTGGGGACAATGCGTAACAGTCAAATCCTAATGACAGTGGTGTAAGCAGAGCTGCATGTGCAGGACAACTGCACATGCAGGAGTGCATTAAACTATATGAATCTGCACATCCATGTTTATTGCCTTAGTGCATTGCATATTGTAGTGGCAAACTGGGTTGTCAACTGTTCTCACTGACCATTGCTGATGGTATTTAGAATAAGGGATGTTTAACATAACTCTGTTGTTAGGCATTTACATCACACACTTATGTAGGATCTTGGCTGTTGTGTTTTTATTAATCTTTTAATTGGACTTGACTGGACATACATTCAAATAGAGGAGAACTTTCAACAGAGGCCATTTCCGTACTAGACTGTTTTAGTGCTTTGATTCTGCTTTCAACATCCTATGGAATCCTGGGATTCTGTAGGATGTTGAAAGTAGAATCATAGCGCTATGACAGTTTAGTGCGGAGATGGCCCAGGTATTGTCCTCTGGTGCCCTTTAAATAGAGTGAGGTTCTTTTTAAAATAGGGCACATGGCTCCCCTAAGGCAAGCTAACTTGGAAGTACACTTCACTGCATGCAGCTGGACTTAGTTCATGATGAACAGAATAGGTTTCCACTATAGGACTACATGCTTACTTTAAAGTGAATGATCACACTGCAAACAAATAAAAAAAAATGGAGAAATACACCTGTGAGAACATACCCTCCAACTGTCCTGATTTGGCAAGAACAGTCCCAATTAATCTTCTGTAGTCCCACTTTTTCAGTGGCTTTAAAAATGTCCCACTTTCCTTTTCTTTCTTCTACTTTTGTTCTTTCCCCAGCTTACTTCAACTGCTGCAAACTGAGTTCCAGGTGCAATAGTAGCTTGCCTTCAATTAACTCATTAGAGGGAGAGGAGGGCATGGAATCATGCCCTTCCCAGTAGGCTTTGGCAAAAGCAAACTACTGCAGCTTCTCCAAACTTGAGTGTTCTTCCTCATGAATAACTTTTGCCACCTTGGCCACACTTTGATGGTGCATGGCCACATGTATCTCAGTTTTCATCTGTGAAATGTTGGAGGGAATGTGACAAGAGGACAGAAGTTTGCATAAATTCTGTCACCTTGATTAAAGTGAGATGCACTATTTTTCTGTTTAAACCATGGTGGACAAAGTGCTGTATGAACCCCACTTTTGTGCCCCCTGAAATACTCCACCAGTCTCCAAATTCCCTCATCATCCAATTTATAAAAAACAACTGGCATGATCTGTGGGCAAATCTTGCCCCCAAGACATACAGAAAGCCCTCCAAACACATGAAAACATCAAAATACTCCACACTCTGCACAAGCACTCAGGAACCCCACACTGCCTCCAAATGCCTCTGGTTTCCTATGCAGTCCCTCTCAAAATGGTGATTGGAAGTGATGTGATGTCACTTCCTGTTGCCATTTTGAGAGGAATGTGTCTGGACTTTCAGGGCAGGTTGCAGTCTATGGGGGGTTAGGAAGGAATTGATTCCTGGCCCCCACAGTGTTTCCTACTCTTGATTTAAACTACAGCATGTGCTTCTACATTTCCACCTATGCTTCTGAATTGAAGGCTTTCTCCATTCAGGAACAAAACAGCTAACATTGTAAGGGGAAATCCGTGAAATACTCTCTTTAGTCCAATGCTTTTCAATCTTCACTGGCTGCCAGGCCAGGTTCAAATGCTGGTTTTAACATTTAATGTCCTAAACATTTTGGTGTCAGGTGACCTGAAGGATTGTCATTGTTCCAAAATTACTGACATATTCTGAAAGCTGTATTTAGAGGCCTTCATCCTGATGCCCCTACCAGTGGTGGGAAGGCAGATGGTGACAAGAGAGAAGGTTGTTGGTAACTGCCATCAAGCTGACTTTGACTTACGATGACCTTATGAATAAGAGATCTCCAGGTTATCCGAGAATCAATCACCCTGCCCAGATCCCACAGACTTAGATCCATGGCTTCCTTGATTGAATCCATCAATCTGTGGCATCTTGGCATACATTGTAGAGGGAGGACTGTATTTGCAAATAGATAAGATGAGTGATAATGGAGGTACAGCTTAAATAGCCAAGCTTCATCTTTCCCAGATTGGTTCTCTGGATACACACAACTCCCCCAAATGCTATTTTGTTTCAGAGCCAAAATGTAACTATTGTGTCTGCAGTAGTGCCTCACAAACAGCACAGCTCCTACACACAAGGTGACAGTCAGAGAATGTTCAAACAGAAAGGCAGCCAAGAGCAAGCAAATCCAAGACAACCAGATCCAAAAGCACAAGATTTCAGGGCCAAAGAGACCAGTTACTGACCCTGAGAGGAAAGGCCAGCTGGAGCCCTCTTTTACCTATGGCGGCTGCTGCCACAGGTGTTCCCTCATTAGGGCTCATTTACTATTTAAATAGGCCAAGCAGCACAAGCCCTCCCTTTCACGGCATCTCTGCTGCAAGGTAGGTGAGTCAGCTATGTCTTCCTGTATTTGTTCCCTGTGGCTCAGGCCCCTGTTGTTGTTGTGTATTAACTCCCTCTGGACCAGCTTCTGGGGACACTTCAGCCTGTGAGGAAGCCTCTGCCTCAGAGTCAGAATCCTCTTCCTCACTGCCACAGTCCTCAAGGTAGGGCATGACACTGTTACTCACAGAATCTCTGACTCAGGCCATTTCCGCCCTACACTGTTCTAGTGCTATTATTCCGTTTCAACATCCTGTGGAATTCTGGGGTTTGTAGTTTACTGAGGCCAAGGAGCTCTCTGGCTGAGAATTCTAAATGCCCCTCTCTAAACTGCAAACCCCAGGATTCCACAGGATGTTGAAAATGGAATAATAGCACTAGACTAATGTAGGGTGGAAATGGTTTCAGTCTTCTCCATTGTTCTCTTCTCAGCACTAACTTGTTCCTATCTAGGAAGGGAATAAGGATCAGTCATCCTCCCTGATCATCTTCTAACCATCTTCAGTCATTTACTTGTATCAAGAAGCAATGTTCTAGATATTAGCTCCCAGGGAGATATATCACTTATCCCTTTTTTAACAAAAGATGTGTCATTAAGGGAGCCTCCAGCAGTACTCCTTGGCTCTATTAATGCCCTTCAGTCTAAACTCCCAATTTCATAATACCATAGATAGAAAAGAGGATCTTAAGAGGATCTTAAAAATGTATTTATCAACTAACCCACTAGGTGGCACTGCTGATGTGAGAAACATCTTGCAGCATTGTCAAGTGAACTGGAGTGCTTCCATATACCAAAAACTAAACTAAACATAAATTATATGATGTGAAAATAATTACTTTCTTTTGTCTCTCTTGAATCTCAAATTCCTTGTGTGTTTGCAAGTCTAGGTATGACAAGAGAATAACCACAGCATCTGTCTATTGACTTTCATCAAGGAACATAAGAGCCTTCCCCAACTTTGCACACTCCAGACTTTTTCTGGAATGTAATTCCACCAAGCCGAACAAACAGAGGCACTGGTTATAGCAGCCCAAAACATTGAGAAGTCATCACATGATGGAAGATACTGCCATATATCATTCTTTTTAAAAGAGGTAGCTGTTCTGATCCGTAAGGACAAAACAACATACAAAATCCAATGATAAGCATTTATCTACTAGGACAAGTGACAATTCCACAATACTATGTGTAGTGAGCAGGGCCTCTGACAACAGGCATGGGTTTTGGAGTCCTTGTTAACATCATGGACAAATATTAACAGCTGTCCAGTGGCATGAAAGAGTTAACTTGTATTAGTGACCTCGTTGGATACTCCTTGCATTTGCTTTGCAGTTTGAGGCTAGGAAAAAATAGGAAGGCAATTAAGGGACTGATTATTTTTTCTCTGTTGCTAACCCACTTGCACAGTTCTCACAGCTATGTGGGCAGGGGAAATGAGTCATGCTTGTACATTTTGATTTGCTTTGTCTGCTTCTGCACTGCATTACCCTTAAGTGCCATATAGCTTGGTGGGGGGTCAGAATGCACCAAGTGCCCAATATATCCAGTGATGAGGACTGATTGCTACCTTGAAAGATTATATATTAACAAACCAGCTAACTAATATGAGAATCATTGAAACACAAAGGCTTAAATCCTGTTGCTATTCTTCATTAAAGTAGACCCATTGAATTAATGAGATTTATCTACATATTGACTCACAATTCAGGGCCTTTCCGCACTACACTGTTATAGTGCTATTTTTCTGCTTTCAACATCCTGTGGAATTCTGGGGTTTGTAGTTTACTGAGGTCTAAGAGCTCTCTGGATGATAATTCTAAATGCCCCTCCCTAAACTGCAAACTGTTGAAAGTGGAATAATAGCACTATAACACTGCAGCATGCAAAGGCCCTCAGTACTTGATTCTGTGTCTTTATCTAGGATACCTGCCACAGTTTATCTTTACATACTCACTTATAGAAGATCTATTGAAATCAGTGGAAGTACAATTAGTTGTAACTGAGGCCCTTTTCATACGGGGTTAAAAAAACGGTATAGAAAAACCTCTGACGGAGGTCGTCTACACCGTAACGTGGATTGGGGTGGACTACTTTTGTGTAGTTCCACACCCCAATCCGCGCAGGGGCAACCAGAAGTGGCGGCGCCATGTGCTTTTTGAAAACCACTTGTCTTGTGGTTTTTAAAAAGCACGGGGCGTGCAGCCTTGTTGCAGGACCCGGTGTGGATTTGCAGGCGCAGGCAGACCAGTTGGGGGGTGGGCTTCCAGCTGGCGAGCTTCTCCAGTTGGCAGAGAGCCTCCGCCAGCTGCCATTTTGGACGCCGTGGGACGCCGCAGGATGCCGCCGCCGCATGCGGAACAATGAACTCGTGCTGCTCCATGTTGCGACGGCTCCAGGTAAGCTCTGTTTTGGTGTGTTTTCGGGCATGGCTTCCTCCACGTGTGAAAAGGGCCTGACTTCCATTGTTTGAGAGCCAGTGTAGTGTAGAGGTCTGACTGTTGGACTAGGAGCCTGGAAGACCAAGGTTTGGGTCTCCACTCATCCATAGAAACCACTGAGTGATCTCAGCAAGTCTCACTCTCTCAGCCTATGATAAGAGCAGTGGCAAATCTCCTCTGAATAAATCTTGACAATGCTCCCCCCAAGAGACCATAGGGTTGCCATAAGTCAGAGTGGCTTGAGGGCACGTAACCTTAGGCCTCACTGATTTAAAGTACAACAGAATCCCTTGATAAAGATATTTACACAGGCTGCCCTCCCTTGATTTAGTGTGTGAATAAAGACAAGCTCCTAACTGGGTTCAGGAATACGGGTAATTCTGTTTTTAAAACCATATAAAGGTGTTGTCCTCAACACATTTTGTAGCAATATGTTCCACAGCTAGTTTGTGTGTAACTTGTGACAGTCAGCCAGCCAAACTCCTATACAGGCTTGGTGTATGATTAAAATAGGATAATACCAGCACCAACATACATTGCTTGGAGTTCCTTGGTGGAATAGACAGCTAATGAGTTATGATTCTGTGACTTGGCCTTGTGCAACCTGCTGTAACTACAAATGGGATATAAAAAGGATGAAATCAAATCTAAAAACTCTATCCCATCCATTCTTCCAACGCACTCTTAACCCCTTTTTCACATGCAGAAACTGCAAGGTTATGCTGTAAAGAGCCTTCCTTTTTTTAAGACATTAAATACTAAATCAGTACCACTTTATAGTCTCTATTTTTGCCATTCAGCCTTTTGCGTGAACCAAAGCAGCAGATGTTAGTATTTACATACACACAGCCCTGGTGAAGGAGAGGGGTGGTAACAACCACAGCTTGCATCATACCTGCATTCCTTGTTAATGTAAATCTCTGACTAGAATTCCCTTCAAGCTCTCTGCCAATATCATTTTTGCTTTGGGAAAATACTTTTTATGTTTCTGTTCACTCTTCTAAATATATGGGTTTTGTGATAAACTGCAGTCTTCCAGAATCTAGAACAAACATTTCTCAAACTGAGGTGACGTTTGATGCTTCAAAAGTTGTAGAGGGATAAATATCACTGTGTCAAGAAAATCTCATGATAGGTCCACTTTAGAACAACTTGAAGGCACATAACAAAATATCACCACCAAGAGATTCTGTTGTACTTCAGATCAGTGGGATTTGTTGTTGTTATGTGCCCTTAAGCTGATTCTGATTAAAACAGCTCTACCATGAGGTGAGGTAGGTGTTTGGCAAGATTTATTCAGAGGAGGTTTGCCATTGTCTTCCTCTAAGGCTGAGAGAATGTGACTTGCCCAAGGTCACCCAATGTTTCTATGATTGAGAAGGGATTTGAACCTTTGTCTTCCAGAATCTTAATCTAACATTCACCAAAACTACTCTATGCTGGTTTCCCCAGAACCAATGTAGTTAAGCCTACATTGCAGTTGTGGTTGTCATTTTGTGCCTTTGAAGTCATTTCCAACTTATTACAACCCTAAGTCAAATCTGTCTTGGAGTTTTGTTCTGAGAAGGTTTGCCCTGCCTGAAGTCAACCCATGGGTTTCCATCCCTGAGTGGGGATTCAAACCCTGGTTTCTCAGAGTCCTAATCTCACATTCAAACCATGACAACATGCTGGCTCTCCCAGCATGTTTACAGAAATTTAATTAAGTACTTCAATGTTGTGAAGATAAATAAATGTGGTACCATGTGAGCTCCATGGAGAAAGGTGGGATAAAAATGCAGTTATTGATGTGGCTAATGGTTGTGGCTAAACTTTAAAAAAAATTAATTACAAGTCCTACCTTTCTTCCTCATGGTTGACCCATTCAGCACCCCCGTCCCATGATAACAACAGCCCTGTAAGGTCAGTGAAAAGATGAATCTGCTTCTAAAGTCCAAACTTTAAATAACTAGACAAATTGGTTCAGCACCTTAGAAATTTCCTTTATTGTTCAGACTGAGACTGGGTGTGGATTCACCACTTCGTTGTTGTGTGCCTTCAGGTTATTTCCATCTTATTGCAACCCTAAGGCAAACCTATCATAGGGTTTTCTGGTGCTGAGGGTGTGTGACGTGCACAAGGCCACCCAGTGGGTTTTCCTGGCTGAGAAGAGACTCAAACCCTCGTCTCCATAGCCCAGAGCTGAAACTGCTACACTATGCTGGCTCATCATTGCCAGTATTCTGCATCTGCTACTTAGTTAAATGTACTTCTCCTGGCCCTACCTCCCCTCAGACCTGACAGAAATGTCATTCACTTGTGCTCTGATCACAGGCAGAAGGGACTTCCTTCCCCTCATGTGGCTGATGCCCAGAAAAGTAGGTTTGAGGAGGAGTTATAATTGTGGTAATAGTGTCAAAATTGAGACTAAATAGTGCTTGTGAATATGGAACAGTTACAGATGGGTAAATCTAAGTAACTGTTTTGTATTCAGAATTGCTAGTTTGTCACAATCATGACACTATTGCTACAATTGTAAGTTCCACCAAATCTATTTTACTGGACATCAGATGCATGGGATTTCTGCTGATGACTGGAGCACGGGCAAATGATGTTCCTGTCGGGTTTGGAGTTGTTGGGCAAGGAGAAGTTATTAGCTAAGTATACCAGTTTTATATGCTCTTTTAATTGGTGTTATGGCTCCAATTTATTGTTACTTAACTGAGTAGCTGGCCCATATTTATATCTTACTTATCTTACTCCCTGGATTGAGGCAGGGAGCAACAACAAAAGCTGGACCCATAACACCAGTTAAAAGAGCAAATAAAACCAGCACATATGCAAAACCATCAGTGGGCACTTTAAAATTCATAATTTAATAATCTTCCGGATAAGAAAGATCTCATTGCCATAGTAATTCAAAAACCAAAGGCCTGCCTAAATAAAAGACCTGTGCCTGCCAGCAGAAACAGAGTAAACAAGGAACCAGCCAAGCCTCCTGTGAGAAGGAATTCCACAACTTGGGAGCAGCCACTGAGAAGGTTCTCTCTTGCTAGTTGTAACAGGACAGAGGGAAAGCCTTCCCATCTTTTAACAAAGATCTTAAAAGTCAAGCAGGCTCAAAGAAGGAGAAGCTCATAGCAAAGTTTGGAAGCAAGAAGATGCATGTAAGATAATTTCTTGGTAACTCATTCCATTGTGGTTAACAATGGTTTTCAAAAGTAACGTAGTGGCCAGAATCCTGTGGGTGTGTTCTGAATACACACATTACCCCATGGAAGTACTTGGATATTTTTGCCTGATGACGAACAACTGTATCCAGGCCAAGACTGTGGAAATTGTGCATGGATGTTCATTGCACATGGATGCATATTGTACATAGCTGTGCACCATCCATTGTACCTGAAAATACATATGTTCATTTGGTTTTACAACCTCACAATTTACTAATAAGGTGGCATTGTGCAATTGCCATCTAACACCATGAACATAAACTTGCACTCTGTCTCCTCAGTCACTGACTTATAGGGAGACCTGAAACACTTGTACACGTTCTCCCTCAAACTGCCACATTACAAGAATGTTGTGAATATAAAGTCTGGTGGGGTAACATGAGGTAAGAGGAATAAATTGTGCAGGAGCAGGAGCAGAGGAGGTTGTTGCTGCTGCCGCTTGGCAACCTTACTATCCTAAATATCATTCTGTGTGTCAGACACAATGAATGGCATGCTTGGTAAAGAAAAAAAGATTCTATCTAAACATTTAGGAAAAGCTTCCTGTAGTAAGAGCTGTTTGACAGTGGAATAGACTACTTCAGAGGGTTGGTGGACTCTTTCATTGGAGGTCTTTAAGGAGAGATTGAATTGCCATCTCTCAGGTGTGGTTTTGGGAATGACAAAGGGTTGGACATGATAGTCCTTTCAGTCCCTTCTACCTTTATGATTCTGTGACTCTGATCTGAGTCATTTGGTACTTAATTGTGACAAGCATCCATGCTGAATAGAATATGGATAGCCTATATGGCTCTGAACCATTTTTTAAAAAATGGAGTCAAGTAACCTCTACACTTGTGGTTGCAGCATGAAGCCATTCTTGATTCTCTTCCCTCCTGACACCTTTGGGTTCTGGCCATTTCCCCCTGAAGACTGGTTCCTATTAAACTCCCTGACTCCAGCTACTCTTAGGTTGTATCAACATGGCACAGTTATCAAAGTCTGTTACCACTTTAACTGTCATGGTTCAGTCCTATGGAATCCTGGGATTGGTAGTTTGCTGAAGCCCATAGAATGCTCCTCTAGACAGCACCAGTCCTAGATTTCAAAAAGCAGTACAATGGAACTGTCTAGCAGAGAATACCTAGAAACTACAAATCTCAGAATCCCAGAGAATGGAACCATGGCAGCTAAAGTAGTATAATTGCTATAAATGTATAGTATGGATATAACTCTAGTGTGTGAGTGGAAGGAGATGGGGCTGCATAGGGAAACAGAGCTCTAGGCCTTTTTTTCCCTCAGGCCAGGGGTGATGATACCATCCTCTGGAATGTTGGGGTAAGTGACTACATTCTTTTTGCTCCTGCAAGTCAATGAGGTGATAATAGCTCAACAGTTCCAATTTGTCAGTGGCAGTCCTGATTAATCCCATGTTTTCCCATTTTTTTCACTGCTTTTAAATCTCTTCCCACTTTCCACCTTACTTTCAATGGTTGCAAACTGAGTTCAAAGTGTAAAAATGTTTTGCACTCAGTTGAGCAGTGGGGAGAGGAGAGGACATGGCAAATTCTTGCCCTTCCTTGTAGGCTCAGGAAAGAACAAACTGCTGCAGCCTCTCATAGCTTATGTGTTCACTCTCAGTTTTGCCATCTTGATCACACTCTGCTGTTGCTTGGCCACACATGTCCTGGTTTTCATCTATGAAATGTTGGTGGATATATGATGATCAGGCTTTCAAGTTGCATTATTGTTTGTTACTAACTAACATAGGAGCAACTAGAGGATGAAGAAATTAATTAAGCAGATGCTGAAAGCTTGTTTCCTTTTCTTTGGCAAAATTCCTTGTTCACTCAGGCAATTTAACTAGTAACATTTCTTTGCTGATTTGCATTTCTAACTGAAAGCTTAAGGTTGCATTTCCACTACCTGAATAGCTTTTTGGTTAAAATTCAGACCAAACAAGTTAAGCCTACAGGGACAAAATTCAGTACCTTTGCAGTATCCATGCATAAGTCTTAAGTGGCTCAGTTGAGATAATTCATCTCAGGTAAGAATGCTGAGGACTGCAGTCACCCACATCCCAATAAACTAGACGTCTGTAGCAAAAGAAAAAACAAGATGGTAGGGCTGCTGCAAGGAGAAGATGGTGGAGTGATAATAGGGGACAGATGAAAGGCAGAACTATTGGCTCTGGCCTGGGGTTGTAGCTAGCAGAGCAGTCCTAGTAAGATGATATACAATCAGCCCTCCACATTTGTGAGTTTCACTTTCACAGATTTGATTACTCATGGTTTATTTGCTGTCACTTCTGCTGCCTCCCAGTGCCATTTTTAACAGGGACTGCAAGCCTTGTAAGACTGAGAAACTGGGAATGAGGCTTGTAAGTCCCTATTAAAAATGGTGTGGGGCAGCAGTGGAGGTGGGAGTAAGCCCCACCAGTCACTGCTGCCTGCCTTGGAAAGGAAGCTTGATGCCTCAAAGGAATCCATAGTGTTTTTGTGCATTAAATATGGTTTGGGAAGGCCTAGAGTTATTCACGGATTTTCCATATTCACAGAGGTTCTGTGCCCCTAACCCTAGTGAATGTGGAGGGATGACTGTAATTACTCTGGCTCTGTCTGAGAAAAACCGAGTCCTAGAAAGAGGAAGGGGCTGTGGGTGAGACAGCAGAAAGCAAATATACCAGAAGTGTGATTTGGAATGTGGCTTACTGCAGTGAGATTTGTAGGGAGAACTCTTTAAGTCACAGCTTCCAGTCAACCATAGAGGGTTTTCCAGGAGATGGTTATCTTCTATTTGACCTAGTGTGGGGGCAGAGAAGTAACCAAACCACTTCTGAAAGGGTCAGAAAGTAGAACGCTGAGTGGAGAAACAGACCTTTGAGCTAAGCAGCCAAGGGGGTATGCATGAAAGCTCTATTGGTGAACACTGTGGTGTTTTGAAGGAAATAGTTAAATATCTTTAAGGACTTGCTATCTTGTTTGAATATTTTGAAAACTGTTACCTTGTTCTCTGGGGGTCCCAGGAGGGGTGCCCAAATAACCAAACAACAACAACACAACCTTGGGGAAAATTAGCTGGAGCACTCACTAAAGCTAGCGAGAGGCAGGGTAACTTAGCAGGATCTTGCAACCCAGTGTCTACGGGGTCAGTTCAGTCAAGCAGTCAGACGGTTTTAAAATAGCAACAATGATGTTTTATTAAGTACGTACAAATATTAAAGACAACACAGTCACATAGCTAACTAAAGAATTGGAAATAGGGATTTTCGGTTGGAGGGAAATGGGTGATACGACACCCATCTCGTAGTCCTGGAGAGGTATGAAGATAGAGTTCATTGGAGTGCAGGGAAGAAGCTCAGCGTGGGTCGCTGAGGGGAGCTCGCCAAACAAAGCGGCAGCAAGGCGATCTGGAACTCGGGGGCGATCCAAGGATGGTCTTGGAATCGGGGGGTTTTATAAGGTGAATTGTGACTGCAGGCCATACCTTACGCGGTGAGAACAATGCGATTTAGGAGCAGGACAAAGCTTTGGAAAGGTCAAAATTTAGCATGATTGATTTACAGCTGAATTAACGGTAGTGTAGCCAGTATGCAAATGCGCTTAGTACAGCTTTGTGAGGCTACCTGCTCGGGGCCGGGAGCCTTTGTTAGTATCGTGCATAAGCAACGAGGTGTTTGCCGGAGAGGTCCCTGAAGCGACGAACCGGCTCTGTCTGGCCTGCCTGGGTGGAGAATGGAATGTCCAGTAATTATTGGCCGTGCCTGTTTACATGCTTGTCCGGAGGCCTCACAAACATGTGGAGTGTGGTGGTAGAGGAAAGCCGCATGGTTTGATATCAAAGCGATATCAGGTGCTATCTCCAGGTAGACCTGAACTGCAGAAACAAAACCACAATATCTTTTTCCCTGCTTGTTATTTTAATAAAGATTTCATTCTAATTTTTTTTATAAGTTCTGCCTCAACAGAGTATTTTCTACAGTTTTACCTTTATAACACACTACCACAAGTTATCAGTCCCTTTTGGGAGTAACCATTGATAAACTTTGCCCTTTTTCTTACTAAGGTTGTTGGTTTTAGGGAAAGCAAAGTTCTAAATAAATGGAAGGAAGGGAGCCAGGGTGTGATTGTAAGATTAAAAGGGGTGCTGCTACTCTAGTGAGGGAACAAAAAAAGCAGGCCTGGTTTGTCTGTTCCCTGGGCTAGCACAAGCAAGCCTTCCTCAAACCTTCTTTTACTTTCCTCTTCCTCCCCTCACATAATGCTACTCAACATCTTCTTGGACTCAGTCTTCTCCCAAAATAAAAACAGTGTTCTACCTGGAGAAAATGGAACAGATGATGTAATATGGGCAATGCAGTGCAGAATAGGTAAAGAGGTAGTACAGGAATACCTGGTTACTCTAAATGAATTCAGGTCTCCAGGGCCAGATGAACTGCATCCAAGGATATTAGAAGAACTGGCAGTACTTTCAGAATCACTGGCAATAATCCTTGAGAGCTCCTGGAGATCAGAAGAAGTCCCAGCAGACTGAAGGAGGGCAAATGTTGTCCCCATCTTTAAAAAGTAGAGAAAAAAGGACTCAAATAATTACCACCTGGTCAGCCTGACATCAATACCTGGAAAGCCTCTAGAGTATATCATTAAACAGGCAATTTGTAATTACTTAGAAAGCAATGCTGTGATCACTAAAAGTCAACATGGGTTTCTCAAAAATAAGTCATGCCAGACTAATTTTATCTCTTTTTATGATAAAGTGACAAGTTTGGTAGATGAAGGGAATGCTGTGGATGTAGCATATCTTGATGTCAGTAAGGCCTTTGACAAAGTTCCCCGTGATATTCTTGCAAAGAAGCTAGTAAAATGTGGGCTAGACAGGGCTACTGTTAGTGGATTTGTAATTGGTTGACTGATTGAACCCAAAGGGTGCTCACCAATGGCTGCTTTTCATCCTGGAGAGAAGTGACTAGTGGAGTGTCACAGGGTTCTGTCCTGGGCCCAGTGCTATTCAACATCTTTATCAGTGACTTGGATGAAGGAATAGAGGGCCTTCTGATCATATCTGCAGATGATACCAAATTGGGAGGGGTTGCTAATACCCCAGAGGACAGGATCAAAATTCAAAATGACCTTAACATACTGGAGAGATGGGCTAAAGCTAACAAAATTAATTTCAACAGGGAGAAATGTAGAGCACTACACTTAGGAAGAAAGAATGAAATGCACAGATACAGAATGGGTGATATCTGGCTTGAGAAAAGTGCGTTTGAGAGGGATCTAGGAGTCTTAGTGGATGACAAGCTGAATATGAGTCAACAGTGTAATGGGGCAGCTAAAAAATAAATAAATGCAATTCTAGGCTACATCAATAGGAGTACAGTGTCAAGATCAAAAGAAGTAATAATACCACTCTATTCTTCTAGACTTCATTTGGAATACTGTGTCCAGTTCTGGGCACCACAATTCAAGAAAGATTAACAAGCTGGAACATGTCCAGAGGAGGGTGTCCAAAATGATGAAGGCTCTGGAAACTATACGCTATGAAGAGCAGCTTAGGGAGCTAGGTATGTTTAGCCTGATGCAAAGAAGGTTAAGAGGTGATGTGATAGCCATGTTTAAATATTTGAAAGGATGTCATGTTGAAGATGGAGCAAGCTTGTTTTCTGCTGCTCAAGAGACTAGGACATGGAGCAAAGGATTCAAACTACAGGAAAAGAGATTTCACCTAAACATCAGGAAGAACGGTAAGAGCCATTTGACAGTGGAATATGCTGCCTCGGATTGTGGTGGAATCTCCTTCTTTGGAGTTTTTTAAACAGAGGCTGGATGACCATTTGCTGGGGTTGCTTTCAGTGTGTGTTCCTGCATGACAGGGGGTTGGACTTGATGGCCATTGTGGTCTTTTCCAATTCTACAATTCTATGATTCTATATACTATGTACAGCTGTTCCTTAGACTGTTAGTGAACACAGAGAAGACTCTGCTCAAAACAGTTTACTTTCTGTCACATATTAAGAGAAAGGCAGAATACAAATCAAATAAATAAATGCATTAATCTAAAACTTGACAAAAGGCAAGAAGAGGTAAAAAAGGGAAGACAAATTCAGTTCAATTATCCATAATTATAGCATGATCCACTGAATACTTCTCCTGCAGGAAGTCATGCTGTGTTATTTGACATCTGTTCTTAAGAAAACAGAGTATGGAGACTGTTTTAAACTCCCAAAATTCTCCAGCCAGCATCGGAGGGGGGATACTAGTAAATTTTGGGAATTGTAGTCCAAAATTTGACACGCACTTGTGTGTGCGCGCGCGCATGCGCGCACACACACACACACACAAAAGACATCACTGGTCCCTTCTGGACAGGAAGATCTGTAAAAGTCTTCCTGTTTGACCTGGGACTTTACCTTGGCAACGGCATTGTCCTGGCTCCAGTTTTCTGTGTGGACCTTGAGGAGATTCCTGGACTCAATTCTGATAGCTGCCTACAGTTCAGCACTGGCACTGCTAGATGAAATGTATCACATTGTTACCACGGTTATGATATGTCTGGTGACAGCACTAGATATCTCTTGATATCAAATAATTTGGCCTTTATTTGATCTTTCTCTGCCACCTTACTCCACCTGTTTGCAAGGGACACCGGACAAGCACGTAATAGGCGTGGCCGTTAATGGTTGTACATTCCAAACCTCATTCAGGCAGGCAATTTAATGCCTCTCCGATGCTTTAGGGACCACTCCTTCTTGCAAACCGCCTTGCTCAGCACGACTTTACACAAAGGTGCTCGACCGAGTGCCGAGTCATTCTTTTATGTTGGGCCATTTGCATACTGGCCACATTATTGTCATCCAGCACTAAGCTCATCATGTAAGACCTTTTCCATCGCCTTTGTCCTGCTCTAAATTTCCTTTGTTCTCACCGAGCACGGCATGGCCTGTAGATAAAATCCACCCTATAAAAGATCCCCAATTCCGAGCCTCCCTCAGATCACCCTGGACTTCCATCTAGCCTTGCTGCCGCTCTGTCCAGTGAAGTTTTCCCCTCAGTTCCCCATAACTGAGTCTGCCCTCCTTGGCCTACTTCGGACTATTTTGGACTTCCATCCCGCCTTGCTGTCGCTTTGTCCAGTGAGCTCCCCTCAGCGAACCATGCTGAGTTTCTTCCCCCGCAACCTCCGTTTCTCTCCAGGACTACGAGACCAGGTGTCGTATTCCTCCAAAACTCTCAATTTCTATTTCTCAGTTAGTTAGTGTACGTCATGTCTTTTATGTCGTCTGTTCTCAATAAAATATTATTTGTTGCTTTAAACTGTCTAGCCGCTCTCTGACCTGACGCTATAGACATAGGGTAAAAGATCCCAGCTAAAGTTACCCTGCCTCTCGTTAACCTGAGAGAGTGCTCAAGTCTAATTTCCCCCATCTTATGTTTTTATTTGTTAATTTGGGCACCCCTCCCGAGACCCCCAACATACAGGGTAACAACATAATGTAGGAAGGAGCCATTTGAGCTTCTGCAGATGTTATTAGAAAACAACTCCCATCAGCCCTTATCAGTATAGCCAAAAGTGAGCAGGAATGGGAGTCTTAAATATCCAAAGAATCACTCAGCCACCAGCCCTAACAGTGATTAGCCCTAACACCCCTAACAGGGTTGGTATTACTGAGGAGGAATTTAAGGGTTGAGATCCGGTGTAGTCTCAGCACAGTAAAACTATCTCCTCATGGGGTAATTCTGTGTTAACACTAAACTCTCATAATTCACTGGGTGAAGAGAGAAGCCATGTGGGTGATTAGCAGAGACCAAGAAGCTGTGAAATCATTTGGTAGTGGGGAAAACCAAGGCAGGTAGAGGGACATGTAAAGAGTAGTCTGGGTCAAGTTTCAGGGATCTAGAAAGTGAGGACAGAGTCTCTGAGCTGGGATAGATATTGCTTCTAGCATTTGATGAGTGTTTGTCGCCTGCCTTATCTAGGCAGGCTGGTGGTTCAGTGAGAATGGCTGGAACAGCACCAACTGAGCTTCCCAAACACTCTACTACTGCCATCTCAGAGGGAAGCATGACACACACAGTCCTTATACTGAATACCACCGTAGCACAACGTATGAGAAACAGTGAATGTGCACAGGTGTCACTTTATTACACAATGCACAATCCACACAGGCAGTAGGCAATGCACAAGACATATTGCACATTGTCACACAACTTTAGATGTATTGTTGTTCAGCTGCAATGCTTCCTCATGTGGAACTCTGCTCCTGCCACCATCAGTTGGATATGGCCCTTCCGCATTGTCCTAAAAGTAACAGCTTAGGTCCGGACTATTTGAAAAGCCGTATCTCCCCATGTGAACCTGCTAGAGCCCTAAGATCTGCAGGGAAAGGCTTTCTCTCAGTCCTGCCACCTTCCCAGGTTTGACTGGTAAGGACATGGGAGAGCGCCTTCTCAGTGGCTGCTCTCACCCTATGGAATGCTCTTCCACCAGGAGGCCAGGCTGGCCCACTCCCTGCTTTTTTTTTTGTAGGCAGGCAAAGACATTTCATTTTAAGCAGGCCTTTAATGAGTGAGCTGGAAACCTTTTACTTACTTATTAGCTATTTTCAAAAATCTGTTGTAAGTTTTATAATTTTATATGTCTTTAAATGTTTTAATTGTTTATATGCTTTTAATGTTTTTTAACCTTTTGGAAGCTGCCTTGAATCCCACCTTGTGAGAAAAGGCAGCATATAAATTCAATAAATAACAACCACCACCACAACAGTAATTCCACACGTGTAGCACAACTTACCCCCATGCGTGTCACCAATAGGATTCAGACCAAGGTGTCCTTAGACCTTGATTTGCAAACTAGATTTAATTGGCTTGATCTCTGGTGACTGCTTGGTTCTGCCTCTGTCCCACCAGCCCCACTGACCATCAGCCACCACTGATAATGGGGTGGTTGCATGGAATCACATCTATATATCTCACTATGTCCTCCTTAGGAGATGAGGAAGGCAGGCTGCTAGACCTACCATATCACCCCTGGCTCTTGTTTTCCACCAATTACTATGTCTTCATAGCTGTGCCTCTTAATTGAATCTGTACTTTTAATTCGGCACCTATAAATGTTAATGGACTTCTTTAAGGCTCCCTTGCTGGAGATCTTATTGTGTGTAGTAACCACGGCAATCACATTTTTATTGGTTTGGCCCTTCTGGAGGTAGCCATGAAATTTCCAGTTAGGACTGGTAGACCTTTGAGGATTAGCATTAGTGATACAGCAGCAGTGGGGAAGTAAAATGTTCAGGCATCTCCACCAAATGAAAATGTAGTTTGAATTAATGGAAGCAATTTAATTCAGAATATCACTGGAGTATAGCATTTTTTTCAAGTTCATATTTGAAAACAGAACTTATTACAGAGCTTTGCATTCCTTAACTCATATTTCTCTCCACCCCAGGGGATTGTTCCCATGGGGATGACCCTATCACCAAAATCAGGCCTCTGTAACTGTGAATTAATTGATTAGCAAATGAGCTGATCTTTAATTTCACTAATACCACATTACATGAAAAAAGAGTTACTTCCATCTAATCCTATGTATATACAGCAAGTTCATTTTCCACATGTGGATACCTATGTAAACATAAGAGCACCACTAGCCCAACAGAAGTCTTAGAGTTTACTTGAAGTAAAAAAGGTATGTTTTTCCAAAAGACAAAACAAATGCTTAAAAATATTAAGGGAGAATCAAAAATAGCCCAAAGTCTGAGTGTACCCTGTGGGCATGGAATGCTAACTGGTGAAAAGATGAGTGAAATCCCATAGAACAGTACGCTTCATGCTAACTGATGTGAGGGACCAGCAGTTCCCTCCCTGCATGTGACAGGGACCAGTGTCACATTTGTGCCCATTGGCTGTACTTCTTTCTTTTTGTAAAGCTAGCCGGGGACTGGCAGCCAAGGACCAGTCTGTTACTCTGTATATTGGGGGTCCTGGGAGGGGCGCCCAAATAACCAAATAAAAGCACAAGTTGGGGGAATTAAGCTTGAGCACTCTCTTAAGCTAAACAAGAGGGAGGATAACTTTGCTAGGATCTTTTACCCAATGTATGCAGCTTTGGGTCAGAGAGCAGTCAGACAAGTTTAAAGTAACAAATAGTACGTTTTATTAAGAACAAGCAGCACGAAAGACACGACAAATAGAAATAGAAGCGGAGAATGTCAAGGGAGCGGGTAATACGACACCTGGTCTCGTAGTCCTGGAAAGACAGACGGGGTTCTGGGGAAGAAAGCTCAGCGTGGCTCACTGAGGGGAGTTCCCTTAGACAACCAGCAGCAAGGCGGGATGGAAGTCCAAAGTAGTCCGAGGAAGTCCCAAAATGGGGACTTTTTATAGGGTGGATCGTGCCTACAGGCTATGCTATGCTCGGTGAGAACACTAGGATTTGGGAGCTGGACAAAGGAGTTGGAAAAGGTCAGGTTTTGCATGATGAGCTTAACGCTGGATGACAATGATATAGCCAGTACGCTGATGGACCGACATAAAGGAATGGCTCGGCTCTTGGCAGTGCGGCTTTGTGTATATGCGCCGAGCAAAGCCAGTTTGCAGGGAGGTTTTTCCCTAAAGCAACGGAGAGGCTTAAGTTGCCTGCCTGAGTGAGGTTTTGGAATGTACAACCATTAACGGCCGCGCCCTTATGTGCTTGTCTGGTGGACCTCTCCAAACACGTGGAGTAGGGTGGCACAGAAAGGTCAAGCAAAGGCCAAATTATTTGATATCAAAGTGATATCTAGTGCTCTCACCAGACATATCATAACCGGAGTAATAAGTCCACTGGGCCCCTACTGTGTGTAGCATTGCATCAGAATATATCATGCCTAGCTAGCTTCTTGCTTGGCTGACTGAAGCTGGAAGGCGAGTATGCAAGATAGCAATAAAGCGTTGCAGGTCTTACTTGTATGACAGACCTGAGATTCTGTTTTGCTAACTTCTATAAACAGAGTTAATAGAGGTTGCCTCATCTGATGGCCCTGAAGTCTTGCACTCACAGGATTGTGGAGTGGCAATGGTCACTTACTGTTTAAGGAAAGACATCCTCGCTTCTCCTCTTCAGACCCTGCTGCTTGTTCAGGCTGACACTTTAAAAAAACAACAACCCCACAGACTGTCCTATAGTATACAAAAAACAGTTGAGGGGTCTGTTTTTAGCCCATTCAGCATATTTGTGTGTGTGTGGTCAGATCACAAATTGCATATACACAATGCTGGGGAATTTGCTTACACAGATGAGTATTTTGCTTCCAGCACCATGCGTGGCGCCTTAGAACGGACAAAATTCCAGAGAGGGAACAATTTTTGCATGTTTTATCAGACAACCAAAGAGCCTTGTTGCATTGTAACAGAACAGAGCTTGGGAGGAATTAATGTTTCTGCAGTGTAGCTCCCAGAATCCCCAATACAGCATGACCACAACCGTAGTCTGAAAAAGAAACTTTCCCAAGTTTCACTAAAGGCTAACAGATTGTTGCTGCAATCCAATATCCCCTCAGCATAGCACAAATATCTGCATGTGGAGATATGCAATGCCAGCTCTATGCAACTCACATGCAAGATAGCAACATTACAAAATATATGTCAATGATGGACTGCAGTTGCAATGCACAGATGCAATGCACAACTGCACCAGGCAATGTTGCTGTAGGCACAACTCCACTTCCACCACTGCTAGCAGAATACATCCATTGTTCTGTAGCGTACCGCACCTTATGCTACATGCACAGGGTGAAATACATATGTATATGTTAATAATAGGATTGTATCCAGTTTTTGGTATAAGCTTTCATGAATGGGAACTTCATTTCATCAGATACTTTATGACTTATATTTTTGACTCAGTTAACCTCAGGTCTGTCATTCATATCTACCAGTACAGAAGCATGCATACACAAAGAAAAAAAGTGGTGCCCAAGTCAGCAAATTGTCTATGATAATTCTATGTACAACTCAACTCTATGCAAAATAGAGTGGCCAGAATAGTGTGTTGTGCTCACGTTTGCAAGTTTTTCCAGCAAAAGGCTGACAAAATCTGCTGGTTATTTCTCTACTGCCTCACTTCCTTCACCACTGCTGCACCCATTGCCTTTTTCTTCCTGCTGCTACAGTCTACTCTGGCATAGTTATAACAGAGTAGTGTACCCACAAGATTCTGGCCAATGACTACAGTTGGCCCTCCACATTTGCTTGGATTAGGGTTGCAGGACCCCATGCAAAAGCGGAAAAATCACAAATATCAAAATGTATCTGTTGGAAGGGGGCTGAGGCATGGTGGGGAGAATGGGCATCCAGGATCCAAACCAGGTCATAGAAAGGAGAGGAAAAGGGCGTGGGTCAGCATGGTGATCCTATACTTTCTCTCACACCCACCTCCTTCCTTGGGTGTGAGGGGGCATTGGGAGTGGGTTTCTGGCACTGAGAAATTGGGCTGTGACCCATCCTTAGCTGGCCTGGCAGCAGCTGGTGGAGCAGGAGGGCCAGAGATGAGTTTTTAAAGGGCTGATGGTGGTCTGATCAGAGCTGCTGAGAGGGAACATTGCCTGGGAAAAGAAGCACTTGAAGTGTGGGGAGAGGGGTTGGAGAAACTTGCAGACAAACAAATCGATGAAAATGAAACCCACATATATGGAGGGCTGACTATATTCACAAAACCAGCAACTGACAACATACCATCATCTTTGCAACTTTCCTATGTTAATTTAACATGTGCAGCAGCAGAAGAGAGAAAAAAATCCCTAGTTTCCAAAGATTCTGAAACTGATGTGTGGTGGCCTTTCTCATGTGTGGGATTCCCGAGGCACCCCTTCTAAAGATCCTTAGTTGGGCTGTTGAATCATTTTAGCTGCTTTTGATTTATAGTGCTTCCTGACAAAACCTGACACTCCAAAGTAGACTGAAATGGTTGTATCCCTGGGGAGTCAGATTTCTCTGACAATCAAAAATATGGTTGTCTGTTAAAGACATCAAGGCCTCTTCTACCTGCTGCCCTTTATGGGCAGCTTTATGTCGGCTTCTGTACAATCCATTATGATGTTAGCAGCCTCTAGGTATGTATTTGCACCTCAGTTTTCTGGTCTGTTTGGCCCTTCCTCTGAGCTGTTCTGATCATCTTACTTTAGAGGTGCTTCCTTTGGGTTCCCTGAAGTGGATTTTCAGCTACTTGCATCACTCCTGTTCAAGGCTGCACATTAAGAGCATGGCACTCCCATATTGTCAGGTACTCTTTCTTGGATATTGTGCTTCCTGCTCTCCATGAACAGACAGAAGTGGCTGAGAATGGATCCCCAAAGGCCAGCTATTTCCTAATTCATTACTACAGATGGAGGTGGAATAAGCATGGATAGATCCACTTAGGCCGAGATCTTCACTTAATGTTTGAAGTTGTGAAATTCTCTTGTTCTATTTTTCACAATTAATCTTTTTCTGATTATATTGCCTCACCAAAGCTTGGAAGTTATGAGTTACAAGTAACAAACTTACCTGCACTGAGTTCCTTTCCTTGGTAATGAGGGTGCAATGAAGTTGTTGCTGCTGCTGCTGCTGCTGCTAATCAACTCACTGTTTACCTAGCACAGCCCTCCCACAGCGATACTAGAACCACCAGAGAGTGACGAGGGAGGGGGAGTCAGAGATGTGCCTTGCTTTCTCTGCATGCCCAGGCACAGAAAGATTGCATCATCTGCTGAGACCTCTGGAGAACCTTGGGGGATCTCAGTATACCCTTCAACTGTCACAAATGAAAACCAGGACACTTGTGGTCAGTCAAATCACCATTTGGTAAAGATGATAAACATAATGAGAAGGAACACACAGAAAAAGTTGCAGCAGTTTGCTTTTGCCTGACCATACTGGGAAGGGCAAGATTCTTTTCTGTCCTCTCCCCCACTGAGTTCATTGACTGTAAACTACTTTTGTCCTTTGAACTCAGTTTGCAGCAATTGAAATAAACTGAAGAGAAGGGAGGAAAGTGGGAGGAGGAGAGAAAAATTGGGATATTTCAAAAACAGGTGAAAAAGTTGGATAACAACAGACTAACAGCTCTGTCTCTGCTAAGTTAGGAAAGTTGGAAGGTATAGAAATTCAAGAGGGGACCTGAATTTCCATGCACCTGGGGCAGCCTGGACCCTGACTCTGCTGGAGGCAGGAAGACTTTCTTTCTTTGCTCCCACAGTCATACCCCTTCACTTGGCAACTATGGGAGTAACTCCTGAGCAGTCTGATTTCCTTTCCTGGCCTACTTCATGGGTAATTTTTGAATCCCTGACAGAAGAGCAAAAAAAAATCTTTATTCCAGATTTCAAATTTTGTGTATCATTACTTTCTCTGAAGTTCACTGATTTGTACAATGGCTGTCAAAAACAACTGACAAATAATGATACCACCAAGGAAGACAAAAACATATGCAATATAGTTGGGTCTCAGACCCGTCTGGACAGCTGGGCCCCCAATAATATGTTCTGTACCCTGTATTTCACTGGTCCTGTTAACTGTTTCCTCTCCTTGCCTTGTAAGAAATTTAACTTCTGTCCCGAAATCTCACTCCATATAAATAAAATTAGCTTGTTTCATTGATTCATATTTTGAGCTAACTTGCTTCATTAAAAAGAAAGAAAGAAAGGAAAGAAGAACTTTAAAGCCTTTCCCTTTAAAAAGAGAAGAGAAAAGAAAGTGGAGGGGGGAGTACATGAGTTCTTCATCTAATCACTTGTCCCCAGTAGCAGGGGCTTAAAAATACCATCAAATATCACAAGATTTGAGATAAAATCATTAGCATTGCCTTCATCAAGGAGGGCCCCTCTAGGCTTCCTCCTCAAACGAGTCCTGCATGCCTATTCAAAGCGAGAGAAAGAGAACCTCCATGCTGTCATTTGCATAAAACCAATTTCTTAAAATCTTTAATTAAAATCTTCGCAGATTAAGTTTGCCAGGTAAATGGAAGCATGTTGTTCTCAGCCGCTGGCTGGCGGTTGCTTCTATCCTTCTGAGTGGACTGTTTAGAATCATTTGCTTCCTGACTTTACCCATCTTATGCCTTTCTTTTCTGGTCTACTTGCCATTTGGCTTTTTATTGTTGTTGTTTTGTGTTTCTTTTTTTTGCTTTCTTTGCGCTCTGATCAGATTGTGCATCCATGTGTTATGTGATGGAATTTCCTGGATGGGCAGGGACCTCTGGTAGCAGCAGCATTCCTTCATCAATGGAATTCTCAACTTTGCTCCCTTCTAAATGGAAATGAACAGGAGCAAATGATCATCCAGTCTCAGGTTCTGAAGGTGACATCCATCCCTTCTTTATTTGATTTATTTTTACTTTTTGAAAAATATTTTTATTTCACCTTTCAACTTAAAGAAAAAGAAAAGCCTTCAGGGTGATTTACCAATTAAATATGATGATTTAAAAAATGTGAGCTTAAAAAAATCTTGCAAGATTACCCAGGGATCCACTCTTATTATCAGTTGATCATGAGATCTTGAGGCCCCATGTGCTGAACAACTGTCCATTAGAACTGAACTTCTCAATCCCTCCAGAACCCCACACTTAAAATTCAGCGGAAAAATCCTTCAGTAGGCAGCATTGCAACTGAACACAAAAACCGCAAAAATACGGTGCTCACTGTGACTGGCAATGATTAGACATTTTTCTTAATGTACAACAAATTAAAATTCTTTAATTATTTCAGTGTTACTACATTAGTGTCATTACTACAGATGGAGGTGGAATAAGCACGGATGGATCCACTTAGGCTGAGAAGATCTTCAAAGATCTGAGTAGAATATTGATCTTTGGTTTGTTATGGGGTGGAAGACTGACATACATAGTCTGATGTCTTCTTAGGGACATCCACACTTGTAAGTTTCACTTACAGAAATGGATGTCCTTCTTGGAGGTGTCTTTCTTTCCCCTGCTGAGCCATGTACCACCCCTGTGACTTACTAGAAAGACTCTGAAGCCACCCTATACAACCATTCTGTGCTTTGCTGTCTGAAAGATGGATAGGAGAAATATCTGGCTACTTCTCCATAGCCAAATGTAAAATGATCACATCAGTGCTGAGATGCACTGAAGATGGGAACCTCATCTCACATCTGGCTGTGATGACCTAGCCAAATGCTTCTGTAATGTTGCTTGCTTGTCACAAAGCACATATTAGCTGTGCCGAGTGGCTTTAGAGGCCTTTAAATAAGTCAGTGTAGGTTTGCATGTGAAACTACTACGCTATGCTGAGTCATCCTGTTAGTGGTATTCTTAGGTGCAAGTCTACTTTATGCCTGCATATTTCTATTTTTGGTCCTTCTGGAGGTTGGTATTCTCTTCCACAATGACCAAATTTTCACTTCCCCAAAGACCAAGACTCCATGCAAGTCATCATTTTGCCACTGCAGTCCCTCAAAGCCATTCTGTGGCTGGTGGAAAGCAGATATGGGGATCAAAGAAGCATCTGACACAGAAAGATTACATCATCTGCTGAGTCCTGTGGAGGACTCTGGTAGATTTCAGCAGATGACGCAACCATAATGAGGTGCTTTTAACCCCAACCCCTAGTCTCCACCAGCCATCAAATGCTATTGGGGAAGGGAAGCTACAGTGGTTAAACAATAAGAGCCTTATCACACCACTCCTTATGCCACATTATTCCATTTGAAATCTGCTCCAGCAATTCTTGTAAGAATAGCTGATTGTTGATGCCCTCTCTTGCAACCTTGCTGCACTAGCACTTTAATAGCATTATTAGCACATTATTTTCACCTGCATTAAGATGTCATTACTGACTCCTGTACCCCTCTCCTCACTTCATGATATGTTCCTGTAGCTGTAATAGCACAATAGCATTACAATGTCATGATGCTATGATGCCATTGCATCATAGAATCATAGAAATTCAGAGTTGGAAGAGACCACACAGGCCATCCAGTCCAACCCCCTGCCATGCAGGAACACCCTCAAATCAATCCCGACAGATGGCCATCAAGCCTCTGCTTAAAAACATCCAAGGAAGGAGACTCCACTACACTCTGAGGCAACAGATTCCACTGCCGGACAGCCCTGACTGTCAGGAAGTTCTTCCTGAGGTTCAGGTGGAATCTCCTTTCCTGCAGCTTGAATCCATTGCTCCTTGTCCTAGTCTTTGGAGTGGCAGAGAACAAGCCTGCTTCCTCCTCAACATGACATCCCTTCAAATATTTAAACAGGGCTATCACGTTCCCTCTTAACCTTCGCTTCTGCAGACTAAACATACCCAGCTCCCTAAGCCGTTCCTCATAGGGCATGGCTTCCAGACCCTTCACCATTTTGGATGCCCTCCTCAGGACATGTTCCAGCTTGTTGATATCTTTCTAGAACTGAGGTGCCCAGAACTGGACATAACATTCCAAATGAGGCCTAACCACTGTAGAATAGAGTGGTACCATTAGTTCCCTTGATCTAAACACCATACTCCTATTGATGCAACCAAGAATCGTGTTGGTTTTCTTGGCTGCCTCATCACACCGCTGACTCATGTTCAGCTTGTGATCCACCAAGACTCCTAGATCCCTTTCACATGTACTGCTATCCAGCCATGTGTCCCCCATCCTATATTTGTGCCTTCCATTTTTTCTGCCTAAGTGCAGGACCTTACATTTCTCTCTGTTGAAATTCATTTTGTTAGCTTTGGCCCAGCTCATTTTGAAATTTGATCCTGTCCTCTGGGGTATTAGCAACCCCTCCCAATTTGGTATCATCTGAAAATTTGATCAGCAAGGCCTCCACTCCTTCATCCAAGTCATTGATGAAGATGTTGAATAACACTGGGCCCAGGACAGAACCCTGTGGCACCCCACTAGTCACTTCTCTCCAGGATGAAAAGCAGCCATTGGTGAGCACCCTTTGGGTTTGGTCAGTCAACCAATTACAAATCCACCTAACAGTAGCCCTGTCCAGCCTGCATTTTACTAGCTTCTTTGCAAGAATGTCATGGGGAACTTTGTCAAAGGCCTTACTGAGGTCAAGATATGCTATGTCTACAGCATTCCCTTCATCTATCAAGCCTGTAACCCTATCATGAAAAGAGATAAGATTAGTCTAACATGACTTATTTCTGAGAAATCCATGCTGGCTTTTAGTGATTACAGCATTGCTTTCTAACTAATTACAAACTTACTGTTTAATGATGTGCTCTAGGATCTTTCCTGGAATTGATGTCAGGCTGACTGGGTGATAATTATTAGGGTCCCCTTTTTTCCCCTTCTTGAAGATGGGGACAACCTTTGCCCTCCTCCAGTCTGCTAGAACTTCTCCTGTTTTCCAAGAGTTCTGAAAAATTATTGTGAGTGGTTCAGAAATGACTTCTGCCAGCTCTTTTAATATCCTTCAATATAATTCATCTGGCCCTGGGGACTTGAATTCATCTAGTTTAGCCAGATATTCCTGTGCTACTTCTCTACTTATTCTGTGCTGCATTTCCCTCGCTTCCTCACCTGCTCCCCATGCCCCAGGTTGGGTACTTCTATCCTTTTGGGAGAAAACTGAGGTAAAGAAGGTATTGAGTAGTTCTGCCTTCCCTCTTCCCCATGTTATTAATTTGTCACCTTCTCCATGCAGTGATCCTACCATTTCCTTGTTTTTCCATTTGCTGTGGACATATCTAAAAAAGCCCCTTTTGTTGTTTTTGATGTCTCTGGCAAGCCTGAGTTCATTCTGCACTTTAGCTTTTCTGACCTTCTCCCTACATCTCCTGGCTATTTGCTTGAATTCCTCTTTGGTGGTTTCACCATTTTTCCATTTCCTGTACATGTTTCTTTTAACACTTAGCTTAGCTAAGAGTTCTTCAGTCAACCATTCCGGTTTCTTTAGACACTTGCCATTTTTCCTTCTTATTGGCACAGTTTTAAATTGTGCCTTCAGTAGGAGAAACTTCCACCCGTCATGAACTCCTTTCTCTTTTAGTATTCTTGACCATGGGATTTCAGCAAGTAACTGCCTATGTTTAGGGAAATCAGCTTTTTTAAAGTCTAAGATGCGCGTCTGGCTACACTTGGCTTCTCCTTCCCACTGAATGTCAAACTCCAAAAGAGCATGGTCACTCCCTCCTAAGGATCCCACCACCTCCACCTCATCAACTAGGTCATCCCTGTTAGTCAGGATCAGATCTAAAATAGCCAATCCCCTTGTTGCCTCTTCCACCTTCTGGACCATGAAATTGTCTGCAAGGCAAGCAAGAAACCTGTTGGACCTTGCAGTCTTGGCAGAGTTTAACTGCCAACAAACATTAGGATAATTGAAATTTCCCATTAACATGGCATCTCTCCTTTTTGAATGTGTGATCATCTGCTCCAGGAAGGCCTCATCCATGTCCTCAGGCTGGCCCAGAGGTCTGTAGCAAACCCCCACAATCACATCCCTATCGTTTCTCACTCCCTTAATTCTTACGCAGATGTTCTCGACTTGGCTTCCCGGATTTAAGTCCTGGATCTCTTCACAAGTGAAAACATCCTTGACATATAAGGCGACTCCTCCTCCTTTCTTGTTTGGTCTATTTCTGCGAAATAGGTTATACCCCCCTATTCCTACATTCCAATCATGAGATTCATCCCACCAGGTTTCAGTGATGCCTATTAAATCATATTTATTTTGTTGTACTGAGAGTTGAAGTTCATCTTGCTTATTCCCCATGCTCTGAACATTAGTGTAGAGACACTTGAGACGATGTGCCTTTTGTGGAATTCCTGTACTAAAGTTACTTTCCCTCTCCCTGTTGGTCTCTAGTTCTACTTGGCCTGCCCTATCTATATCATTTGGGCTATTTTTCACAGTACTCACTGAATCCTTGCCCAGAATAATACTGTCCCTCTCCCCAGTCAAACTTAGTTTAAAGACCTCTTAATCCATTTTGCGAGACTATTAGCAAAAATATTCCGGCTGATGATTGTAAGGTGCAGGCCATCCCTTGCCAGAAGACCATCTTCATGGAAATAGAGGCCATGATCCAAAAATCCCAATTGCTCCAGGCGGTACCATCTTCGGAGCCAGTTGTTGATCTCCACTATTCTTCTTTCCCTTCATGGGCCATGTCCTTCCACTGGGAGAAGAGATGAAATGGCAACCTGTGCACGAAGGTCCTTCAGCTTCCCACCCATAAGCTCGTAATCCTTTGTGTTGCGGTGAAAGCTGCACCTCACTGTGTCATTGGTTCTGACGTGAATCAAAAGGAGGGGGGTTTACGGTCAGTGAGCTTGACCAGTCTCGTTAGCCTCTCTGTTATATCATTCATTTTGGCCCCAGGGAGACAGCACACCTCACGATTGATTCTATCCGGGTTGCAAATGATCAGTTCTGTTCCTTTCAGCAAAGAGTCCCCAACCACTAGAACTTGTCTCTTCTGAGGCTTGTCCGGGGTTACTCGACAAGTAACCCTGGGTTACTATACTTAGTTTTTAATCTATTTCAGTCAATCCTTATAGGGTTTTGAGGAGAGGAGTGACAAACATAATGAAAAGGCAATGCAGCAACACAGTTGTTGAGTAAGAGCAACAAACTAAACAAGTAATGGAAACCTATTACTTTTAAAAACTCACTTTCTGAGCACTGCCATTTTTTGTACCTCTAAATGGGCTGGTCAGGTTGGTGTTCCCTGGCAAAATGGGCATGTATTGCCCTGCAATAAGAGAAAGTGTTTGCCAGTTGGGTTAGGCTTGCGGTGCGGCCAAATCTAATGGAAGCCAAAGGCTTGAGCAGATTAACACCTTGTGGGGCATTATGGAGACCTGGCAGATTTCAGCACTAATGACTTCAGGCTCTCTGTGCTGGTGACACTAATCCCTTAGCTGGCTTGTGTGGTACTCTTTTAGTCAGGGTTTCCTGCACATGTTAATCCCTTCCTTACTCATGAAGCAAGAGGTTTATGCTGAAAATAGAAGAACCCATTCTTTGAAGTGAAGCAATAAATGGTGATGGCTGCCAGTGAAAAGTCTGGCTCTGCAGGTATGTCTGTTCCAGTGGTTGAAACAAGGCCTCTTTGCTACCAAAAGTAGCTGATTTGGAACTCCAGTCTCAGGGGAAAGCTGAGGTTTTTCAGTCAAGATGCTGCCTTTTACATACCTCCAATATTTCACAGATGGCAACCAGGACACGTTGGCCAAGCAACATCAGAGCATGGTCAAGATGGGAAATGTTATTAATGAGAAAGGACAGACAAGCTAGGAAGCGTTACAGTCATTTGCTTTTGCCTAAGCCCACAGAGAAGGTCAAAGTCCCATCCTTTCCTGTCCTCTCCTCCCTGCTGAGTTGACTACAAACTAGTCTTGCCTCTATGTTCACGGCTTTCACCTTTGCAAATTTGATTATACACAAGGCGCACATACGCATTCCCTCCGCATGCTTGGCAAATGAGAAGGGTAAGTGAGAGGGGAGTCCTGAGAGGGAAGGCATATGCATGCCTTCCTTCCTTGCACCAGAGCAAAAGGCAAGGGGGCAGCCCAAGAGGGAATGGGAGGGGGGCACACGGAGGGAAGGGACACATGTGTGTTCCCTTGCTCACTGGACGGGGGAGAGATTCACAGTTTTTTTACTTCAGCAAAGGTCTTGTGCCCCGAACCCTTGCCAAAGCAGAAGGGCCACTGAACTTTTGCACTATGAACTCAGTTTGCAGCAACTCAGATGAGGACAAAAGAGGAAGTGGGAAGAAGAGAAAGAAACTGGGACTTTTAAAAAGCAGCTGCAAAAGTGGGATGACAGATGATTAATTGGGACTGTCCCTGTCAGATTGTGACAGCTGGAAGGTCTGCTTTGAACCTGATTGTGCTCTTGTGCCATGTGATGGGAAAGGCATCACTCTCTAGATTTCTGCCTGCCATACAGCCACAAAAGCCATAGGAGCCGGGATGGGTTGGTGGATGGCTACCTTATTCTGAAATTGCTAGTCCAAAACCCCAGGTGGTCACAGTTTGGATGTTACTGGCCACTATTATTGCCAGGGGAATATTCCAGCCATCAGTCTTGTGGCCTAGATGGGACACTTGTGACTCTCTGGACACTAATCTCCATTTCCTGTCAACCTTGTCCACTGCTCATGCTGACTGCAGCTGAGGGGAACTATAACCCAACAGTATCTAAAAGGCCACCACTTCCTCACTTCTGCTAGAGCCTAGAAAATTGGACCACTTGAAATCCTTCCATGCTGGGTAAAGGATTAAGGGGATCTTGGTGAGTTTTACTGCAGATATTTCATGTCTCCATTAAAGTGCATTAATTTCAGGTTCCAAAACCCCAGATTGTATGAGGCTGGAGGGTTAAGGAAACATAGTGGGGTTGAAAAATGATGGCACTGTAATACAAAGGATGAACTACTTCAAAAAAAGAGAGAGGAAGTAGTAGAGTAAAACCCAAAATCCAGAAAGGTGATACCATTTATTGCTCTTTTGTGAATTTTGTTGTATTATGCTGCATCGGCGCCATGGCTACCATTGAATATGTTTCCTGAAGAGTGTAGAGTATAACCCTTTGTCCACCTAGTTGTGTGTTTCCCCTTGCATATGTCATTAGATGGAGCCAGAACAAGAACAACCAGAAGCAGGAGGCCCTATTCCAGTTTCCTGTTCTATGTCTTATTAGCCTCCCAAATGGCTGGTTTCTATCCCCAAGTCTTCCGTTGTAAAATATTAAGGGGAATTGCTTTCTATAACTAGAAATCAGGGCATTTAATACTCTTTTTTCCATTAATCCAGGGCTGGGAAACTTTTGCTCCTCTAGATGATTTGGATAGCCACTTTCACAACTCCTTGGCCATTGACTAGGCTGGCTGGGGGTTGTGTAAGGTGAAATCCAAAACATCTAAAGGAACAGATATTCCCCACATATATTGAATGATAGACTAGAGGTCAGGAACTTGCAGCCTTTGGGCTGTAACCAGCCCCACTGCCAAGTGCCATCTGGTATGTAAACTGCCTCTCAGGCCATCTTTCCCATGCAAGCTCTCTGAAATGACTAAAAAGAATTTGAAAGTAATTTTATTCATACACCCTGTTTTTATGACAGAAAAGGCCAGACTGTTATCCTGTATGTTGGGGGTCCCGGGAGGGGCACCCAAATAACCAGATAAAAACACAAATTGAAGGAATTTAGCTTGAGCACTCTCTTGGCTAAACAAGAGGCAGGGTAACTTTAGCAAGGATCTTTTAACCCAATGTATACAGCGTCAGGTCAGAGAGCAATTAGAAAAGGTTTTAAAGCAGCAAATAATATTTTATTAAAGACAAGAAACATGCAAGACAAAACATAAACTAACTAGCTGAGAAAAAGAAACGGAGAGCTTTTTCGGGAAAGGCAATACGACACCTGGTCTCGTAGTCCTGGAGAGAAATGGGTATCTGGGGAGAAAAGCTCAGCGTGGTTAGCTGAGGGGAGTTTCCTTAGACAACCGGCAGCAAGGTGGGATGGAAGTCTAAAGTAGTCCAAGAAGTTCCGAAAAGTGGGGACCTTTTTATAGGGTGGAGTTTACCTGCAGGCTATGTTATGCTCGGTGAGAACAAAGGAAATTTGGAGTTGGACAAAGGAAATGGAAAAGGTCAAGTTTCGCGTGATTGGTTTAGCTCTTAAGACAATAGCGTGGCCAGTTCGTTAATAGCCTGACATAAAGAAATGGCTTGGCTTTTGGCTGCATGGCTTTGTGTAAATCCGAGCCGAGCAGAGCTGGTTTGCAGGGAGGTTTTTCCCTAAAGCAACGGAGAGGCTTAAACTGAATGGGGTTTTGGAATGTACAACCATTAATGGCCGCGCCCGTACGTGCTCATCCAGGAGGCCTCTGCAAACACGTGGAGTAGGGGGGGCAGAGAGAGGTCAAGCAAAGGCCAAATTATTCGATATCAAAAGGATATCTAGTGCTCTCACCTGACATATCATAACCGTGATAACAAGACGTCTATTGATAACATACCTCAGCATAAAGCAGGGTTACACAGGTGTATGATACTTTTATGTTTGTTGTGCAGGGAGATATACTCAGCATCTCCTTGCATAATGTTTCCATCACCTCCTCCCCCTGTAAGGCAGCTTCATAGTACCAACACACACCCCACAGTTGGGTAAGTTCAGAGGGTGCCAAGGCACTGCCCAGCTCCAGTTCCACAGCAGGAGAAAAAAGCAATCGTTGGAGTGTATTCACAAGAGAGTCAAGAAGGCAACATCTAAATTCCCATGGGGTGCAATCCAGTGCTCAGAAGCTGCCTTTGCGGTGTGGGGGGAGACACAGCTCAGCAAAACTCAACCAATGCATATGTAGATTTTCATCCAATGCACATAAGGTAGGATCTTGTTCAGCATGTCCTGATTTACAGATGATGGTCCTCTGTTTCAAGCATTGTCAAAAGACAATCCTGTATTAGAAGGGATCTGCTGTTTAAAGGGCTATTAGATAACAGTCCTCTATAAGAAAGGAGAGCAGGATGGAACTTTGGAGTTGCCCATTAATAGTTAGCACCTAGCAGCAAACTAAGCAGCAGGTGGACAGGTTACCTGCCCTGAAGTCTTCTCCACTATGGTGCAATGTATTTCTGTATGGTATCTGTTTCCAATTTGCATCTATACATGTGAATTGATATATGCAAATATTATTGAAATCTGTGTTCTTTGTCTGGTGATGCATTTCCTCTTTTTTGGTAATGTGCTTGTGACCACCTAACTTAATGTTGCGTTTCTTGTCTTTCCAGGCCAGAAAAATGTCTTAAACTGAAGATGAGTAGGGAGAAGCATTGAGAAGACAATGTTTATCCTTGTGTGCTATCTGCCTCTGGCCCCTTCAAGCAGAAAATATCTCCAAAGACACACACTCTTGGGCTGCAAGGGAAGGCTTAAACAATCACAACTCAATTGCTGTTCTGTTAAGTATCAAGTCTTCTTGAGGTAACCCTTTGGATGAGAGACCTCCAAGTTACCCTACTGCACTGTTCAGGTCTTGCAGGTTCAGGGATGTGTCTTCCTTGACTAAGTCTATCCATCTGTAATGTGGTCTTCTTCTTTTCCTTCTGCCTTCTACCTTACCAAGCATTATATGACCACATTCTATTCTAGTGAGTCATGTCTTCTTGTGACATAGCCAAAGCACGAAGCCTCAGTTTAATTATCTTGGCTTTCTACTAAAAAGTCCAGGGTATCTATAGAACGTTTCTCCAGCACCATGTGTCAAATGAGCTGGCTTTCTATCTGCTTTCTTCACTGTCCAGTTTTCATAACCATATATAGAAATGGAAAGGACAATCATAACTTTAGAATTTGATGATATATCTTTACATTTGAGGATCTTGTCTAGTTCCTACATTACTCCCCTTCTAAGTCCTAGCCTTCTTCTGATTTCTTGACAACAGTCTCCGTTCTGATTAATGATTCAGCCAAGGCATGGAGAATCTTGAACTATTTCAATGTTTTCATCATCTCCTTTAAGGTATGCATGGCCTCTGTGGTCATATTTTTGTTTTCTTTAATGTTCAGTTATAAACCTGTATTTTCTGCCTTGACTTTCTTCAGTAATTGCTCCAAAATCTTTGCTGCTTTCTGCTAGTAGTACGGTGTTGTTACTGCATTTGCTAGCCTGGATTTGGGGCTGCTAGATATCATTTTGATATCAATAATTTGGCTCTCTTCCACCACCCCTCTCTATGTGTTTGTGAGGCCCCCGGACAAGCACAGAACTAGGCTCGGCCACTAAACGCTGCAATATCCCAACACAATACAGGCAGGCCAGAAATAGCCAGATCACCGCTTTAGGAGATCTCTCTGCAAACACCCTCATTATGTATGCACGCTGCTTACAAAGAACTTCCTGTCCTGAGCAGGCAACTTGGCAAGCTGAATACTCAACTGCCAAGCACTGAGCATTTGCATACTGTCTACCTCTTTGTCAATTTGGACTTAACTCAATCATGTTAAATTTTGACCTTTCCAAAGCTTTGTCTCGCGCCCGAAACTCATTGTTTTCCCCAAGTACAGAATAGCCTGCAGTTATATTTCTCCCTATAAAAACCCCTGATTCCGAGACCATCCTTGGATTGCTCCAGACTTCCATCCATCCTTGCTGCTGCTTTGTTTGGTGAGCTGTCCCCTCAGCCCCACGTACTGAGACTCCATACCAATAAACTCAATCTTCAGACCTCTCCAGGCTTCAGGACAGGTGTCGTATCACCCAATTCAACTATCCCTCTCAAAAATCCCTCTATACCACTCCAACCTTTATTTTCTATAGTTACTTGTGTGAGTGTGTTGCATACACTGTTTGCCTGTATTTAATAAATATCTCAATTATTCTTAAACTTGGTGTGCTCCTTGGCTTGGCCTGGCCCCATAGACATTGAGTAAAAGATTCTGCTGCGTTGCCCTGCCTCTCACATTGCTAATTTGTGCTCTAGCTAATTTCCCCAAACTTAGTTAATTGAGAGCGCATATAGGTGTCCCTCCCAGGACCCCCAGTAAACAGGGTAATCGTGTCATCTGCATATCTTAAATTGTTGATGCTCCTTTTGCCAATTTTCACTTCTGCTTCCTCTGAATCTAATCCTGCTTTAGGTATATGTTCAGCATATAAGTTATACAGATAGGGTGACAAAATGCAGCCTTGCCTGACCCCCTTGCCAATTAGAAACCATTCCATTTATCTGTATTCTGTCCTAACATTAGCCTCTTGTTCTGCATACAGGTAACGTATCAGGACAAACAAATGTTGTGGCATACTTGTTTCTTTAAGAGCAACCCATAGTTTGCACAATTAAAGGCTTTGCTACAATTTACAATCTATAAAGCACAGGCTGATTTTCTTTTGAAATTCTTTGGTGTGCTCTATTAGCCAATGTTATGTTTGCAATATGATCCCTAGTGCTTCTTCCTTTTCTGAACCCAGCTTGGGCATCTGGCATTTCTCACTCCACTTATGGCAAAGTCTTTGTTGTAGAATTTTGAGCATGACATTGCTTGCATTGGAAATTAATGTAATGGTTCTGTGATTACTGCAATCTCTGTTATCTCCTTTTTTGGGGACTGGTATGTATATTGGACATTTCCAGTCTGTGGGACATTTTTTTGTTTTCCATATTTGTTGACAGTTTTTAGTTAGAACAAGAGTAAATTCTTCCTCTGTAGACCGAAGCAGCAATATTAGTATGGTGTCTGTTCCTGGTGATTTATTTCTCCCAAGTGCTTTGAGAGAAAGTTCCACTCGGAGCACTTAGAGGAAATAAATCACCAGGAACAGATGTCATACCAATAGGGCTGCTTCAGTCTACAGAGACAGAATTTACTCTGGTTCTAACTAAAGTAAATATGGAAAACAAAAGAATGGCCCATAGATTGGAAATGCTCAATATACCTTCTGCCTAAAATTGACAGTTCATCTTCATAAGGTTCTTCTTTGAATGAATCTGTAAACTTTTCATCTCTTTTATATAGTTTTTCTATGTATTGTTTCCATCATCTTTTTATTTCTACTTGGTCATATAATGTGATCCACTGCTGGACATAGAGCATTCCCATTCCTGGTTTAAATCTCCTTTTGATTTCTCGGATCTTGCAGAATTTGTCTCTTGTTCTTCCTTTTTTGTTTTCATCTTGTATTTTTCTGCATTGATTATTATACTTGGAGCTGTCAGGTTTTATACCCATACATCTAAAAAAGCTGTGCAATGCTGTGATTGGAGATTATAAATTTAACATCACCCCATATCTTTAGACAGTTTCCAGACCCACATTTGCTTTCCCACTTTTCATCCTTGGGGCAGGAATATATATCCTATCTCTTATCTAAGACACTTCAAGTTCCCAAAACACTTCTTGACACTTTTGTTTTCACCCACTCTGATCTTCTCTCCCTCACTGGATACATTGTAGCAACAGGCAATGAAGCAATTAACCAACTGATATTTGTAATACACAGGTAACCTTCAAATAGCTACATTGTTGCAAACATCAGTTAGTCCTAGATACTCTGTAGCATTACTAGTTTAATTCTATGAAAGTCTACAGCATTATATCTACATGGATTATAATACACTATTTAATATATATCCAGCAGATCAACATATGGCAGGGATATGCATCCTAACAATTAGGCTGAATAGAGCAAATCTATTTTTCACATTATCTTTAAATTTTTACAGGAATGTTCTTCAGGTTGTATTTCAGCATGATGGTTGATTTAGTGTCCTTTAGCTTTACTCTGACTTTTGCAGTTAGCAGTTCATGGTGCCACAATCTACTCCTGGTCTTGTTTTTGCAGAGAGAATGGTGTTTCTACCTCTTCTGTTTCCAATTATGTAGTCTATTTGATTTCTATTTAGTTCATCAGGTGATGTCCATGTATACAATTGCCTTTTGGGTTGATTGAAGAGTGTGTTTGAACAAGCTGTTGGTCTCACAAAATTCAGTCAGTTGATTTTCTGCTTTATTTCCTAGTCCTAGGCCAAATTTTCCTACAATCTTTGATTCTGCTGTTTCCTACTTCTGCATTTCAACTGTCTATGATTAACAAGAAGTGTTGTTTTGGTGTGTGATCAATTTCCTCCTGGACACCAGCACAGGATCTTTCCATTTCTTCTTCTCTATTTGGAGCATAAACTTGGATTATGGTTAGATTGATGGGTTTTCCTTGATGTCTTATTAACATGATTCGGTCAGACTTTGCAGTATAGCCTTTGACAGCTTTTGCTCTCTTTCTCCTCACTGTAAATCCCACCCCATTTCTTCTTCGATTTTCATTTCATGAATGCAACTATCTGATTCGAAATGTCTCATTCCTGTCCACTTTAGTTTACCTACCCCAAGTACTGCAATGCTTATATGTTCCATTTCTTGTTTTACTAGGTCTAGCTTCCCTCGATTCATGCTTCTCACATCCTACGTTCCTGTTACACAGCTTCAAACTTTCCTTTCACCTCTGAGCCCATCAGTAGCTGAATGTCCTTTTAGCTTGAGTCCAGTCATGTCATTAGCCACAGCACTAGTTGTAGTTGTCCTCTGCTGTACCCCAGTAGCTTGCACTCTGGGACTCTCATGCTCTGGCACTATCTCTTGTTTCACTTTGGATTGTCTCATCATAGGATTTTACCAAGCCTCCTTCTGTGCAGTACTAACAAGCATTAGCTATGATGGTGGAAGAGGTGACAAGGGGATCGACTATTTTAGATCTGATCCTGACCAACAGAGATGACCTTGTTGATGGGGTGGAGGTGGTGGGATCCTTAGGGGGGAAGTGACCATGCTCTTTTGGCATTTGTCATTCATGGGAAGGAGAAGCCAAGTGTAGCCAGACACGCATCTTAGACTTTAAAAAAGCTGATTTATGTAAACTTAGGAAGTTGCCTGCTGAAATACCGTAGTCAAAAACACTGAAAGAGAAAGGAGTTCATGATTGATGGGAGTTTCTTAAAAGTGAGATACTGAAGGCACAATTTAAAACTGTGCCAATAAGGAGGAAAAATGGAAGGTGTCTAAAGAAACCGGAATGGTTATCGAAAGAACTCTCAGCTGAGCTAAGTGTTAAAAGAAACATGTACAAGAAATGGAAGAATGGTGAAACCATCAAAGAGGAATTCAAGCAAATAGCCAACATATGTAGGGAGAAGGTCAGAAAAGCTAAACTGCAGAATGAACTCAGGCTTGCCAGAGACATTAAAAACAATAAAAAGGGCTTTTAAAGATATGTCTGCAGCAGACAGAAAAACAAGGAAATGATAGGGTCATTGCATGGAAAAGATGGCCAATTATTAACAGGGGAAGAGAGAAGGCAGAACAACTCAATACCTTCTTAGCCTCAGTTTTTCTCCCAAAAGGATAGAAGTACTCGACCTGGGGGATGGGGATCAGGTGAGGAAAGGGAGAAATGCAGCACAGAATAGGCAGGGAAGTAGTACAGGAATCTCTGGCTAAACTAGATGAATTCAAGTCCCCAGGGCCAGATGAATTACATCGAAGGATATTAAAAGAGCTGGCAGAAGTCATTTCTGAACTGCTCGCAATAATCTTTCAGAACTCTTGGAAAACAGGAGAAGTCCCAGCAGACTGGAGGAGGGCAAATGTCATCCCCATCTTCAAGAAGGAGAAAAAAGGGGGACCAAATAATTACCGTCTGGTCAGCCTGACATCAACACCAGGAAAGATTCTTGAACAGATCATTAAACAGTAAGTTTGTAATTAGTTAGAAAGCAATGCTGTAATCACTAAAAGTCAACATTGATTTCTCAGAAATAAGTCATGCCAGACTAATCTTATCTCTTTTAACAATAGGGTTACAAGCTTGATAGATGAAGGGAATGCTGTAGACGTAGCATATCTTGATTTCAGTAAGGCCTTTGACAAAGTTTCCCATGACATTCTTGCAAAGAAGCTTACAAAATACGGGCCGGGCAGGGCTACTGTTAGGTGGATCTGTAATTGGTTGACTGACTGAACCCAAAGGGTGCTCACCAATGGCTAATTTTCATCCTGGAGAGAAGTGACTAGTGGGGTTCCACAGAGTTCTGTCTTCGGCCCAATACTGTTCAACATCTTCATCAATGACTTGGATGAAGGAGTAGAGGGCATGCTGATCAAATTTGCAGAAGACACCAAATTGGGAGGGGTTGCTAATACCCCAGAGGACAGGATCAAATTTTAAAACGAGCTGGGCCAAAGCTAACAAAATGAATTTCAACAGAGAGAAATGTAAGGTCCTGCACTTAGGCAGAAAAAATGGAAGGCAAAAATATAGGATGGGGGACACATGGCTGGATAGCAGTACATGTGAAAGGGATCTACTTGGTAGATCACAAGCTGAACATGAGTCAGCAGTGTGATGAGGCAGCCAAGAAAGCCAACACGATTCTTGGTTGCATCAATAGGAGTATGGTGTCTAGATCAAGGGAGGTAATGGTACCACTCTATTCTGCATTGGTGAGGCCTCATTTGGAATACTATGTCCAGTTCTGAGCACCTCAATTCAAGGATATCGGCAAGCTAGAACGTGTCATGAGGAGGGCGACCAAAATGGTGAAGGATCTGGAAGCCATGTCCGAAGACGAACAGCTTAGGGATCTGGGTATGTTTAGTCTGCAGAAGCGAAGGTTAAGAGGGGACATGATAGCCCTATTTAAATATTGGAAAGGATGTCACATTGAAAAGGGAGTAGGCTTGTTTTCCGCTGCTCCAGAAACTAGGACAAGGAGCAATGGATTCAAGCTGCAGGAAAGGAGATTCCACCTGAACCTCAGAAAGAACTTCTTGACTGTCAGAGCTCTGCAGTGGAATACGCTGCCTTGGAATTTGGTGGAATCTCCTTCATTGGAGGTTTTTAAGCAGAGGCTGGATGGCCATCTGTTGGGAATGCTTTGATGTGTGTTCCTGCACAGCAGGGGGTTGGACTGGATGACCCCTGGTCTCTTTCAACTCTATGATTCTATGATTCTCTGCCAATGCTATTGTCTCTGAGAGATCCTCTGACAGTGTCTCCCTTTACTACTGCTGCTGTCTAGTAGTTGTTTGGCATGTTTAGTATGAAAGCCTGTCTGGCATGGAAGACTCTACCAGTAGCACTGCTGACATCAGCATATCCTCTTTCCTCATAGGAGCACACAGTCCCACCACCACAGAAAGGTAGTGCCATTGGTGGGACAACTATAATTATCAGCAGCCTATTTGGCATGGGCATTTGACATGCTAAGCTGCTGCCTACCATTGCCCACTCAATAAATGTAGCCCAAGGTAACTGCCCATTCAAGGTAATACACAATAGAATAGTACCAACTGAGATGAATATCAATAACCACATTCTGCTTTCCTTACTATTACTAGTAACCGTGAATATAAAAAGAGCCATAGTGGGTCAATTGAAAGGTTGATTTAGACCAGCACTGTATTTGCACAGTAGTTAACCAGACGTCTGATAAAAGCCAAGTAAGAGAACATAAGGGAAAATGCCATTTCCTGCCATTGTTCACTGACAATTCATACTGGAAAGCACACTGATTTTGAAGCCAGAAGTAGCATATATCTTCTTTTCCAGGAGGACTACTGCACCATTTCTCAAACTGGATTGTGAAACACATAAACCCCATTCCCTGACCACATACCACAGTCAGATTTTCCTCTCTACCCCAGTAGTTATTAAGGGACTGGGTCTTGCTTGGCCCAGTTAGGTAAGATGTTTATTAATTCCTCAAGGAGAGCCTTCCATGTCATTCATTAGAGGGGATATCACATAACCACCATGTTTATGGACAGTTTTCTGGAATATGGGACAATTTGAGGCACACACACATAATACTGTAAAATCTGACCTGGAAGTCAGTGGGTTTGGAGGTCATATGAGTGGGGCCTTCCCCTGGCTCCTGCTCAAGGATAAAAGGATCTGGAATCAAATAACACCAGGAGGGCCACAAATTCTTCACAGCTGCGCTGTAAGATAAACCACTTTTTGCCTTATATGTGTAAGAATCTCATATATGCTAAAACTTTCCAGTGATATTCAAGGCTATAGATATGTTAGTCTGTATCGGTATGCAAAGGGATCTTTGTGTACTTCCCAGTAATGCCCAATAGTACATTTAAGGTAGCCAACTGGTCCAGGTGCAAAGACAAGCAAATCACATGGTCACAAGTTGGAAGCATAAAAATCAAGCACTGGAGTATTTTAGGGTCTCTGGAGACCCTGTGTCTGACCTTAGGGTTTGTGAGACGTAAAACAGAGCAACTTGACAAATTACAGCAGGAGGTTGCCGAATTAAGACATTTAATTAAATCTCTCTGGGGTTGAAAAAGAATTCTATGCAATTTGTACAAATGGGG
This sequence comes from Ctenosaura bakeri, assembly GCA_948474755.1. Lineage (NCBI taxonomy): Eukaryota > Metazoa > Chordata > Lepidosauria > Squamata > Iguanidae > Ctenosaura > Ctenosaura bakeri. The sequence goes on from CAOLHI010001978.1 coordinate 618,794, forward strand.
AAGGAAGAAAGAATGGAATGGACACTTCAGGGTGGGATGTAAATAGGACACAACTTCAGAAAACTTATGAACAGCTGAACAACTTAGAAAGAAGAGGCCTGAGCAACAGTGAATATGGGTCTTCTTTTGAGGCTCTGTGAAATGACTTGAGAGATGTATTCAGAGACATAACTGTGTTCATCTATATCAGTATGCAAAGGGATCTTGGAGCACTATTGAGACTGAGAGAGAAAAGTTTGTAGCATAAACTTTCATGCACTGTGTCTGATGAAGATCCCTTTGAGGATCCACTTCATTATGAGGAAGAACTCTTCTTGGGTCAAGATCCTACATGGGAGGCATGGTGCGTAATGTTCTGCACTCATAACTCTGCATATCTTTCTCCTTAGCAACTGTCAAGCACCATGAATCACTGCTATGGCGGTTAAATGGTCATCCTCCCTATCTCTTTTTGCCTTCGTAGCCATTTGATGATCAATCATTAAATAAAGAGACCAGATACATACATTGGGTAATAAGGGCCATTTTATTTAATCTAACCTATTTAAAATTGTGTGGGCCTGTAAAGGAGCAACTGGGTTGAGGTGAACTGATGCAGGTCCAACTGAGGTCAGATGTCACCACGTGACAGTCTCTTCAGCTTTTGCTTGGGCAAAATACCTCAGCCTGAGGGCAATCCAAATTGCTTTGGTTACTCACTGATCCAGCATAACTGGAAGGCAACCTGGGGGACTCCCATCCAAACTGCAGGGCCCTACAAGTGAGAGCCCTAATTCCAGGTAAACCTCATGGGTGGCCTCCTTCCCTGATTCTCTGGGATGTATGGCACTAAAGAAGGAGTTCTAGACCTCTAATGTACACCAAAGGGATGCCAAGAGGTGAATACCAAAGTCTTATTCTCCCCTACTACCTGCCACAGACAAGGGATAAGTGTCTGCTTAGTCCCTTTCTCTCAATAGGCCAGCCAAGATGGCCCTCACTCCCTGTTGCAAGCCCTCTAGGATCAACATATTCCCTTCATCTGACAGATGCACTCCATCAGCCCAATAAAGCTCTGGACATCTGAAGACAATATTAGGATGTTGTAAAAATTGGCCCAACCCTTTACCCATGGCATTGTGAATTTCATTGTTCTCCATCATTCTTCCATGATCAATGCACTTAGTGTTCCCCTCCCAATGCCACACTTGACAAGGCAACATCGTGGAAACCCCAGGCCAATGACTTTTAATAACATGAAAATAATTCAGTGCCTGCAGAACCAAGGCACATCAGCAAACCTAGGTCATTACCATCAAAGTGAATGACCAAAACATCAAGTAAAGGCCAATGGCATTCATCAAACAATGGCAACAGACCACTCCACCACAGGCCTTTACCAAGCTACTCCACAGTGGCTAATTCACTCAGCCCCATCTAAGAACCAACATGGCGAATTCAGATCTGGCATGCTGTCCAAGAAATCATGCTGGAGCCACAAATCAGGTCCTGCCATCTTTCCACACAGCACTCAGAATATAACGGAGAAAACAGGAACAAAGTTACTTGAGAAAAACAGCCTCAAAATTTGAGAGGACACATGTACATCTTTGCAGTGGAAGATTTTCAATGCTGATATGCTGGATGTCTTGTGGGTCAAAGCCCATCACAGAAGCAGTGGAGGCAGGCCCAATCCTAAATGAATGTACGCCAAACTTAACTTCATGCAGGCCCAAGCCTTGTAAGGCCTTTGAGGTAACTAACCAAAATTGATACCCGTAAGGGCCAAAAAGTTAATATGACAAAACAAAACAACAATTTCAGTCTAGCACCCAACAGTTGCCGAGTCAGAGCACAATCTCACCACCCTTTTTTAAATCAGTTTTGAATGATTAAAACATGAGGAAAAGGTCCAGTGCGCTCCTCAAACAGAAGAAGCAACAAACTGATCCACTGGAAGTCACTTCTCTCAATTGGCAACATTGTTCAACCACATTTGAGCCCCAAAATGGCAACTTCAGGTCTGAAGCACCTACCAGTAAACCAACTAGGACCTGTTGTCTTGCCAAATAGCACATTGGAAATAACTGAAAGGACAAAGAACAACAATGTTAGAATGTCATAAAGTATTCTAAACCTAAGAGGATGCACACATATCTTCACAGTTGATGATCTTCCCCAATATTTGGAACCCTAACCTTTTGCAAAAACTGTAGAGTCAGCACCAATCCAGAAGAAATGGGTACCAAACTGAACCCTCTGCAGGCTGAAGCTTTGCAAGATTATTAAAGTGACAGTCCTAAACTGGTACCTGGTAAGGGGCAAAAAATCAGTATGGAAAGAAAATGGAACCCACGTCTAACTCACGTCAGCATTCTGCCCTCTTTCCCTGGTCCACCCTTCAGAGTCTTGAACACCCTGAAGTTATAGGTGGTATCTCATACTTGTGAGCATAGCAGCAAAAGTCAATGTTGACAGCCTAGTCCTGATGAACTGCAGGGTCAGACCACTGCCCCTCAAAGAAACACAATACTGCAATATGTGGTTCACATGAATAGGTTACAACACCTACAGCCTGTCAGACACCTAAATAACTCAGATTCCTTCCTGGGTTTCATAGAGACTAATGGTATAGACAACCTCATCTCTCCAAGGCTCTGCAGATCTGTGGGCATCAGAACAGAACTGAAATATGAGTCTGGAGCAAGGTCCAACTGTTAGTGAAAAAGTTCCATGCCAGCAACATCCCTCATGGTTTCACTCCATCACATTGTCACAATCCTGCTGAAAAGTGCTTTAATACTGCTGGACCATCAGAGTCAGCTGATGAAACTACTCCATCTGATTATGAACAATTGCTTATCCCCATTGTGTGTCTCACAGTGAACAAGACATTAAACTGGAGGCCTCTATTATGAAGGCTTGGACCAAGCACATGGCATGAGGGGATCTAGAGATGATCAAATTAATGACACTGACTAGGGTTATATTGTAACCAAGAATGGACTGACAAATTGTGAATTCAGCAGCCCACAACCAAACTGTCACCACATCTGGAAAAATTCCAAGACTGACATCACAAGCCTGATGCCAAAACAAACAAGCAAACCCCTGGTACTATTTCCCTATAAAGTAAACTGATGTGTGAAGGTTCCCTGCAGCTCCACTAAAATGGAGTAGAAACAGTCTAATCCTCCATGTTGGCCCTTGTATCAACTATAACCCTGAGTCTATGGTGGAGTTTTTGCAAACCCTTCCTTGCTTCACAAAAACAATGCAGGAGGGCCCCACCAGGGGCATGCAAAATTAAAATGACAAACTAACTTCTGCAGCTCTTGTAGAGTGACTTTCCTTAGTTTCTACAATTTGCCATTTATGAGATGGCAATATTGTTAAATGATATCATTTTTATACCTAAGTAGATAAGGCAGGTGAACAGTGCAATGAACTTTCCAAAAGCAGAACAAGGGACCAATCAGAGATGCCTAGTGCACGTAGAAGCCACCATCCAGTGAGAGGCCCAGTAGTTCAAAATGTTCAGTGTGAACTAGGAGAAAACAAAAGGCCAACTTAATGTCACCTTTCAGCAGTTCTGCTCCAAGGCCATAGTAGGCCAGATAATCTCGTCCTCAATGAACCTCCCTGTCAATCTACTATCAAACTGTAGAAAAGGGTGGAGTGGCTTCAAATAGCACAAGCCCAACCCCTGGCTCGTGTGATGACCTGGTGCCATGTGCAAATCACAGTCACACTCTGGTCTCTTCCATGGAGACTCTCAAAATTTTACCCTCCCCAGCAATGACCATCGTCATGCAGCTCTGGGTAAGTATTAACATCCATAGCAGTGCACCATGGGGACATTTTGGACGGAGCACAAGAGACTAGTGAATAGACTCTTGTGTTCCATTCAAAACAAGATGAATGTGTTCATAACTTCTAATTATGAGCATACATGTTGACAACAGAAATCTGGCCTTAATCCATCTCACCAGAGGCAGATGTAGCTCTAAGTATGAGGGAGCTTTTGGGGAAATGCCCTCTGGTGGACCCAGGCCATCTTTTACTTTAGTGAAACTCAGCTTGCCAGGCAGAAGCAGCTAACCTGGTAAGCTGCCATACTGAATTTTCTACAGTGACTTTGTTCTGTGGCATTGTGGGAAATTTAGCTTGGGGGCAGGGCAGATGCCATGGAACAATACATAGTACACACCCTCCAACTGTCTTGGTTTGGCAGGGACAACCCTATCGCCTTCCTGTTTCAACTTCTTTTAAAATGTCCCAGTTTCTCTCTTTTCCTTTCACTTTCCATTTTCATGCTCACCTTACTTCAGTCACTGCAAACTGAGCTCAAAGTGCAAAAGTAGTTTGTACTTAGTTACTCAGCATCTGGAAAGGACCAGAGGAGGCAGAATCCCATTTTTCCCTGCAGACTCTGAAAAAATTAAACATCTGGAGCCTCCCCTAACTTGTTTGTTCTTCCTCATTAAGACCATTTTTCATCTTGACCATATGCTGAAATTGTTTGGACTCACATGTCCAGGTGTTCACGTGTGAAAAGTTGGAGGATATAATAGTGGCAGTATATACACAAGTGACAGAATGCCCAGATACAGTTTCATAGCAACTAACAGTCCAAATCTCTTTCAGTTCCCTTCTCCATCCACCCCATTTATTGATTACATTTTTATCCTGTCCATTGGGCTGAATTCAAAGATTCTTGTCCTCCCACTGGAAGATCTCTCTGACAGAAGGAAAGCTTTGGATCCTACCAGGGTGGCTAGTGGATTCTCTGCTATGAGGGCACAATCCAGTCTTGATTTTACTGCTGCTGTTCCTGCAGCTGCTCAGAGATTGAGAGCTCTGCTGGTGCAGAATGCTAGCTTATTTTTGGCAGAGCTCCTATTCAGTGTGGAACAGGCTCTCAGGATTTTATTAGCAGGAATGGTGAAGTAATCTCTCACCCCTTTCAGGCTTCCTTGATTCCATTACATTTAGCTGCAGTCTTCACTAGAGCTAAGTGCAAAATGGATTTTCTGAGGATAATAGTTATGAGCTAGCTTAGTTGTACTGCAAAGTATTTAGAATGGTTTGACTTTAAACAGATAATTAAGATCCATTGACCTGTGGGGGCAGGGAACTGTTCCCCGTCATGAAAATCACTACAACTGGTTTGTAGATATGGTTCAAAACAGGTACTAGGATTTTTAGGTGATCCTCTGTGGGTGAGAACTATCAGGATGAATTTGTGCACTTGAAAATTTACTGCTAGATCATAGGACAGTGATTTCCTGAGCATGAGATAGTGAGGCAGCAATTAGCCAAGGATTATACAGTAAGCTTTGTGGCTGAGTGGCGAGCCAACCCCAGATCTTCCACAATCTAATCCAACACACCAACCAGTGCATTATACTGCACATGAACTGAATGTCCTTAATGAATTTGTTATCTCACCACTTAAAACTATAGTCATCACTATTTTGAGAATTCCCTTATTTAATTCATATTAACCATTTTTTAAATAAATGAATCCATCCCATTTATAGTCTGTTGGCAAAAGTGCACAGGTACATTTTAGTTCCCATTATCAGAACGAAAATACAAGCATCAGATTTTCTGCTTCCCCCACACCCCAAGTAAGGATTTTGGCTTATGGTGACCGTATGAATTTGAGACTTGCAAAAGTCCCTATAATTAACAACCCTGCTCAGTTCTTGCAAGCTCAGGGTCATGGCTTCCTTTATCGACTCAATCCATTTCCAGTGTCATCTTCCTCTTTTCCTACTGCTTTCCACTTTTCCCAGCATTACCAGTAAGTAATGTTTTCTTGTGGTATGTCCAAAGTGTGATACCACACGAGTAACAAATCGATATATTGAAAAAAAAAGTGCACGAACATATCAGTAGGGGAAAATGGATAAAAGTACTTCAGACAACTGTGTACAAATTTCCGTGTGGGAGGGGAAATTATTTCTCACAACACAATACAGAATTAAGATAGAACAAGGGTGGGTTTCTGAGAAATCCTACAAAAATGAAATGGGAAGATTTTCACATCTCTGTTCATCACCGTTATATTGTGACAATAAATCCCATAAGTTGCTGGATCATCACCAAAGGTTATCATACTGCTGAGTTAAGCTTACTTCAACCCATTCATTTAAATATGCTAAAAGTGTACTTGTTGCAGAATTGTAACCATTGGGCTTTGGTTACCAACTTGCTACTTTATCTTTTTATTTTTGAGCAAAGTTCATATTTTTCAAACTTTTCTCTGTAGAAATGAAATCAGAGCCTTATTACTTTACTCCCCATGAGTACTGCAATTTGTGTCTGTAAGAATCTTTAAAAAAAAATCAAGCAAACAGGCAACTTTATATCTTGTAATTTCTTGTCACCTCCCCAGGTTTTTATGGCTTTCCAATGGGCTGTTGCCAATTAATATGTGATATGGAAACACTGACAATCTGTTTAAGGAAGCTTTTCCTCCATTTGATGGGTTTTAAGTATTCCTTAGCTGGCCAATTACTTTCCTACTTATTCCTCTTGTTAAAAAGGAAGTTTGGCTATTTTAGAATTACTCTGGGTTTTTTTTTTATTCACTCCCAGGGCAAGTAGTTTTAATGAAGTTAGAAAATGTATCAATGATCTTGTTAGAAAGAGCCCTTTGCCATACCTCTTTCATTAGGAAAAAAAAGGGGCAGTTCTCCCATTTCAAGGTTAATTTTTTTAGGCCAAATGAAAATTATTCTACAGTGAGTGCCAGCAAAATGGGAGATCTTAGTCCAGGGTAAATTAGAATTGCCTGCAGAGGATAACTGAGCTAGAATGAATATGAAAAATCAAAGCAAAAAGTTATTTAATATCCAGAAGTTATGGAACCAATGATGCCCCTCTCCAAAAAAAAATAAAGAATAAAAAAAAAAATCTATGTGAAGAATCAAGGAAAATATCTGCTTTGGGGGCAGTCATCCTAAAAATATGCACACACTAAAAAATGGCACATACAATGGCTTGCACTGACATTAACACAGTGGCATCCTATGCAAGGCAACTGAGGATATTTCCAGATAGTTTGTTCTCTCATCTCCAGTAATGAGACATTGTTAGGGTTATGCATGTGCTATGTTTGCAAGTGGACTATACAGCTTCAGCTACTTGAGGAATCCAGGCTTCCATTTTCTTTTTAAAATTAAGTTTTTAGCCCTCATGCTAAATTGATAACTGAAATCATTCAATATGGTTAATACATACATCAGTTCATTGATTTCAGTACATTAAACTGTGCATACATGTGAGCAGGAAGAATTAAACAGATTTGGACTTCTGGTAGTTATACATGTTTTAGTATTCTGTTTATGGCAATCAGAGGTAACAATCAACTGTATGCAATGTTGTACATTTAGGAACACAGAAAACTGTCTTATACTACTTGCATAAGATAGACTCTTTGCCTATCTAGGTCAGTGTTGTCTGCTCTGAGTGGCAAGAGCTCTCTAGGTTCTTTTTCCTGTCATATATGGTATGATATGATGATGTATAAACATGCACACACGTGAATAGAATAGAATAGAATAGAATCTTTATTACAGTCATAGACCAGCACTGCTAAAAAGGGGATACAGAATAAAAAGAGGGTAAAAACACAGGTTTAAAAACAGTATCTAAAACATTCCTTCAGGTTATGTGGCTCCAATGTAACATAGGACTGGTACTAATCTACTGCAGAGGTCATTGGCTCACAAATTCCAGCTGCTGCTGCTGATGCACAGAATCTAACAATTTATGTTATATCAGGGTCAGTGTCTGAAAGCAACAGAGAAGTATAGAATTGTCCAGTGTGTCCTTGCTATTTATGCAGCAGGAGTGAAATAAGGCTAAAACGAATATCCCTGTAGTATGAATACTGGAGTAATAAATGCTCTGTGGTTTCTATTTGGCCAGAGTCGCAGGGGCACAGTCTGTCTGAGAAGGGGGTCTTCTTGTTATAGGCTGTCAAAGACAGCTGAGGGGAAGGCATGGCATTGCGCCAAAGTGAAGACCCTATGCTGCTTAGATATCTCTAGGTTTACTAGTTATGCCATAGGTGAGATATCTGTCAGAGTCACTAGCAATAAAGGTTGTCACTCTGTATCTACTACTTGTTTGATAGCTGCTTGAGCCTGTTGTATCCCATGCTGAGCAGAAGATCTGGTGAAAAGCCCAGTGATGAGATTTTAGTCATCACTGTCTGTTTCCACATATACTGGAAATAATCACTTATGGTTAGTGGGGCAAGATGAGTGGGAAGGAAGGACAGTCTAAGCCAATAGCTGAGTATGGTCACCCACACTCTGGCCTCCACTTTCATAAAGCCTGACTCCAGTCTCATAGTTGTATTAGAGACACATTTTAGAACTTGGAAAGCTGATCTTAAGACTTTAGATTGCACAAGTTCTAATGGTATAGGATTGAGGAAGGGTCCCAGCTGGGATCTGTAAAGCACTTGTGCTACTGATTTGGCTTCAAAAAGTTTGAGTGCCAGAGGTATATAATGGCCTCTTCTTGTCTTAAGGAATTTGAGGATGGCTGTTGAGCTCCTCTGTGCATTACCAGCAATATACTCCCCGTGTGCTTTCCTGCTACCAGTAGTATGAAAGATTACCTCCAGATATATGAAGTAGGAGACCTGTTCAATCTTGTGGCCATCTATACTCCAGGTATGGTTCTTGGACCTTTTAGCAAATGCTATGATTTTAGTTATTTGATAGTTGAGTACTAGCTGACCCTCTATGCAGTAATGTGTTAGTGCTTATAGTCAAGCCAATGTGTGTTCTTGAAAGTATTGCTGCATCATCTGCATAAAGCAGAACTGAGATATGCCTTCCCTCTAGTTTTGGAGGATGGAAGTTTGTATTGTGGAGATGGTCCACCATGCAGTTGATGTAAAAGTTGAACAAGAGTGAAGCTAATATGCAACTTTGCTTGACACTCTTCTCAGTAACAATGGCATTGGTGAGATGACCTTGGGGATTAAATCTTACTTTGAGTGAGGTCCCTTCATGCAGCATATGAATTAAATGGAGGAGATGCTGATCAATTGAGGAAGCCTCCAGTTTTTCCCAGAGTTTTTCCTAGAGTTTGGTTTAAGATACAGAGTCAGAAGCTGTTTTAAAGTCTATAAAGGGCACAAAGAGAGAGGCTGTGTTTCAGGAGGAATATTTTCCAATAAGATGGTGGAGTACAAGGCACTGATCTATGGTGGATCGGCTTTCCGTAAAGCCAGCCTTTTCCTTTGCAAGTATGTTTTCTTGTTCCATCCAGGTCTGGGATTTCCATTGTAGATATCTCACGTAAAGTTTGCTGATTGTGTTGAGGAGGCTAATTGGTCTATAGTTGGCATGATCTTCCTTCCTTCCTTTTTCATATATGGGGTCAATGATCACAAGCCCCCAACTCTTGTCAATGCAGGTGAAAAGTGAGGCCAGGATAGGGGCCCAGAATTCCAAATTGTTTTTAATGGTTTCTGGAGGTATTAAGTCTTCCACTTGAACCTTCCCCATTTAGCTCACTGATAAGTCCTTCTTGATGGCATTATAGAGAGTTGATAACAGTCCTCGGTGCATATCTCCTGAGTGAAGTCACTTAGATGTAACCAAATTGAAAAGTGATCACTTTCAAACCTGGGCATAACTTCTAGGTCCTTAGCACAGGGGAGAAGGTCACTAGAAATGATTATGTAGTCAATCATGCTCATTCTGGACCCAGATAGATAAGTAAATTTGGGCAGAGAGTCACTTTTCAGTGCACCATTTAGGATATGAAGGTTTAGCCTGAAGACTATTTGAGCCAGACAAAGGTCTGCAAAATTTGATTTCTTGTCTTTTGAGCAGCAGTTGAGGTGAGCTCTGTCATCCTTGAGGTTGGGAGTTGGACATTTTTGTTGACAGTATAAAGTATGATCATTGGGGCCCAGTCTATTATTCAAACCTCCCCCTGGACTACAAATGCATTTGGATTCTGCAATATGAGATTAGCAATGTATGATTCCAGTTTGGTCCACAGGGTTCTGATTTGAGATTTCTTCTTCATTGGAGACATGTAAATATTTATTATCAACAGAGTGCAATGGCTGAACTGGATTAGCACTGCCATGGCATATGTTTTACATGTGGGAAGGGACCTTGTTACAGCATGTAGTGATGGAAACCAGGCCTCCCCTTGCTCTTCCGTCCCTTATCCCAGGCTCTCCCTCAACTGAAAATGAGTGAAAGCCATTTAATAGCAGTTCCTTAGCAGTTCATGATTCCTGAATCAGTATGATGTCATGTTGGGGGAGGAAGACAGTAAAACTGGGGTCTCTGGTAGAGGTAAGCCACCCAATTTTCCATGTCATGAAGGTAACCTTGTGCTGGTCACTTGGTTGTGAAGCAGTTGCACTGCAAACCTAATGGCTGGGGGCGGGTGTGATTCACACAATAGAAGTTGGCTCACATTAGCCAATGGAGAGCTGTAGCTGTGGTTGGTGGTATAGCTCATATCCTTCCCACTCTTCCTGCTCTGTCTGTTTTGGTAGGGAGGCTGGAAGAACCAGTGTGGCATAGGCAGCAAAGTGTGGATCACAAGCAAGCAAGGATCCCATCCCTTTAGTGAGGGGGAGCATCCTTTGGCTTAACTGGTGAGATAGGAGGTGGCGAGGGCTGTCTTTTCTGTAGGCAGGGTTCACTCAGGGTCAGTTGGGCTTCCTAGAATTTAATTGTAGATGAGGAAACATCATCAGTGCAAAGCATTTGGGGGGGGGGATTAGCTACTCTAGATTTCATAGCTTCCTTGAGTAAGAGTAGAATCTTCACTTCCACTGTCACTGTCAGAATCTGAAAAATCAGAGTGAGGTACTGATAGCTTTCCGCAAGTCTGTTGGGAAGGGAGTAGTTTCATTGCACTTGATCTTAGCCAAAAGACTGAGAAGTGATGGGAAGGGAGTAGTTTCAGTAGGTCTGAGTTATTGTTGGATTTTTGTGGACACTGGGAGTGTGTGTCAAGATATCTGTGAGTTTTTCTCTCAGTTTAAAAAATCCTTGATTTACACCTTGAACCTCCTCCCTTTCGGTAGGCTTGGACTCTCCATCTTTGACACAATTGGCAAGTTTATTGCATAAATTCTCACAGCTTTTATTTGCAGGGCTATGTCTGCTTATCATCTTCCCTGTAATGAGGTCATGAGCTAATTTATCTTTGAAGACTCTGATAGTTGTGATACAGTGTACTTGCTATAAGAATTTACTCTGTTGTGTTAGTCTGTTAGGAACAGATGCCTGATTACAGGTCAAAACTATGTGCTTGATTGCTCTTGGGCTGGTTAAGTAGTGAAAATCTTTTAAGTCAATTGTTCTGCTGTGAGAGTTTAAGAGCTGGGAAAGGAATGTTACAACTGACTTGCAGCTGTTCCAAACATGGGCATTATGTTGCTTTTTCTGTAGCACAGGGCAGTGTTTGGCTACATCCAGGTGCCCTGATGATGTTGGGCAAACTTCATCAGTTTCTGTTGCCTTTTTAACCTCTTGTTTGCATATCAAAGGCTTGTTGGAATTCATCCAACCTGATTGCAATATCATTTAGTCTCTGCAATATAAGAATCAAGGTTTCTGCAGACACTAGGCAGACTTTATGAAGGGGTTGAGAAAATATTATTGCGGGGGGTATGGCCAGCAAGTTCCCAGAGATTGTCTCTGTTATCTCTATTATCTCTCTTTTCTGGTGAGTAGCTTAAATTTAAATCGCGAATAATTAGGGAGGCTGTTTACTTAATTCAGGCTTTTGTGGTGAAAAGGGAGCTGAGGTTGTGGATCTGTTACTCACGGACTGTTTTCTTTCTACTGAGGGAAAAAGTGAGGCAATCCTCATCTGTTTCTCTGCTTTGAAGGATTCCTGGGTTCCAATATTATCGTTGGGACTGCTCCAGATTCTTTTCTTGCTTTTGAATGGCATTTTAAGGTGTATGGAAGGCACAAGGCCAGGTTACAATTGGGAGATTATTTCAGTAGTTGTTAGTCTGTCACCATCTTTGCCCTCCTCCCATCTGCACATACATATATACACATATATGATAGGATGTATACATGTATGTGTGTATATAATTGTTACCATAGTTTCTAGCCCAGACTTGTGGGATGTCAGATATCATTTGATGTCAATAACTTGGCCTTCTTCACCCATTCCTCTCCACATGCTTGCGAGGCCCCCGAACAAGCTGTCAAAATATGTAATTGGTTAGTGTTACTTGATGCTGCGCTGCTTCTTCTGATCTTGCCCTTTAAGATTAAGGTGTAGAGTGAGATGAGGCTACGCA